>OX038870.1:20277669-21477669 GCA_943789525.1 Agriphila geniculea | reverse complement strand
GCCCTTTGTTCGCAAAATATTACATTCTTAAAATATTACACTTTGTACAATCACAATCAAAGTGGTTTTCTGCAAATGCCAGATTTAAGTAGATATGGAGAAATATGATTTTCAATCATTTTTTAATATTTTGTGGCTGACACTTCGTGAGTGCCAACTACCCCGTTAAACATAAAGACACTAATCACCAGAGCGGATGAAACAATTTTTCCCATCGGTCCCACCACCGGGACAGAGCCACCGGGGTGGATGGGACTCACTCGCACTTATATCTATTCTGTGCTAGAGCATTAACTATCAGCAGAATATCAAACCAACAAAATATCCACCATATAGAAAATATAACATTAGGTTTAGGTGGAAATGAATTAATAATGCAACATGTTAATAATTATTATGTTCATTGAGTGATACTTACATTTAATTAATGAAGCCTTAATCAATAGAAGAGAGCATTTACAAAACACAATCTGTAAAAATAAAACCCGTTTTAATTTAAATAATAATGTATGTGTACCTAATTTAGTACCTTTGGCAACAACTAACGGGTGTAACAAGATACTCAACGAAGCCGAAGTCCACGCATTCTGCCCATCATCAGGATCATTTTTGTCTTTTAGACTATACCTGGGAAACTAATAGCTACGAAGTTATTGAAGGTCAAAATCAATTTTTTTTTTATATGTGTGTCTTGTATGCGTTACATTGTGTGGGTATGCAATTCTTTTATAACACCAAAAATTAAAATCGTTTTCCAGAAATAATTTTGAACAGGTGAAATGGTCCTGACGATGGGCAGAATTCATTCACATGAAGCTTAGACCAAAAATACACACATCAATTTTGTCTAGGGATACCAGGTGTTATTTTCATACAAACACGAACTAACTTTGAAGCCTTGGTTTCCTGCCAGGGATGTACTGTGCTGTGATCTGATGACGGCTATCCAGGGAGAGAATGGAGGAGATTCAGATCGCTATACACACCCAACTGATCTGACCAGCATTCTAAAAACGTAATGGACATGTTTAAAAAAACTGCGAAAATAGCATAAAAAATATGGAAATCATCAAACTGAGAACTCTGACCCATTAATCTTTTAGAATGCTAATCAGATCAGTTGGGTGTGTATGGCGATCTGAATCTACTCCATTCAGTAGCTGGATGGCCATCATCAGATTACGGCACGGTACATCCCTGGCAGAAAACCAAGGCTTCAAAGTTACCTCGTTTGTATGAAAATAACACCTGTATCCCTAGACAAAGTTGATGTGTATATTTGACCCTATGCCTTTCATTTGGCGAAACCAGACAAACAGTGTCCATTAGTAATCTGTACAAAAGACTAAAATGTTTCTATATGTTTCTCTATGTTATTTTCTATTATATTTCTTCATTTGTATTTATAAGTTTATTAGTGTGTTTTAAGTAAAAGCCTCAAAAAACACATTTGTTATATTTTGTCAAATAGTGGGGAAAAATCGGTGCTTTGGCTTGCGATTAAATTTTTGTGCTAAAATGAATGTTTTCCCATACATATAAAATAAAAATAGTAATCATACCTACATAAATCTACAAAATGTTGTTGATTAAAGTAATGAGCTTAGAAAGTACCGAAAGACCCTATGCGACCGACGTTGTAACAAAAGTTAGCGCGACCGACGTCGACAGTGGGTTAAAAAATTTCACTACCTACCTACCACTTCAATTTTAAATGCAAAAAATCTACCAACTATTAGCAACAAAGCAATTTTATTTATTGACGCATTAGACTTTTTTATTATCTAAAGACAAATGTGCAAATGCTAGTGAAATAAGGAAATAAGATTAAAATTGGACAGAAGAATTTAAACCTACACAAACAATTGTTAATTTTGGAAGTTGTAATTTATTATCAGCAAATATTTGGGTGTGAGGCTTTTCTACATGTAGAAAACCAATTTGTACTCGGTAATATCAGATAGAATTGATCAAAATTATAATAAAAAATGTCATAACTCACCTAGATTGAGCTTTTCTTTGGCTTTCCTTTTTCACAATTCACTATTTCACATTCACTCTAGTGACAGTGACAGTAGTTATGGTAGAGTAGAGGCGCGTTCAGAACCTACGCTCTGACCGAGTGCATTTAAATATATTTTAGTCTATGACCAAACGCTATAAAGGTGCGGGCACATTTGTCTGACGCAACGCGTTAACACGTGTTGAAAACAAGCCATCAGATGACATCGCTTTTCATAGTAAATGTATGCACTAGGATCACACTTATTTAATAACCATACCCCGTCATCGCGGGTGAACGAAAGATTGAAGCCAAAGACAAAAGTACGAAAGAAGGTCGATTTTTGATTAATTTGATAATTCTGCCTAATCTCACTCAACCTCTAAGAGAATATATCTGTAATACATATTTATCTGAAATTCTATTCAAGTGACGGCTTTGATTACAAAATCAATCCAATATCACAGCACAGCATAAAAAAAATCCATACAGTTAGCCGACGCCTTTGTAGTTGGGCGATACCGCTGCCTGAGGGCCTAGTACGAGTTGGTTTTTTGCTCTCACTTCACTTTGCGAATAGTTAACTATCGTTGCCTCCCTTTCACTCGTTCACTCACTCGCATGATTTCCTCTCTTTCACTCGATACTATTCGCAAAGTGAGGTGAGAAACACAACTCGTACTAGGCACCCTGTAGGGTATATATACGCATACGCAAATACGGAAGAGTTGTCACAAATTTAAAATTTGGATGGTGGATGTCTTTTACGACCCCCGGGTACATATTGGTATTGCGAAATTATATAAAATAAATAATGAATGAGGGGTGGCAATTTTTTTAAATTAAGGTTTTTTAAAACGGTTTTCTTTATACGCTGCCACCTGCCGATGCTGCCGCACTCGCTCGTAGTTTCACGAATCTTACTTGATTGCCACAGTCGCACGCATGGTTCGAAAACCAGGTTATATGTTAAATATCCAAGATGACGGACGGCCAACTTTTTTGTTTATGGGCCGATTTCAATGAAACTCGGTTTTTGGTACTATTTTGACAAGAAAACAACAGCGCAATGTTAAATATATTAAAAAATTCAAGATGGCTGACAACTTTTTTGTTTGTGGGCCGATTTCGATGAAACTCGGTTCATTGTACTATTTTGACAAGAAAGCAGCAACGCAGTGTTAAAAATATGAAAACTCCAAGTTGGCGGCCAACTTTCTTGTTGGCGGCCAACTATTTGGAACCAATCCCTGCAGTAGTTACAATTTGCAAAATTTGCATGAGATTTTTAAAATAGGGTAACAACAATGTACGTACATTGATGTACAGAAAGGCTATAATCGTCCTGTTAGTTAGCTTTACCACGGACTAGTTATTGTTTTACGGCTTTGCATTCTAGTGACTTTAGTTACCTAGATATTTATGTAATGCATGTTTAATTTTTAAAAATATGCAATTTTGACATGATTTTCGATATTAGATATAATTTTGTATAGATATATCGGATGAAAATATTTTATCGGCTAAAAACATAGATATACTTATAGTAATTTATTAAATAGTGGAATATAATGCATGTCGTGGCAGCTTGTAAAAAGACAACACTGTAGCATTTAATTCCTTCGAATGTATCATTGCCTGTTCTTGTTAGCTGTCCTAAAGCCGCGATTACATATCCCGATCTAGCATCCTCTTTAGGAACCAATTTAGAGTTGCCCCCCCCCCCCCCCCCCCCTGGGACCTCGCCGGGCCTAACCACGGAATCGCGAAAAAGAATCAGCTGTTCCATACATTATAGTCGAGTCGATGTTGAACAACTTTTACTATTGGGCCAACCACGGAATATCGAAAAAAAAATCAGCTGTTCTTTTCTATGGAAAAGCTATTTTTTTTTCATCTGATTTCTGATTCACGTGGTCTGAAATCCCCATTTCATTTTTAGATATACTTAAAATTGTACGGTGTATTATCTGTAGTACTAGTCTGTTTTTCAACAAGTCATTAATAATAATTATTGTACATATTGTGATTGAACTGTGATATATACATCATTATTGTTAGCAAAATAACTTTTTAGTGTCACACCTTTTGCGTTAATAAATCACAAATTGTTGAATTAATTTTCTGAGGTTTTATTTGCTTAAAAGTCCTAAAACTAATGTGCTACGATACGCACAGTCATACAGTCTCAGTAAACTTCAATACGATGTCCTCAAAAAATATACTTCATGGTCACCCTAGCTTATTTACATACTAATTTTAACCTCAAATTACATCGTAAGTACTGCAGTGATTGGTTCCAAATAAAGCTAGATCCTTAGTACCGGAAATTCTTATTAATATTAACTGCTATACAATGGGCCACACAGTATGATGGGTCGGAATATTGTTTTTGCTTTTTCTATTGATTTGTTGTTACGCGAACTGATTAAAAGTGTTACTTGCTGTTACTTATCAAACGTAACGCTGCTAGACTGCTTCATTTGGCTCCGAACGGTTTAGTTGTCGATATTTTGACAAATGAAAACTGGCACACACGGTTCCGTGTGTGCCACGTTTAAACATCGATTTTATGAAATCTGTTCTGTTTTGTATGATGTTCGAGTGTTAAATCTTATTTATTTTTGCGTCACTGAGCATCTAGGGAGTAAAACTGGACTTTCGTTAGCTAGTTTTTGTTATTTCTAGCTTCCATAATCTTCAGTGTCATCTCGTGAGTGCCATGTTCAGACGTCAATCATTCATAAACTCTTGCGTTACGTTTGTTCTGAATACCTACCAAAATAAGAAATTGTTCATCCGTCACTGAAGGATTTTATAGCTCACAAGCCAGAAGGAGCAAGGCACATACGAGATGACGATCATAAAATTTAATCTATCGCGATGGATCACGGTAAATACCACACGTCACGTGTAGCCGGCGCCTCAGGAGGTTCTGAAGAGAAGGTTCTGAACTCGCTTCAGTAGGAGATTCCTTTGCCTTCCCAATAAAGGAAAATTAAAAAAAAACAACCACAGACTATACTACTACCTAGTAATGACAATGACATTGACAACTGACTTGCAGATTGTGCTTGGTGTAGGTAGGAAGGAGCACCCTTGCTTGTTGTAGATTTATTATTTCTTTGATCTGTGCGATTTATAGATTTTCTTTCACATTCTTTCAGAAATAAATCTAATATTCTGTACATTTGTAACTGGTGATTGTATTTATACATAACTTACTTAATAACTTACTAAGGTAAGACAAAAGATGTTTACTTAATAAGATAAAAAGGCAAGACAAAGGTGGCGTTTTACAGGTAGCGATTCCCTTTTGTTGCCGGTGTCTAAATCAACACTTTCATCAATAAAAGAACGTTTTGAGTTTTATCTGCTCACTATGCTTATAAATAATATAATAATTTCCTATAAAATATGTGCGCGTGCAAGCCCGCACTTGAATACTTTCACCATCTTCCTTTGAGTAGCTTCGTGGGCAGTTCGCTTCGTTCGTAGGCAGGCACAACCCGGTCAAGTTAACTCTGCACCTGAAGCGAAAGCTCTCCTTTTCTCCAGGCCACGGTCGTAATTTTTTTGAAAATTTTCGACATATTATCGATAAATTATCGCTAATAAGTGTACTAACGCTATTGACATAAAGAGGCATAAAAAGGCGTGAGGCATGGAAAAAAGGAGAGGGGTCGCTTTCGGTTCAAGTGCTAAGTTAACCGAGTCATAGATATGTCGCAGCCAACTGGTTTAATCAGCCACCCGATTAACGGCCTAGTCATTTAATTGAATAGCGCCATTTAATCACTGGCCTAAATGACATTTAGCCAATGCGTCTAATGCAAAATTTGATTAACGGGCTGGTAGATGCTTAGGCCTTAAAAAGCAAATCATATTCATATTTAAACTAGTGACAGTATCATTGTATAGCCACATATCGCCTATAAATTGATTAAAATTACACAAAAACACGTTTACCTACAAGCTGTTGGTCATATATGATAAAATTTTGGTCAAAACTTTCTTTAAGATGTTTGATAACAGATAATATTTACATTTTTTTATAGCCACACAGCATTGTTGAACTGTGTGAAAACATATTTTAATCTCATAAATTGTAAGAATCACCAAAAATTATCACAGCTGGTCGACGCCATATTGGCATTGACTTACAGTGTCCCAGGTAAAAGAAAACGGAACTGTATTTCAATGTTCCGTTTTCTTTATTAAAATGTCAAACGGCAAGTTATTAAACGTCATTAAACCAAGTCATTTGCCTTGCTATCTAATCAGATGGCTAGATATCATTTAGGCCACTGATTGAATGGTATTGTTAAATGACAAGGCTAGGCGGTTAATTGAGCGACTGATTAATCTAGTTGGCTGCTACAGATACATTGTGCATGTTTCATGCTATTTCAAAACTCAGTGTCATAACTAAACAGTTATGCTCATAAAAAATATTGCTCACTTCATTTCCTATGTAATGATGCTATGCTATTATGTAATTACATCCCTTTTTGTTCAAAACTAAGTTATTCATATCATACAATCTACCACATCTACATGACAATAATTATTTGCATTGTTATCTGAGAGAGTATACGGTTCTGTCTCCATTACTTTTCATAGAAAGCAATGTATGTAACCTACCCTACGGTAAAAAAATATGTTCAGATTAAAATTGAAAGTTTACATCTACAATGCAGTTAATTTAACTATGACTATCTTCAGAGCCCTTGATGTTACCTAGTGGAGGGCGACTCAAGTCAAATAACCCGGGTAACTCGAGTTATTTCTCCAGCACTTCAACTCGGGTTGATTTTGTCCTAGCCCGAGTTGACTCTGTCAGTACATAAACATAAAAATCTGTGAGCGCGTACGCGCCACGCGGGCCGAACTCAGTGTGTGGTGTGTGTATTACTGCTTCGTGGGCTGCAAAACAATAAAAAGAGTGTGGTTTAGGAGTTTTTTAACTATAATCGATTATATAATTTAAAAAAGCTTAATTCAGGTATCAATATTAACACTCAGTAACACTCTATACCTGACTTATGCCTCCTCCTCCTCCTCAGTCGTTCCCTCATGGTTGAGGATCGTGACTCCTTGCAAGGACGTCTCGCACGAGGTGTTTCCATTTGTTGCGGTCCTCGGCTTGATGCAGTGCGACATTCACTGGCATATCCAGATTTTTGGACACCTAGTCTGACTAACGTTTTGGGCTTCTGCCTCTCGGTCTTTTTCCTTCTATCTTGCCCGTTACGATGAGCCGCTCTATGTTATCGGTATCTCTACGCGCGATGTGGCCAAAATATTGTGGATTCGTTGCAGGCAGATAGAGGGAAGGCAGTTTTGATTTTCGAGCTTCAATTCTTTCAGGACAGACTTATTAGTTCTTCGTGCTATCCACGGGATTCAGAGAAGATGGCGCCAGCACCACATTTCGTAGGCATTGATTCTCTGCCTGTCTGCGGCTTTTATAGTCCCAAGTTTCGGATCTGTACAGGAATATGGGCAGAAGCAAAGTTCGTACAACTTGGACTTTAGTTGTTCTACGGATGTTGCTGTCTTTCCATATCCTGCTGAGCTGGATCATTGCCGCTATGACCATTCCAATTCTCCGTCGTATCTCTGGTTCACTATTTCCTTTATCGCTGATCAGGGACCCCAGATAGACAAATTCCTCTACCGTTTTGTAGTCATTCAGTACCCCAGATCGCGGAACTTTATTAAAGCGGTCCACTAACATCATCTTGGTCTTGTTTTTATTAATAGTTAGGCTAATCTTATCACTGACCGAT
Organism: Agriphila geniculea; assembly: GCA_943789525.1. NCBI lineage: Eukaryota > Metazoa > Arthropoda > Insecta > Lepidoptera > Crambidae > Agriphila > Agriphila geniculea. Next base: position 21,469,875 of record OX038870.1, on the reverse strand, counting down.
TTAAGGCGGTCTAGTACTCTTACTTAACTTATGCCTTTGATTTCAAGTAGGTAACTAATTGTTTTATAATACAAATCCTGATCTCTTTTACTTGTCAACCGAGTCAGTCCGGTTCAATAGTTCATCAAATACGAACAAAACAACATTATTTCAAATATCGCATCAACGATTCAACTCAACCTGAGTTGAAGCCTGGGCCTTTTTAACTTTAACTGTTTTGTTTGCTAATCAAATCACAATTGAAAAACATTATAATAATTTTGTAATGAGTGATGTGATGACAGAAAAAAAAATCATTCTTTGTTTATTACCTTAAAGTGGCAACTAAATAGTAAAACTCTGGATGACGTAGGCCTGTGCAGTAAGTGTCATTCGGAATGCCAGACCTTGTTTTCTTGGATATAGAATATGAATATAAGATTCTTGTCTTGGATCATGAATTTATGAAAGACATTATGATTTGGGCATAATATAATAAGTCTATGGATTTGGGCCTAGTAAAACTGCAGAACACTGAAATGTCTGAAGAGGTGACTGACAGATTATTGCCCAGCCCAAACCACTAAACCTAGAGATTTGAAATTTTGTACATAGATACTTTATACAGTTGTTAAAGGGTTGAAATGGGCGTACAAATTTGTATGGAAATAAAATAATAAATTGGCATTTCGACATGAAACTTCGTAGGAGTATTTCTAAAAACAAATAAGTAAACACGTGTTACGTGGTTTTCCGAAATTCAACCCTTTAGGGGGTGAATGGAATAAAAAAGCCCAATATCGATATGGGTGTCGTTATCGATGTTTTATGGGATGTTGATTGCGAAAATGGCATTTATTTTAGGGTCCAACACGACACGATGGACATTATTTAAAACCTAAAGGACTGAAACGGGGGTTCAAAATTTTTATGGAAAAATAATACGGGAACGGGATCAGGGGGGCTACTCAAATGGCCACTTTACTATTCGTTTGAACGCTACGCTTACTATTAAAACTTTAAAATAAGCAGTAAACTATAAAATTACGTGCCGTAAGCTTGACAATTCCATAAAATACATCGAAGTCTGTGATTTAAATAAGTTGGCGACGTGTGATTTAATCATCTATTGCTCATATTTAAGCTTCAAAAGTAAGCATAGCGTTCAAACGAATAGAAAGTTAACCATTTGAGAAGGGGGGCAGGAATGAGAACGAGAACGGGAACGGGAACTAATAATATTATAAATGTGAAAGTTTAATGTTTGAATGTTTGTTACTCAATCACGTAAAACTAGCTGAACGGATTTGGAATAGCACACAGATAGATAGCCCGTAGCAAAAAATGGTTACTTTTTTTCGGTCAAAGGTTCCATATGATAGCGATTTTCTAAATGTCCACGGGAACGAAGTCGCGGGCAGAAGCTAGTTTAATATAGAATGATATCGAATTGTAAGGTAAACTGCCATAGAACAATACAAAACAATGTAGTATAGTCTCTGTTTACTGTATGTTTGGACCTCCAATTTTCTTTATTAGGGGTTGTATGTACCAACATACAACCTTTGAGAAAGCAAAATAACATTCTTTAGCAGCAGTATAACAGTGTTTAATATGTCTTAGGCTGACCGGAAATGGATTCTGCTGGAGATTGGTGTTTGATGGAGAGTGATCCAGGAGTGTTCACCCAGCTGATCAGGAAGTTCGGCAAGTACCTAGTTTATTCATGTGCTAGTGGTCTTCTATGACAGGGGTGGCCAACTTGTCTAGGACTGCGATCTACTTAAAATTTCCTGGTCTATTGAGATCGACTAATAGCATTTTTATTTTTGGAGTATTTTTCACTACTAAACCGCCGCACTCGCGACTCGCCTCCCGCACCGTTTGGTTGCTACTTGCTTTGCTACCATAAGCAAAGCAGTTTTTGTTATGTCTCTCGCGATCGACTGCACTGTCTCCAGAGATCGACTTGTTGGCCACCCCTGCTCTATGGTAGACAGATAGACCATGAGCACATTTGCCTGTTTTAAGGTGCGTACGGATTAGAGGCAGCTCGGGATCGAGGCATGCACTGCTCGCCTGTGCTCGCAAATGCGTTCTCGCCTAATGCTCGCAAAGCCCGAGCCATGCCTCAGCCCGGGCTGCCGCGGCACGACACGAGCCATCGGTTGTCAGTTTTTTGGCTGCTCAAAGGCACCTCGACGTGCGCGGCTCGACAGCGTCTCGTTTGCCTCGGTATCGAGCCAGAAAAAAGTAATAAAGAAATGTTTTGATTTGAGGTTAGTTCTTCTTGGCGGGAACGTGCATTTTTTTTTACTAAAAAATACAAGCAGCTGTTGTCTGTCACGGACGCCATTTTGCTGTTTGCAAAATGGCAACGGCGCGGTCGGCGGATCGTCCGCGAGCGCGTTGCCTAGCCCTCGACCTGGAGCCGGTTGAGCAGCCTCGCGGTCGAGTCGCGCGTGGCGAGGCTGCGCGACCGCGAGCTGCCTCTAATCCGTACGCACCGTAAGGCTGGTTTACATTATCTTAGTCTTTAGTAGAGTGCTTTAGTGGAAACATGTAAACGGTCGTCTTATGACTAAAGAGAGTAACGTTCTAGTAGCCTTTCTACTCGCTTTCCAGTAGGACCCCCTGCGCGCCCGCTCACCCCCCGCGCGATATTTTACTCGCACTCGCACTGGAAGCATGTAAATCGACATTTTAGTAGCGTCTTTAGTAGAGTGCATTTGCCGGTGAACGCGTGACGTGTAATTGAATTAAATAATAGGTATTAGGTATGGCGAAAATGACACTACTGGAAGCGTGTAAACAGTCACTGGAAAGGCACCAAAACTACTAAAGAACTCGCATTCGAATCTACTCGCACGCTACTAAGCACTCTACTAAATACTAAGATAATGTAAACCAGCCTTTAGAGACTGTTATGTTACGGCATCTTAATGCTGCCGTAAATGATTCACCATCCATCTTGCTGTACGTCACGAGGGAGATGGACCTTCTTCTTCTTATTTTAGTTTGGCAATCTACTCTCCTATTTATTAGAATGCCGGTGCATCGCATTCCAATGCTGCTTGGAGTATTTGGAACCAAGTATTATCAAGACAGTTTACTAAGTAAGTTCTGCCAAGGTAGCCACCACTACAATAAAAGTCTCAGCTTCACACAACCAAGTCGCGCCTACTTCAATTATCCCACATATTGTTCAGTTGCGTAGACACTTGTCCACCACACCACACAACTGCACCAATTTTAGGACACAATATCCACTATGAATCAATTTGCGAATAATTAAAATAGTCACCAAACCGAACTCGACAAAATGGCGCTAAAAACTCGGGGATGGAGCTATACAAGGGAATAGGAAGATGCAATTATTCCTTATATTATTATATTACTATTTCCTTTTTATATCTCCATCTCTCGTGCTGTACACTAAGATGGATGGTGAATAAGGCACTTAAGTTTAAATATATTTTTATCAGCTGAAGCTCATTCATTCAAGTTCATTAAAAATATTCTTAAAATTCCCCTTATTACATCACATTCTTCTTTTTTAAATTAGTTTAAGTGATTTATTGATAAAAGTATGTGTTAAATTAGTATAAATTGTGTCATTGAAAGATAATTCTATCTACAATACAGAACCTAGGCAAATAATACTAAACTAACTATTACTACTTACCTAGGACATAAACTGATAAAACCTCATAGCTATGTTTAGTCTGATCATTAATGACATGTTAGAGGAATGTTTAAAGCCTTTGCCAAAAAAATATTTTTATTGATGAGGCAGTATTATAAATAAGGTGTTTTGTTACAGGTGCTAAAGGTGTCCAAGTTGAAGAACTGTGGACAATTGAAGATGGAATTTTTGAAAATCTTAGGTAATTTTCTTATTCTTACAAACAAAGTTAATGGCTTCTCGGTGCATTTAAGTGCAACTAAAGTTTGTAATGTTTCACATAAATGTTAATTATAAAAGACGGAACCCAATGCTAAATGACAATAGGAATAGGTGTGAAATCCATCCGATTTCAGATATTAATTTCGGAGTACATTTAAAACAGTTTTAAAAATACAGACGACTGTAGGTTAACGAGACACCATGGTAAGTTGATGTTACCCAAAACGCATACAAAGTATTATAGAAGGAATTGTTATCCTAACTGGATAAAAATTTATAGTAAGCTACCAAAGACCGTAAAGGAGCTTAGTTTACCTATATTAAGGAAAAAAATACAAACATGGTTAAAAATGTTTCTATTTTTAAATAAAAAAATGACATATAATGAATTATTCTTATCGCATGTAATTGTAATTTAATTAGTTAATTGTACCTATCATAATTTACTACTTAATCTAAACTGACATTTCACATGCCCTTTCTATGGCAAGGCAGAGAACTGGAATGTAACCAATAACAACTGTATGCACTCTGTTTTGTGTGAATAAAACGATTTGATTTGAACAAATTTAAAATAAACCTGCCACTTTCAGATTTGCTGCCACTTTAGACTTTAGAGAAAGAAACAGTTCTAGATTCTGACTAGTGTCAGAAACTAAACTTTAGATTCTCAGTCTTAACAACTATTTCTTAAGCTTTGGATTTTAAAGCTTAAGAAATAAAGTGTAGGAAATGAAGCGATCTTTTGTATGGAGACCCCAACATTAAATCCTCAGTCGATGAAACTTGGCAGGGATGTAATATATTATGAACCAAAACCTAATTTGGATAATTTAAAAAATATGTACAAAAAATAATAATTTGGATAATTTAAAAAATATGTTTTATTTATGATACTTTCATCATAATCATCGTCATGTCAGCCGCACGACACCCACTGCTGGGTATAGGCCTCCCCCAAGGATTTCAACGACGATCGGTCCTGCGCTTCCCACATCCAGTGGCTTCCGGCAAGAACCTTTCCGCCCCAACGGCCATCGGTTCTTTTCGCTATGTGTCCAGCCCACTGCCACTTTAGGTGAGCAATCCTTCGAGCGATGTTGGTTTATTTAGTTATGATACTTTATCATACTGTAAAGTTTCGTCTACTGAGGATTTACTGTGGGAATCCACTACCCTCCTTTCCTACACTAAATAGTTGTTAAGTCTGAGTCGCGGAACGAGTTGTTCAATGCCCCTGCCTGTGCCTGCGCTTTTAGAGAACTGTAGCATGACAAGCTTGACAGTGCTCGCTCTTATTCTCTCTCGTATTGTTCTGAATATTCTTCTACTTGTGCTGCTGCTGTTCTAAGATAATTGGCCAAGCAATCGTAAAGCGCGAGCGAAATTTTTCAAAACTGTGGAGATTTTTTTAATTCGCTTTCCTGACTGAAAGTGGCGCTGCGATGAGTTTTATATTTCTAATACCCTCATTCCTCTATGATCCACCGACGAGCTCCACCGAAGGATCGATTACACAATTTTAATAAAACTTCTCGTAGAATTTTTAGGGCCCATAGCAGGCATCCGTCACTCGCCCATACCTACCGCGATAAGTACCTACAGCGCGCGACAACTCGGAGTTGCAAAATCAGTCAGGGTTGCTGCCGCGCTTGTGAGTACACGCGTGCGTTATTCTGTGCCTCTATGACGGTCAATCGATCATTATTTATTTCTCCCAGCACTGTACCGTACACTATTATAATTTATAAATAACTAGCGGCCGCCCGCGACTTCGTCTGCGTGGAAATATTTTTTGCTATCCCTCGGGAATAATATTTTTTTTTTCAGGATGAAAGATATCCTATGTCCTTCTCTGTACCCCTAAGAACGCGTATGCAAAATTTCATGATGATCGGTTCAGTAGTTAAGACGTGAAGGCGTAACAAACAAACAAATAAACAAACGGACTTTCGCATTTATAATATTACTAGCGGCCGCCCGCGATTTCGTCTGCGTGGAAAGGTTTTTGCCTCGGGAACAATATTTTTTTCGGGATGAAAGGTACCCTATGTCCTTCTCGGTACCACTGGTAACGTGTATGTAAAATTTCATGGTGATCGGTTCAGTAGTTAAGACGTAAAGGCGTAACAAACAAATAAACAAACAAACGGACTTTCGCATTTATAATATTAGTAAGGAAGTAAGGATTAAGTAAGAATGGAGAATCGTAATACTAATAATTGTTGCGTGGACGGCTGTCGCAATAAACAGAAGGATTCAAAGTGTTCATTTTTAGGGTTCCGTACCAAAATGGTAAAAAAGGAACCCTTATGGTGTGACTCGGTCTGTCTGTCACAGCTGGATATTTCGAGAACTACTAATGGTATCAACTTGAAATTCGGAACAGTTTTAGATGACATTCACCCAACTATTTTGTAAACAAGAAATTAATAAAAAAAATAAATATCTTTTTTACAACAGGGACTGAAAAAGGGTCTGAAAATTTTGAAGTGGGTTCTACTAGGGCATGTGGAATATCATATGATAGTACGCCGTTTGCACCTTGTTAATCATTTTTTGTTTTTGTTTTAGGCCACATAGTTTTCAACTTATGATGAAAAATATAAAAAAAAATACCATCCCCTCCCCCCTTATCTCCGAAGTTTGCAAAGAGAAAAATTAGAAATCATTCTATGTGATAGCAGTTTATATAAAGATTACAGGAAAAATAAAACAATGTCTCAATATAGGTAGCACACTTTTTTAGAAATTATCAAATTTCTAAAAAAGTTAACATTAGTTCCACTATCGGTCAAGAGATGGCGCTGACCTAAAGCTGCAATACTAATTTGATTATTCTACTCTGCAGTGTGGTTTGATGGTGCAATTATGATGGTACGGAACCCTCGGTGGGCGAGTCCGACTCGATCTTGACCGGTTTATTCACTTTACCGAAAGATTCTAAAATGTATAAGAAAAATTTATATTTTGTTTATTTTCCTCGTAATTTTTATGAGTAGGTACATAACTATTTTTGATAAGTAGGTGTAACCTACTATAGGTAGGAAAGCGTGTAGTTATAGGTACTTATATTCAGAGGCGGGTCGTGACTATTTTTTCTCGGTCAAATTTCCTAAAAAAGAATTAGGTAGGTGGGTACCTACCTACCTAATTCTTTTTTTTTTTGAGCGAATTATACCTACTTAACTAAATACCTACATTTCTGGATTTAAGGATTCCGTAACCGGCAACAGTATGGTGGCGGTGGCATAAAGACTGCCTACACATAGTCTAATGTGGCGTTAACTGTACATCTAGCCTAGGTTTAGTTGAAACGTAATTTTTTCACATTTAAGTAGGTAGGTACACATTATAAACACAAAACTTGTAATAAAGTATTTAATCCTTCAAGCACAGAAAATGAGACAATAGATTTTCCATTGTTGTGTTGTGCGGCCCGATGGGGCCGCTCGAGCGTTGAAGGATTAGAAGAAGACAACCCTAAAGTTGTTAGAAGAGCTAAGAGCTACGCGATAGAAAGAGAGGAAACCTGTAGGTGAATATAACTGTAGGCAAGGAAGCGGTGTGCGACCTGAATTGCACTTTATTGTGTCTGAGCAAGAGTCGCTATTTATTTAAATGACCATGCGGAGTGAATTTTCTGTACTTTGTACTATTATGTATTCTGTGCCCATAGTCATAAGAATTTTTAGACGGTATCATTAACCTATGTGGCACCGCCCCGACTGGACGCAATCACCTGCTGCGCCCGGCTATTCCGACGACGCTGGTGTACGTGTGCCGCTAAAAATGCCTATGTTACTTTATGTTATAAAGTAGAAAAATCTACGGCCTTACCCAAGTACTTGTAAATAAATAATTACTTATTAATCACATTTATTTCTATTTTGACAACCCTTACACATCTGCGGCAGATTGCGTAAGTACTTACACGGGCGGCGGCATCGTCCAACATCAAAGGCGTTTAACAACTGTATGGAGTTAAACTGTGATACTACTATGAGCCCTAAAAATTCCACGAGAAGTTTTATTAAAATCCTTTTGTATTAACAAGTTATTAAATAATTTACATTTGTTTTGTATGTGACTTTTTTTTACAGACCCGTCCATGGTCTTATATTCCTCTTCAAATTTATTCAACACGAAGACCCATCAGGACCCGTGGTGACCGATAGTCGTCTCGATAAAATATATTTTGCAAAACAGGTGGGTATATATTTTTTTAATTTCGGATTTATGCAAAATAGTGCGTATTGTTTCTTATGTATGATGTTTTCTTTTTTAGGTGATAAATAATGCATGCGCGACGCAGGCCGTTGTCAGTATTCTGCTAAACTGCAACCATCCGGACGTGGAACTCGGTCAGGAACTAACTAAGCTCAAGGAGTTCAGTATGTCTTTCGACCCGAAAATGAGAGGTCTGACATTGAGTAACTCGCAAACTATTCGCAGCGCCCACAACTCGATGACAAATCAAACCCTTTTTGAGTTTGACCCCAAGACTGCTACGAAGGTAAGATTAACCTACACACAGATATTTATATTTGAATGAATAGATCCTTATTACTAGAGACTGGATTATATGCAACATAAAAAGCCCAAAATATGCATGCAAATATGCAAGAAAAATAGCTAAAGTATGCACGAAAATCCATAAAAAGGGCCAAATTATGCATCATGAAATAATAAAAAAAAATGTTTTTTAAGGTTTTTATTCTTAAAAGGTATTGTTACTCAACGATAACAATCGTATTTGCGAAAATATCAATTACAAAATTTATTTGTCCTTGAAATTTACCTTTAAAAATGTATGACGAAAATGTATACGACTAACGGCCGAACACTTAAAGGCTTCTTAGCTAAAATCTTAATTTAAGGTCTCTAACTTTAAGGAAGCTATCAGTTTCCTAGAATTATTTAGTTTGAGTATTTGGCCGTAAGTACTGTTCCAAATATTCTGAAGACAAATTGTGTCTATGATCGTTTAATATATTTTTGTAAACGGAAAGGACCGTATACTACGTCCACTGAGGCGATTTGGACATATTAGACATCAGAATCTGAGCGATGAAGGAGATCGAGCGTAATATGCATGATTTCAAAATTTTTAGCCAAAATATCCAACTACCACTAAAAAGGGGTTAAATATTATTATTTGCATATAATCCGGTCTCTACTTATTACCAATATATCCTATTTACAGGAGGATGATGCATATCATTTTGTGGGCTACATGCCAATAGACGGGCGCCTCTATGAACTGGATGGGCTCAGAGATGGCCCCATCGACCATGGGCCGATTGCGCCTGAGCAGGATTGGCTGGATGTGGTCAGACCTATTATTATGAAAAGAATTAATGTGTAAGTATGTTAGAATATAACAAGTAGACCTCAATATAATTTCAACGCAATACATTGAATAAGATATCTCATGTGTTTTCAGTTACACCGAGGGAGAGATACATTTCAATCTAATGGCGATAGTATCGGACAGAAAGATGATCTACGAACGCCAATTGGAAGAACTTTTAAACGCCTCGCAGATGCTCGGAATGGAGACGGACGAATTCGAAACGGAAATACCGAGGCTCCGTATGTTGATAGAGTACGAAGATGTTAAAATGGCCCGCTATCAACAGGAAATGGTCCGCCGGCGGCACAACTATCTGCCGTTCATCGTAGTCCTGTTGAGGATATTGGCCGAGGAGAAAAAACTGATGCCGTTGTACGAGAAGGCCAAAGAGCGCGCGACTAAGAGAGGGTCGAAGAAAATGAAAGTATAACACGAACCTCGGGGCGGCGCGCGGGAGGAGAGCGCGCCGGCCCCGCGAGCCGCCTCCCGCTCCAGCCCCTCGCGCTTGTTGGAGGACTCCGAAGATATGCCATACACTTTAGCGGAACTAGACTCTATCTACAGAGAGCCCCGAGCGACGCAGCCCACCAGGGACCCTCAGGACTCGTTGGAGCAAGATTTAACCGCACTGCAGGAGACATTGGAGAAGGATATGCTAGAAATGCAGCAGACCAGCGCCCTAATGCAGCCCCCGGACATTGGGGACGAGTCGCTGGAACTGCAAGAGATCATGGTGGACGATGTGGTCGCTTCCGAGGTGGTGCTCGAAGACGATGTCTTTGACAGAGACGAAATACTGGACGTAGACCCAACAGACACCATGAAAGAGGATGAGTTTGAATAAGCTAAGGCTCACGTGCGGATAGATAATCGTAATACAATAACAAACATTGTTTTCAGTTATGTCAAGAAAACATTTATATAGGTAGTTTTGGAAATCATGATTTTATTTCATTGTATCGATTTTGACGTGACAACTTCAGTCTAAGTCTAACACGTAAACACGATACGACGTCGCATCGAGCCACGTTGCGGCGTCGTAAGTTAAATAACTGTAGGCTTTCAAAATTCAGGAATCAAAAGTTGAATTAACCAGCAAAAACTGAAGAAAGTCTGGAAATTTTGAGGTTTTTCACACATCACGCAAGAATCACAACTTTTTTTTGGGGACAGTTGAACGGCGGAATCGATGCAAACATCTTAGGATATATCTTAGAATACATAATATTTGAAACAATAGTCACTACTTTTAAAGTTTCTTCACAGGATATAATACACAAAATATTGTTTATTATATTATAACAATTAGTATCTCTGTATCAAAGGGGCTCTACTCTATGTTAGCTACTCATAAATGTCGACTATGGACTATCTCGATGGTTCTTCAAGATTGTAAAACAGTATAAGTATAAATGAATTAAACAGCTCGACTACAATAAGTATATTTATTTTCTAATTCTAGTACATAACTCAATAATATCTGGATCTAGTTCTACAAGCCAATATTCAAAAACAGTCATTCTTTCTTATTACTATAACTAAAATTGTTTGCTAATAGATTGTTTTTGAATATTGAGTCACAATAATGATTTACAATTTATACAATAGCTTCAGGCAATGTTAGTCGTATCGTAGTGCGTTATAAAACAAGAGTTCAGGTTTCCGAATAATACTAACTTTTATAATTTAAAGTATAAAGTTTCATTCGTAGCGGCAAGATTTTCAAATATTCAGCACAACATTTAATTGCCATCTAAGTACTTATCAGGTACATGTTATGTAGCTGGTAATCATTAAATTTAATAGGAAAGCTTACATCTGGCAGAAAGATGCTCTATCATATAATCGTATATAATTTTCAGTACTTAAATTTAATGAATTTTGTATTTGTTTGTCTCTACATTGATAATAAGGTTGCTGTTATTATATACCCAGTAGATTTCATGCAGTGTGTAAATATATAATAACATAAAAGTATAATAATATGATAGATACTTTATATCATAGGAGTCCGAATACATGCCATGTGACATTAATTAAATAAACTTCTAGATATTGTCATTTGTTTGCGTTTCACTGAATAAAAATAAATATTTACATCTTACACAATTTTTATACTTAACGCTAGATTTTAAACCTAAATAACGAAGGTTTTTGTTTATATATGAATCGAGATAGAATGAGTAATAAATTAATGAATTTGGGAAGTGATGTGGCACGTCGACAATATATAATAATTAGGTGACAATTATTTACAAGGCGATGTTTCCTGCGTTGAGCGATGCGCGAGGCCGTGACATGATGAGGGTAATATTTACAGAGATAGTTTCGTATCTTGAGCTGCCTTCTATGTTCGGAGTCATTACGCGGATTCCTAATACAGTTTGAGAAATTCACTACTGATTAGTTCGAGCAGTTGGAAATTTTCCCATTTATATATGAAATTATAGACCCAAAATCTTTACCCAGACCAAAGGATCATAGTAGCGATACAAGGTTTTGTCTACACATCCTGGAAACTTTGGTGTAATATTTACCAGTGAAAGTTTACGAATACGAAACGGCTAAGCTGTGAGCTCAATTTCGATGATTCCATTTTCACGAATATTAAGTAATTAATGGTTTCATGTGTAGACAAAAACTAGGCGGATCCATACTATTGCGCGGTGTATCGTATCGCATCTGACGTGTAACGTACGCTAAATTACACGCGATCGCACGGCGATACGATACGCCACAATAACACAATTGTGGATCCATTTATATATTACGGAACATAAAGGTTTTAGTAGGTTTACATACAGTACCTAAGCTAGACATGTACATAGGAATATTATGGTAAAATGGCCTAAATGTGGGTAGCTAGTATAGACATTCTAGAATTCTATGTATTGGAAAAACGGCAAAATTAATACCTAGTTAAGTTTTAATGCTGTTGTGTTATACCTATAAGTGAGTAGGTACTTAGTGATATACTAATACTACATTATTAATTAATAATCAATTATCTACAAATAAGTACTAAATTAGTTTCCAAGCATAGTACTAAGTTAAAGTTTGCAAGCTATGGTGCTTCAAATTTGACTGAAAAGGGTTTTTAGGGCTTTTTATAAAAGTGCCGGCCAGGAAAAACAATGGTATGTTTTATTAAAACTAGCCATTTGGAGCAATAGTAAATATGGCACAAAGTTGTAGGATTGCTCGGAACCAAGTTATGAATTAAAATTATCCCTAAGAGATCTTAGTCAGTCAACTTTGCCGCACCATAGTTTGAAAACTATAGCTCGTATCAAAATGAATGTTATACTTGTATTATTTATGGATATCATTAATTAGGAAATAATTTAGACTTTGACCATATCGTTTTCCTGAAAATTTAGAAAAAGGGGTACTTTTCAAGGCGGGAGGGGTGACGCGGTTTGCGGGTTGTGTAGTTTATAACGTAATCACTTATGCTACGGCTCCACCTGCGTTAACGTTAATGGTGATGTCCAACTACGCTTTAGCTAAGGCGTTATGTAAATTTAGTACTGTCGTTTTTAAATTAACACGTTAAAAGTCTTGGCCACATCTGCGTAACGCCTAGATTAACATTTTAAGCTATGCGTTAAGACGCAGGTGGAGCCGTAGTCACGGTGCTTGACATCCCGGTCCCGAAAGCCTTGTGTGTTACAGCGGGGCATTAGGAGGTTTTTAACTGATATGTCATTGGGTGTCACTCCGACTTGAGCACGTGCCGGACTACAGCTGCGCCACAAAAAAAAAGTTGGAAATCTGACATTTTGAGTATGCCATGATGAAGTCTATAGTTTGTCGGAGTTTGTCGCCAAAAACCAGAGTTTGTCGGTCTTCCGTTTAGGAGATACATGTGGCTCAGCTGTAGAGACGTCTCTACAGCTGCGCCACACAGATCTCGAAAACGGATGGTCGTAGCGAAAATCTGATTACTTGTATGTATAGCCGTTAGTTTGTCGGAGTTTGTCGCACAAAAACCAGAGTTTGTCGGTCTTGCGTTTAGGAGATACGTGTGGCGCAGCTGTAGAGACGTCTCTACAGCTGAGCCACACAGATCTCGAAAACGGAAGGTCGTAACAGAAATCTGATTACTTGTGTGTGTAGCCGGTAGTTTGTCGGAGTTTGTCACCAAGAACCAGAGTTTGTCGGTCTTGCGTTTAGGAGATATGTGAGGATACGCTGTGGAGACCTTTCTACCTGGATCTTGAGAACGGAAGGTCGTAGCGATAATCCGATTAGTCATATCTATAGTCGGTAGTTCGACCGAGTTTGTCGCCAAATATCAGAGTTTGTCGGTCTTGCGTTTAGGAGATATGTGAGATTTTCGCTACGACCTTCCGTTCTCGAGATCCAGGTAGAAATATCTCTATAGCATATCCCCACATATCTTCTAAACGTAAGATTGACAAACTCTGATTTTTGGTGACAAACTCCGACAAATTAATGGCTACACACTCGAGTTATCAGATTTTTGCTACGACCTTCCGTTCTCAAGATCCAGGTAGAAAGGTCTCCACAGCGTATCCTCACATATCTCCTAAACGCAAGACCGACAAACTCTGGTTCTTGGTGACAAACTCCGACAAACTACCGGCTACACACACGAGTAATCAGATTTCTGTTACGACCTTCCGTTTTCGAGATCTGTGTGGCTCAGCTGTAGAGACGTCTCCTACAGCTGCGCCACACGTATCTCCTGAACGCAAGACCGACAAACTCTGGTTTTTGTGCGACAAACTCCGACAAACTAACGGCTATACATACAAGTAATCAGATTTTCGCTACGACCTTCCGTTTTCGAGATCTGTGTGGCGCAGCTGTAGAGACGTCTCTACAGCTGAGCCACATGTATCTCCTAAACGGAAGACCGACAAACTCTGGTTTTTGGCGACAAACTCCGACAAACTATAGACTTCATCATGGCATAGTCAAAAAGTCAGATTTCCAACTTTTTTTTTGTGGCGCAGCTGTAGTCCGGCACGTGACTTGAGCGACTCTGCTCGTCGAAGTAACACGCAATGGAGAGCTCAGAACTCGCCGGCCCGCTCCTGTCAGATCGGGGAACGATTTTGATAGGGTGGGCCGGAAGGCGATAATACCGCGTTTCCACCTACAAAAAAAAAGGTGGAGCCGTAGCATTATAGGTATAATATAACACAGCATCATTAAAACATAACAATTATAATTTTGCCGCTCAAAAATCTAGAATGGATATAGGTAGGTACTATAAGTACTCCCCATTGAATCACCAAATATTTACTGTGTCTCGACTCGATTAAAATTGATTTCGGCCATTTATCAAACGGTAAGATTGTTTGTTGATTAAGGAGAATAGAATCCAAGCGATGAGCGAACAGAGGCTGGTAGGTGGTGCCTGGCGTGGGTGGTGGGCTCACGTGGTGGGCAGCAGCCCCTTGGGCTTGATCATCATCGTCGCCCTCTTCAGGGTGTAGTCCCAGCCCCTCCAACGGAACCACACGATTCCTGGACACAAAACACCATTATGTAAGACCACTTACTTACATGAATTAGAAAACTTTGTTTCTTGTTTCTGTATATTGCGTTTTATCGAACTTTCTGTTGGCAACTGACTGGCTCAAATGAAACTCACTACAGTACGAGGCAATATCTTGAAATCGGGTGGTGATTGCGCGGAACGCGTATTTTGGGCATGCGTAGCGGTGAGGGGCGCGGGCGGCGGGAGAGGGGCGCGCGCTATTGGTCGCTCACAAGAGCACATGCGCGAACTTATCCCCACTCCGTCGAAAAAAATTTAAGATACATGCCTCGTACTGTACCACCGCGCAAGTAACCCGCGCCTCAACATACGCAAGTAGAAGCACCCTTAGTTAAAGTTTGAGTGGTTGGTTTACCTTGCCTCGCCGTTAAATCCTGTGGATCATGTAGGTAGAGCCCATTGAGGCCGCGCCCGCACGACTTCCACCACCAACCGCCCTTCAGCATCGACGCACAGTTCAGTGAGGATCTGTCGTTGTCCCTTCAAGTAATAAAACACTTTGTTTATTTGATATTGGGCCTATAAAATTGGCGTTTTTTTTTTAAAAATGAGAACCTCGTCAGACCATCATATTATTATACAGCTATCATTAATTAGTAAAAAATCATTGACCTGCATATATTTACACTGGACAGGCTTATGTCAAACTGTTTTTGTGCCTATTTGATTACCGCCATGTTGGCGCTGTAGGACGTAGCGTGAGCATAGCGTGCGTACATGGTACTAAAGTTTGAAGTCTGGAGAGACCATCACGTCAACCATTTTCATATTGTACGTCAAAATTAGTTCTTTAGACGCACGCTAGTGGCGTTTCAAATAGGCACAAGAACTTTGCTGTCAAATCATACAAACAGCCTGTCCAGTTAAATAAAAAAATTTTTTTTCATGTCAGTGTAAAAAATCCTTATTATAGTTTTCTAAACTTAAAAAGTATACCTTAAAAGTGACACCTCTTTTCTTAGCAGAAATGACCACTTTATTTGTTTTAACTTAGCCAAAACTTTTTTTTTTCGCTTAACCTAAATGGATGGCTAAACGTTATCATAGTGTTATGGAAATAAATCATTTACGTTTTATCAAGGGCTTAAATGGCTTAGATTAAAAGTTTTGGTGATTTTGCGCAAATAGTAAAGTGCAATTTTTATATTCTATGATCGCTTAAAATATTTTTGTATGCGGAAAGGACCGTTCTACGTCCACTGAGGCTCGGACTGAGGTGACTGGGAAGAATTTAAATTTGAGTGCAATTGTTTGAACATGATGGACACCTGAACGAAGAACGAGCGTAAATATGCAGGTTTTCTTTATTTTTGTCAAAATATCAACTACCACTGAAAAGGGGTTAAATATGCAATATGCATTACGTGCCGGACTACAGCTGCGCCACAAAAAAAAAAGTTGGAAATCTGACATTTTGACTATGCCATGATGAAGTCTATAGTTTGTCGGAGTTTGTCGCCAAAAACCAGAGTTTGTCGGTCTTCCGTTTAGGAGATACATGTGGCTCAGCTGTAGAGACGTCTCTACAGCTGCGCCACACAGATCTCGAAAACGGAAGGTCGTAGCGAAAATCTGATTACTTGTATGTATAGCCGTTAGTTTGTCGGAGTTTGTCGCACAAAAACCAGAGTTTGTCGGTCTTGCGTTTAGGAGATACGTGTGGCGCAGCTGTAGAGACGTCTCTACAGCTGAGCCACACAGATTTCGAAAACGGAAGGTCGTAACAGAAATCTGATTACTCGTGTGTGTAGCCGGTAGTTTGTCGGAGTTTGTCACCAAGAACCAGAGTTTGTCGGTCTTGCGTTTAGGAGATATGTGAGGATACGCTGTGGATACCTTTCTACCTGGATCTTGAGAACGGAAGGTCGTAGCGATAATCTGATTAGTCATATCTATAGTCGGTAGTTCGACCGAGTTTGTCGCCAAATACCAGAGTTTGTCGGTCTTGCGTTTAGGAGATATGTGAGATTTTCGCTACGACCTTCCGTTCTCGAGATCCAGGTAGAAATATCTCTACAGCATATCCCCACATATCTTCTAAACGTAAGATTGACAAACTCTGATTTTTGGTGACAAACTCAGACAAACTAATGGCTACACACTCGAGTTATCAGATTTTTGCTACGACCTTCCGTTCTCAAGATCCAGGTAGAAAGGTCTCCACAGCGTATCCTCACATATCTCTTAAACGCAAGACCGACAAACTCTGGTTCTTGGTGACAAACTCCGACAAACTACCGGCTACACACACGAGTAATCAGATTTCTGTTACGACCTTCCGTTTTCGAGATCTGTGTGGCTCAGCTGTAGAGACGTCCTCTACAGCTGCGCCACACGTATCTCCTAAACGCTAGACCGACAAACTCTGGTTTTTGTGCGACAAACTCCGACAAACTAACGGCTATACATACAAGTAATCAGATTTTCGCTACGACCTTCCGTTTTCGAGATCTGTGTGGCGCAGCTGTAGAGACGTCTCTACAGCTGAGCCACATGTATCTCCTAAACGGAAGACCGACAAACTCTGGTTTTTGGCGACAAACTCCGACAAACTATAGACTTCATCATGGCATAGTCAAAAAGTCAGATTTCCAACTTTTTTTTTGTGGCGCAGCTGTAGTCCGGCACGTATATGCATTTGCATATAATCCGGTCTCTTCTTATTAGTGTCGGGTTCGGAAAGTTTCACAGGTTCTTTAGATGTTATGAAGTAGGTAACTTACTTACCGGTTGTATGTTGAGAACGGGCTGTTGTTGGAGCCGTACCAGGGGTCGTTCAGGGAGTCGCCGGCGTTGCCTTCGTACCCCTCGATTTCTAACTTGTAGTATTCCGCTTCGGAGTAGATTTTGAAGTGCGAATACTGCGCATATCTGAAAAATGATAAATATTTTTAAGTCGAATTCCCATCCCATTGCGAAAAAAAATCAGCTGTTCCATAGAAAATTATAAAATCAAATATATCAAAATGTATGGAACAGCTGATTTTTTTTCGCTATTTCAATGTTGGCCCCATAGTAAAAGTAGTTTGTATGCATGAGTACATTGAACCCTTAAAATTATGTGCACTATTTAAGAAGGACCTTATATCTTGTATTTGATACAAAATAAAATTGATATATTAATTTGTTTAATTGATCCTCATTGGGACGCTGATGTGCGTCCGGGGCGCATATAAGCAAAATCTAACTCTCGAGTTTTGATGGTGATCTCTGATTGGTCAAGAAACTCAGTAGTTAGATTTTGCGCGCAAACTCTAACTCCCCAGTTTCGCGCTAGTTTCGATATTGATCTCTGATTGGTCAAATAACTCAGTAGTTAGGTTTTGCGCGCAAACTCTAACTACTGAGTGTGCATCCACCAATAAGCGCGCTTCAAAATTCAGTTGTCAATTACTGTCTTTGAACACGAGCGAATTTTATTGTGTGGTAGCGTATTTTATTTTTGAAAAATGACTTCTAATCTTCCAAGTTTTTGCGAATCCAGTAAACCCAGATATGAACGCAAAAGGTTTTTTCTGCCTAACTAAATATTACCTATTAAATTAACGTTTTGTATGGAGAATTTTTAACAAGTTGCATTTTCCATTCAAAAATTTTTCACAATTTATTTAACAACCGTGAACGCTATTATAACATATTTTTCTGTAAGTACAAACATTAATCGTCGTGTTTGAACATTAAGCTAACCTAGGCAACATAACTTAAACGAAAAAAATAAGTTAAGGCTACGTTATAACGGATGTAGTGGTCATTTTTGCCTACAGAAAAGGAGTCACTTTCAATGTATTTTTAGATGAATTTAATTATTCATCATTACCATCAAATTAAATCAAACTACCTACATCAAATTATGGTCATAGCCGTCAAATTGATAGTTATAAAGCCGTAATATCCAGCAACTGATAAATAATTTAAATCACTGAAGTTATGTGGTTCTCTGTGTGTGAGAAAAAAACAATAATTTTATAGGTACTATGTGGCATATGGATACAAGAATTTTGAATAACATTGACCAAATAGATTGTCCAGAAAACCAAACCTGTGTCGCAACGAATCATAATCGCAAGTTAGTATCTACTTAAAGTGCATTTATTCTTACTTGTCTTAATGAGGATGGCAACGCAAAGCTAATTGTAGATGTCGCCTCGTACGCTTGTTCCTAAGACAGTAGACGTTCAAAACAAATGTATAGGAAAATAGGTATTTATTTTGTGGTATTTATTTACCGAATGCAATTTTTTACAATGCAAATGCTGGAATTGAAAGACAAATTAAGGCGTTCTTATTCTTACTAAATTTATTACTTTTTACTTAATATCCAGATTTTTTGGAAATTTGTAAGTGCCAACATTTTTACAGCTTATTACACAGAATTTGGTCATTTTTAAGCTATAACACGATTTTTTAAGTAAAAGCCCTTTGCTTTGACGGTTTTCGTAGAACAAGCGTACGTAGCGCCACTTTAACAGTTGTCTTCCCCACATTGGTTGCGCTACTTTTGCGTTCAGATCAGGTTTTACTGGATTATATTCGTAAAAACTTGGAACATTCGAAGTCATTTTTCAAAAATAAAATACGCTACCACAGTCGTGTTTGAATTTTTAAGCGCGCTCATTGGTGGATGCGCACTCAGTAGTTACAGTTTGCGGGCAAAACCTAACTACTGAGTTTCTTGACCAATCAGAGATCACCATCAAAACTCGAGAGTTAGATTTTGCCTATATGCGTCCGGGGCGGTGCAAGACTTCATAGTACTGTTAAAAATAGACCTAACATATTATTTTATACCTTTGTTTTTTTTGCGATATGTAGACCTTGTGATGTAACAATGTTGAAAAAAAATAGCACCGTTGTTAGTATGCGTATGCGTAGCAGGGAGGTACGCGGGCGGCAGAAGAGGGGCGCACGCTATTGGTCGCTCGCAAGTAGGGTTACCATCTGACCGGATAAATCCGGTCTTGACCGGATTTTAAGAGCTCAGACCGGACTCCGCCCGGATTTTATTCGAGACCGGATTTTCAATCATGCTTGGTCAAAATCATTACACCATCAATTATTGTTATGATTTTGTCCAAACCATCATCGTCGCACAGCTGGGACCGCGGCGCGCTACGTACGCCGCGACTAGGCTCTATGAATGGGTGGTTTCCTGAAAGATGCTCTTTCTTATAAGAAACAACCCACTTGTGTAAAATTGTATATAAAAATAAGATAAAGCTGTTGCCAGCAGATAATAATATAAGTTGTGCATTGTAAATGGCGTACATTTTTTTATTTGAATAAACGACCGGACTTTTGTCCAAAATCAGGATATTCAACCTCTTGCGACCAGATTTCCGAATTTTGGTCCTGGTAACCCTACTCGCAAGTGCAAATGCGCGAACTTATCCCCACTCCGTCGGAAGTGCGTCAAGATCACGTGAAAAAATCACGTTAATCTCATACATGGGGTCTCGTTGCATAGGTTTTTTGAAAAAAATTGTACGACGCATTGACGAGTCCCGTGAAAATCCGCCCTAATCTTCACCGTAAGTTCGGGCTTACCCACAGAACAAAGATAAAATTGGCTCACCCGTCGATCACAGGCTTTTTTGAGTAGGGAAAATCTGTTACGCACATGTGCACATCGTTCGTACGCGTGCCTTATAAGCAACGGGGTTATGTGGGCGGGACTCCGGGAGTATGGGGGCCATATCCTAGGATGCTTCCTAGGATATGGCCCCCATACTCCCTCAGGGGCTACCCTGGATGTGCGGGAGAAGGAGCGGACACTCGCGCTTTGTCCAGGGGATCGATCACGCTTAACAAAGCTTACTTCACGATTAACCGCCTCTGTGATCTAGTGGTTCTCCCACCCGTGTAAGATGCAGGGGTCCTGGGGGGAGAGGTATAGCTAGCTACTCGGTTTGGTTGGTGGTAGGGCTTACTTCAAGTTTGCCTGACTAGCTACCAATACCTAAGTCTGACGCCCCATAACAACAATTTAAAAATTGTTGTATTCGGGCAGTTGGAGGTAAGATAGCCAGTCTCTCAGTGATGAGGATTCCGGGTGTAGTGCGCGTCCAACTTCAGCCTTATCGTCACTTAACATCAGGTGAAGGCCAAGCGCTATCCCGTTGTGCATAAAAAAATATTGCTAAATCTTACCTTTTGTTTCCGTCGAAGTCCTCCAACTCAACTCGGAGCATGTAGTCATCGTTGTTGGTGAGCATGTATATGTTCTCGTTGCCCAGCCAGAACTCCTTGCTGGGGTCTCCGAAGCCGTTCTTGTAGTCCCCCCAGTCCCGGTTGAAGTTCTCGGCGGGCACGCCGTAGTCGTCGCGCCTATGTATAACCTGTTAATGCACAAAAGTGTCATCATCACCTGATGGTGATGACATTGAAATAGGCTGATGCCTTTTTAATGTCCCTCAACACATTTTCCACTGCTGGGGAGCAAGGGCGTCACCAAGAGTGGGCAGGGGGGCAGCTTTAGCCCCCTTTAGAGGTAGCCTACTGCAAAGTAACCAAAGTCTTAAGGCCGTGCGTTAGAGTTGGAGATTATTTCTACAAACTGTTTACTCGACTGTGATTTAAAAATAATGTATTATGTCACTCAGTGTTAGTAAGAGGTATCTTTCTTAAGTCACTCAGGGATAGTGTTAGCTTTCTTTCGGTTAATTAGGTACTTATTTTAAAATGTTTCTAAAATATTTGAAGTCAGTTGAGTGAGATGTTTAGGAGATTATGCTCCAAACTTACGATTACAAACATTATTAGCTAGATTTTGTCTTACGTAATTTGCTCACTCACCGTTATCATAATAAAAACTGTTATCATAAATAATAAACCAAACTACAATTTTTTTTCTACCAAACTACTATTTGATGTTTCTTCCCTAATATCTAAGTACATGAAGAGTGGAGATACGCTAAGATTCCAAGCTAACCGTATTTAAAAATAAAACCGGTCAAGAGCGAGTCGGACTCGTGCACCGAGGGTTCCGTACCATCATAATAAATACACTGCAGAGTAGAATAATAAAATTATTATTGCAATTTTAGGTCAGCGCCATCTCTTGACCGATAGTTGAACTAATGTTAACTTTTTTAGAAATTTGATAATTTCTAAAAAAGTGTGCTATATTGAGACATCGTTTTATTTTTCCTGTAATCTTTATATAAACTGGTATCACATAGAATTATTTCAGATTTTTCTCTTTGCAAACTTCGGAGATAAGGGGGGGGAACGGTATTTTTTTTTTTACTTTTTTCATTATAAGTCGAAAACTATGCGGCCTAAAAAAATTACTAAAAACGTACAAACGGCGCTCTTTCATATGATACCCCACATGCTCTAGTAGCCTAACTTCAAATTTTAAGACCCCTTTTCAGTCCCTGTTGTAAAAAAGTTATTTATTTTTTTTATTTCTTTCTTATTTGCAAAATAGTTGGGCAAATGTCATCTTAAACTATTCCAAATTTCAAGTTGATATCATTAGTAGTTCTCGAGATATCCAGCTGTGACAGTCAGACAGACTGGGTCACACCATAAGAGTTCCTTTTTTACCATTTTGGTACGCAACCCTAAAAACCGGCCAAGTGCGTGTCGGGCCACGTGCAGTAGGGTTTCGTAGTTACCATATACCATACCTTATTTAATACCACAATCATTTTTCATTTGCAAAAATAACTTTGCGTTTGTATAAATGATAGACAAAGTAATATTTGCGGTTTTGGAAAATGTGCCATATCTCTAAAACTACTAAATATATCTCTTTGAAACCGATTTTCGTTAAAAGTGTTTATTAAGATCTACAGAACATATTTTTTTTAGATTTTTCACTCTCTTAAATATTTTTAAAGTTATAGGTTTTTTAGACACTCCGCATGTATAGGTTTGATGAAAAATATTTTTTTCAGTTTCATTTCCATGTATTGGCTCCCTTTCCCATAGGGAGGGGAGCCCCCCTTAATCTTTTATTTTTTTTATTATTGTGTAAAAATCGTAAAGCGGTTCACAGGAATACGTCTACCTACCTACCAACTTTCAACTGTGTAATCCTAATAGTTTCGGAATAAAGTAGTTGTGACATACGGACGGACAGACAGACATACAGACAGACATGACGAATCTATAAGGGTTCCGTTTTTTGCCATTAGGCTACGGAACCCTAAATAGAACCTACTTACCTACATCAAGGCTCCACATAAAGTCCTAAACATGTCTTTGGTCTTGAACTAGCGATAATTAAAAGACGTAAATTAGTTTACCTACCTATTTGTATCGACAAAAACACCTACATGTTGGAGTCCATTCCCTCTCCTGTTGGAATGACCGCCATTTTATATTTAATCATAGAATAGATATAAGTATGTACTATTAGAGCAATGCGGCTTCGGAGCCGCGTTGCTCTATTAGCTTAAAGTTATAATGCCCTGCCATAAAATATTGATTTCAGCAGATCTAGAACAGACACAAAAAAATATACCAAGGTACCTACTTGATACAAATAAGGCCTACCTAATTTGAAATGCTTATATTATAACATTTATAACTCAATAAATATTCAATGTTACTAATAAAAACCTCCGTCAAAAAACCTGAAAATAAAAACAGAAACTAACATATTAACCTCTAAAAAGCAAGAAATAATATTCAAATGCGTAATTATTTGAATATTATTTCTTGTTTTTAGAGGTACTTACCTCCTTAAGTATTTATGTTTCTGTTTTTATTTTCAGGTTTTTTGAAGTTTTTTCTTTTTTTT
The DNA here is from genome assembly GCA_943789525.1 of Agriphila geniculea. Lineage (NCBI taxonomy): Eukaryota > Metazoa > Arthropoda > Insecta > Lepidoptera > Crambidae > Agriphila > Agriphila geniculea. The sequence goes on along the minus strand of OX038870.1, from coordinate 21,446,351 downwards.
AATAGCTTTTTTACTATAAACTTTTTTGTGGCATGAAGGCGTCTTACACTTAAGGTATCTCTTTCCTAACAAAAAATTATTAATCTAAATCGGTTTAAATAAAAAAACTACGAAGTCGTCAAGGTAGTTTATACAAAATCATAGTAATTAACCGACTTCTTTCAGGATTACTTGAAAACCACTAAAAACCGTTTAGTAAGAAAAAAAATCGGTTTTTAGTGGTTAAATTAAAATTAAATGGGAACATCTAGCAAGAGCCTTTTGAATGAAAAAGAATTTTGAAAATCGGTTCACTCACAATTCGAGGAAGAGTGCATACAAAAAAAATTAGTCGCATTGATAACCTCCTCCTTTTTTTGAAGTCGGTTAAAACAAGGTTAATTAGCTTCTTTCATTCTGTAATCGTAGGAATCTTAGAAAAAAATGTACAGTTTCTAGCTAAATCTAAGCAAAATAATGGAATTCCGAAGCCTTTAATAAATCGACTACATTTATTAAGGTCTATACAAATTCAAAGTAAAAAAATACCTTTCAATTTGTAGTTAACAAAATTAGTGTTTATTTAATTTTGTTAACTACAATTGACGGTATACATTATCAATAAAATCAAATATTTATTAAAAAAAAAGTAAAAATTCCTATCATAAATTCTACAAAAAATAAAGATCTCAATCAGTCTCAAAGATTTGTGTAAGCCATAATTAAAATACCTTTTTATTACTAGTCCAATCAATGAGCATATTTGTTGTATGGAGACTTCCGAAAAATTCTCCCGTCTATAAAATTTGGCATGTGATGAAGTTAGGTAACACAGATTACAGATGAACAATAAGCCAATAAAATTTGTTAAGAGAAGTTAGGTATTTTTACCTAAACATGAAAATCGCTTATATCTCTCTGTGAATATTTCCTCGGGCTAAAATACTTTCTGTATACGTATTTGTGTATTAGTTAGAATAAGTATGTAAAAGAATCCAATATTTTTTCGATTTCGGAGATACTCCAAATTTAAATTTTAATATTTTTCAATATATCTTTTCTTGATTAAAATATCTGCTGATTATTATTTTTTAATATTTTTTTATACCCTTAATATATAGATTTGTTCAGTAGGCCAACAAATTTTCTTCTTTAATCATATTTATACATAAATGTATGAAAATGGACCGACTATTTTTCACTTTACCTCTTAAGACCAAAAAATAAAAAAAATATGATTAAAGAAGAAAATTAATTGACTTACTGAACAAAGCTATATATTTAAGGATATGAAAACATATTAAAAATAATAATCAGCAGATATTTTTATCAAGAAAAGATATATTGAAAATATTAAAATTTAAATTTGGAGTATCTCCGAAATCGAAAAAATATTGGATTCTTTTACATACTTATTCTAACTAATACACAAGTACGTATACAGAAAGTATTTTAGCCCGAGGAAATATTCACAGAGAGATATAAGCGATTTTCATGTTTAGGTAAAAATACCTAACTTCTCGTAACAAAATTTATTGGATTATTGTTCATCTGTAATCTGTATTACCTAACTTCATCACATGCCAAATTTCATAGACGGAAGAATTATTCGGGTTGCATAAGCCCCGTTGATTGGACTATACATTCTTTTTCCCTAGATAGGTAAGTATTTTTTTTAGATTCTTATAATTATAATTAAAAAACGAAAGAAGCGAATTAACCATGTTCTTATTAGTAACCTTAAATATTTATTGAATTATAAGTTATTTTATCGAGTGACATAGTTGTCTTTAAAAAAATATAATTATTGCATCTAAAGCGAATTGTAGAAATCAAGGCCTTGGATAGCTAATTATAGATGTCCATGTCCATCAGCCATTTTAATGTCCCCACTGCTGGGGCACAGGACTTCCTTATTGGTGGATAAGGAGGACGGGCCATAACCCACCACGCGGGCCCAATGCGGATTGGTGGGTGTTAACGACAGCAAATGCAGCCGGGACCAACGACTTAACGTGCCTTCCGAAGCACGGAGGAGCTCGAGATGATAAATTTTGGTCACCCATCCCATGACCGAACCTTGCGAACGTTGCTTAACCTCCGCAATCGCTGGGCCAAGCGCTAAACCACTGCGCCACCGAGCTCCTAATTATAGATATTAAGAAACAATTACTAAGAGAAGCGTAACTAAAACAGCGTAATTTTAAGCGAAAAATTATACCGCAAAATCACACAAAATTTGTAACATTGCCCACCTCTATAGAAAAATGTGTGCGGTGCCAACTGGCGTAGAGCACGCGTAACGGGACGCTCGAGCACTCAGGCGGGTTATAGGTAACGTGACCATTTATATTTTTCATTAAAGCGGGACACCTGGCAGGATTGCCACCTCTAGGAACATAAAAGTTGGAACAAGGGCGGCGGCGAGCGCGAAAGGCGAGCTGCGAAAAATTTTGGTCATTTTCTAAATGTATACGTTGAAAACATTAAAACTGGCAGTACTTAAAACTACTGTAGAGACTGGTAACTGATAAATGAAGGACATATTGAATGTATGTGGATGATTGTAATTAAAATACTCAAAATCGATGGAAGCAAACGGCGGGCGGGTCAGCAAAGTAAGAGGTATGAGAACTACCTAGCTGAAGGGAAAAATGATACTTTTGATTTAATGTTTCATTTTTATTTTGACTTTGTTTTAATGCATATTTTGTATTGCTACTCCCCTCTCATTAATTCCGCGTCATTTTTATTTACTTACGAATTCCGAACAAGGCATGTTTTGCAATTCTATTTCTGACATTAGTTCATTTAAGCTTCATATTGGCATCAGCATCATGCATTTTTGCTCTACTGGGGACAGCGGGACAGACAGTCTGAAAGCGGGACTGTCCCGCCCAAAGCGGGACGTATGGTTACGTTATTATAGGGCGTGTGTGTACGTACGTGTCCATGAAATATTTTCACGGTAGAGAAGAAAAATATCCAATTATTAAAGAAGGTAGAGAACCTACAAAATGTACTGTATTTTATTGAAAATTCTAAAAATCCTGAGGTTTCCTGAGATTTTCAAAATACGGCCGCAATCCTGAGAAAAGTCCAAAAATCCTGAAATCTCTCAGGACAAATCCTGAGATATGGTAACCCTACTTGGGGGAGGCCTATACCCAGCAGTGGGTGTCGTGCGTCTGATATGATGATGATGAAACCCGAAACACGAACGAGATAGTGTATTATCCATAGACAGAAAAATTTTCGCTGCGCTCAAGAAGACCAACAGAGCGTGGAAAAGAGAAGTTAACATCATACGGACACGGTCTATGTAAAAAAACCGGCCAAGTGCGAGTCGGACTCGCGCACGAAGGGTTCCGTACCAAAAACGGCAAAAAAAAAAACACGTTTGTTGTATGGGAGCCCCCCTTAAATATTAATTTTATTCTGTTTTTAGTATTTGTTGTTATAGCGGCAACAGAAATACATCATCTGTGAAAATTTCAACTTTCTAGCTATCACGGTTCATGAGATAGACAAACAGACAGACAGACGGACAGCGGAGTCTTAGTAATAGGGTCCCGTTTTTACCCTTTGGGTACGAAACCCTAAAAAGAGACAAATAGGATCAAGTGACATGTTCCAATATTTTTTATAGTAAGAGGCCCTAGCGGCTCGCCTTGCAAAGGAGCAATCACGATTTGCTTAAAACATTTGATAATATTAATTAGAATTTAAAGGTATCGTGGAGCCATGGTGTCTTGTGCTCTAAGTAATTGTGATGTGACAAAAAGAAACATCCAAGTAATCACACTTTTCACAGGTAAATAAGATATTGCCACACATTTCTCTAAAACCAAATTTCGCTACATTTATTGGTTTATCGACAAAGATAACAGTATGGAACGTAGTTCATTAATTTCCTTTGCCATATATAGTCATATTTTATGTATCTAAGTCAAATTTTACGTATCTCATATAAAATGTATGCACGTTTATCGGATCACCTGTTTATTGACATAGAAAAAATTTACTCTTAACAGATTTATTGACATTGTTGTTCTTTGACATTCTATGTCTACGGTATTATCTATGGTACAATGGAAACCATGGCAACCGTTTTCAATGTAGGATTTTTGACGTTTATTCGATCCTGACCAGGAGCCGTATTACCTCTTATTTCCTAGCAGTTTTGTGACTGGTCATCAATCTATCTCTTTTATTTGCTATACAGCGAGAAAGAGATGTAACTATAGCAATTCATAAACCTGGGAAGTTTTAAGAGGTTGTAATACCCCCCCTGATGTGAACTCAGTCTCGTTAATTCCCGTCGAGAGTAGGGGGCAGACTTTCGGGTTAAAATTAACTTAAGTATTTTTAATGACGTTTTAAAGTTGAAAGTTTACTTTACTTTAATGTTTGTTTTATTGTTTGTTTAATTACAAGTGTTATTCTTGATATGTGGTAGTGGTAGGTAATTATTTGTTGTAGGTACCTTTCAAATAGTTTTTTTGTATCTATGGTGGATTATAGCTTTATACCTACTTTGTATACGTTTTTTCAACACATTTGCTCGCAAAGTGAGCCCTAATACATCGCTTTTAGGGCCATAAACCGAGCTACTTATAACAAACACCGTGCAACTTAGAGTAAGACGCGCTTCTGTCCCAGAAAGAGAAGCCATACGAAGCTTTCCCCTCTGCCGGAGTACAAGCCCAAATGGGCATACGCGGTTAATAAAATCAGTTGCGCCCGGATTTCTTTCTAGACCGAGTCCAGTCGCGCATGTGAACGCTGCAGTGTTTAAAATGCCGAATTGATGAGTTTTTTTGCTGTTAAAAGAGGTCTGGAACATCAAAGTTTACAAAAAGACGGTGTTACATTTCACATGAAAGTAATTTTTTGTCGTAATATTGCTATTTGTTTACATTTAAACATTAAATTCGTATATTTTTTTCTTGATTAGTTGTCAAATTTGTTCAGTGACATCGGGTCTGATCGTCCATGGCTCGTCCATACAAATTTCAGATCTGTCGCTAGATAAATCCGAGTTCTTGCCGATGAGCAACTTAGTGATGTTACCGTATCACAATGTTTGTCGATAAAGGACATGGCCTGGTCCTGCTCCAGGCAGTCTCATAAATGTGATATACCCGAAAAATCCTTAAATATTTATTAATTCTTTTTAACTTCTGACAGACTCAATTTGGTCTTTGCAGTTTTGCACTGTCACATTCTGCGTCAAAGAGTAAAATAATATCACAGCATAAATTAATTGGTTCTCTCACAGAATAAATAATCTTTTTGATACATCTTATATTATTATATAAAAAAACGGTCAAGAGCAAGTCGGACTCGCGCACCGAGGGTTCCGTACAATCATAAATTTATTTGGATATGTTACTTAAGTACAGTCTTTAAAAAAGTAGGATAAACGGCAGACAATTTACAGATCTTAACCACAGTTGCTTATGGTGACTGAAAAACGTTTCAGCCGCTCCACATTGCAAACTGTTTATATTACTAAGTAGGAACTTATTATTCCAGCCAGATATTAGAACCAGCCACCAATTATTACTGTAGTATTAGGTTGCGCCATCTCTTGACCGATAGTCGAACAATTTTTTTTCGCAAGTCAGCATTCTTAGGTCACCGCCATCTGTTGACTGGTAGTGAAACTAAAGAATTTTTGTTTGTTTTTTTAATTTCTAATAAAGTGTGTTATATTGAGACATCGTTTTATTTTTCATTATAATCTTTACGTAAACTACTATCACATAGAATTATTTCAGATTTTTCTCTTTGCAAACTCCGAGATAAGGTTGGGGGAACGGTATTTTTTTACATTTTTCATCATAAGTCGAAAACTATGCGGCCTAAGAAAAAAGAAAAAAATGTTTTAAAATGTGCAAACAGCGCTCTTTCATATGATACCCCACACGCCCTAGTCACCTCACTTAAAATTTTTAAGACCACTTTTCAGTCCCTGTTGTAAAAAAATCTTTTTTTTTTATTTATTTCTTATTTGCAAAATAGTTGGGCAAATGTCATCTTAAACTATTCCAAATTCCAAGTTGATACCATTAGTAGTTCTCGAGATATCCAGCTGTGACAGACAGACAGACTGAGTCACACTGTAAGGGTTCCTTTTTTACCATTTTGGTACGGAACCCTAAAAATGAATGGAATAAGATCCCTTTATAATAGGAAAACGTCATAAAATGCTCTTAATACATACCAAAGTACCAGGATCACATAAATATGGAGAAGGTTAACTTATGGTGGTTAAATTATGATTTAATAAAATAGGCTTACATAGTTTTCAAAAGGTCACCCGATGTCAGTTGAAACAAAAAAACCCCCCACTTCATCAGTTTCATCACTGGTGATGAATTAGGGATAAATTGCTCCCAATTCACCTCCAGTGGTCAGATGTGAAATTTTTCTTCTCAACTGACCACTTGTCGCGAATTACGGTATCGCGATGTCTCTAACTATCAAAGTAAATACATTGATTAAACATAATAACAATTAAATGGCAACACTAAATCAGACAGACAACTCACCACTTTCGCCCTTCCCTAGCGCGTATGCGCTTGAACTAATCTGTCATTCTAACCTCATAAAATGAATGTGATGATCTTCTTCAACACCAGTGTAATCGTAGTTAAAGGAGGCCGAGTTTGCAGTAGCACCGAGGATTTCACAGCTAAGTCACATACTTACTTAATCTAGATTTATAGAGTATCGAAAGCAATACTACTGAGCCAAATGTTCGATCCTGGTCGTGATAGGATCGACTGAACGTGGCCAGGCCTGATCACGTAGTTCGCCGGTGGTGGATGCCTTAGGCAAGCAGAAACCATCGGCGGCGAGATGTATGCAGTCCCAAGAATAAGCCTTTACCTAAATGTGTTCACCGACGGGTGGCCAGGTCCGGACACTTAAGAGGGAATGAACAACTGCATACTGGAGGCTAAGGCGAATGAGGAACGCAGGGTCCTGATTCGATTAGCTCCTTGATGTAATAAACATATTAGTAAAGTTTGATAAAGTGAAACAATGAAAGAACAGCGCTGGAAGGGGGCTGCCTGTCACAGGCCGCCATCTTCCAGGCTTGATAAGAAAGATTGGCAGTAGTACATGTTTATAAAGTAATATCATAAAGAATAAAAGACATAACAGCGTTGAATGATTTAATAATACATATTAAAGTTAACAGTATAAAGTAAATTGTCTTATTAGTATCTGATAAACTAGAGAAAGTAGGTGTGTGCTTAGCCCAGATAAATATGGGACATTATACTTACAGGTGGGACATAAATAAGATGAAGAGAAGGAAACAGTAACGGATAATACAAGTATACCACTTCAGTGCCCCCGGGACTGGAGAATATGGAAAGGTTGGTTGAGAGGACGACATCCTGAAGGTATGTGTCTACACAGTGTCGCGCTGGATACCCTTTATAACCTTAATGACAATGCGAAGCACCCCATAATAATAAATTACTAAACTATATATTGACTAATTATAAATATGTAAGTCGTTCACTGAGAGAGATTATAAAGGGTCCCGGTCTGGTCGCGACAATGGTGGAGGAGCTGGGATATAGAAGAATCCCGATCAAGCAACCCAAAGCGAAATCTCAACCAAACTTTCCATTGGTAAAATTCTCAGAAACAATTAAATCCTATTCCATTTCTGTAAAACTGAATAGTAGTGACATCTATGAGATATTTTTGGTACTGGTTCCTTATAAGCAAAACCACATGAAAGCTACTTAAAGGCGCCAAAGTTAAATTATACCATCATTGTAAAAGCATGGTATAATTATTCATGTACGGCGCACAAATAAATGCTAAATTGAAAGTTTCTTAAAGATACCTTAAATTGAAAGATTATAAAACGAGTACACATAGAATGTATAGCGTTTGGAATTAATTGAAATGTCCACCTCGTAGTTTGGTGTGTATTTGACTTCGCGCTAACAGCGCTGTCAGCGTGATTCGGAACGCGGCCTTTATTTGTCAAATGAAAATGAACCTTAACCGGAAGTGATGTAAAAGACGTCATCCGTCATGTAAGAGGGCAAATGAACGCACTCTTAATAGATTTCAATTGGAAACTGTATTTGATTTAAGAAATAAACTATGTAAAATTCGGCAACTAATTTACTTAATGATGTTGTAAACAATTACACTGGATAGGTTGAAGTAAACAAGTTACGCGTGGTCTCTTTGAAGACAGGGAAGTTCTTTCGTACTTTGAAGATGGCGTCTTGGGAAGGTGTTGAGAAGTCTGCCTGAAAAGGATAAAATCCTAAATAGTACTGTTTATTTTCCACAGGAGCGTCATAATTCAGTAATAAAATTGTGATTAAACGACAAATTAGTCTCAGGTAGACTACATAACTAAGTACTGGTGAGTTTAAGCAATATTTACTTTGCCAAAATTTGCATAGGGCATTTTGTTTGGAAACATCTAATAAGTAAATGTAACTAAGGTTTCTTGTGAAATATGACTCATTAGTGAGAAAAGCAAGTAAGGCGATTGAGTTTTAATGTCTACAATACAATTCACTAACGAGCATAAATAAATATTATACAGAAATAGTTGGATGACAAAATGCATCATCCACCCACAATTGTGAGGAAAATTCGATGAATCTTATAAGAAAGTAGCTCATAGCTTTCCTAACACACAAAACGTATGGAAATTACAGGTTGACGTTGGAAAGGTCACAGTTGTGGCAAAGAAGTAAGAAGATTCCTATGAGAAAATTACCTACCTTTAAGTGCATATTTCCAAATTGAATGAAAGGTCTGATTGAATTGATGATCAGGATCGACAAGGAAGATAGCAAGGTAAACTATTGACATTTTAAGCTGTGGTAGTTACCAAGTCAACTCATATTCTGTCAAGTCTGACAGTAAAATTATTCTAAGGGTTCTGTAGGCAAGCGATTGTGGCATGAGGTGAGATACTCATGTATACCTAACAATAAGGTTGTATCATCTGAGTTTATGTAAAGATTACTAACCTAAAGGTTGATATTTCTAAATAGGTGATCGAATAAATATTAAATCAAGTCGCTGATGACTACATAGGTACTTAAAATTCATAAATAATAAACTAATAGAAAGAACTAAGGTACACATTTTCTTATGTTCATGATAGGTATAGTAAACACAAACTAAATAATATTTGCAAAACAAAATTAAACCAACGGATAAACATGTTTCTAAATGAATATATTCAATTTGATTGTATTTCATGCAAAACAATAGTCCCATTTGACCAAAGTACCTCTAATCTGATTTGGTACTCGTTTAGATAAATATTATGTTAATACATGGGGAACGTAACATTCTTTGTGGATGCATACACAAATAATGTTGGTTCTTCACATGTGTAAGTATGAGTTACAAAAATAATACCAATATTTTCATATGATCTGAAAGGGTATACTGGGGTAAATTGCAGAGCATGAAACACTTTTAGAAATTTAAAGTTTTGAAACTAAACTGATGAAATGAACCTGCTTATCCGTCAATAAGGATGATAACTGATGAAATAAAATCTGAATTCAATTGAATTCTAAAACAATTATAGAAATAATTTTAAATGAAGGAATTTATATTACAATTACAAGTTTATGGATGTGTTCGACTCAGAGAACACACCGCTTTATAGAAAATAACTTATTTCTCACATCTTGATGAAAATTAAAAAATATACAGGGTGTCAGTTTTTGGTATGCTACTTATTAGGGAGGGTACCGACAGCTGACACGCCACAGTGTATACAGGGTGTCAATTGTTGAAATGTTATTTGTTTGTGTGGTTGGTCGACGGTTGGCAGACGGCTCATTTTTGAGGTGCAAACTTTCGACTCGTGTTTTTAACATACAGGGTGATAAATAAAAAACTTTTTTTTTCTAAGAAATATTACATTACGTGTATTAGGCGATTTGAAACTAACACTATATAGGGTGTAGGGTTTTAGAAAATCAAATTATATGGTATAAATTTAAAATTTTTTGATTTCCAGAAACATGGAAAAAATTATTCTAAATAGGCTAGAGTCTATAGCTAACGCCATAGAAAAGCTTACCTTAGAGGCTCTCGAGTACAAAGATAATATTAACCTAAAAGATGCTGAAAACGTAGAAATATTGCTCACAAAACTAGACAATGCGGTAAAGAGGTTTGGTACAGAATTAAATCAGTGTTTGTCGATAAATGAACTAGGATCCTTCGTGGAAGAGATCACTTCGTTCAGTGAGATACAACTACGGGGCGAAGAAACTTTCGCAGAATTAAATATCAAGCTGAAAAGAGTAAAAGAAAGTGCTACACCTGCAGCAACGCCTGGTAGAAGTATCGCATTGACCGGAAAGTTACCTAAACTACAATTAGCAGAATTCTCAGGAGATATACTAGAATGGTACCAGTTTTGGGATCAGTTCAGTTCCAACATAGGGAACCGAGATCTGTCTGATGTGGATAAACTATCCTATCTCAAGGGTTCTTTGAGAGGCGATGCGAAGAGGATCATCGATGGACTTGAAATTACCAACAAGAACTACGAGGTAGCTGTATCTATTTTAAAGGGGAGGTACGGCAAGGAGAGTCACATAGTGGACGCACACTACGCAGCTCTACATAAGATTCCTAAGGCTTCTAAGGGTAGCATAAAGGACCTGAGGGAGACCTTTAGCCAAGTTGAGAAGCACCTTAGAATTCTAAATTCATTAAACCAAAATATCAACCATGATCATCTGAGATTTCTCATCTTGGAGAAGATGCCTTCGGACGTAGTCTACGAGCTAAAGTTGAGAGCGAATACTGAATCTATTGAGGAGATCCGGCAACATTTGGAAGTGATCATTTCGGCAAGAGAAGATGCGCAGAGAATTACTTCTGAAAATGTAGAAGAGTACACTACTCAATCTCTACACGTGAATACGTACGTAAAAGGAGGGAAACCAGGAAAACCCAACCGAAGCCAAAGAGATTTCAAGAGACACAAATTTATACAACAAAGGCAAGATATTAAGAAGGAAGATAGATTCAACGAACCTGGATCATCTCACAAATACAATAACTACAACAGACTTCCATTGAAAAGGAAGCTTCAAGAACGAGAAAATAATAGGGATGCTCCACCGGGAAAGAAAAGGAGAGGGCAATGCGTTTTCTGTCAAGGATCACATTTTAATGATCAATGCGATAAATTCAAAACCATAAAAGAAAGGAAAGGAAGATTAAAGAACAGATGTTATCGTTGCTTAGGCCTCGGCCATAAAGGAAATAATTGCAAGAGATCTACTTTCTGCGTTCACTGTAAAGAAACTAATCTTCACAATAGAGCACTTTGTTTAAAAGGACAAACATCTAACTCTGAAAGTGTCACAACTCTTCACGCCAATTCCATTAACTCCACTATACTGCAAACAGCAATAGTCAAAGCCCGACGTGAAAACGATGATACCAAAGAAGAAACTTGTCGAGTTTTGTTAGACTCTGGCAGCCAGCGTACCTACATCACACAAGAAATAGCTTCTAAACTAAAACTGCCCATAGAAGAAGAAAATACTCTATCAGTTTTCACATTCGGTGCTAAAACTCCTCAAATCATTGAAAGTCCAATAGTTAGGCTACAAATGAAAACCAGAACAAACGATATTCTGGAAATAGAAGCAAACGTTGTCACACACATATCACATGGAGTTCCTTATTCAAATATAGACTTAAGCAGAAGAGAAGAAAATCTAATTTTGGCTGATGACGGCTCACTGTCACCGAAAGTAGATATTCTAATTGGAAACGACTTCTATTTTTCATTCATACTAGGAAACAAAATCCAACTGGAAAATAATTTATACTTGATTGAATCAAGATTTGGTTACATATTGACCGGAAGAACCACGGCTAAGGATGTGGACCCATTATCGGTGATAACGTACTTCCAAGGAGTAGAGAACAAATTAACTCCGCCTGACTTACCATTATACAATGGAAGCATCAAATGTTTATGGGAATTGGAATCTATAGGGATATGCGATTCACCAAATCTAACTAGAGACGAAGAAGTCATCAATCAATTTAATGAAACAATAGAATTAATAGATGACCGATATACGATCAGCTGGCCATGGATCGATTATCCACCTGAACTAGAAACCAATTATGGTCTTGCAATCGGTAGACTAGTAAATTTATTGAAGAAACTAGATTCAGAAGCATTAAAGTCATATAACGCCACGTTACAAGAGCAGTTAGAGAAAGAAATTATAGAACGCGTACCCGATCAAGAAAGGTGTGATATTGGTATAGACCATCCTATCCATTACCTGCCACATCATGGAGTAAGTCATCCAGGAAAACCTACACGTATCGTATACGACGCGTCAGCGAAAACAAAGAACAGCAAAAGTTTAAATGAATGCTTACACTGTGGTCCACTCATGTTGGGAGACCTGACAGGAATGTTGTTAAGATTTAGGTCACATCAAGTGGGAATAACCGCGGACGTAGAGAAGGCATTTTTGCAGATCGCGTTACACAAAAAAGACAAGGACGTGACTAGATTCCTATGGCTAAAAGACATAGAAAAGGCAGCCACGGAAGATAATATTCTACATTTACGGTTTTGTCGTGTTCCGTTCGGAGTGATATCGAGCCCATTCCTGTTAAACGCTACTTTGAAACACCATCTACTGCGTTCCAATGAAGAAATCCTGAAAAGGATAATGAACGACATTTATGTGGATAACTTAGTTACGGGAACGGACTCCATCCATGAAGCAATTGAAATGTATGAGTCATGCAAATTTGCGTTCAAAGAAATTTCGATGAATCTTCGGGAATGGAGTTCTAACTCCAGACAATTCTCAAAGGAAATAGATCCAACTGACGTTTGCCAAGACATAGAAGTGAAAGTACTAGGTCTGAATTGGAATACAGAAGAGGACACTATCAGTTTAAGGCCAAAGAAAATAACAGAGGCTAATACGAAAAGGGAAATATTAAAAAACGTAGCTTCAGTATATGATCCATGCGGATATGCTGCGCCAGATCTGCTGCCAGCAAAACTTCTACTTCAAGATCTATGGGTAAACAAATTTAAATGGGACACTCCTTTACCAGAAGAGATAACTAAAGAATGGCAAATTATTAGAGAACGACTAGAAAGAACAAAGAATATTGTCTTACCTAGAAGATATTTCAAACAAAAGGGCAATGAAGACATTCAGCTACATGCCTTTACAGATGCGTCGACCAAAGCATACGCAGCTGTAGTATACATTTCTAACGGAAGAGAGTTAAGTTTCGTGATAGGGAAATCAAGACTAGTACCCATCAAAGATCAAGACAATCTCAAAATTCCAAGACTTGAATTATTAGGACTTCTGATTGGTAGCAGGCTACTGAAGTATGTAAACAAATTTCTGAATTTCGAATCCAAAAAGAATACTATATGGACGGACAGTCAAATAATAATCGATTGGTACTACGGCGGTAAGCTATTACCACCATTCGTAGCGAAAAGAATAGAAGAAATAAAGGGAAATGTGTCAGCAACGATAAGGTATGTACCAACAGAGCTAAATCCAGCTGATGTAGCGACTAGACCCACAGATTCTGAAAAATTCAAGCACAAATGGTTATCCGGACCAGATTACCTGCTAGAAGACTGCAAGAAATGGCCAAAGAGTCGTAGGAGGGAAGTTTCTCCGCTTACTCAAGATGAAAGTGTACTGATTGCCACGCATTCCTCTGTGGATCGTCAATTTTCTTTTCCCATTGGGGAGGGTCTCACGAGTGGAGAACCAAGCTCACAAAATCAGAGACAACAATTAAATGAAGAATTGCAAAAGAATCCCTCAGAGAAATGCGAGGACGATACACTGTCATACGTACAAAAAATCAAAAGAATCCAAGCAAAACATTTTCCTGAAGAAGTAGTAGGTAAAGATACAAATTTAAAGAGAAATTTAAACGTGTTCACTGACGTTGACGGAATCCTACGTTGCAAAGGAGGACTACAAAATGCTGACTGGTCTTATGACAAAAGATATCCAATACTGATTCCAAGGGACTGTGAATTTGCTAACACCGTGATCTTAGAAACACATAAAAAGAACTATCACGTAGGTGTTAACCACACTCTAAGTCTGATCAGATTGTTATATTGGATTCCTCAAGGAAGAGGTCAAGTTAAGAAAATACTTAAAAAATGCACAAATTGCGTTAAGCATGGAGGAGGTCCATTTAAACTACCACCACCTCCTGCGCTTCCAAAGGAAAGGGTAAATTATAGCTCACCATTTACATACACCGGCATGGATTGCTTGGGTCCTCTCCAAGTAAGGACCGACGGTAAAACAGCAAAACGATGGATATGCCTGTACACTTGTTTGGTAGTACGCGCTGTACACCTAGAAGTTGTCAAAGATCTTACAGCAGAAGAATGCTTATTAGCACTACGAAGATTTATATCTTGTAGAGGCGTACCGGATAGAATAGTTTCAGATAATGCACTACAATTCAAACTGACTGCAGAAATACTGTCAAGCAATTACTGCATCACTAACGAAATAGACTGGAAATTTATTCCACAACTAGCTCCTTGGCATGGAGGATTCTACGAAAGACTAGTTGGACTAGTTAAACATTGTCTCAAGAGAACACTCACAAAGAATCTATTGAAAGATAATCAACTTAACACCATTATAAAAGAAATAGAAGCGGTGATAAATACGAGACCATTAACTTGTGTAGGATCTGATCTGGAAGACATTCTTAGGCCTTCAGATTTTCTAACCTTGAACAAATGCATCACGACAACACCTTCGGATGCTGAATTTCCACAAGAAGGCACGGTGACAAAACAAAACCTAGTAGACGGTTGGAAAATAGGACAAAACATGTTAAAGGAATTTAAAAGGATGTTCATCGAGCAATACCTGCCGAGTTTAAGGGAAAGATATCGTCACGCTCTGAAAGAACCAAGGATTACTAAGTCAGAAATCCCAAAAATAGGAGACATAGTACAAATTAAAGGAGATACGAAAAATAGAGAAAACTGGAAAGTTGGAAGGATCACATCTCTGCTTAAGGGAGCAGACGGTCAATGCAGGGTGGCACGAATAAAGGTGAACGACACGGAATTCACGCGCTCCATCGCTCATCTTTACCCATTGGAAGTTGATGAAGAAGTACCTGGAAGAGAAGAGGTTATGTTTGAATTCGAAAGAGAAGACGTAACAGCAACGTTAGACGACTTACCTCTGTTAGAAGAATTAGACATAACTAGTCTCACCAAAGATATCTCTTCAGCTCCAAGAACCACAGAAGAACTCGTCGACAAACCTGAAACAGAAAGCAGACAAACAAGTATAATAGAAACAGTAGACCAAATACCTCATAGAATACTTACCACAGAAGATGATATCCAATCAGTACATGATGAAGGACGTGATGATAAGAGCACACCTAAAAGCATCAACATTAATGAAAACACACAACCCGAAGAAGTGAGAGAAGTAAGAGATGCGTCTTTAAAGGCTCGTGAAAAGATACGCGAGTGGACGCGTAGATTAATGGAGAACATGTAACTTCTGTCGTCGTCGGGAGTGTCGCGAATTACGGTATCGCGATGTCTCTAACTATCAAAGTAAATACATTGATTAAACATAATAACAATTAAATGGCAACACTAAATCAGACAGACAACTCACCACTTTCGCCCTTCCCTAGCGCGTATGCGCTTGAACTAATCTGTCATTCTAACCTCATAAAATGAATGTGATGATCTTCTTCAACACCAGTGTAATCGTAGTTAAAGGAGGCCGAGTTTGCAGTAGCACCGAGGATTTCACAGCTAAGTCACATACTTACTTAATCTAGATTTATAGAGTATCGAAAGCAATACTACTGAGCCAAATGTTCGATCCTGGTCGTGATAGGATCGACTGAACGTGGCCAGGCCTGATCACGTAGTTCGCCGGTGGTGGATGCCTTAGGCAAGCAGAAACCATCGGCGGCGAGATGTATGCAGTCCCAAGAATAAGCCTTTACCTAAATGTGTTCACCGACGGGTGGCCAGGTCCGGACACTTAAGAGGGAATGAACAACTGCATACTGGAGGCTAAGGCGAATGAGGAACGCAGGGTCCTGATTCGATTAGCTCCTTGATGTAATAAACATATTAGTAAAGTTTGATAAAGTGAAACAATGAAAGAACAGCGCTGGAAGGGGGCTGCCTGTCACAGGCCGCCATCTTCCAGGCTTGATAAGAAAGATTGGCAGTAGTACATGTTTATAAAGTAATATCATAAAGAATAAAAGACATAACAGCGTTGAATGATTTAATAATACATATTAAAGTTAACAGTATAAAGTAAATTGTCTTATTAGTATCTGATAAACTAGAGAAAGTAGGTGTGTGCTTAGCCCAGATAAATATGGGACATTATACTTACAGGTGGGACATAAATAAGATGAAGAGAAGGAAACAGTAACGGATAATACAAGTATACCACTTCAGTGCCCCCGGGACTGGAGAATATGGAAAGGTTGGTTGAGAGGACGACATCCTGAAGGTATGTGTCTACACAGTGTCGCGCTGGATACCCTTTATAACCTTAATGACAATGCGAAGCACCCCATAATAATAAATTACTAAACTATATATTGACTAATTATAAATATGTAAGTCGTTCACTGAGAGAGATTATAAAGGGTCCCGGTCTGGTCGCGACACCACTGGTGATGAGATTTAGTGGTCAGTTGGTCCAGAAGGTTTTTGCTTGTTGGGCTCTTTGTTATTATTCACCCCATGTAAAATGTTTGAGTTTGCTACCTTTTTTCCTTTTTCCGTATCGACATTGCTGCAACGACAGTTGAGCCCAGCCCTTTATTTTGATGTGTGACTCATCCGTACACAAATTTTTGCTATTTTGGTTTATTTTTTATGTGTTGGTGTCGTCTTTACAGTGTTGTTTTTGTATGTGAGTATGCGGAACTGCACTTGTGTGCACTTCCCCCCCCCCCCCCCCCCCCCCGCAAAAAATGCCAGAATAATTTGAATAGAGTAATAATCGCTAAGGCTGCTCCCTTCGAGACGAAGCCGCGATGCTCTAAGCCGTGCAATAACATATAAAACACTAGTGCGTTATAGAATTATCCTTACAAAGTTAAATAAGTACCATACTGCAAGTTCTATGCGAGTAAACAGAGCATTCCACATTTAACCGGGTAATACAGTTATTTTTTTAGTAACAACAAAGAGGTTTTATGGCGCTGAAAATTCATATACATTTTTGGAATAAATAATAAAGTCAAACAAATATTTATTATTATCAAATTATTCATAATTTACAATATTTTGTTATAAAATATTTGCATTGTCTATCTTAAAATTATAATTTTGAAATAGGCTGTATGCTCACTCACCATTGCATTGGGCGTGTAAAAAAACCTGCGCGCTTTTTCCCTTAATTTTGTTTTTGTTGTATTTGTTGCTGTGTGGTATTTCACTTTTTTTTCCCTTACAAATGTGTTGAAAAACGTCGTATGAAACTCGTGTGCTATTATGAGCAACCTAAGCTAACTTGTCTCATAATGTACTATTAAATCTCTATATTGTCTTTTTACTGGTTTACTTTTTAGGGTTCCGTACCAAAATGGTAAAAAAGGAACCCTTATGGTGTGACTCAGTCTGTCTGTCTGTCACAGCTGGATATCTCGAGAACTACTAATGGTATCAACTTGAAATTTGGAATGGTTTAAGATGACATTTGCCCAACTATTTTGCAAGTAAGAAATAAGTAAAAAAATCAATATATTTTTTACAACAAGGACTGAAAAGGGGTCTTAAAATGGCGCGCTAGAAGTGGCGCTACTAGGGCATGTAGGGTATTATATGAATGAGCGCCGTTTGCACGTTTTGAATCATTTTTCCTTTTTTATTTACGCCGCAGAGTTTTCGACTTATGATGAAAAATGTAAAATATACCGTTTCCCCCTTATCTCCTAAGTTTGCAAAGAGAAATATCTGAAATAATTCTATGTGATAGCAGTTTATATAAAGACTAGCGGCCGCCCGCGACTTCGTCTGCGTGGAAAGGTTTTTTGTTATCCCTCGGGAACTATAATTTTTTTCGGGATGAAAGGTATCCTATATCCTTTTCTGTATCCCTGACAACGTGTATGCAAAATTTCATGACGATCGGTTCAGTAGTTAGGACGTGAAGGCGTAACAAACAAACAAACAAACGGACTTTCGCATTTATAATATTAGTAAGGATTACAGGAAAAATAAAACGATGTCTCAATACAGCACACTTTTTTAGAAATCATCAAAGGACATCAGGCACATGAGACCCAAAAGTGTATAAACATAATTCTGTTATCTATAAACACTTAATGTTACTAGAATCATAAAACAGTAGCAACATTATTTTTTAACTCCTTCATTTATCTTTAATTAATTATTGAAAAAAAAACAAAAGCATATCAATGCAACGGACATCTTTGTTCGCGATTTCACAAGTCTCCCCTGAGTATATTTGTTCTGTGGCACAAGTGATTGCGCATTAAAAAAAGTCTGCCGGATGTCAGTCAACTCAACTGTCAAAAGCGTTTTGTTACGTGCGACATATGCACAGATTTTCCGTTTGATCTGGTTCCAAATCGTACATTGTGGTGCTAATCTGTATCACTAACGCAGCTAACGAAACGTGTAGTCGTGAAACTGGTCTTGCTATTTAGAACAGAACGCCGAAGACATGGAACATAAGTGAGGTGATTTTGTTCTTTAAAAAGGGTGACAAGTCCCTCTTAAAGAACTATAGACCCATCTCGCTTCTGAGTCATGTCTATAAGCTGTTTTCGAGAGTCCTTACGAACCGTCTCGCTCGCAAGTTCGACGACTTCCAACCTCCCGAACAAGCCGGGTTCCGAAAAGGCTTTAGCACCATAGACCACATCCATACGCTGCGGCAGGTCATACAGAAGACCGAGGAGTATAATCTGCCACTTTGCTTAGCGTTCGTGGATTATGAGAAAGCCTTTGATTCGATTGAAACCTGGGCGGTGCTGCAGTCTCTCCGAAGGTGCCAAGTCGACTACAGGTGTATCGAGGTGTTGAGGTATTTATACAAAAAAATTAAAAACCCGCCTGCATAAAAAGACAAGTCAACTGAAAAGATGGAAACAAGATTAAATATTAAAGGTAACATTATAACATGCAGTCGGAGGCATGCATAAAGAAAGTGACATTATGAAAGATTTGAGTTATATGCCTCCGACTGCATGTTATAATGTTACCTTTAATATTTAATCTTGTTTCCATCTTTTCAGTTGACTTGTCTTTTTAGGCAGGCGGGTTTTTAATTTTTTTAAATTTATTTTTTTATTTATTTATTTTTAGTTATTATTTATATGATATACCTTTTTGAAATCCTTATAATAAGCCCTTTAATTTGACACCCATATTGCAGTATTCTAAAAAAAAATTTTTTTTTCTACTACGTATAATAGCACCGTACAGCCGCCATGTTGGTTTTTTTATAACGCCACCTTCTTAAGAACACTTGGGCTGACGAGACAAATCTAACGATATGTTAATCATGGAAATCTGTTCAGCCGTTTGAAAGATATGAGGTAATAAAGAATATTACATACAAACTTACATACTTACATACAAGATACGCGCGAAAAACATAACCCTCTTGCAGTCGGGTAAAAATGCCACCATGTCGGTCCGAGTACAGAACCAGAGAACAAATCCTATCCAACTGCAGCGAGGTGTGAGACTGGGAGATGTTATTTCTCCGAAACTGTTCACAGCTGCGTTGGAGGATATCTTTAAACTCTTAGACTGGAAAGGACTCGGCATCAACATTAATGGCCAGTACCTAACACACCTTCGTTTTGCTGATGATATAGTTCTTATGGCTGAGACCTTGGAGGACCTGAACACAATGCTCGAAAATCTCCGTAGAGCTTCCCAAAGAGTGGGTCTTAAAATGAACATGGATAAGACGAAAATCATGTCGAATGCCCATGTTGTGCCCGCTCCAGTTCATGTTGGGAACACTACACTTGAAGTTGTTGACCATTATGTATACCTAGGACAGGCAGTCCAGTTAGGTAGGTCCAACTTTGAAAAGGAGATCTCTCGTCGAATCCAACTCGGATGGGCAGCATTCGGGAAGCTCCGAAAAATCTTCGTGTCCGATTTACCTCAGTGTCTCAAGACGAAAGTCTATGACCAGTGTGTATTGCCAGTGATGACTTACGGCAGTGAAACGTGGTCGCTAACTATGGGTCTCATAAGGAGGCTCAAGGTCACCCAGCGTGCAATGGAGAGAGCAATGCTCGGCGTTTCCCTGCGTGATCGAATCAGAAATGAGGAGATCCGCAGGCGAACTAAAGTAACCGACATCGCTCGAAGGATTGCTCAGCTAAAGTGGCAGTGGGCTGGACACATAGCGAGAAGAACCGATGGCCGTTGGGGCGGAAAGGTTCTTGAATGGCAACCGCGCACCGGACGACGCTCCGTGGGTAGGCCCCCGACAAGGTGGACCGACGATCTGGTGAAGGTTGCCGGAAGCCACTGGATGTGGAAAGCGCAGGACCGATCGTCGTGGAAATCCTTGGGGGAGGCCTATACCCAGCAGTGGGTGTCGTGCGGCTGATATAATGATGATATGATGATTTTGAAAAAAACAGAAACGTTATACATTCTTTGGTTTTTTCAATAGGACTTTAGTTCCACTATCGGTCGAGAGATGGCGCTGACCTAAAACTGCAATACTACTTTTATCATTCTACTCTGCAGTGTGATTTAATGGGCAAATATGATGGTACGGAACCCTCAGTGCGCGAGTCCGACTCGCTCTTGACCGGTTTTTATTTTTTATTTCTTAATACTGTCAAGAGAAAATGGTGTGTGTGGATCGATATTATATCTTTGCCTAACAGTCACCCTGTTTATTAGTTACTAGCGGCCGCCCGCGACTTCGTCTGCGTGGAAAATTTTTTTGCTATCCCTCGGGAACAATCCTTTTTTCGGGATGAAAGGTACCCTATGTCGTTCTCTGTACCCCTAGCAACGTGTATGTAAATTTAATGATGATCGGTTCAGTAGTTAAGACGTGAAGGCGTAACAAACAAACAAACAAATAAACAAACAAACGGACTTTCGCATTTATAATATTAGTAAGGATTACAGTCCCTATCCTTTATTTATAGTATCTGTTATGTAGGACTTCTACATCCGGGGAAATTAATATTTTTTGGCAGGGCCGTCTAAAATAAAAATGATTTAAATGGCGGTCATTCCAATAGGAAATGGGATGGACGAGATGGATGTAGGTGTTTCTGTTGATAAAATAAGGTAGTATTTCATGCCTGTAAATTATCGCTAGTCCAAGACCAAAGACATTGTACATAACATATTTAGTTTGTCTTAGATCAAACTCAATTCATAATACGAAAGAAAAAGAAAACTTTTTAACATTTACAAAAAGGCTTTTAAAATCGTTTGAAATTTTAATGAATAGATTTTTGAAACTTAGCTCGTGTAAGACTTACCGTCCACCCCCCATCGGCGACGTTCTGCTCGCAGTAGACCTTGAGAAACCAGTAGGTTGTGCCCCTTATCTGGAGGTAGTAGACGCCAGACTCCCTCATGCCCGCGTTCAGGAGGTCCACACACGAATAGCCCTGTAAACATACTCCGTTGTAAACCCTACTGCATCACGATTATACACGCTGAAATTTTAAGAATTTGGTACCCACAGTGGGTTGGTTCCACTCATGATTACAATACAAGAAACTTTTATTATGGGGCAACTCTGATATCGCGAAAAAAATCAGCTGTTCCATACAAAAGCGCAATACCTACTCGACCTTAATGTATGCAACAGCTGATTTTATAGAGAGAGATTTTATGATATCAGAGTTGGCCCCTTAGTAAAAGTTGCTTGTAATCATGAGTGGAATACTGCGGGAACCAAATGATTAAAATTTCACCATGTATAAAAGTGACAAACCTCTAAACCACAGGAATGATAAATTAAAAGAAGCTAAGAACAAACTAAAAGTGCGGCTAAGTTATTACTACACGCACAGCCATACAAACACGCCTGGCGCGGCGCAAAGATATGTGATTTATTTTTATCAATTAACATTTTCGCCAGGGTTGTGAATAATCTGGGTTCGTTAGTGCGAATGCAACAGGAAATAAAGTGTATGGAACATCAGTAATAAGTAAAATAATTAATAAAGTTATCAATAAATCTATTTTTTTAGCTCATATCATAACAGTGTCACAGAATAGGTACCTAATTGTACAAGTACAGCGTAGGTTGAAATCGAAGTAATTAGCAATCTTTTAAATTTGAGATTCTTAAATTTAAAAGATTGCCCAAAAAATGGACCCGTGGGGGCATTTTTTTCGACCCGTGTAAATCGCGATAAGATTCTTAGTTTAAAAGATTGGCAATGACTTCGATTATACTGTGTAGATTGCGTTTGGAAGAAGAAAAATGCAATTTACAGGATGAAATCCAAGTCCCTGGTGACAGAGCCTCGACATTTTGGATTTATTTAGCTGTGCTTTTGCAAATTCGACTATGCTGATGCATTCATAATTAATTTATATTCGCTACGCTAGCTGTGAGTAAGTAAAACAAAAACATTAAATTACAAAAGTTTTATGATTATTGCAATTATTCACTTTACATATTGCTTACAAAATGGTTGACACAAGAAAATGTGCAAACGCTGCACACAGTCAAAAGTACCCACAATCAATCTGAATTACTTTCCTCTTATTATGTAGCACAAAAGTAGTGATGTTTCTTATATACCTACCTACACATGATCTGAAAAGTTTTGACATCTTCAGCATATAATAACACTCAGACTTCCCCGCGTACCATTCATTAGATTTTAACGGACTACAGCAGCGCGTATATTATTAATTCAAGTGTTATTTTAGAATCATTAAGTTTTGAATTATTGGTTTTTTTGATTTTCCGACGCGAGGTTTCGATACCTTTCCATTTTTTCTAGGGGCCGTGGTCATGTCACATCTTCGGTTGTCCCTTGACTCGCCTAAAGTCATTGGTCCCAATTTCATTTGGCCGAATTTCTTTGGCCTAAACTCCTTTGGTACAATTATTGTTTGGCCTAATAGATTTTTTCGCATTTTTGTCGTTTCGCCTAAACGTTAAAATCCCTAATTATCAAAACCACTAATGTTAATTGTCCTAAAATTTATTAGCATACACATCTTTTGACACAATAATGACTACGCCGAAGTATTGTTAACCCTAATATTGTCTTGCATACATAACTTTTGGCATAACAATATTGTATTGCATACAAGTCAATGACAGAAACAAATCGTCAAAAAACTGACTTGAGGCCCTCCGCTATAAAGAAAAACTTTTAACGCGAACATCATTACGTTAGGTTAGGTTAGTGTTTTGAACACTAACCTAACCTTACGTTTCCATAATGCTTGTATGCATGTTGCATGCTGCATGATTGTATGCATGCATGCTTGCTCACTTGTATGCATGCATGCTTGCTCACTTGTATGCATGCATGCTTGCTTGCTTGCATTCTTGTTTGCATGTTTGCTTGCAAAATGCTTGCCGGGGGGTGCAGGGGGGCTGGCCCCCCTGCTCGGGGGGTCGGGGGGCCTGAGGCCCCCCGCTGTAATGAAATTTTTTTAATGCGAAAACCATTAAGTTAGGTTAGTGTTTTGACCACTTGCAGCGGAGCTCCTTAATGCTTGCATGCATGCTGCATGCTTGCTTGCATGCTGCATGCTTGCTTGCATGCTGCTTGCATGCTGCATGCTTGCTGCATGCTTGCTGCATGCTTGCTTGCATGCATGCATGCCTGCTCTTGCTTGCACGCAAGTATGTATGCCTTTTTTGTTAATCAAATCATACAAAAGTTTTTAATTAAATTTAGTAATTTTCAATTTACAAATAGTT
Source organism: Agriphila geniculea (assembly GCA_943789525.1). NCBI lineage: Eukaryota > Metazoa > Arthropoda > Insecta > Lepidoptera > Crambidae > Agriphila > Agriphila geniculea. The sequence continues at coordinate 21,422,352 of OX038870.1, read as the reverse complement.
AACACAACGGATTAAGGACGGTTATACATATAATGATTAAGTGAAGTGAACATTTGGCGAAAAAATTATTAGGCGTTACACAATTCTGCGAATCGTTATTTAGTACTTTTAAACATTAGGGATTATGAATAGTTATGCTTAATGATGAATTTGGGAAGTAAACATGCGGCGAAAAAATTTTAGGCGAAGTGAAAATAGGCTAAACAAATTTAGGTCAAATGAAAATTGTGCGAAAAGTTTTTAGGCCAATAATTAGTGTGCCAAAGACAGTTAGGACAAAAAAATTAGGCATTCCAATATATACCCCACATCTTCAGTCAGCATGTTTGCTGACCGAGTTTTTAATGTCTCGCTCACTGCGTTTTGACGAGAAGTTAATAGGTACCTACTTAATTTACTTCTGTACGTTATGCTCATTTGCGTAATTTGTCGTAAATGGTCATAGACCTCGATAGGTAGGTAGGTAGTTAAAACACATAATATTGGGTACGAAAGACTTTCATGTAGAAAGTTTCTATGAACTTAGACAACTAATCAAAATTATTGTTGTTCATACTTCCTACTATTATTTAGATGTAGAAGACTGAGTATTATAGTTACTATAAACCCCTTGTGGCAAAGTATAATTTCAAACTTACCTATTTATCATTAAAGGTAAACGTTTTGTGGTACCTATAAGTAGTGTAATTTGAGGCCAATTTATATTGAATAACTGCTTACGGGGAAAGGAAAGTGGTCCTACTACTTATTTGTTGAAATCTATTGTTATTCATCGTTTTACCTATTTACCATTACTGAGTTGTGATTTCTGAGAACTTCATATAGTTTGCAGGCGTTGTACCCACTGAACTACAACGTGCTACATCCGTCTCTTACTAAGTACCTAAATACTATTGTTTTTTTTAAATGTTACAAGATGTTTACTTAGCAACATTACTGTACCTTCTATCTATGATATCAGATTGAGTTGTTTAGAAATTTCATTTGAAGTAAGGGGATGTGGACGGATGATTTCTTTAGGTAAATGTTTCTAGACGATTTTGTAATGATGTATTCCGCGACACCTGTAGGAGAGGCGTGCGATAATGAGTTGCGTAATCCGCCGACTCAACCGTTGGCGGTTCTCGTACGTTGAGACAATAAACACGCTGTAACCGTAATTGTGAATTTGTGGGAATGGCCGGTTTTTGCGCGCGCGCTTACACTCGCGGAAAGCGCGAGCAAGCAACGGTGAACTACATTTACGTAAGAGACTTCACGCAACTTTCCTTGCTGGGACCTCTCGCCATTTTTAATGTGAAATGACTGTTTTCACGCATCCCTGCGAACTTAATGAATGGACAAACATGGAGCAGTCGCAGAGGACAGACGGGTTTCGAGACAAACTGGTTGTTCATTGCGTAATCGATCGATTGAAAACATTTGTACGAGTTCGAGTAAGTATATTAACTGTCGCAACCATAGACATAGAAAAATTTTCGCTGCGCTCAAGAAGACCAACAAAGCGTGGAAAAGAGAAGTTAACATCATACCGACACGGTCTATGTAAAAAAGAGACAAAGGATCAAGTGACATGTGCCAACATTTTTTACAGTAAGAGCCCCTAGCGTCCCGCCTAGCAAATGAGCAATCACAATTTGTTTAAAATATTTGTTAATCTTAATTATAATTTAAAATAAAGGTATCGTGGAGCCATGGTGTCTTGTGCTCTAAGTAATTGTGATGTAACAAAAAGAAATAATCCAAGTAATCACACTTTTCACAGGTAAATAAGATATTGCCACACATTTCTCTAAAACCAAATTTCTCTACATTTATTCGTTTATCGACGAAGAAAACAGTATGGAACATAGTTTATTTATTTCCTTTGCCATATATAGTCATATTTTATGAATCTAAGACATATTTTACGTATCTCATATAAAATGTATGCATTCGTTGTCGGATCACCTGTTTATTGACATTGTTGTTCTTTGACATTCTATTTCTATGGTCGCAACCGTAAACGTTTTCGCGGTATTTGATGTATTTTTATGAGTGACGATACGATGTATCTTCTTCTTTTTAGAATTACGAAACAAATTCACTAGCTAATATGGTCAGAGCTAATGTGTCAACTCAACGATTCCATAATATGGCTCCAAATATAGATTTGCAATTTAATTGAAATTTTGTGCGCTCGTAGAATTAGTGGAAACCTTAGAGCATTGGTCACAATATGATTACAGATTTAGTTACTTTAGCGTACCTGATAGCAAATTGAAGTATTTAGTTTCGTTTTTCTCAGAAATACCTATATAAGTGAGCTTATAAACTAATATAATTCTTATAGGATCCACTTAAGGTAGGTACTTTGACTAGATACGCAACTATTAGCGTTTTGTAATTAATTCTAATTGACGCGATTGAGTTTAGGCATTTAGAATAAGTAAATTAAAGTGTGTGATTGCCTAACCGACAGCCGTAAAAGGCGTGTATTGCCTATGGCGGCGGCGTGTGTTTTGCCTGTAGACAACGCAACAGGGGCAGTGGACTTAAGATTCCGGCATGTGCCTTGCAATAACAGATTCAGATCTAGATATCTTAAAATCGAACTTTATGCTAGAACTTTGCAGAGTTAATTTATGTGAGTACACTGTAATTCTTTATCTGCAGGATTTAACTTCACAGCCAACAAGACAGGTAAGTAAATACTACTTACATAGTTTAGAAATAAATAATTTGGTCTTGTGTCATTCGCATCAGCATAAAACATTAATTACTTACTTTCAAAGACAACAAAATGGTAAAATGTGACAGTAATAATAGGTATTCTCTATGTAACTTCAACTCACTTTTACGTCTTTATAGTTGGCGACGATCTCGGAGGCGAACGTATTGTTGCCGATGATGGGCTTGTTCTTGACGCTGGGGAAGATGATGCCGCCCTTGCGGCTGGCGGGGCGCGGCGCGCCGCTGGCCGCCGGCACCGGCGTCACTGTCACGGTCGCGCTCGACCCGCTCGGACTGCGTGCGACACAACCATTAGTCACCGGCTTTACCTAACGCTCGTATCCAACATCTTAATTCAAACACAACATTCGCATCAGGCAGAGGCACGACGCAAGCGAGCAATTCGCAAATGCAGAGTAGCTAAAGATAGATGTCACCTGTTAGTGAGGGTGGAGGAGGGCGGCGTGGTGGTGGCCGCGACGGTGCTCGTGCTGGGGTCCGTCAGCGGCTCGTCTATCCGGTAGCGGTTGGGCGCGTACTCCACCAGCCGGTCGATCGTAGGATCTAAAAGAAGCTCGGCAGGCACCGGCCGCTGTGCGAGCGTAGCCACGTCATCTTCCTGCTTCTTTAATCTCTTCTCGACCATATCCAAATTTTCAATAATTAAATTCGTCTTCAATCGTAAATCGTTGTGGATCTGTCCAATAGCGCGTTCTTGTCTCTGCGTCTGCGTGAGTAACTCGTCCGATTTTGGCACTAAATCATCGACGGAGCTCTTTGTTCCGACGACGACGTCCCACACTTCATCCATTTTTTCCGAGACGCTCATCATTGGAATGATCTTGTTGACGAGCGTATCTATCCTGCTGGCCTTCGCTACGGGTGATTGCGTACTCGTCGTGGTACGGTTCTTGAACAGACTGTTGACATTAATCGTTGCAGCTTCGGGCTCGACGATCGCAGCGTGAACGTCCGCCATCATATAAAGTACTTTGCCCAGGTTTTCGGAAACCAGATTAATATGAAATTGCAATTTACGGTCGACTGTTGACATCGACGTTCTCAGTTGGTCCACTTCTTTCGTAATCTCGTTCACTATCTCGGAATTCAGTCCTTTCGCGATTTCTATAACGTTAAGATTGATAGGTTTCTTTTCACTCGCTTCGGCGTTTATGTCGTCTACAGGTAAAAAATTGTTGTCTATTTGATTTTTTAATCCCACTAATTTTGAGTCGATATCTGATACTTTCTGATCGAGAGATTCTAGTTTTTTATCGAGGTTAGGATTAGTGTCCTGCATATGAATTGGAGAATTTTCTGTGTAGTTTTCATCTTGATCTTGCCCGAGATGGCTGAAAAGTTTTAGATCGAGATTACTAAGTTTCGATATAATGGCATCAGTTTTATGTATGTTATCGTTTACTCTGGAGTCGAGGGCTTCCACTCTCCTCATCAGGTGTTCCACCGCCTTGTCCAGGTTCTCGATCCGCTGTAGTTTGGTCTCCAAGGTACTCACTATCACCTCGAACACGTTGAATATGTATTGTTCTCTGAAACAAAAGAAAGTAAAGATGAGTCACGATATCGTAATTAGGTGTGAACATTAATTGGTAGTCACAGTTTGCCGGTTACTTAACATTGCATATGAATGTCGAGCATTGTAGTCTGACTTGCCAATTCAGGTTCTTATTAATATGGATAAGATTGAAATCGTTGGTGCATTTTATTATCAAAACAGAGATTACATAATCACCTTATGAATGGAAAAATATTTTTAATGAAGGTGCCTAACCTAGTCTTAAATCCGATAAATAATTGACAAACGTAAGAATAGTCATGATCGATTAGCACGTAGTGTATGGCCCGTGAAATTGACATATTGTAAGGTTACGCAATGTGAGAAATAGAAACCTTAATACGTGCCACTTACGTGCCCAGCGCCATGATCACGTACAGACGAGAAGCCCTGCAGTAATGAAATTCAAACAACGCGAAAATAGTAAATAATAGTAACAAGCGGCTTTATGAACGACGAATGTAATCATAAAACATGTTCTTTAAATGGGTTATTTAAAAAACTTAACGTTAAGTTATTGTCGCTGGGCGCTGCTAAATTTAAACCAAATATTTTTAGGTAAATAAAACCTAAATGACAACGTAACGATTTTGGTTTGATCGTTCAAAATTAGCGCGATTAGGCCCCAGTTTGCGCAACAAACGTCGACGCTGACTGTCAAGTCGGCTCACCTACATAATATAATAGTACAATCTATACTATAGGAATGTCCACTGATTGCAATACAGTCATGAAGATTTATTAAGCTGACGTTGGGAAATCTGCTGCGGGCGATTTATTCTTACTGGTACCTATACATACGGCCCTACGGAGTATACGCAGCTAAGTAATTAATATTTGTCACATCCATTGACACTTTTGACATTAAGTTATTATTAAATATGGAGTGAAATACTACTGACCACATATGTAATTTCATTAACTTACTTAATTTAATTCTAGGTTTAGGTTTCTAAACTAGGATTCTCAAACTAGAAAACCACTAGTTAATCCATATTAATTACATGACCTAAAGGCATGCTGGCATTCGCCTTACCCGTCTTATGTTTTTAAATGACAATTTAAAATACGTATTTTTTATTGGAACAGAAAAATCGCAATATGGAGCTGAGTTTAGATACCATTCACCCCTATTTCTACCGATATAGTAGACTTTTGGTAGGTAATCTGTAATTGCACTACTTTATTAATGAATACCTAATAATAGTGGCATTCATATTCTATTTGTTCATAAACTTTGTAGAAAAAGTACCTAAATATAGCAATTTACAAAATTAAAAGAAACGTGATACGCACTTTTAATATCAAGGATACCTACGCAAAATTGAAAAAACTTTCATTTTATTACTTCGTTAAAACTATTATTCTAGAACATAACAGTTACAGTAAAAGAGATATATATTGGGAAAAGGGGGAAATAAGGGAACTAAGTAAGCTTGTGTTAATGTGCGTAGGTTACGAATTGGCAGTACCTATAGTCGAGTGGTAAAACAAGGTTTGAGGTTTGAGGATAATATATTATACTTTACGATAAATATATCGCCGGCTTATAGCGAAAACCAACTAAATCGGTCATTTTGGCACAAATGATTATTATTAACTTTCTGTCACGTTTTATCACTCCGAATCATCAAAACCATAAAATCTCCGGACAATAACAGCAACAACACGAGGTTTACTCGCGAACTGAAACAACTACAACGATAATAATTGGTTTTCGCACTTGATATTCTAAGTTACGATACTTTTTAAATAGCAGTACTAGAACTAACTACATCGTGTTAACGTTTTCTTTTACTAAGTTGTCTATATTAAAAACCACTAACTTCAAATGCTAAAAACTCTTAAGTTCGCTTATTAAGTTTTATAATATTAGATTTGGTGAAAACTCAGCAATATACTTGAGTAAAAAATATATTAAAAATGTGTAATCGGATTTACTTTTCAAACAAAGCACTAGTACTTAAGAACTTATAAAACCAAAAATATTTTATAAGAATTAGTTGTATTAATTACTGTCTAAATTTGTAATCAAAAATATTATATTATTTTAATCACTTTTTAATTCGTGTTTTCGGCTAAAAACGTTATTTTAGTTGGTTTTAACACCCGCTATCTTCGAAACTTGAGTGAACTGAAGACAATCAGACAATAATATTAAAAAGATAGTCTATGCGGTTCACAAAAGTGTTTGAACTTGTATGAAACGTATGAAATTCAGTCAGAAACAAACTGTTAGCGTGTGAATATGAACACAATTACATAATGTTTAAAAAATACTGACGGTTTCAAGATAAAAATTGGCACCATTTATAGAACAGTGCAAGGCATTGGTAAAAATAATAAAACCAAATATTATAAGTCAATAGCATTCTAAAACTAAAAGAATACTTAATGGGAAGATAATACCTGTTTCACACGATGAAAGTAGGTAATAGTTGTTAAAAGTTTGATTTGTTTGATTTTGTTGGTGGTAAACTACCAATATAGTACCCAAAAATTTTATTTACCCTGTGACCACATAGTGGCAACTGTATTAGTGATAGCTGAAGAGCCCATAGACTCGCCTTAACATAGGTATCTCCGCCATTTTAAATATTTCGAAAAGCTGAATCGACAAAAAAGCTAAGTATATAATTATCGAATCTGCTCACAAACGAGAATTGGTCGAGAAATGCGACCTGTAGAAGAAAATAGCCGGACATACTCGTACGAAAGCATTTTTACAAAGCTGAAATGGAGATGCTTTGCGCTCGCTCGGTTAAAAACTTTTTGCAATATAACTAAAATATTAATCACACAACTTTCATTATTTTCGGGAGGATAATACTTAATTATAATAAGTAGCTTACAAGCCAAATAATCATATTTATTAAGCAACTTAATTTGTAATTGAATCTTTAATTTTAATTACACGCTGCATATTAATGAAGCGATTGAGAAGTTGTACTAATTACATTTTATGTCATTTTCAAGTGGCATTCGGACTTGTTTTTTTTATTGCAGTTTTAGTATTATAATTTTATATTCACTTCTCAAGCTTACGCGCTCACTAGACATGAAATAAAACACTTTTTAACGGATACTAGCGCGGTTTTATTGAATGTGCTTTGGTATTTAGTTGGTATTTGGTTTGATTTTTGGTTTTTCCCGACGTTTCGGCACCTTTGCAGCTGCCGTGGTCACGGGGGACTGAAGCTACCCGTGAGCCTACCCTCAAGCGATGAATTTTTTTATACGTTCAGAAATTAAAATTTAACAAAATTTAACAAAATTTTTTTTAATTATTTTATGTTGATTTATAATTTAATTTTATGAATTATTTAATGCTAAAAAGAGAGAGAAATCTACTGAAGCTACCACCATTTCATAAAATTGGGAGGCCCCTCCAAGAAAGAAATGGCGAAAGAAAACTTGGAGAGGGAGCCGACCTCCGTCTTTTGTATTAATTTATTTATTTGCAAAAGGAACTAACCGTATCATTAGATCTTACAGTGTGTGTGAGGGGCTTTAGCTTGTGAATGATGGGGTCCCAGGCTGGTGGAATTTTCCAACCATCATCTCTATTGAAATTAGGATATTTATTTATTTCGATAGCCTCGCGGAGCATTCTAGGGATAAATCTACGTTCCCTAGCAAGGATTTGGGGTTTGTCAAATCTAATATAATGGTTGGGCCCCTCAAAGGCGTGTTCACTCACTGCAGACTTGTTATCGCGCCTATGTTTCATGTCAGCTACATGCTCTTTGACGCGGGTCCCTATGCTTCTCTTTGTTTGCCCGATGTAGGAGAGTCCACAGTCACAATCTAGTTTGTAGACGCCTGCAGCTTGAAGGGGGATATTACACTTGACAGGTCGTAAGAATTGGTTGATCTTCTTCGGCGGCTTGAAGTAAGTTTTGATTGACGCTCGCTTCAGAATGTTTCCAATCTTGTCAGTGACACCCTTCAAGTATGGTAGGATGGCAGGTTGACGCTCTACTGTGGCTGGTTTGGCGCGTTTTCTGTGATTGAGGTGTGGTACTTGCAACTTGTTGTTACGCAGTACTTGTTGGACGTGCTGAAGCTCAGCAGTCAGGTGTTGTTTGTCACAGATTCCGCGGGCTCTCTGAAACAAAGATTTCCCTACGGTAGCTAACTGTATAGGATGATGGTGAGAGTCACCATTAAGGTATCTGTCTGTATGGGTTGCTTTACGATACACTGTGTGGCTCAAGGTTTGGTTCGGATTCCTGATAATGAGAATGTCTAGGAAAGCTAGTTTATTGTCTGCCTCTAACTCCATAGTAAATTGTATGTTGGGGTTTATGGAGTTAAGATGGTTAAGAAATGCAGGGACACTGTCTCTAGGTAGTATTGTGAAAGTGTCATCTACGTACCGTTTGTAGAACCGGGGAGTCACTGGTGCTGTGGCTAGTGCTTTCTCCTCAAAATCCTCCATGAAAATGTCAGCAACAATGGGGGATACAGGAGAGCCCATTGCTACGCCGTCCACTTGCACGTAGAACTCCTCGTTCCATAACAGATAGCCAGATGTTAGGCATAATTCTAGTAGTTCTGCATATTCAATTGGCATGTTGTTGTCAACTAGCTTTTTCCTGATGATATCAATGCAGTCCTGTACTGGTAAGCATGTGAATAAGGACTGAACATCAAAACTAACCATAGTTTCATCATCAGCGAGATGTAGATGTTGTATCTCACTGACAAACTGGTAGGAATCCTTTACAAAGGCTGATGTGTTACCTCTCAGTGGTGTAAGTGTTTTTGCTACGTGTTTAGCCAATTTATAAGTTGGTGAGTCAATTTGGCTTACAATCGGACGCAGCGGAGCATTGTCTTTGTGTATTTTCGGTAACCCATACAGTTTCGGCGGTGTAGGGCAGGATGGAATAAGATAATTGACATCAAGATCTAACTGTTCTGAATATTTTTTGATGAGTTCACTCGTTTTCTTAAGGATCTTGGCGGTTTGATCACAATTCACATGTTTATACGTTTTCTCATCACTTAAAAGTTCTTGCATTTTTGTGTTATAATCCGACGTATCCATAACTACCGTTGCGTTGCCTTTATCAGCTCGGAGGATAGTTAATTCGGGTCTAGTGCGTAAGTTCTTCAACGCGACGTGTTCATCATATGGAAGATTGTGTTTGGGCAGTTTACTACGTCGTAAAACGGATGAAATATCTTGACGTATAGCTTCACTATCCTCTTTTTTGAATTGGTGACCACGGCAGCTGCAAAGGTGCCGAAACGTCGGGAAAAACCAAAAATCAAACCAAATACCAACTAAATACCAAAGCACATTCAATAAAACCGCGCTAGTATCCGTTAAAAAGTGTTTTATTTCATTATAATTTTATGTTCGGTTTTGTACAGTACAGCCTATAAAATGTAATAAACAAGTATTCGATCTATGCTACTTTCAATTGCTATTAATTTAACGGCATTTTAAGGTTATTTATTAACTTTAATCGTTATCGGAATTGGCAACATAGTTTTTTAATACTTTGTTGACAACACACATTCCTTGATTGGTTTAATCTGTATTGCGAACAACCAGGCCACTGAGATAATTATCGATATTAACAATAGACCGTAGTGGCACAGGTGGTAAAAAACGTATTTCTATGGGAATGACAAATGTCGCACAGCACAGTATGTTCGCGATTAAGATCGGGACCTTGTGATAGTTTAAATAAACTTTATAAACAGTGTGGTAGCCGGCAATCGAACTACACCGCCAAAGTTGAAACCATGACAGTATGAACAAATTACTTCTGTGCTATAGTTTACTGTATGCCTTAACTACGTATAGCCAGAGACATAAATCTAAATCACATAGTACACTGACTAAAGTAGGTATGGGTGAGATCTTTTTGTTGCCAGATATCATCATTTTGTTAATACGCCCAAACTGATGAGATTAAACTTTTCCCTTCCGTTTCGTCTCCTATGGGCGGATTCTTTTCCCAGCAGAATATTTTACCAATTAACTAAAAGAAATAAGGATAATGCTCCTTGTACCTATGCATGTAAATTCAATCTATTATGCTGTAAATTAGTTTTGAAGTTTAATAAGCTCATATAGTACCTACTAGCAAGTTCGTTCCACAAGAAAGCTAACCGAAAGAAAACAAAAGTTATCATACTTGTTAAACAATTTTCACTTCGGTACCGATCTCGGTAATGTTACCGCATTATATCTAATGTCCGGTTTTTGCGTGGCCGCAATTGCTCCAATATCTACTACAGAACAGAACCAGTTACTTCATCAACATAATGTCACCGTAATGGCTGCTAGAGTTTTAAAGTAGGCTAAAGATCATGTGAGCCAAGTGTATTATACTTGTATAGATGAACTGCAGCGCCGCAAACGGAGCACAACCCAGAGAGAGATCGGACGAAAGATGAGTTGGTGAAAAACGTAATGAAAAAAGAATAATTAACATGAATGAAGTAAATAACAAAAATACTAGATAGATAAAACAAAAGGCATTCTAACAGTTACAAAACGGATAATATCAAGCGGAATTAATCATTTAAATTGTAACTTAACTAATACACAAAAAGAATAGTTATTTCAACACTCGAACATGATCAAATAAAAAATCGTGCTTAGATAGTTATTTAGTTGCAATATGTTATATTATGTAGATCAAATCACACAGCCAGTGAGCAGCGTAATTACAATGTGTGATTTTAACTTTACAATTTGAATACAGTTATCTTTTTCGTGAAACCTAATTTGATTTTTTGAGGAGATTGCTTAAGTCCTTACGCTAACCATTTTGAGTTACCTAAGTCGTCTTCAGAGCTACTTGTAATATAACACCACAGATATTGTATGGAACAGCACAACAGACAATGCATGCAGCGCGGCGGGCGTTAAGAAAATGCAAATCAAGATTTGTCAAGCCTGAAAAAATATTGTATTGGCGCTCGGTGCAAATGTGTTCATTAGGCGTCCCGAGGAATGTTCCAACAAACAATGTCGGATAACACCCCTGCGTATCCGACGGCATTTACAACACTATTGTTTGTTAATTTCTGTTTTCTGTTAATTGTTTGTACTGCAAATTTTTCCACACTGTAAAGTAGGTTACTTTTTGAGAGAAAATTCTAAGGGATAGTAAAGTGTAAAGTATGAATGAATATATCAAAATTAAACTGGAAGTAATTAAAATCTGGGACTGGGACTTGAAAGTCAAAATTATGTTCAATTCAATACAAAAGATACGGAAAAATGTAATTCTATGGCGAACAAGTAGCTGTTACTTACAAATAAAAAAAGTGTTGTATGTATGTACCGTGTAGATAATTATTAGATGTAAAAAGATAGTTGATAACTTTCTCGCCATGAGCCCGTCTGTGTCAACAATAAGAAGAAAATGGCCGCGATCACCTACATCGAACTGATCAAGTATTTCTGATGGTATCGGTAGCGGTGTGTAGAATCAGCCAGCCATGAAATTCGTGCATGACGGATAAACACGAGCAAGTTTAACGAAAGTATGGGCTGGCCATTATTACCTACTACCACAGTTACGTACTAATTATAATTGCGCGCATTTCTTCTGCGTGTGTGTGACAAGTTTTTTCGATTGTCCGCACGAACGGCCGGTAAATGTTGATAGTAAAGTGAGGTATTTATCACCGGACTGATATAGAACTGCTTTCTTTCTAATAATTATTGCCTAATTGTAGGATCAGGATTACTAGAAATTAAATTTGTAGTCGTTGGTTAGTGGCCTATTTTACCGTAAAGTGAAATATCTAAACATATTATATTCTGACTATGGATGTATGAGAATCATTTTTAAGTTTTGTTGTGTCATATCATAACATACTAATTAATAAATTGTTAATATTCTTACCAGCCAGATCAGATGTTTAATAAAAATGAAAACCTTTGAATAATAAATACCTACATAACATTGGTAATAACAACATATATGATGGCATATAGCAGGCTGGATGATAAATATAAAATATTTATTTGTTGGAGGACCAACAAAATACGTGAAAATACATCATGAAAACTTTTTATTATTTGCTTTGTTGTAATCAAAGAAAGCAAAAGGAACTTTCAATTGACTACTTACTTATTCTATGTTTCGAAGTCGAAATATTAAAATTAATTATATTTCACCTGCGTCTGTAAATCACACGTTAAATAAAGCCGTGCCGGTTTTTTTTTATCAATCGATCTGGCTACTTACATCATATTAGGAGTGAATAAATGTACACAAATGTATGGAGCTGATTATAAATTCGGTCCAGTTGACTAATGCGGCCGCGAGACACATGTATGCAATGCGAGATAAAGAGTAGCTAATGGTGCGAACCGCTGACTGGTTTTTTCCAGGGCTGCCTTCTTCGGAGGCAATGGGTGTTCCTTGCGACTCTACAAATGGACATATAGCTATTTGCTTTTACGCTTTTTGGCTGTTTAGCGTTGTTCCAAGCCAGTAGCTAATTTTTGGAAAATGAGTTTCAGAAAATTGTAATAGGATAGTTTTTTGCAAAACCTCTCATTACACGCTCACTAGACATGAAATAACGGATACTCAGAAATCAAACCAAATACCAACTAATTACCAAAGTACTTTCAATAAAACCGCGCTAGTATCCGTTAAAAAGTGTTTTATTTCATAGTTTTTTCAAATTGCATACTTAATTACGATGTCCAATTGTCCAGTAAAACCAATTCTACAATAAAACGTACAAATGACAGCCAAGATTATTAATTTTTAATGCCAAATTAGAACTAAAGAGCTACAATATTTATTTCAGTAACTAAAGTACTTAGAGTTCTCTGAGTGAGATAAGTTAGGTAAAGATTTTCTAAAGTCAATCATATTAGTCAGTTTTTAGATGATTGCTAAAGAAATCATGTTAGTTATTTAAAAAAAAAATCTGTCGTAATGTACAGTAACAAAAACGTGTGACGCGTAACCCTTGCGTCGCGTGCGCAGTTTATTCGATGAACACTCTCTTATAACAACAATCGATCATGTAACGACCCCGCGGCAGATATCTCAGATAAGATGTGCCTGTCAGATAGCAACGTGGTAAATTATTTTTCTGAAATAAGTTGTTGTAAGTAAGTACTCCATTGATCTCTTAGCTTTCTACCTGATAAATGTCGCAGTCTAGTCGCCGTGACAGATCTATTTTAGATGGTTCAAGTAGTATGACCATCAGCCATTTTTAATGGCCCCATTGCTGGGGCACAGGCCTTCCTTATGAGTGGATAAGGAGGATGGGCCATAACCCACCACGCGGGCCCAATGCGGATTGGCGGGTATAAGTAGTATACCTACAAAAAATTGATAATACATTGTACATGAAATAAAACTGTATACCTTTTCGTACACGTTAGATAATAATATAGGGACCCTAAAATAAGATATTATACATAAGAAAGGCAACATACCACCGGTCGGCATGACACAAAAGTTGATACAATTAACCTAGCTGTGCAACAACGAGAACCCATCAAGGACGGCGCAGGCGCACTTTTACAGTACGTTTAATATTTCTCTACACTTATGGTAAATGTTAAACTTCACAACAATTAACTGCTTACTTCGCATTGTTACGAGATTATTTTGTAACTGTCTCAAATTTAACAACCCACTTACGTACAAACTTACTTGTTTTAAAAAACGACTTTATAAAAAAATGTAACAGATCCAACCTTTGCACTATGCAAAATAATTAATTTTAAAATGAATACACTGAAGCCTTTATTTCAAAGTAAAGAATCTTACAAAAAACAAATTTATTTTTGTGTGAGAGTTAACTAACATACTCGTACATTAAACATGTTATCTATGAATCATTTCTTTATCCGTATGTAATGTAGTTGCGTTGACATAATATTTATTACGCTAATAAAAAATTGCGCCTCCTTACTTGGTATTGGCACATGTAGACCGCACGTAGGTATCTCGCGTTGCTTTGACGAAAGAATTTTTATGACGTCGTGTTACGATTTGTTTTCAGGTAACAGATCTTAAGTGAGCTAAGACTGATAAATGTTATAGGATCAGTTGATTGACGGCGCGCCCACCAGAGAAAGGCGATTGCGTAAGAAACCATTAATTACATGTGACTCGAAGTTGGGCAGACGCAAATGCGCGATAAATGCAGCTACGCCTTCGGCCACCTGTTGCCCTGACACACCGCAAACAATACAATTTGAGTTTATTGACCCATCAATCGTTTTTGCCGGTTCTCAAAGTGGTACAGACAGGTCTAATTCTTCAAAGGCTTTAGATGAAAATAATTAAGACAAGTTTTTGAGTGGTTTATAATAAGGCATAAGAAAAGTCTAATGATAAAGAAGACTCCGCTGAATCAAATTATACCTTGAGAAAAATTTATTCACTAATTATGATATGTTGAAGCCCGAGTTCGCACACTACTGTTTCTCTAACTACTGTTCGCCAACAACCAATGAATTACTAACCACCTGTCATTGACATTTTTTCCATACATAAAAACGTCAAAAAAGACATGTTGGTGAACTACATCCTTATTTTTTTACAGAAATATTTATATATAAGGTTTTGTTACAGAAATATTGGTTTATTACTTAGTTTATAAGAGTTTTTTGTTATAATACATAAGTATTACCTATTATATCAAACTGACTGCTTAGTATAAACTAAGCAGTCAGTTTGATATAATAGGTATAAGTAATAAGGTATAGGTTGTACTAACATTATATTTTAAGTATTAGTATTTAATATAACAATAGCAATAATGATCACTGTACTAAAATACGAACATTGCTACATCCTAAAACATTGGTGAACAATCAAACTAGTTCAGAGGATTTGTACTACAATTTATAAACTAGAGCTTGTGAAATATAAAAAAGAATATCTGATCACTATTGTCTAGCTAGTTTAAACTGACAAATATGAAACTATACACCCTACTCTCTCTATTTGCTAAAAATGCTTGCAAAGGTCCTAGTGTAGAGTTTTTGAAGTTAGGGCTTGTAGAGTTAGTGTGCGTAGAGTTAGAAGTTGGCTCTACATGAGGTCTGATAACTTTTTGACAGTGCGAGCCATATGGAAGTCTTGGCAACATTAGACATGAAAATGTTTTTAGTGGGATTTTATTTAAAACATCTTTCCTAAAAATGCTTGCAAAGGTCCTAACATGAAACAAAAGTATTGAATAAAAAAATTCTTAGGTTTTTTTAAAGCAACCAGTTATCGCAACTTAGGAGCTATTGGATTTTCTGTGTAAGTACCTAATTTAAAATAAATTTAAAGTCAGTAAATCAATTTTTCACATTATCACTTTAAAAATTAATAAATTGTATTGCTTAAGGCTGTATATCAGCATTTCAAAAAAATTAGCGTTTTTCTAATGAAGTTATCTAAAGAATGAAAGCATTACTATTGATGTAAACTTTAGTTTTAGGAAGCAAAATTATTAAATTAGTGCCGTATAGAGAGAAAAACATAATAAATTATCAGGTATTTTAAAACGAAGACAATCTGTTCAAGTGGAATTTCAAATTTGCTTGTCAGAGGTATTTTTCAAAAACGTTTCAGCTGTAACAAATAAGAATATGGCTCATATTTATTTTTTACTTATTGTTTGTATTGTCAAGGAGTTCCCTATAAAGAGAAATTAAAAAAAATTTTGGTCAGTGAAATAAAATATTAAAAATGCTCAAATCTTTGACATATTTTTTACTGGTATTTACAGAATCTAAAGTCAATTTCTATTTTTCTTAGGAATAATGAGGCATTTGTCTAATGTATTGCGTGTTTTGTACTTATACAGGGTCACTGGAAATATGACGTATTCCTGCTAAGGGGTTATAGATGAGGTCAAAACAAATATTTTTTGTCATATAACTTTTTCTCAAAAAATTACTAGTTTTTGAGTTAATTGAAATTACGTATTTTTTTACCAAAAGTACGTTTTCAGACACAAAAATTTAAAATAAAAAATAACTACTCATTCGATTCCGGATTTTTTATCATTTTGGGATAGAAAACAATCTGAGTGTTGATAATAATTAAAAAAAAATTCATAAAAAAACAGGTATTTATAAAAAATTCAATCCTTAAAAGCATATTTTATTTTTATTTTTTCAGATTTTTTTGAAATAGCATCAAATATCTTTAAAAAAATCCTAGTAACTAAGCATGCATAATATTTTAAAAACATCACCATCTATTCAGCTTTCAGTTGAGGTATGAAACTTAATAATAACTTAAATAAAAAATGAGAAATTAGACTTAACTAAATAGCAGTCCCATTTCATGTAGAAAAATTTCCTACTTCAAGCGCTTCGGAGGTGGCCGTATTATCCTACTAATTACATAAATTTGAAAGTTTGCTTGTTTGGATGATTGTTAATCAATCACGCAAAACGGCTGAACGGATTTGGATGAAATTTGGCACACAGATACTTTATAAGCCGGATTAAAACATAGGAGGATACTATTATCTTGGTTAAAGGTTTCCTAGGGATTTTCTCGAATGTAAATGCGGATGAAGTCGCGGGCGGAAGCTAGTTTGCCATAAATGATCATGCTTACTAAAAATACTTTCGTCCGAGTGAGTTTGAAACAGAATTATTTTCCGCCGATGAGTCAAAATTTTATACAGACAGCATCAAAAATAGCCATGCATATCAGCCATTTTTAATGACCCACTGCTGGGGAACAAGCCTTCCTTTCCTTTTGGGATAAAACGGATGGGCCATAACCCACCACGTGGGCCCAATGCGGATTGGTCGGTGTTAACTCAATGTACCTTACATTGAGCCCTTGGTTCTGGCTGCATTTACAGTCGTAAACACTGACCAATCCACATTAGGCCCACGTGGTGGGTATGGCCCGTCCGCTTTATCCATCCACAAGCCAAAAGGAAAGCCTGGCTGATATGCATGGTTATTTGTGATACAGTTTGTATAAAATTTTGACTCATCGGCGGAAAATAATCATGTCTCAAACTCACTTTGACGAAAGTATTTTTAATAAGTACGACCATTTATGGCAAACTAGCTTTCGCCCGCGACTTTATCCGCATTTACATTCGAGAAAATCCCTAGGAAACCTTTAACCATGATAATAGTATCCTCCTATGTTTTAATCCGGCTTATAAAGTATCTGTGTGCCAAATTTCATCCAAATCAGTTCAGCGGTTTAGCGTGATTGATTAACAATCATCCAAACAAGCAAACTTTCACATTTATGTAATAAGTAGGATAATACGGCCACCTCCGAAGCGCTTGAAGTAGGAAATTTTTCTACATGAAATGGGACTGCCATTTAGTTAAGTCTTAATTTCTCATTTTTTATTTAAGTTATTATTAAGTTTCATACCTCAACTGAAAGCTGAATAGATGGTGATGTTTTTAAAATATTATGCACGCTTAGTTACTAGGATTTTTTTAAAGATATTTGATGCTGTTTCAATAAAATCTGAAAAAATAAAAATAAAATATGCTTTTAAGGATTGAATTTTTTATAAATACCTGTATTTTATGAAATTTTTTTTATTCATTATCAACACTCAGATTGTTTTCTATCCCAAAATGATAAAAAATCCGGAATCGAATGAGTAGTTATTTTTTATTTTAAATTTTTGTGTCTGAAAACGTACTTTTGGTAAAAAAATACGTAATTTCAATTAACTCAAAAACTAGTAATTTTTTGAGAAAAAGTTATATGACAAAAAATATTTGTTTTGACCTCATCTATAACCCCTTAGCAGGAATACGTCATATTTCCAGTGACCCTGTATATCTATTTAATATTTTAATAGGAATTTTCAAAGTTCGCCCTCATTACGGCTCGCGCAGAGTTGTTTTGATAATTTGTATTGAAAATTTAAAAGTGGAACGTGATGCGCATCTAGTTAATTTCGATTTTTCGTACTTTACAAGAAGGTTCCATTATTTAGGATTTTTGAGTTCTTTTTAAACCTTGTTTACATACTTATTAGCTCGATTCGGTAGATTACTTTATTATAATATTACATTATTTTTTATAAATATGAAATACTAGCGGCCGCCCGCGACTTCGTCTGCACGCAGACAGAACTTTCCACGGAAAGTTTTTTGCTATCCCTCGGGAACAATACTTTTTTTCGGGATGAAAGGAATGCATGCAAAATTTCATGATGATCAGTTCAGTAGTTAAGACGTGAAGGCGTAACAAACAAACAAACAAACGGACTTTCGCATTTATAATATTAGTAAAGATGTTGGTGACATTTCTTGGTGAATTCTTACTCGCCTATAAATATAAATTTTTGAAAGGCATCGAGTGCTCTTTACTTCTCATTTTCACTCGACAGCCATTATGGCTCAAATTAAGATTGCTCGGCGGTTTTCAAAAACACAGCCCTTCGTTTTTGGAAATTAGGGGAAAGTAAACCGGAAAAAAACGATTATGCTTTGTAGCATATTTTTTTTTAGAAAGTCAAAATAACTTTATTGGAATTTGGAATAAACTTAAAAATTAAGCGCTTTTGAGTCGAAAGTACTCAGTGCATTTAATACAGAGTTACCTTACAAGAGTTGTTGCAAAGATTTTAATAGTTTTGTAACATCTAGAGACACGTCTGTGCGCGCCGCCGCCGACCGTGGCGGCTGCAGTACGTGTCCTATTATTTTTACATCAAACACGACAATTTCATAACGACAACGACCTTGTGAGACCTGAAATAGGAAACTGTTATCTCGTTAGTTCTTGTGATACCGGTTACCAGACGCGACTAAAAATTCTAAGCACTACGTAGAACCCTAAAATGGACCGCGTAGTACTTATTACCTTTAGGTAGACAAGAAACATAAGTACCTACTTAGCTTAAAATATATGTTTAGTAATCGTAATGTAGTCTTAGGGTACTAGGTCGCCGTAGCAAATTAATCGCAAACACGGGTGATAAATTTTACGAATTTACAAAAAGTACAACAGTTTCTATTCAAGCAAATAAATTAAAGAAAAGTGAAGTGCGCCTGTCTTACGTATTTTTTAACATTCGTACCTCATTCGAAAATGCCTTTGATCCTATTAATTTAAAACTGCTCTCACGATTCATAAAACTTTGCATTTCTGAAAGTACTAAATTAAGTACCTACCTAAAAATATAATTTTAATAGCAACACATTACTTATCATATCAACCACAGAGCTATTGGTTTAAACATGTGTCAATTTTTTTATGTCAACTTTATGAGTGGTAATAAAATTTGTTGTTAAAGTGTGTTAATTAATTTTAATAGTACCGTATTTTATAGTTTTAATGAAATCCACGAATTTGTAATTCTGAGAAAAAAATACATGGTTATTTTTGACTCTGTAGTAACACAGTCAAACTTATATTTTAATAATGTGGTTAGTGGTATTCATTTTGTTGTGTATACTTAGTTAAAATACTAATATCTATAAAGCCCTGCTTCCACTTACTCAGGACAGAATAATTGATCTACTTATTATAGACTTATAATTATGTAGGGAAAGAATAGTAGTGTAGAACATTTCAACATTGCAATGTATATCGTTAGGATATCTATTCCGTTCCCATTGCAACAGAAGAACTCTAGCATTTAACAAGCTAATCAATCAAAAGTTTAGCATTTAAACACATAACTAAATCGGTTCACTTGTTGCGAGACAAAAGGGAATTACGACAATTTAATAATGACAGTGATTTTGGGATTTGTATCTAGCGTTAATCGTAGTTGTATTATTAACTAAACGATTAAAGTAGTACGATAGATACGTTTGGGCACCACCGTTTAGGTATCTTAAGATACGTTTACGCTACTGTGAAGTGCGAAGCCACTAAATAGGACTTTATCTCGTCGAACATTGAGACCAATTAGTAAAGTATAGAAACTATAGAAAAATTAGTAAGTTGACGAATTCGTAATTGCAAAAGACGAAAAGAAAAGGTACGTCGTAACTTTATTGTAATTTTTTGCGTATTGTACATTTTGCAACAGATGTACATTTTGCGTATTGTACATTATGCGACGAAGGGATTTTATTTTACCACGGTAGCCCTAGACTTACACACACAGTTGCGCGTGTACAAAAACGTCATCTGACGTCATCTGTTTATAATGGCGCGGTTGTATGAAGTGTCCGGGGTGTTTGTTGTATGGGTGTCTAACTGCCGGAACACAAGAATTTTTGAATTGTTGTTATGGCGTCAGACTTAGGTAAGATAGAAGTAAGCCAGGCGGACTTGAAATAAGCCCTACCACCAACCAAAGCGAGTACAAATTGTACCCCCCCTGGGAATCGAACCCGGGACCCATGCTGTTACACGGGCAGGCGATCGACTAGACTAGACCACAGAGGTAGATCTATTGTTTTTTTTCTTTAAGGCTCCGTTATGCGAAATCATTTGTCTCTGTCTTTTTCTTTACGTGTAAAGAGTATGGAAAATAACCTCACTTCTGCACTTTTTCGACGTTTTTCGTCGTTTTTACATCATAATCTTTAGCACAATTATCTTTCTTGAAAAAAAGTTATTGGAGCACAGTACGTTAAAGTGTATTTTGATGCAGAATTCAATACGTTTACGCTATTATTTACGCCAAAAATATGGCCCGCGACAAGCGCTTTTGACGATATTCTGATTTATTAATCTATCATCTGTGAGGTTAATACGCAATCTAATGTTTGTAGCAACTAGATATACTCTTTAGCTTGTCGTATGATTTTTTTGGTGGCTACAAGTTTACGTTTTCTATATAAAAATATGGCCCGCGCAAACCATGTTTTCCTATCACCGCCCCTTAATGGCTGTGCAAGAATAAAGTCAATGCAAAGATACGCAGCTGGTGATTTGTGAGTTGTCATAAAATCTGTTTATGTTACTGCCATTTCAAGAGTACTTAAGATAATTTGTTGGAATTTTTTAAAATAAAACATTAGTACCTAATAAAAAACTTCAAATTTAATTGACAGTGTCGTCAATGCTTTTGATCAATGTCACCTACGCATAATTTGTTTCTGTTTCTGCCATTTCAAGAGTACTTAAGATAATTTGATGTAACTTTTTAAAATAAAATATTAGTAGTAATAAAAAAACCTTAAAATTTGGTAATTAACAGTGTCAATGCCATTAAGCAATGTCGACCTATGCATTTGTAAGCAACATCGATTGATATTGTATTGGTCATTGTTTTAAGAAGTAGATTTAGTAGTTGGTATTCCTCCCCTAATTGACTGAGGCCGAACAGTATGGCTGAGGCTAAGAGTAATTTTGTAAGGGAACTTTGTACAGCGCCATCTACCGCAGAAAATCGGAATGAAATTTCCCATAGACAATTACGCTATCAGGTACTTTTACGCGCGTGTTTTTTCTCGATAGATGTTCGTGCTGGGGTTACTGAGTTACTGAAGTTGGTTTAATCTGTTGGACATTATCATATTAATTACATTACAGAGCATTATTTTGTACACTTGTCTGTGCATTCTCGGTGTCCGTGAGTTTAAAGCTCCTATGCCCACGCGCCTTCAGTGGGACGACCGACCGCTCGAGTGTGCCTAATTACAACGGTGTAAACTACTGCGTAACACTTGTTCACCCACTGAACAAACAATTTGTCATGATGACACCTAACTCAGTGATGCGATCAACGTAAGAGTACAATGAAAAACTGTATGTTATTATCAATTTAACATTGATAAAGTAATCCGTATCGTCGACAATAACAATAAGAATGTACCTATTACTACCTATAAAACTAGTGACTATGTACAGCTGAAGACCTCGTGTTTGTAACATTTTTGGAAACGGCTGAAATATGATTTTCCCCATATTATCTCCGCCATTTTGTAAATTTCGAAAAACTAAATCGACATAAAATTTCAATATAATTATAGAACCTGCTCACAGAATTTCACGAGAATCGGTTTAGAAATGCGACCTGTAGAGATAGAAGAATAGATGGACAACCGGACAGACAGACATACGAAAGCATTTGATCGCATGGTCGCTCGCGCTTTGCGCTCCCTCGGTCAATCGATTATTTTACCAAGATTTTCGAAGATAATCTTTTGATTATCTTCGCTTCCTTAGTAAAAAATCACCAACTTACCTACGAACAAAGGCACTACCTACTTGTTAAAGCTTTTCTACACCTAGCCTAATCTGTGACAGACAAACGTTGCTTACTCAACTTCCTATATGGAATACTTAACGATTCTCGCATACTTTTCAAAATGTTTTGAGATTTCCGTTCATGTTCAAAAAGTCAGCATGGCCAATAAAATTGCATTCATCATCATCATATCAGCCGCACGACACCCACTGCTGGGTATAGGCTTCCTCTAAGGATCTCCACGACGATCGGTCCTGCGCTGCCTGCATCCAGTGGCTTCCCGCGATCTTTTCCAGATCGTCGGTCCACCTTGTCGGGGCCTACCCGCGGAGCGTCGTCCGGTGCGCGGTCGCCATTCCAGAACCTTTCCACCCCAACGGCCATCAGTTTTTCTCGCTGTGGTCCTGCCCATTGCCACTTCAGCTGAGCTCTCCTTCGAGCGATGTCGGTAATGTCGGTTACTTTAGTTCTCCTGCGGATCTCCTCTATTCGTTGAAAATTGCATTAATTATTAGTATTTGGCCACCCAGAAAATCAAGCACATCGACCACACTGGTATTAAGTGGATAGGATACTTTGTCGTGACATTTAAACGACAAATTATTATAATAACAACATCTAGGCTCATTCGCATAGTATTCTATGATTAAAACCTAGTTAGGTTATCATTGCCTAAGTACCGCGTTAGTAATTGTAAATTGATTGCCTCTAAATATAAGGGCTATATAGCAGACATGTTATTTTAGGCATCGGCGATTAGAATTTATGTGATTGCATCGATGTTAAATCACGTTTTGGCGACTCTCTGTCTTCAGTGGCAATCGCAATATAAATAAAAACTTGTCAAGAGCGAGTCGGACTCACGCACCGAGGGTTCCGTACCATCATAATTGCACCATCAAACCACACTGCAGAGTAGAATAATAAAATTAGTATTGCAGTTTTAGGTCAGCGCCATCTCTTGACCGATAGTGGAACTAATGTTAACTTTTTAGAAATTTGATAATTTCTAAAAGGTGTGCTATATTGAGACATCGTTTTATTTTTCCTGTAATTTTTATATGTATAAACTGCTATCACAGAGAATTATTTCAGTTTTTTTTGTTTGCAAACTTCGGATATAAAGGGGGGGGGGACGGTATTTTTTTACATTTTTCATCATAAGTCAAAAACTATGTGGCCTAAGCAAAAAATAAAAAATGATTAAAAACGTGCAAACGGCGCTTTTTCATATGATACCCCACATGCCCTAGTACCCTCACTTCAAATTTTTAAGACCCCTTTTCAATCCCTGTTGTAAAAAAGATATTTATTTTTTTATTTCTTTCTTATTTGCAAAATAATTTGCAAAATTAAACTATTCCAAATTTCAAGTTGATACGATAAGTAGTTCTCGAGATATCCAGCTGTGACAGACAGACAGACTGAGTCACACCATAAAGGTTCCTTTTTACCTTTTGGTACGGAACCCTAAAATCACGCGTTTTAGCGACTTGCTGCGTTCGGTCGTCGTATTAAAAGTATTGCGTCAAGCTGACACCGCCTCAAACATGTGCAGTATGAAACGTTCAGTCGCTGCATCTAGCTTTCGAACAGTAACTTCCTAAATCGTCGATCGCCGACACTAAAAGTAACGTGTGTGCTGTGGCCCAAAGTTGCGAGCTTCACCTTGGTTGATTCCTGCAACATTCCGCCGGACAACATTCAATATTTGGTCTGTCAGCTGACGCAAACATTCTAAAAGACTGAGATAATATTATCTTATGAAGTATGTGTATGGTGGCGGAAATCTTTAGTTTTGTTAACATGACTGTGATATTAAAGTCTAATTTGAATAAAATAATGTACAATCCGTAATACATTTTATTTTCCTTAAACAATAAAATCCTAATCATGAACAAACATTATACTGACTTACTTACACAAACAATTTTTTTACCATGTTAGGATTTTTTTTTATTGATTGATCTGAATTTCATTTAAACATTTTCTATACGATAAATCTTTTAGTTAGTCGTAAGCGCGCATCATTAAAGTTTTCATTCATTAGATTATTTCAGTAACTATTGGAGAGTCCCATCACGGGCGGCGGGCGCGGACGGAGTGGACGGATATGTTTCTTTTTAGGGTTCCGTAGCCTAAATGGCAAAAAACGGAACCCTTATAGATTCGTCATATCTGTCTGTCTGTCTGTCTGTCCGTATGCCACAGCCACTTTATTCCGAAAGTATTAAGACTACACAGTTGAAACTTGGTAGATTATTCTGTTAACCGCTTAACGAATTGGGTGGAATTGGGTGAAACAAACCAACACGTGTTGGGTGTCTATAGATAGGTCTTTAAAAATGACATAAAGGTTCCTAAGACAACTTTTTTCTCAAAGTCAACCGTTTGAAAAATATTCACCGCCAAAGTGGTAAAATGTGTGCCCCCCCCCCCCCCTTTAACTTTTGAAATAAGAGAGTGAAAAATCTAAAAAAAATATATGCTGTTGACCTTAATAAACACTTTCAACCAAAATTGGTTTGAACGAGATGTAGTAATTAGTTTTCGAGATATAGCACATTTTCCAAAACCGCAAATATAACTTTGTCATTCATACCAACACTGTGAAAAACAAAGTTATTTTTGCAGACGAAAAATGATAGGTGGTATTAAATATGGTATGGTATAAGGTAACTACGGAACCCTATGGCGCGTGGCCCGACACGCACTTGGCCGGTTTTTTATGGATTTCTATGGCACTGCGTGCACTGCATCGGCATTTCCGCACCATAGAAATCCATACAAAGTGACAAATGCCGTCGTTCTGTCCGCGCCTTACGCTCCGATTCCGAAGCAGTGGACGCGCAACTTTACAGCTGGGTAGACTCAATATTAATTGTATTGGCGGCGCTAGTTGGCTCATGTCGACGGTCATCCGTTATATTTTCCCCCTCAACTATAACTTTGACTTGTATAGAACTCGAAGGTTTCAACGGTACAAAAGCATTTTGATCGTTTGGACATGTTATGTAAAGAAAGAAACTTGCGAATCATTACCGGTGCCCACGGTGATGGGCTTTTGAAACAGGCAAGTAAGTAATTAGGTTTAAGAAAAGGGTAATGGATCAGCCAACACTTTCAAATATGGTCACTGACTTAGCCAACCACAGAACAGTGGATAATGCTTGTTCTGTGTGGCTACACGCCAACGGACATGTCGCAAATGATCTTAAGTAACATTATTGTAGTCAAATTGTGTAAATAATAACACAAATAAGTAATTCGACCATCATGATACCCACTGGAATTAGAATGCATGTAGACACAAATATGTAATAAAGATTTCAAATCAAAAACAATTTTAAAATGAACTTTGGAATAGCTACTTTAAAAGTGATTAAAATCTGAGCGATGCCAGTGGGCTGCTCGTGAACATGCACTGATAATGTAAATGAATATAGGTATAATCGACGAATAGAACCGTGCGCATAAATACAATAATAAATATTTGGGAACCACAGTATGACAATTTCATGGGTCAGTGAACAGTCTTGAGGAATAAAAACTATTGAAGAAATGCACTTTCTAAATTCTATTTAAGTTTGTGTGTTATCGGTTACTTAAAATGATACTAATGAAATTGAAAATGATACAAAGATGAATCACGATGTTCAAATTGCTATTGCAAATGGTAAAAATAGTAACTAGGGTACCTACCTAGATAATAGTCAAACAAAACCGGTCAAGAGTGAGTCGGACTCGCGCACCGAGGGTTCCGTACCATCATAATTGCACCACCAAACCACACTGCAGAGTAGAATAATAAAATTAGTATTGCAGTTTTAGGTCAGCGCCATCTTTTGACCGATAGTGGAACTAATGTTAACTTTTTAGAAATGTGATAATTTCTAAAAAAGTGTGCTATATTGAGACATCGTTTTATTTTTCCTGTAATCTTTATATAAACTGCTATCACGTAGAATTATTTCAGATTTTTCTCTTTGCAAACTTCGGAGATAAGGGGGGGGGGGAATGGTATTTTTTTACATTTTTCATTATAACTCGAAAACTATGCAGCCTAAAACAAAAAGAAAAAATGATTGAAAATGTACAAACAGCGCTCTTTCATATGATACCACACATGCCCTAGTAGCCCCACTTCAAATTTATAAGACCCCTTTTGAGTCCCTGTTGTAAAAAAGATATTTATTTTTTTATTTATTTCTTATTTGCAAAATAGTTGGGCAAATGTCAAATTAAACTTTTCCAAATTTCAAGTTGATACCATTAGTAGTTCTCGAGATATCCCGCTGTGACAGACAGACAGACAGACAGACAGACTGACTGAGTCACACCATAAGGGTTCCTTTTTTACCATTTTGGCACGGAACCCTAAAAACACAATAATTTGAGGAACCAATGATTTTGAAAATGAAACGATATCTTGTTGTAAAAACGAGGAGACGTCTGGCATCGCGTAATTCTAAGGCCATGAGCTCTTATTAAGTAATAATATTATTGCAGATATGAAAGTGAGACGGTTATTATCAGCGTATAGTGGCGTTTCGTTTTCACAACAATACGAGCTTATGGTAAACCTTCTGGTGGCAAGAAATGATCTCGCGACACCAAACGAGTGATTGGCTTCGTGACTTGTTGGTGAGCTTCGTCGGGGCACAAGGAGATGAAGCAATGGCCATGTGATCTATCTGCGATGTGATCTATCTTGCTGGATTAGGCTATTAAAATTTAAAATATGAACGGACTCAGTTTTAATAACGCAATTTTATGTTTGATTAATGAGATTACAAGATTTATGAAAGACATTGTTTTTTTATCGAGTAACTAATAGAACATCGAGAATAGCAACCATATCAGAAGTTCATTAAAGTTACCATAATCGTATGCGTGGACAGTTATTTTCTTCCCGTCGGTAATTGTACTTACTTACCTGGTTATTTCTGGATGATAGGAACATAAGGTACTATGCAAAATTTCATGAGTATCGGTTGAGTAGTGAAGACATGAAATTTTAACTAACTCATAAAAGTTAAGATATTATTGTAGAAATGCTTAAGGGAAGCTATTTTTTTAACTTCTTTATTTCACGTGCCGTTTGATAAATCATACTCATATGTCATGGGCGTTGCGTATACACAATCACACTTCACAATTACAGTGTTTTAAATGAAAAATGTATGTCAGTGTCAAGTCAAGACCTATAAACCATTTTTCTTAATAACTTATATGACTGCAAGAAATCTCAAAACGACTTTAATTTTTATTGTTCTAGTTTTTTAAAAGTTTGTTTTATAAAAACTATAATTAAGACTTATTTGACTTGGTTTCTGTCTAGTCTACTCAGTTAAACAGTAATTCTACTCATTTTATATGGAATGTTAGTTCTATTTCACTTAAAAGTCATGTTAGGCTACTAAAATCAGCTCATCCATCGATCTCAGCTGATGCTCTTGATAACTTAACAGTAATTAAATACCTAATTACAAATAATCTTAAACTGACGTTTATGGTTTTAAAGTTATCAACATTGATCGTTCTTGAGAACTTTTTGGACCTAAGTAATATAAATGAGAGCATCAGTCGACTACACTCGACGTTAGAAAAATCGCACCTCTTCGAAAATAAGTTTAGACTTGGCCACCTGCTATTGCTAGCTAACGTTTTATTGTGTAAATGTTGGTATCTTTTGGAAGTGCATTTAATGAGCTTTCAATTAATAATTGTTTTATTTAATTAATATAACAGTTACCATAACTAACCGCTTAAAGCGTTATTGCTTGCGCCGCCATAAGAAGGAAATAAAAGGGATTAATTCAGGAAATGCGGGTAAATTCGCTATCGAGATGATGGAGAAAACACACTTCAACAGTTCAATTAAAAAAGGAATACCCAAGATGGATTGGATACTATTGCCCATGAAGTTGCTCAAATATTGCAAAACAATGAGGCAATGTAATGTTGCTCGGAAACTGAATCTCAGGAATTGATTCCGTTCGACGAGTATTCCAACGGTTTCTAGAGACTGTTGGCTATGTCCGAAGGGGAAGAAGTGTATAACAACACTTACCATTAAATTAGATAGAATTAAATTAACTTTGAAGAAATTTTTGAAAAGTTGCGATTTTTCTGACGCCGAGTGTATATCTAAGTTCATCAATATTTAGGTTTTTAATGAGTAAAATAAGATGTTCGGAGATGAACAAAGTTTAATTTATTGTACATAATAATTAATGTTGGACACGTTCCACACTGCATTGGTTTAGGTTCGCACCGAACGTTCTCTGATACAAACGTTTCGTGTCGTAGATAAGTACTAAGTATATTATGACGTTTTATTGGATCACGACGACCGGCGAAGTGCGCTTACACATTTTGTCTCTGATGAAATCGCGACTCGCGTCCCGACACTCGGATGAGGTGCAATCAAACCACTGATAGTGTAACAAAAACCTGAGGATTTCGTACACAATGGACAATACCTACGACAAAAAAAATACCATTTCTAGATTTGCCCCTCCTTAAGAAAAATAGTTTCAGGTTTTTAAAATCAATAGTATTTTATGGAATGGAGAAAATATACGAAATGTACCTTTGAAGTTGTGTTTTTAAGAAGATTAATGTACCTACCCTTGTAAGTTCTGGGAATTATCTGGAATCATCGTCAATTACTTACTTTAGTGTTGCTATTACGCAAATAATAACTACAAGACTATCGGGACGAACTATTGAAAAAGAAATTTAGGGAACGTAAATATTTAATTCAAAACAGTCTATGCATCGGGCTGATTTAATAATAATATACTTAGTTGTAGAAATAAGATAGGTATTCGTTTCGTGCATTATTATGAGAATAAATTTATTTATTCAAAAACTTTTCCATCAGAGTACCTAGGTCAATATTCTCAGTTTTCTTCGTCTATGCATGCACTCATGTTTTGAAACAGTAGACTGCCATTTCCATATACTTAGTGCATTCTACACTACACCGTGCTATTATTCTAATGAGAGTCGTATTGTATTCGTGAGTAGGCACCCTTTCATCACCTCTAATGATACGAGAACTAGTTCATTAGTTCCTGCTTTTTATTTTCCATTGAAATGTATTTAGTCTTGACTGTAGAAACCATAAAAAAAAATCTTTGTTCTGTGGCAAGAACTATTTTGGTTTTGATAAAATATGTAAATCATTAAATAGGGCGTTCACGGTGATTTGCAAGAATTATTTATTTGTTTCTCTTTTATTAGAATTAATTTATAAAAAAAATCCATTTATTTCTTCGATTTTATTGGTAACCACAACGTACTGTTAAAATAAGCGCTATCGCACACGGGCAACTTTTGTCTCCGCAACTTTTTTGTCTCTCACGTGATTTGTATGAAAAGTTGCAGACGACCGTGTCGCTTCGTGTGCGCGCTTCCATATAAACCCGTGGACTTGATGTGAGAGACAAAACAGTTGCTGGGAGACTAAGTTGCCTGTGTGCGATAGGGCTAAGAGAACTCGTAATCCTTTGTTAATTTTTACTTTGACAGTTTACTTCAACAGTTTACTTCAACTTGTAAATTACATTGACATGAAGATTCATACATACAATAAGAAGGTAATATGGAGTTAATCTAATAAGTTTATTAGATAATTTCGTAAGTAAGGCTGCTGAAGATCGAATAAACTAAAAAGAATATGTAATGT
This sequence comes from Agriphila geniculea, assembly GCA_943789525.1. Classification (NCBI taxonomy): domain Eukaryota; kingdom Metazoa; phylum Arthropoda; class Insecta; order Lepidoptera; family Crambidae; genus Agriphila; species Agriphila geniculea. Next base: position 21,392,257 of record OX038870.1, on the reverse strand, counting down.
AATCCATAATATTGCTTTGGCAAACCTAGGCAACCATCGATTTGTGCGAGCGGTTGCCTAACCAATCGCATTGTGGCTCTTTTTTGACAAATACTTAGGATTTAAATGTCACCAATTCAGCTATAGTGTTATTATGCGCAAAATTTACTATTTATCATTTATCTCTCCTTAAAAGTCAACATCTGTTTAATAGAAGACATTTTTTTAAATCGACCTTGTTTAAAAATATGATTGTTCAGTAGAGAGAAAATAACTTTCCACAATTATTACAAATTTGTAAGTGTGATTTTATGTTTAAATAACTTTGAATTATATTTTCTATTATAGCTTCGCCGTGGAATATATTTTACCAAATAAAAATATTTAATAGTCAAAGAAAACTGGTATTCAATCTGAAAAAAGGTGACAAAGCTGTTTTTGCAGGAAATACAACATTAAAAAATTTCCCGTAACCGCAAAAATTAACATAGAATTTGTCATTTTTTTCTGCCATAAACCACCGATGTCATTTGACATCGGTTCTTTTTGAAACATGACTGACTAAGGTTGTTTCTGAAGAACTCCTACAAGCATTCAAAGTCAATTTCTCATGACTTACTTAACTTATGTGGATTTTAAAAAACCTTTGATGTGAGACAGAAGCTTTCTTAATCCTCTATAAGATGGCGTACTTAACTCATATCGTTTAAAATTTGACAAAGGTGATTTTTGAAATACAGGTCTTCTTTCCTCATTAAAATTTTATGTTTTCACACAAAGACTGAAACAAAGCGAAAACATGATTAATGTTTTCGCTTTGTTTCAGTCTTTGTGTGTGTGAACGAAAAAACGAGACTTGTTCCGAGCGGCGGGCGGCGGCGGCCCGCTGTCTGTCTTCTTTATATTTTGTGGTGGTACCATAAGAATAGTAGTATAAAGTACAGCAATATTACCTACCTATCTTTTCATAATAAGTGACTACACTTTTTTCTAGCTAGCCGATGATATGCCACAGAACAGAGAATTTCTTTATTATGCAGTCAAATGACGACTTATACACTATTATCTATGATATATTCTGATAAAATAGTAACAACTTAGACATAACTTTTAAATATCTGCGTATCTTTAGGCGAATAGTTAGGTACATTACTTGTCGCCTGCGCGGTAGCGGTGGGAGAGGCCACCCTGATCGTCAGCCCTGTCACCCCACGTCATCTGTTGCCCTGTCAACACGGCCGAGGTACCGCAGTAATCATTATTACGCTACGGTGTTACTGTATCAGTGCACCAGTTTTAAACTCGAAATGAGTGTGTGCCAGTAAAGTAGCATAATCAGTAGTGATCTGGGTGGAGCGTTTGAACGGAACTGGCGCGGAGGTCGCAGGCCGCAGCGGGCGTTTATGGGTCGTTTATCAAATGCGCTCTGGCAAGTGGCAAGGTCTACGGCTCTCTGCTGTCAGGGCTGTCGCTGTCTGTCTATATCATGTTAAATGATACTTTATTTCAAGATACGCAGTTCTAATGTTGAATTTAGCTTTTTATCAGGAAAGTTACGTGAAAATACTTTTCTCGCTGGCAAAAGTCAAAAGTTGTTTGTTTAACACGAGACCAAATTTTTGTTATGTCTCGTGCCTTTAAATCACTTACTGTGCTCAGCTCAGTAGAAGGTATAAATTAGAATCTCGCTACGCTCGTGATTCAATTCTAGATTACTTCGCTAGTTCGTGATTTAACAGCACTCTTACCTCAAATTGACTTTGGTCTCTACTAGTATAAGTAGTATGACAAATAACTATTTTGTTCGGTAACAAAATGTATGCATTTTAATGTTTAACGCGAAGGGAAAGTTACGAAAAGCTCGTATTGCAATATCGGAAAATATAATTTTCGATTCAAAATCTATATCTACCTGACTAGGTAGATATAGATTTTGAATTTTACTATTGGTTGACTAACCAATAGTGTGACAACCCTAATGTGTTCACTACTTGCAGGGTAAACATTATCAACTACACATGTTTTCATCAATCAATGGGCACATTATTACCTACAGATAATAATATGTACCTACACAGGGCTTTACAAGGTTCTAGAAAGTTATCGCATTATTGATCTGGTTTTAGCTAACTTTATGTAACGTGCGGTTAGCTGGTTAGTATAGGTACAAACATGAGATTCAAATTAGTGATCCATATCTATCTGATCCCTAAATACTAAGAATATACCTAATTACTTTCAATAATCTGGTACTTAAATAAAGCATTTCCCAAAGAATACCCATTTGCATGAATAAAATTGCGTAGTTAAACATCAATTAGTTCTGTTTTAATTGATAATTTAATTTTACAACGGTTAACAGCGTTTAACGAACTTAGGAAGTAATTAATCATTAATTAAGAATCTTTAGATGATTGACGTCAAACAGGTGTTTTTCCGTGAGTGTGTTATGTCATGTGTTTAGGTATTAAAGTTAGTAAACTCTAATGAAATAAAATGTCATTTCATAAAAGTAGTTTCCCCGGTATATTTACTTTTACTAAAAGTCATAAAATTAATAGAACATTTCCTGTCTGCCTAATTAAACAAATGACAAAAACCCTTAGAACATTTATTAGTTTAAGGCGGTTGTATGACCGAAAGTGGCGCCCTCAGAGGTTTTTATTTAATAATTTATTAATAGAAAAAGATTTTAATAATGTTTATCGTGGAGATTTTAGGGCCCATGGTCTAGTATTTTTAGAAGGTATCACTACATGCCCTCGTTGTCATTCGTAGAAGTAGATAGCAAATGTGTCAAAAACGGCCACTTTTAGCAGTTTTTCTATCTACTACTAGCAGTGACTACTAGGGAATGTAACGATACCGTCTAAAAATACTAGACTATAGGATCTCCACGATAAACATGATTAAAATTGTGTATTAGTATTATAATATTAAATAAAATTCACCGCGGCGCCACTTTCGCTCAGGGTACTACCTTAATGCTCTAAGCAAAAACCCGTAACGATATTGTCAATGATTACTTTAAAAAATCAGCAAACAAGTTAGTTCAAAGAGAGATTGCATCGCTAATAAATTAAAAAAAATTAAAAACCCGCCTGCCTAAAAAGACAAGTCAACTGAAAAGATGGAAACAAGATTAAATATTAAAGGCAACATTATGACATGCAGTCGGAGGCATGCATAAAGAAAGTGACATTATGAATGATTTGAGTTATATGCCTCCGACTGCATGTTATAATGTTGCCTTTTATATTTAATCTTGTTTCCATCTTTTCAGTTGACTTGTCTTTTTAGGCAGGCGGGTTTTTAATTTTTTTTATTTATTTTTTATTTATTTATTTTTAGTTATTATTTATATGATATACCTTTTTGAAATCCTTATAATAAGCCCTTTAATTTGACACCCATATTGCAGTATTCTAAAAAAAAATTTTTTTTCCGCTACTTATAATAGCGCCGTACAGCCGCCATGTTGGTTTTTTTATAACGCCACCTTCTTAAGAACACTTGGGCTGATGAGACAAATCTAACGATATGTTAATCATGGAAATCTGTTCAGCCGTTTGAAAGATATGAGGTAATAAAGAATATTACATACAAACTTACAAGATACGCGCGAAAAACATAACCCTCTTGCAGTCGGGTAAAAAGACAATAGCGACAGCTCGTATTCGTATGCACATTTCGCAATTCAACTCTGATTCATATAATAAATCGATCACTATCAACGCGGTGCCATTACCACGGCTGTTAGCGCGCCAAGCCACCCGAACAACGTGCGGATAACGCAATAGCTCTGTTCAATTACCGCTTACAAACGTAACTATCCCATTTCTAACATAATTCCAACAAGAAAAAGTCAACTGACGACCCGACGCGTCAGAGTTATGCACGCCTCACACGGTCGGTCGACGTTCTGAAAATACCAGTAGCTAGCACGAAAATCTATCAAGAAAATATAACGCACATAACAATATTCGATACCTACACTAATTTTGTGTGGGAAATTTTTATAGCGCCATCTACTGCCGAAAAGCGAAATGACGCGGCATGTAGCGTTTTAGTATGGAGCCTGGTATACCTATTCGAAAAAAAAACATAAATTATTGATTGTCAAATTGTCCTTAAATGTATACTTTCGGAGATATTTATACCTACTTAAAAATTATCGTGATAGAAAGAAATTTATTATACTAAACTATTTTTCTCCGAATATCTCTGTAACTATACATTTTACGATAATATGACAATCAATAATTTGTGTTTATTTTGACGTTTCCTATCGATTGCACTAGTTTTATCAGCTACGAAGAATTTGCGTTTTTTCAAAATGGCGCGTAAGGTCCGAGTACTTTTACGGCGCGGTTTTTTGTTCTCGATAGATGGTCGAGGTGCGATACAGGGGCCTTATTTTTTGAAATCGTTCGCGTGACTAGTCGCATGCGGCATACCTAATGCCACAATTGACAACTAAATGTCAATCCAAAACCGCTGACCAAGGAAATTATAAGTACCTACTTTGTACACGAAGTACTTATAATTTCCTTGCCGCTGACCCTCTGCTGGCCAAAGACATGACTGACAACTGGCTGACCAACAAGCGATTAGAAAAATACGTATATTGTTATGTCCAATGAAAATGAGTGGAGCACTCGACGCCAGTCGAATGAATTCGATGATTAGAATAATGCGTTTTGTATGCATAGCACCCTACGGTTACGGACACACGGACACTAAAAAAATTTTAGGCGTAGAATGAAACCATTAACAAAATATTTTTGTACCACTGTATCTGAATCGGTATGTGAATAACCACTTCAAGAGATGTGCAGATTTTAGGACCATAAACTTGAGATTGTGATATATTGAGTTAAATAATGCTAATTAATGATTACTCAATACAGCCTTCGCGGGCGTACGCGTGCGCGTGCGCGGCGTGCGGCAGTCGATATGGGCTTTAGCGTATTTTGTAATGAGTGAATACTAAAAATAATTCGGGCGCTCAGTTATGTAACTGGAACTACTCTATTTGTATCGTTTACCTTAATGTGTACCTACTAATTACAGGCAGATAAATATGATTGACCAACAATGTAGATTTGTGTGTGACATCTCGGTCAACATAATTTCGGACACTTAGATCGAGATTCATTGACAAAATAATTTCGGACAAAGTGAGTCCGAATTTGTCAGTAACTCGATTTGATTTGTGAATGGTAAAAATGTGATCGGCCGAGTTGATATTCAGCCGTAGGGCTTGAATGTAGATTCAATAATGTTTTGCTTTAACTTGTTGTTTCTCGGTTAACTATGGATCCCGTAGAAAAATCATTCAGTAAAATATAATATTAAGTAAGTATTAAAGTAGTTAAGTATGAGTACGTAAGGAACTAAGAAGTAGTAACTTAATCGACAAGGAAGTTCATTTGAGCAATGAAAATTATTATGTACTAGCTGGCCCGACAGACGTTGTCCTGTCTTAGTTATGAATATTGAATTTGAATTGGTATAATTAATGAAAAGTTGGGTTCAGAGATATTAATAGTCCCGTTTCCGTTTACTTTATAACCCAACAGCTTTATAACCAAGTATATATCACTTGTTATGTTAGTAACGTGTATGTTAGTCTATCCAAACTTACCAATTCAATATTAGGCGTGATAGCTCTTAACTAACCGCGATGAGCACTAAGAAATTCAGTTTTCTTAAATCGTTTTTATAAGAAATAGTAAATTAATTATTTTACATGTATTTCCTCAATAAAATAACTCCGACCGAAGCATCTGTTTTATTACACCCTTTTTGACGATATTTGCAGCACGCATTCTTTCAATTCTATGTCAAACGAAGTTAAAATTGTCCAAAATAATTATTCTTATTCTTATTTTTTTTTAAAGTCATAAGGTTACATTAAAAAAAAATCTATGCCCAAAATATTTTTATATGGTGGTTAAGTATTCTTAAATTTTCTAATTTTCCGCGCAATTTTCTTAATTTTTTCTTTCATAACAACCATCTCCTGATAATAACAAACACAACAAAAAAGAATTAGCGAAATCGGTCCAGCCGTTCACGCGTGATGGCTTGACCACGCGAAAATAGATTTATTTAATATGAATAAAATAATTCTCACTTTAATTTAATTAATTAAGCACATTAACAATATGTTACGTAATTATTTTGCATTGATATGTAAGAATGGAATTCTAGTTTTTTTTCGATCCGCACGGCTAGTCCATACACACTGGCATGTCATTTAGTAGTGTATCTTACACATTGTTCCGAATAAACTACATTGATTTAAAAATGGAAAATTTTCATAAAATCCAACTTTTTATTGGATGAATGTAATAATATCGGGGTACGAATTACATAACACTATGGGGACATAAAGTTCAACGTCCTATTTAATAACAAAACCACTTTTTAAAACCGGTTTGTTTACTTGATTTTTGGGCAGTCGAAATAAAAAAGACGCTCTATGTTAAAGAAAGAATTCCGGGCCTAATTATCATAATAATAAGTAATTATAACATATTAAATGCCGATGTGCTCGCCTCCGAACAATTAACGCAGATGATAAATGAGATGAAAGCACAAATTGTAAAAGCTCATTGTTTGCAACCAAACTGAAAGTTATTAAACTTGGTTTATTATGTGATGTGTTTTGTTCAGCTTGAATTAACTTTATTCGTATTGTTGTACTCAACAAAGTTTCACTATTATATTTAAATGAGCAGCTTAATGATAATCTCTGCGAGTATTACTAGTATCTTAATAATAATTAAGATAACACAATTATTTCAGATGACGTCGACCATATAATAAAGTTCGAAACATGTATCATTGATTACAGTTCTACAAACACTGTCTGCAGGTTTCTTCAATACTAACTACTTATTACAGGAAATGTCAAAACCTATAAGAGTAATGGAGTTATTGGTCGTAAGTATAGCGCTGATCAGACAGCTTACCTTATATTATGTGGCAATTTCATCAGCGACCACGTCCTGTGATACTGGCAAACTAGGAATCAATATTTCAAAACTAGTTTCGAGTGAGTGAATGCAGGACGTAAACGATCGAGTTGAACGCAATTTGGACCGTTAAAACCTAAATACCTAAAAGGGCAAGAGAAAAAGAGAAAGGACATGTTCAGTGTTGCACAAAAATTAAAATGTCAACAAATATTTTGTTTTATTTCAACAAAAAGGTGATACTTTCGTAATTCCAATTAACCTGCACCTGATTAGCAGTGAATGCGAACAGCTGGGGCGGTTGCCGTAATTGTACACAATGTACAGAAGGTATCTTTAAGAACCTACCTTTACCTACCTACCTGTGATAGTCGTATGCAATGAGATCTCCCTTAAAAATTATCCATTTTTAAGTGCTCCTGCAATTCGTATTGTTAACACAGAATAGACATGACATGAGAGTTCGAAAAGCTCTTTTTGGTGCAAGAAAAATGTACACAAAGGCCCAGGTAAGTGGAGGTTCCATATTTTTTTCCTTTGTTCTGTGATTCCATAAGGAATCAATATTGGCGCTGAAGCAAAGATCGCCATCCAGTGACAAAGTTGTTGGTTGGTATACGAGTCTATGATTAAAGAAGTTTGAAAATTCACGCACTACGTGTAGTGAGGTGCTTACTGTCGGATGCCTGCCTTGACCGAAACGCGGCCCTGCACTATCGCATTCGCATTAAATAATTATCTCTATTGTTTAGTTTTTTTCTCAGAACAAGAGCGGAAGATTTATTCATAATATATATGTTTGCATAAGTAGAAGTTGCTGGGACGAAGCATTGTAGTATTTTCTAATTACTTATGTCATTATGTAATGACACGGGTAAACAATACAATTAACAATTTTCCGTGTGATGACGGAGAAAGAATACATCTCACCGCACCTCTCTTTTTTATACATAATATTATTATGTCTTAAAAGACGGCCTAAGGCTCTAAATCTTTTCCCTGTCTTTGCCCCTACGGTTATTTAATTTTAAGCAACGAAAGAGACGGGAATCCCACGTCACGTAAGTACTTGAAAAAATATTTTTCTAACATTAGGCCTAGTTTTTAGGGTTCCGTACCCAAAGGGTAAAAACGGGACCCTATTACTAAGACTCCGCTGTCCGTCTGTCTGTCTGTCACCAGGCTGTATCTCATGAACCGTGATAGCTAGACAGTTGAAATTTTCACATATGATGTATTTTATTGCCGCTATGACAACAAATACTAAAAACAAAATAAAATAAATATTTAAGAGGGGCTCCCATACAACAAACGTGTTTTTTTTTTGCCGTTTTCGGTACGGAACCCTTCGTGCGCGAGTCCGACTCGCACTTGACCGTTTTTTTTACATTCTTTTTGCATTAGGCTGCACTTGGCCGTGGCTTTGAATAGGTTAGAGTTCGACTACCTCTTAATTTAAATGTTTAAAGACAACAAAACCCACATATCTACCCATATAATATATGGGTAGATATTGACTAAAGATTACAAAAAGATTTTTTGTTTTGACGCTTTTATGTTTAAAACAAACAAACAGTGCTTAATATATATACGAGTAATAATAAATTATATGGACTATGTCTGAAATAAAAAATAAATTAAATTAAACAGAGCGGAGGTGTGAAAGACAATAAAATGCGGCCTATTAATATGCCTGCTTATTTATTCATGATTATTACTCATAGTGAGATTTAATGGGCCGTGAGCTAAAAAATAACGAGATAAGAATGAGTGGCAGCCTGCCTTGTTACATTTTTCAAAAGCATGCTAGCCTTTGGAATTAGAATAAAAACAACATCAATGTATAAGAGATTGGCATAATTGATATATGGATTAACTTTTTATAATTTCATTGTAATAATTAATAAAGTTTGGATTTAGTTCTGGATTTTTTATTTTAGCATTTCTTGATATTTCGTTTCCAGTGGCCGTAATCACAGGCCAACTTCATGAATCACGTATAATACTACTATATATAATACTACTATATACTATATATAAGGCTGTATATTCAGATCACTTATCATTTTTCAATACAAATTATCGAAACTACTTTTCACGAGCCGTAATGAGGGCGAACTTTGAAAATTCCTATTAAATTATTAAATATATATGTACCTAGATACACAAAACACGCAATACATTAGACAATACCTCATTATTCCTATTCTTATATTCATATTCATCATTATTATTTATTAAAGAAATCACTTTTCTTTAGATAACTTTTTTGGAAATACGCTAATTTCTTTGAAATGCGAATCGAATATACAGCCTTAAAATATGAAATTAAATTTACCGTATTCAAGCAGCGAATTATTGTCCCATACCTGAAAACAAAAATAAATGGTTATTATTATATGCATGAAAGGATTTTTAAAAGGATGTATAATAAACAGGGCTGCTCCAAACATCCATGACCTGTCCCAGCGGCTTCCCGCGATCTTCACCAGTACCCTTAGCATGAACAGCTATCGAAAAAAATAACGCGCGGCAAAACATTCTATAGAGTAATTTTGTATGGGAAATTTGTACAGTGTTATCTATCGCCATTAAGCGAAATTAAACTTTCCATAGATATCTATCAAGTACTTTAACCCTAGATCACTAACCTTAATTTTGAGTAACGTTATTACTAACCATTCGTAAATTTTACGACTAATTAAAACAGTAATATTTTATTGATTTACTTATTTTTTTGAAAGGAACCTACCTTATACAGGGTTATTTCTAAAACACCAACAACCTCGTAGGAGTAGATTACTAACATCATAAACAACAACATTTTTTCCACGACTTTTCCGAAAACAGACAAAAAAAAACGACCTTCCATACAAAATGTCCGAACAGCTGATCGAGTTTTGTATGAAAAGTCGAATTTTTTTGGCTTTTTTCGGAAAAGTCGTAGAATAAATGTTGTTGTTTATGATGTTAGTAATCTACTCCTACGAGGTTGTTGGTGTTTTACAAATAACCCTGTATACTGTCTTAGTATTCTCTTAATCAAATAAAAATAATCATTTTTTTTAAATAAACTATAGGGAATAAATTGCTCATAGAAATGGTATATGCTTCTTCAAATCGCCTTTTTACAGCCGTTGCAGAATTTCGTAGTCATTTGACGTTTTTGAAATGACAATAGCTACAGGTTTTTCAAGTTTTACAAACACCTTGATTAGGCCCTGATTGCGGATTATCGATATCCAAGATTTTCGAGATGATTTGGTACAAAGTTTCATATCTTTCTTACAGCTAAGGCTTTAATTATTTGTCTGCTGTTTCTAATCCAAAAGACCTTCTTTTTCCCATTTTAAATCCCTTTAGGTACGAGAATAACATAAACATTAACTATGGAAAGACTTAGAATGTCGTATAATAAGCACAGTAGCAATAGGTTAGTCTTATAAATGAAAATCTATAAAAGCAACAAAATATGAATAAGTTGCGAATGTTATTCAAATATAGTTGTGTAATTGTAATGTACTATAATTACCATAATTAATAAACCATAATAATAACAAAAATAATACGTTTTTGTATTAATAACAGACAAATTATTATATGGGCAACTTTGAAAAAAAAGTTACGTAGTTAATAACCCTTCGTAATTTTTACGACGGGTGTCGTGATATCTCCAGATCCAATAAGCGAAATTCCACAATGACTGATTGAAGTACACTAGCAATGCCAATCAGAAAGGTATTAGAAACGGCTGGCGTGGCGGAAATTGGGATCTTCCCGTAACACAGAATGAGTAAGGTACGCGTCGTAATTTTGACGAATGGTTAGTGATCTAGGGTTAAGCACGTTTTTTTTCTCGATGGCGGTTCGCTACGGTTATAGATCGTCGATCCATCTTATCGGGGTTTTTAGGTATTAACGACACTCAATACTAATTTCCCCAAAGCGAAAAGACAGCTGGGTAAAGTTACAAGGTCCGTTAATAAATGCAAATTACAATAATATCTGTATAGAAAGTTGATTGGAAGCTTCCATAGCCATATTTGTATACTTGTGGCTTGCTCACACCGTTTGACTATTAATTAGTGAAATGATGTAAACAAAACACAGATAGTGCAGATTGAATAATTTTGAATAAATTCCCCGATGTTGTTAGATAAGTGAATTTTCCTGTTACCTACATAAAGTATTTAACTAACTTGTGTTTTTTTTTGTTTTATAGTTGTTTTTTGTCCTGCGATCTGTCTTCGACATTGAGCTGGATTTTAAGGAGTTGGATTACAGGCGTGTATGGCACACTATCCAATGATATGTCCAAAATTGGCGCTAGCTCTTCATGCAATCAAGTCTTGAGGCACGTTATTTTATTTTAACCTTTTGAAGGTAGAGTTTGACTCTGTGCTCATTAGCTCTCTTGCCAAAAAGTTTGGGTGGTAGTGGGTGCTCCAGTTAAGTGATTGAGACATTTTATATTTCTACGAGTGTCATAAAACCAGACGAATAGCTTCGCTTCAGAAATCATTTATTTATTATCTACACCCATTTTTTAAATCCTCTATAAAGGGTTCTGAAACAGCTTATTATGGTGGGTTAAAGTCCAATTTTATAATTTTGTTGTTGTGTTCTAATACTAGCTTACATACCAAATTTCAGCTTTCTAGGACCTTATGAGTTTTGATGATCATCAGTGAGGAAATAGGGGTTTTTAGAAATCAATAAAATCTATATCATAAAAGCTCTGAAATTTAAACTTTATATGTTTAATAAGTCTACTACTGACATCATATACTGAGTTTTCTAAAAAACGACGAAGCGCAAATAGAATTAGTTAATACAATATTTTTTAAACAATAATTAAGTTTATATTTTCCAATAAAACATTGTTTACGAGTTTTAGCTTCGTAATTTTAAAAAGAGCCAAAATAATTTATTATATTACTAGAATTAATTCCAAATACCTAGTAAAACGACAGATTGCAAGTCTAAAACTAGTGGTTCTGTGAGCTGTATACCTCGCGAGTCGAGGGCTTATAGAAAAGCCAAAGTCATTCAAATCCAAATAATATATGCAGACTTTAGTCTGTTACAACAACCTTATTATTTTCAAATTGCGAGTTTTAGCCAGTTGATTCTTCTAAAAATAAATAAAACCGGTCAAGAGCGAGTCGGACTCGCGCACCGAGGGTTCCGTATCATCATAATTGCAGCATCAAACCACACTCCAGAGTAGAATAATAAAATTATTATTGCTGTTTTAGGTTATCGCCATCTCTTGACCGATAGTGGAACTAATGTTAACTTTTTAGAAATTGATAATTTCTAAAAAAGCGTGCTTTACTGAGACATCGTTTTATTTTTCCTGTAATCTTTATATAAACTGCTATCACATAGAATTATTTAAGATTTTCCTCTTTGCAAACTTCGGAAATAAGGGGGGGGGGGGGAACGGTATTTTTTTTTTTACATTTTTCATCATAAGTCGAAAACTATACGGTCTAGAAAAAAAGAAAAATGATTGAAAACGTGTAAACGGCGCTCTTTCATATGATGATACCCCACATGCCTTAGTAGGCCCGCTTCAAATTTTTAAGACCCCTTTTCAGGTTCTGTTGTAAAAAAGATATTTATTTTTTTATTTATTTCTTATTTGCAAAATAGTTGGGCAAATGTCATCTTAAACTATTCCAAATTTCAAGTTGATACCATTAGTAGTTCTCGAGATATCCAGCTGTGACAGACAGACAGACAGACAGACTGAGTCACACCATAGGTAAGGGTTCCTTTTTTACCATTCTGGTACGGAACCCTAAAAACAAAATTTGCTTTGCACTACTGTATTACGCGCTGAGACTTACGAACAAAAAGTTTTGTTACAGTTTTGATCGTTTTTCGATACGGCTGAAATATGTTTCTTTTTACATATCTCCGCCATTTTGAAAACCGGTCAAGAGCGAGTCGGACTCGCGCACCGAGGGTTCCGTACCATCATAATTGCACCACTAAACCACACTGCAGAGTAGAATAATAAAATTAGTATTGCAGTGTTAGGTCAGCGCCATCTCTTGACCGATAGTGGAACTAATGTTAACTTTTTAGAAATTGATAATTTCTAAAAAAGCGTGCTTTATTGAGACATCGTTTTATTTTTCCTGTAATCTTTATATAAACTGCTATCACATAGAATTATTTAAGATTTTCCTCTTTGCAAACTTCGGAAATAAGGGGGGGGGGGGGAACGGTATTTTTTTACATTTTTCATCATAAGTCGAAAACTATACGGTCTAGAAAAAAAGAAAAATGATTGAAAATGTGCAAACAACGCTCTTTCATAAGATACCCCACATGCCCTAGTAGCCCCACTTAAAATTTTTAAGACCCCTTTTCAGAAAAACTGCCTCGACAAAAAAAAATCTTTTTTACAATTTTCAAACATGCTCACAAAGAAATGCGACCTGTAGAGGAGAACAAACAGCGCCGGAAAGCTGAACTAAAATATGTGTTTTTACATATCTGCGCCATTTTGAAAAATTTTGAATACTGGCTCGACTGAAAAATTCTATATCATTTTCAACCTGTTCACAAAATTTCACGAGAATCAGTTGAGAAATGCGACCTGTAGAGGAAAACAAACGGATAGCCGGAAGGACATTCGAAAGAATTTTTGTCCAAGGTGAAGCAGAGACGCTTCGTTCGCGCTACGCGCTCGCTTCTCAGAGATATTCATGCTGTTAATGACCGCCGATAAATAAAAAAAAATTGCTCGCGTATTTCTATTACCAAAAGTAAACGAAATTAGGTACATTGAAAAATATATTTCATAGAGAATATTTTTGTCTAATATTGATTCTCCACTGAATATTATATTTTATAGGTATTGTATATCGTTAGTTCTGCCATGTCTTGTAGCAATGTTAAAAAGCGTGTTTTACGAACCACAACAGAACTAATGGTCAAGTTTTATTCATGTTTAAATATTCATTATGACGCCATCAAAATTCAAATTCTATTCAAATTAAATACGATCGATAGAAAGCAAACGGCAATAGTTATGTTATCTGATAACCTTTCGCTTAACATAGATTTACGAGTGCAGATGGAAAGGAGCCTTAATCCACCGTGAACGGTACAAGATGTTATGAACATGGAGCCATTCTGTCTGTACGCATTCCGAAGCTTCCTTCCTAGGTATTTAAATTAATAATATTGGTAAAGGGTGTGTTGGTGTGACCACGGGTCGGGATAAATTCCCCGTAGTTACACCGGTGTGACCACGGGTAAAAAATTGGCGTAGTCACACTGGTGTGGTAAAACGGAGTGACCACGGGTCGGGATAAATTCCCCGTAGTCACACTGGTGTGGTAAAACGGTGTGACCACGGGTCGGTCGGGTTGAATAAGACCACTGAGCACTTGACTTGGTGTAGCGGCCCTATTTTTGAAAGGCGGCGTTCTTTACTACTTATTTTCATTCGACATAGCAAAATCCATATTTTTTAATCACTCGTTGGTCAGCACAGCAGTTGTCAGTGTAGTACAGTGTCATAAACTTATCTGACCAAGTGGCTAAAACTGGAACTAAGTGTTATTCTAAGTTTCAGTTTTGATCACGCCACCACCGGGTCTGATAAGTTTGTGTCAGTGTACTACACTGACAACTACAGACTTCACGAGCAATAAAAAAATACGGATTTTGTATGTCGAATGAAAATGAGTAGTAAAGAGCGCTCGTCGCCTTAGAGTAAGACGGGCTTCTACAGACGAAACGAAGCCTTTGTTGCTCGAAGCTCGTCGCCTTTCAAAAATAAAGCTCCATTTGGCACAAACATAAAGTCTGTGTTTTCTGTACAAAAGCACACACAGAACATCCAGGATATTTTTTACTTTGTTCTGTGAAAGCACAACATACCTGTCACTTGTTTTTTTCCACTATAGGAACTGGTATAGAATTGGAACTGATAAATTAGTACTGGTCACAGACCACACAACAAAAACGAACTGGGTTTATCTCGATTGCATGCTCACTAAGACGCGGTTTGTCTACAAAATATAGAATTGTAGTCCTCAGGTTATCTGACATATAGGACTTGCCGCCGCTTCAGCATATGCGCTGCGTTTTGAGTCGCGGTTGGAGCAAGCAGTGGACTGTGTTTTATCTAAGAAACACTTCTCGCACTAAAATTCGATTAGGTAATTTCCACAGATACCTCCTGTTAATTTAACATATTATAATAAACTAGCTGCCGCCCGCGGTTTCACCCGCGTGGTTCCCGTTCCCGTGGGAAAATCGGGATAAAAAGTATTCTATGTTTTAATCCAGGCTATCTTCTATCTGTATGCCAAATTTCAACCAAATCAGTTCAGTAGTTTTTGCGTGATTGAGGAACAAACATCCAAACCCACAAACTTTCACATTTATAATATTAGTAGGAAGTAGGATAACAGCAGTTGAGCAGACGCGAAACAATGACAATAGGCAGGTAGGTAATGAGTTTCCTTTAAATTGTGAACGTTGGAGTATACACCTACGTTTCTAGCAAACATTGCATCTGACTGAATTACTGTTATCTATCATAGTCATTGTGAAACTGTAGCTAAGAATATTTCAACGAACTACCTACTACATTCTTGTTCTGATTGACGCTGATGATGAGTATCAACCTTCTGCTAAGAAACTCTCATCATCATCATCATCAGCCATTTTAATGTCCCCACTGCTGGGGCACAGGCCTTCCTTATGGGTGGATAAGGAGGACGGGCCATTAACCCACCACGCGGGCCCAATGCGTATTGGTGGGTGTTAACGACTGCAAATGCAGCCGGGCACGGAAGGACGGTGCCTTCCGAAGCACGGAGGAGCTCGAGATAATAAATTTTTGGTCACCTATCCCATGACCGACCCTTGCGAACGTTGCTTAACCTCCGCAATCGCTGGGCCAGGCGCTAAACCACTGCGCCACCGAGCTCCCCTAAGAAACTCTACGAAATGTCAATTCAAAGGTAAAATGGCTCTTCCGGAATCTTGTGGATTTTAACATCATTATGTCGAAAAAATCCAGTGCAATATTTGTGTTGGAGAGGTGAAAAGGAGCTGATCCGGCGAATCGTCGCGTGCCTCATGAGTCTGATATCGTTGATTTTTTTATATACAGGGTGTTTGGTGATAGCCTTATTAAGCCGAATATGGTAGATAGGAAACTGAACAACTTTTACTATGGGACCAACTTTGAAATCGCAAAAAAAGCAGCTGTTTCATACAAAAATTAATAACGAAAATATATGTATGAAACAGCTGATTTTTTTCCGCGATTTCAGAGTTGATAGTAAAAGTTGTTCAGTTTTATGGTCCCTATCTACCATATTCGGCTTTATACGGCTTTTAGCAATCACCTTGTATTTGCAGTTTAGGCGAAGCTACGTCCTTTGCTATTCATACTATAAATCTCAAATTAAGTCGTCACTGAACTAATTTTTAATGATTTTGGTATGAAGAAGGATAAGATTATGAGGTTGATTGAACATAGGCTACTAAACCGAACATCACAGGAGTGAAATAGAAACATGGAAGTTCTTATGAACTTGGAACAAAGTCCACGCTGACGAAGTTTAGTTAAGGCCACTGGTAAAAACGTACTTCAGAAGAGGCTGCTTCACCGCTCCGTGTAGCTGCAGCCCAGGCGAGAACGGACTTTCGCAATGCGCTTGTTGTGTGAGGCAAACCGCCCCGCAGTGATAGGCGAGAAATGTGCAATGGTCGATTTTATTACGCCGTGCCTTTAAACGGCTGAATTGTAATAAGGATAACTTTGTCCCAACTGTGCAACAAGTTGTCCAACAAGACTTTTTTTTCAGACAAATCTTTCTTGACTTTGAAGGCTTTTTAATGAGGGATTTTCAAAGTGACACTAGATGCCTCACTAGATGTCGATGATGAAAAGAGAAATGTCAAAACTGGCTTTTAAAAATAAACGGCCTTTACCAAAGAGGAAAGTAAGCGCTGGCTGGATGACATCTGCCCAAAGAGAGTACTCTTCGAAGCTTAGTAAAAAATAATCACATTGACACATACATTTTTATCAACGCCATCTACCGAGCCTACAGTTTCTTGTCATTTTGAAAAGCCCTCTTTGTGATAAGGATAACTTTGTCTTAACTGTGCTCATACAATACTTTTTTTCAGAGAATCTGATTCAGAGGGCTTTTTAATTACAGAAGAAGAGTCATTCATGGTGACAAATCAATCGAAAAATGATAACAAATGGAACTGCTGTCATTTGCTCAGCATTCAACTAGCCGAGCTAATCGCAATCTTGATATAAAACTACTAACCGATATGTGAAAATAATTCCACTCACGCGTATTTAATATTCGAAGTACAAGGTGTGACATTGGCGATGGCGTGGTAATGTGTATTCAAAACGGTTGCGCAAGCGCCATTGTATTGTTGTAGTGTGGTCGCAGTAGGCTCGCTCGGCAATGGTCTGACGAAAGTATAGCGCCCATCGATAGTGATGTCAAAGCTGATTTGATATAATTATGTTTAATGAATTAATAATTAAGATGTTATCCCGTAGTAGCTTATACAGGGTTATTTGTAAAACACCAACAACCTCGCAGGAGTAGATTACTAACATCATAAACAACAACATTTGTTCTACGACTTTTCCGAAAACCGACACAAAAATCGACTCTCCATACAAATGTCCCGAACAGGTGATCGAGTTTTGTATGAAAAGTCAATATTTTTTTGTCTGTTTTCGGGAAAGTCGTAGAACAAATGTTGTTGTTTATGATGTTAGTAATCTACTCCTGCGAGGATGTTGGTGTTTTACAAATAACCCTGTATATGGATTACGGTTTGTGAACTCCACATCATTCAATAAATAAAAATCTAACAAGTTGCTGATGTTTAAATTAGATTAAGTAACTTAACAATTTTTAACAAAAGCATAGCATAAATAAGGTTAAAGTCTATATTTGGTATTAAATTTTATAAAATACTATTTAAGAAAATCGTGTTGAGTTCCCACTGCCTGGCAGTCAGAAAGACAGTTTAACGTTAAGTCCACTTTAGTTCAATGACCAACAAGCGAAAGTTCATTTCGCTTCAACAATAGTGGGAATCCATCTGAACATCGTTCAGAGAAATTTCGCTCGACAGCAAACAGACAGAATCTTTGTGCTTTGAACATCTAAATATGTTGGTGTCATGTACTCGTAAATCGTTAAAATAAAATACGTTAACTGTTAGACAAATCTTATACCTTTTGCCTTAAATACATAAAAAAGGTGGACCGACGATCTGGTGAAGGTCGCGGGAAGCCACTGGATGCGGGCAGCGTAGGACCGACCGACCGACAGCGGAGATCCTTAGGGGAGGCCTATACCCAGCAGTGGGTGTCGTGCGGCTGATATGATGATGATGATAAAATAAAATAAATCCTTTAAAGAGCAATTCTTATATATAAATTTATTTCTGTGATCTCGGAAACGGCTCTAACGATATCGCTGAAATTTGGTATATGGGGGTTTTCGGGGTAAACAATCGATCTAGATTAGTGTTATGTTTGGGAAAACGCGTGGTTTCGAGTTTTCATTAGTTTTTCTTTCGACGCAGAATATGGTCACTAATTTCGTCCTACCGGCCACTGTCCGTCTGGTCCAGCGGGTTAAGACGCAGACGGCAAGAAACGAGTGTTACTGGTTCCAATCCCGCTCGATGACTTTTGTTTTTTTATATGTTAAAGTTTTTATTTTAATTTTTAATTATTATTGTTTTTAGACAAGTTTAAAGAATGTAGTTACTGTTTGAGATAACAATGTAGATTATCACCTAAACACCACCATATTACAATAAATAGTAATAACCGAGCAAAGCTCGGTTACCCAGATATTTAATTTATTAACAAGGCAATTCGATATGGTATATCAACCTTATCTTGATATTTGCATTTTCAGGGTTACCACCCCCCTCCCTCCAATACGATTTGGGGTTGTATTGGTCTATTCTCCTTCAATTTATAACGAAGGCCTGTATCTCGGCAATGAGGACATGAATGAAAATTGATACCGTCACAAACTTTATTCAATTAAAATACAAACCCGAAAAACGTTAAAAGATTGTTCAGTAAAATATATCTGGCGGATAATTATCTATTTATCACAACAGATGTAAAGATTAGAAAAATGCCCAATAAGATAGTGTCATTATATCCGACGTTTGTTTGTGTTTTCAAAGCTAAGGGATAAGCGAACTGAATTAAAGCCTACTCAAATCAGATCGGTATCCGCTACCGGTGCTGGTAGCGATATTCCAATAGGTATGCGGTACATATCGTGTACCCACGACAGCTGCGAAAATACCATACCAAATACCCGACGGCGGGATATCACTCGGATATTACCGCTACCCACGAAGGCAGCGGATAACGCTCAGATTTAAATAGGCCTTAATCAACAAAGTGACGACTGCAACTTGCAATAAGATTGACTGCAGTATCGCAGTCAATCTCACTGGTTACATTATCCCGGGACAGGAGCGCAGTCGTTTACCAACACAGAGTTATCTGAGCAATCTTTGCATGTGTATTGCACAATAACGTGAATAAGAAACTAAGTATAACATTTAATTTTATTATCCATCTAGCCAATCGATACACTTTCAGGCTATTAAATGATTAGGCAAGTAAAATAGGCACAATGGCCTACTGGTCAATAAAGACCGGCAAATTAGCCGAAAACCTGTCGAACTGATGGTGGTTACATAAACACGCATTAAGCGTTATGACAAACCTTATATAACTCTCAGAACATAGCTTTAAATTCTATGTTAGACACCAAAAAAGACTGTCCACGCCAGAAAGTGGGAATGAAATTATTTGTTACCCCATCAAAGTATACAATCTGTACACGCAGTCAGACTGTTTTGTTACCTAGCCTTCATCTTCGATTATCAAATACATTAATCTTTTTCCGAGGTGTTTTTCTCATAGTTCGAATATGTAGTAATGTTTGACACAATAGATAATCTTGATCATCAACTGGATTATACTTATGATCTGATCACAAAACAGAGAAAAATTTGGAGCCTACGAGCATAAACATATCATTAATGCCAAATCGTGAACTTCATGCATCAAAATCATGAGTTTAAAATACTAATTTTATTACAATTTGTATGCCAGATATTCGTTCAGCTTAGGCAAAAAAGTATTTCTTATGTCCGTCTGTTCTCCTCTACAGGTAGCATTTCTCAACCGATTCTCATGAAATTTGGTGAACAGCTTCGATAATTATATAGATTTTTTTGTCAATGGAGATTTTCGAAATTTTTCGAAAAAAATAAATGATTTCAGTAAATTATAAAATGTCACAAACGCGAAGTCTACAGATTTCAGAGCCATTCTAGTAATATTTTATTTATAATGTTGATAAGAAGTTTACTATTTCCTTATTACTTTACAAACTTATTACGACTTTCAAAGTAAAAATATAAACACTCCTACCTCTTACCTACAGAATAAGACACAATCATGGTCCCTCTCAAGACAGCGATATAATTGGTTGATATTACCTTATTCGAGATAATTAATATATGATAGTTAATTATAGCTTAATATTCATAATTAAAACGATTGATAGACATCAACACATTATTTTTTATTCTACGATGGCCACAATACAAACTATATTTCCTATTGAGATTTATATAAACGGATTAACATTTTAATTCCAAATACTTTTATACTATCTCAATTACATAATTAATTATGCTAAAGAGTTGATTGGACAAAAACTAGATTTGCATCTTTGATACAAATATCAAAATAGCGTTTCATGGTTGATAAAGTTTTGTAAGTATCTACCCGCTGCTTTTAAGATTTGGAGAAGATAAATTTCTAAGAGAAATAGAAAGATTTTCTACAGTAGGTACTCTCTTCTTTAAGAGAGGTTACAATGACTTTAATAAATGTACTTCCGAGGCATGCTTCATTCGTATATTCCCACGTTCTCACTCACCATTAGTCATTTTAATGCCAGCTGTTCTTAAATGGTTAAATCATTTGACTGGTATGTAAATTTGTGCACAAACAACCAAAACGCACGGTTACCCCATTTACTCACAATACTTTACAAATTCGAAATTTTAATCTATTTTTCGAAATAGAAGTCATGGAAAAGATGCACCAACTTTTTCATATTTACAGTCGTAGTACATGGCCAGTCGATTCCATTGCCACCAAGTGTAATGATAAAAATAGGTGGTAAATAAACCACAGAACAGAGATATTTTGGTATTCCAATAAAGAGAGGAGAGGGCTGTTGGCGTTATTTTCCTAAAAACGTCATGAGTGCTAATTAATAAGTTTTTATGAAATATCATGGTAACTTGCAAGATAGTTTAAATAATTATATATGTAACTTTATGCTATATTCTACTGTACTCTGCTTAGTCATCATACAACATGGCTGATTTAATGTGTATCGTAATTGGCTTTGGTTAAAAAATAAAAGGTATTTTTTTTATATTTTTTTACTACAGATTAGGCCAATTTAAGAAACTAATTTGAATATTTTAACATTTGGTCCCGTATTTATTTTTTTATAAATATATTTGTCGAGCGGATATGGTCAACCGGAATGACGTCATTAGTGGCATGAAAGTTTAAAAAGAAAACCTTTGCCATCTACTTATAGAAAAAGAAAGGCCAAGTGTCATTAACTGTCATAATGACTTTATGGTTGTTTGTAAACAAATAAGTTATAGTTAATATTTCTTCTATTTTATTCATTTAATCCAGTTGTGACGGTTCTAGCCTACCTTCTTAATTTGCCGCAATAATTTTTGAGGTGGTAAAATTATAATAAAAATGCTTACCAGTGGAAACTCTGCTGAAAAACTTTGTAAAAACTGACACGCCCAATCTACCCAAATTGCGAAATGTATTGTATGTATTGTGTCTATTTTGGATGGAGGCTACATGGATGAAATTGTAACGATTGCTTGTGGACTGATAAATTTGCAGGATAACATAATAAACATTGTGAAAATATGTGCATACTTTATTTCTATTTACAAACATTTAATAGTAGGGATGTGGAAAAAATTACGAGATAAGTTCATCGATATTTTTCGGGCGATATTAAATACTCTGATATTTCGATAGATGTTTTTACAATAATTTTTCCAAAACAATTTTTTGGTAATTACGTATGGATTCTAATAGTCGACACTATTTTGTCACTGGAGCATTTTTTGATTTTTTCCAACTTTGAGTCTTAAAAATCATCGTAAAATTCGTCAAATCGAGCCAAAATTTCGCGTAGGGGTTTATTTTGCTATTTTTTATGTTTTACAATACCTTAAAATTAGAATCCATTACTTAGTCATCGTCCCATTTCATCCCATTTTTTCTGAGAAATATTACCTATATCGATATTTTTTCACTTCCACCTTCCACCATCCCTAATGCCAAGTTCATTGTCAAAATTGTCTTTGCACTTTTTTCTTTTTTTTTATTATGGCTGGGAGATCTGTATGTGATGACGTCATATGAAGGTCATTTGAAGGTTAAAGCTTTTTATTGAATATTATAAATATCTTTAAAAATATAGACTTATTTTTAAAATTAATTAGTAGACACTGTACCGAAAGCTTATTCCTCGAAATGGTTTTGAGATTACCAGTCATGTTCAAAAAGTTATCAAAGCCAATTATCCAACTAGCTATTATAAAACAACATACGAAACCAGCTGACTGCATTACTAGTTCATATTTTTAAAGCGATTGCTCGAGTTTTTATAGGTTAAAACTAGTTTCAGTCATTAATAATAATTATTTAACTTATCAATCAGATTTTATGCGTTTTAATAGTATCGCTTCAAAAGTTAAGTTTTAAAAATGTTACTAGCTAACTGTTTTATAAGAAAAAGAAAAACGTAAAAATTCATGTCACGCTCTATTTCAACTTTAACAGATTCAAAAAGACTGTAAGTAAATAATTTTGGTAAAAATAAGCAAAGTTTTTAAGGTGTATATGTATGTGTGTGTGTAGCATAAGGAAATGAAAAAGCTCTGCCTGCTTTTGTAGGTATTTAATTTTCTAAGAGTAGATATGTAACGTGATGAAAGATTTATTCGCGCATTATTTAAATTAATGATGATTATCGTATTAGCTCCGGTCAACTCGACGTACCGAGACGAGACATTTACAATAATTATCCTAACAGGATTTAGTTTCGACCTTGAGAAGGTATAACTAGGTACCTATGTTTTTTATACTTGGTCATGTCAAGGGAGGCAGGGCACAGCATATTTTTCCGCTTGCATTGCGGCCATTTGAAAGCCGGCCATAATTATTATATAATGAGAATAAAATCATTTACTAGGATTTCAATAGTCACTGACACAATTTTCGTTTATAATTGACATATATTTCTTATTTTGAAGAATACGGTAATAAATTTTTTGGGTTATGTTTTTTGGGCACTGTGTTATGGGCACACTGGGCACAGCAGTACGGGACGCGACATTAGAAATGCTTTTGGGGTACAGACACTATCTGCTCTGTAACGCACAGGGTTTTTCAAATTAAATACGCCTGAAAACCTGCTGATCGCCTGCTCTGTAATGCAGTGGGTTTTTTATTTAAAGTGCAGCAATATGACTTTACAAACGATGTAAAAAACAGACTATCAGAAAATTAAAGTTCATAGTGATGAAACGAAATAGATCTACACTTCATAAAATTGCAAATAAGTTGTGTTATTTGTTTACAAAATTAGGCTCTCTTAAATAAATAGACTTAAGAATTATTTTAACGATCCGATATTTTTTATGAAACCTATAATTAAATTTTGGTGTCTTGACAATGTAACCTTATAATTTGTAAAAGTACTATGGTTGACAAGAAAACATAAAAACTCAGTTGCTTTGAATTCTGTGCTTTGCCGACTGCAGTTCGCCAGTAGTTACTTGACTAAAACAAGTGACCTTATTTTCTGCTATTTCCTGGTCAGGCGGTATTATGTCCAATGAAATCATTACAAGTTAAGTGATAAAAAAGTTGATTAAATATCTGTCTCATTTATTATTGGTAGGTGTATTGCTTATATGGCTAGAATGCGGTCATACCAAAGTACTAAAGTGTAATATTAAATCTTAAAATGTTAGCACAACTGCAAATAAAAAAATTCTCACAATCTAAACCAACCATTTAGAAACGCGAAAAATTTTGTCCCTTTTTTAATTAAAAAATAAAATTGGTATTTCGCACTTATAGTAGTTTTAAACAATACAGAAAACATAATGAAGCGATTTTACTGACAAAGAATTAAAATTATTTGTATTTTTGATACCTTACATAAAAACATATGTTTTTGTTGCTATTGACATTTTATTTTTACTAGTGTAAAAGACATCAACGCGCGAAAGAAGAAGTATTTAATCTTTATTTAGCCGCAAAAGGCCGAAACGTTTTCTGCACTTTGTATGGGGTTACCACCAATAACCATCTGCGATGTCTGACTAAGGCTTAGATTGGTTTCATTCTCTAAGGACTAAGGTATGTTGAAAAATTAGAAAAATTTGTCATTGAGAACTCTCAAATGAGTAGAATATGTATAGTCTTAAATCAACTTAAGCAATTTATTTCTCGAAAAGGGCTCTAATTATTCAAGTATCTAGGGAGTAATTAGCAAACGTGAAGGTGATTTCTTGTGCAAATCATTATAGTAGAGTTACTTTTATAACTTTTAAAACATCACATCTTTCAGTTCAACCCAAAAGGAACATTAATATTTACATACTGACAGCATTTATTCTATTCATAATCTTATCTACACAACAAATTCTACACAAACATATGTAATCACTTAACAATACACAAAGCATTGTAAATGTACTAAATTTTCTCTGACTAATTGCTTCCGAGAGTCATTAAATGCAATGTTTAGGTAATCAGGCTGGTATATAAATAAGTAAATCACAGAGATCGTGATACAAACGGGCCATTTGCATCTGGCGTGTTCTCAGTTCCTCGGAAAAGAGGCTGTCGTGACTGCAGATTACCGATTTTGTTGCGTTTCGGCTAATCTGACAAATCTTCTCAAAAATTATAGTTAGGCTGGTTTCTTTTGTCATGATCATCATCAATAGGACTTCGAATAATGGCGTTTTCAAATACGTCATAGAGTTTGACTGAAAGCACAGATTTTTAACCGTCTCTGTGGTCTAAAGATTATGCTGGATTTTCTGCTCAAATACATGAAAATTCTGTAATGCACTGAAAATGAAACCATGTTTCTATAGGTGCGCGGGTGAACAACTACATAAGTATTTCATGTTTATGTAATCTATCATTCGGTAGGTACTAATTTACGCAAATTCATGCAATAACTTATTTTGTTAAAGGTGTTATTTTAAATTATACACGCGTCACTCATTCGGATTTCTGCGTAAATAAACCTGTAAACAGTAAACGGATTGGCAGAATATATTTTTGGAAGATTTATACCGAAATATCGAGCTGCCACACGTTGACTGTCAATCAATAGTTTTTTCATAGAACATTGGATTGTCATGAATCCCTAAAATAACGCGGAAAACATTAATTGATTTGACGAGTTTCTTACATTTTTAGCACTTGCTATTACTGTACACTACCAATATCAATGAATGAATGAATGAATAAAACTATATTTGGTTACTTACCTACACACAAAATAGTTTACAAAAACGCATTCTAAATTATAATTATGTAATGGTAACCAAAAAGGCAACCTGCTCAGCTAACAATATCAATGCTACTCAGGGTCACGACGCTGATTTTCTGGGCCTGAAACAGAGATACACAAAAAGGAATAACGAGGACGGTGGTTTTACAGTAATACATACTTTTGCATGCATAAAAACGTAAATATCTGTACTTACCGTGTGGATTTCAGCTACAATTCTAAAGATAAGAGCAACGACCGATAGGTATTGTTTTGTTTTACTCAAAAAACAATAAACAACCGCAGATATTGCAGTTACCAAACGTTTTGTTTAGCCTGCGCCGCGCCGATGCTGCGCACCGGCCGTACTTGCGCCGGAGTCGATAATCGCCAATCGCTTTACGTAAACAGTCGTCACTGTTCATGCCCCAGTTACTGACATGACGGCATAGTAAATACAATATTCATCTTTACGTTTAGCTAGGCTGATGAAGTATATCAATGATTTTATTGTGATATGTTATTTTATAAGCACTATTTTTCAATTAATAATTAAACTCTCAATCCCCATATTAGGTAATTTAGCATTTGTTTTTATAATTTAAGGGCACACGGGAAGAAGGGGCTCATCGACATTTTTGATCAATTCGAACTAACAATGTCCATTCCATATAACAATAATATTATTATACTTAAATTATATTTTTGCTACTCTATCGCATTGCGTACCTTTAAAAATAGATATGTGTTATGAATAAATAAAATAAAGTGAAAAAAAAATTATTAGAAGTATATGGCAGTGAGTCCTGATTTTACAATCACGTCAGTTGCCGTTAGTTTTCGGAAATGGGTTAGTTAGTACGAATCCACAACTAACAAACATAGTTCACTTTTTTGCATAGTTCTATATCTCTTAGATTCGAGAATGCCGCTCGGAATTTTTCCTGTCTTTTTCTTTCTTTTCCGTTCTTGCTTTAGTAAAGGATATGATTCAATGGGTATATTAAAGAGAGCAGTGGAACAAAGCGATGCCGGGTGGGACATTGTAGCTTATTATTGAGACTTAATTTGTGTATTGTCAACGACACCACTGGATGATACCACTGGAGAGTCGTTTACGATAATTTTTTTGGCAACCACACCACTGCCGGCTAGTGATGTGTAACATCTCATGTCGTGATCGTACGAATGATAAATAATAAAATTGATATCGATAAATACTTTAGTAATTAGAACTTCGCTACGGTGGTGTGGTTACCAAAAAAAGATGTTAACGACACCTCATTGGTGTCGTCTAGTGGTTTCGTTGACACCACTGGACGGTCTAATTTATTTTTTAGACTTTTAACGCACGAATTGATTAATCAATAATCGCAGTCAATATTGATCGTGACATAACAACCTAACAATGCTAATCTTTTTCAAATGTACTGCCTTATTTGTCTATTTGAAATAAATTATTTGTATTCTATTCTAATAGCGTAGCGCCCAAACTCCTGCTGTTTTCCATTAAAAGTTACGAGAATTTTCTGCCCTTACCCGACAAGGATTACTCATGAATATCTGGAATAGTCTATATCTGGTCTGTTTTACAACTTTTCAATAGCATTTTGTTTTCGGATTTAATTTTAAAATGTGAAGAAAACTGACAAAATCATTTATTAAAAACTTATCTGGAAACTTGCCTTAAATGTTTCTATTAAAATTGGTTAACTTACATCTACACTAAGTTTGCTTTAACAACCAACTTAGTTAACAATCAATTAAAGAAGCGGTGAGATGAAAAAAATTTAGTCAACAAATATTCGAAACCGTCGAATTTGATTGATTAATTCATAAATGTGGCAATCAATATCAATCAATAATGCGTGCGCTATTAGAATGAACATAATAAAAACACAAGGCTTCGTTCATATTCATTTATATGCCAGCAATAAAATAGTAGATTATAAAAACAGTGACTTCTGACTCTATTTAGTTTTATGGTAGCAGATAGTTAATAAAGTTAAATTGACTTTTGTCTCTCATTAGCTTCAACAAAGTGGCCTTGACATAAAGTTGATGGATACGGATATTTAAATAAATAACTATGTCAATTTTTTTTGTTGTAAAAATGTCAAGGTAAAAAACCTTTGTTTTTGTAAAATTATCCAAGTAATTTTTAAAAGGAAAAAGAGCCTATTTCCAATAAATAAGTTTGGTAAAAAAGACTAGTATCCGAAGTAGGTAACAGAAAAAAACTTATGCAAACATTTGTTTTTGTTCTCGCAAATTGGTTTTAAACCCTTTTTATTAGGGTTCCGTACCAAAATGGTAAAAAAGAACCCTTATGGTGTGACTCAGTCAGTCTGTCTGTCTGTCTGTCACAGCTGGATATCTCGAGAACTACTAATGGTATCAACTTCAAATTTGGAATAGTTTAAGATGACATTTGCCCAACTATTTTGCAAATAAGAAATAAATAAAAAAATAAATATCTTTTTTACAACAGGGACTGAAAAGGGGTCTTAAAAATTTGAAGTGGGGCTACTAGGGCATGTGGGGTATCATATGAAACAGCGCCGTTTGCACGTTTTCAATATTTTTTTTGTTTTAGGCCGCATAGTTTTTGACTTATGATGAAAAATGTAAAAAAAATACCGTTCCCCCCCCTTATCTCCGAAGTTTGCAAAGAGAAATATCTGAAATAATTCTATGTGGTAGCAGTTTATATAAAGATTACAGGAAAAATAAAACGATGTCTCAATATAGCACACTTTTTTAGACATTATCAAATTTCTAAAAAAGTTAACATTAGTTCCACTCTCGGTCAAGAGATGGCACTGACCTAAAACTGCAATACTAATTTTATTATTCTACTCTGCACTTTGGTTTGATGGTACAATTATGATGGTACGGAACCCTCGGTGCGCGAGTCCGACTCGCTCTTGACCGGTTTTATAATATTATCATCTTGGTTTTAACTAGTAAACAATTATTTAAATAAGAATTTATGTGATTATCATCTTTTGTGAACAGATAAAATAATATTTTTACTAAGTAGTTTCTACAAATGGATTGTGCATTCTGCCTGACAAATCTCTGAGTCATCGATCGCCATAGAGTACATTTTAACCATGGAAAGTAAAATATTGAAGATTCTGTAGAGATTTGTCTGTTGGAATGCACCCAATATCGAAATATACAGTATGGTGATAGTCCATTCCACGAAACGAGCTCCCAAAAATATCGGTCTGTGTGCGCCCATTGGTTGACCTACAATAGCCTAGCTTTAGCCGCGTACTGACCAATGAGCTGAGAGTATTTTGTTCCCTAGGAGTTCAACTCGTGGGACGGAGTATCGGACGTTCACGCGTGTCGTGTACTTGCGTAACCCTTTGATTAGCCGGATTATTATACTCTTGAAAAGAAATAACGACGTCGTTGCAAAAACTTGCAACTGTATTAACGAGCCCTCAATACCTTCTACTACTTTATTCCAGTTTTCGACGTGAACAATTGTTTCTTAGTACACGTAACATGATATACCGTTAAGTAATCATGCGTACGAACTTCAAGGTATAAAAATAGGTCTTATTTCGTAGTGGGTAGATATTATATTTGCGAGGTGCTGTTGGTTGCGACGAGGAAAAGTAATTGCGTCATATTAGTGTTGACGATTTGACCGAGAGACTTGAAAGGTCGCGGGTTCAAAACTTGTTGCATGGGGTTCGCGCGGCGGCGCAGGCGCAGCGCAACCTTCACGCCAGCGAATTAAGGTGTCTATGGTGAACCATTTTGTACCATTTACCTAACAGCTATAACAATCGAATGTAAAATGGATTTCCATGGAACATTTGTAAAGTATATAAAATGGATTTCCATGGAACATTTGTAAAGTATATAACTTGGATATGAAAATTACTATACGTGAGTACTTACATACTTAATGTAAGTAAAACTAAAATCAAAATGTATACGTAAGTAAAAAAAAAACCGGACAAGTGCGAGTCGGACTCGCGCTCGAAGGGTTCCGTACCAAAAAACGGCAAAAAAATCACGTTTGTTGTATGGGAGCCCTCCTTAATTATTTTTTTTATGTTGTTTTTAGTATTTATTGTTATAGCGGCAACAGAAATACATCATCTGTAAAAATTTCAACTGTCTACCTGTTGTCGTTATTAATATAGGTATAAAGCAAAAAACGACAAAAAAAACACGTTTGTTGTATGGGAGCCCCCCTTAAATAATTATTTTATTTTATTTTTAGTATTTGTTGTTATAGCGGCAACAGAAATACATCATCTGTGAAAAATTCAACTGTCTAGCTATCACGGTTCATGAGATACAGCCTGGTGACAGACAGACGGACAGCGGAGTCTTAGTAATAGGGTCCCGCTTTTACCCTTTGTGTACGGAACCCTAAAAATGTTTCCAAATTCAATAAGAAAGTAAAAGTTATAAGATCTGGGCGACCGAGCAATATTTATTGTAATATGGTGATGTCTTGCCGTCTGCGTCTTAACCCGCAGGACCAGACGGACAGTGGCCGGCAGGACGAAATTAGCAACCATATTCTGCGTTGAAAGAAAAACGAATGAAAACTCGAAAACACGAGTTTTCCCAAACATAAGACTAATATATATCGACTGTTTACCCCGAAAACCCCCATATACTAAATTTCGCGAAATCGTTGAGCCGTTTCCGAGATCACAGAAATAAATAAATATACAAGAATTGCTCATTTAAAGGTATAACATATGCACGACGCACGATTTATAAGTACGTAAAGATTTTTTAACAATATGTAATTTCTTTTGTTATTCGACACTTGACACGTGTAAAAATATTCATTGATAATAGACATACAGTAAAGGAGGCATAAAGAGAAAATAAATAAAATAAAGTAGAGTCAGGTAGATGTTACAGAATTTATGCAGCCCATGTTGCATCGTTATATGTTACAGAATTTATGCAGTCAATGTTGCATCGTAGATTTTACGGAATTTATGCGGCCCATGTTGCATCGTTAGATGTTACAGAATTTATGCAGCCCATGTTGCATCGTTGTCAACGATATTGAACAATCTCAAGTTACACTCAGTAAGGTGATAATTAATCTCAAATTTAGTAAGAACATTCAACGATTCCTTTTTATTAGAATAAAAAATAAATACATACTTATTTAAAAAAATGCGAACTATCTGCAATTGCGTTATTAATAATGTTTAAATATACTACTAAATTAAGCGAAGAGTAAAAATAATGGACGACCTAAAGGCCTACTCGAGTTTCTGGTAATTCGAAACAAGGTCGGATGTTACATAACGAACACAGCATCAGTTTCGACCAGAAAAATTCAAATAGGCCGTTAAGTGTTGTTGGTTCAAGTGGAGATGTTTGAGAAATTCTTTTGTAAATACCTACAATAAGTTCAAGATTTTTCGTAAAATGTATACGTGTCGCAATTTAGTTTGTGTTGAAGAATGCCCTTATGGAACTTGCAAACTTATTGATTCCTTAGGAGATTGATTTTCATCATCATCATGGTTCAATGCAGGACGAAGGCCTCTCGAGGGATCTCTCTCTCTATCGATCGAACTACTGTAGTGTGATTCACGTTCGTGCGAAAGAATTAATTAATTTTGCGATACACGTTTGTACGAAAGATCGATTGTGCGTATCAAGTTCGTACGAGAGAAAGATTGTGCGACGAGCGGTTGGTCGAAAAAGTGAAGAGCAAATAGGCGGATCGATCGCAATGTTGGACCTTTCTGGAAACTGCAAATCCCATTATTTTGTCCACTGAAGTTTAAGATGTTGCTAGCTATTTGTCGCCTTTCACGACAACCCAAATAAAAAGTGTAGGTGCTATTCTACGCAATACTATACGGCTTTATTATTAATCTCTCTCTCTCTCTTTTAATCGTTCCCTCATAACTGAGGATCATGATCACCGGCTGCTTCCTCCATCGGTCTCGGTCCATGATTGCTCGCACTGCTTAAAGGAATTTGCTTGAGGATGTTGCTACTCTTACTTGGTAACTAACTTATTATTGATCAACGTACAATAATTATCATGGCTACAATGATGGTATAATGATGACAATTTCTTAGTATTTTTATTATTTCCCGTTATGGCATAATTTTTTAAACTATATTTTTAACTATTTTAATCTAGCTAGACATAGAAATTTAATTGTAAGTATTGTATTGATTTTTTTTTATTTTATATTGTAAGGTGCAGAGTTTATGTGCTGGACTGCCTATTTAACCAAATGAAACAATAAATAAATTATAAATAATAAGAACATAATAGTGTGAATTCTTTACCAATTTTAATTTTAGCGGTTGCGAATTAACGACAATCTCTGATTTTGTCTAATGATGACAAAGACATAATCTAAATACAAGTAAATTATTCAAAATCATATCTATATAATTCAAACTTAGTTAATTATAAAGATAAATCTAACAAAAACAGATTATTTTTTGTTAATTTTAAAGTACGAATAAGTAAGTACCTAAAGTATAGACTAGAAAATCACAAGAACAGGTTTAGCACCGTAACGAGTTGATTATAGATGCCTATTCCTAATTAGTAAATCACCTATTGCACAATTATCCAGTTCCAAGTTCTACTTAATAGGTATTTATCTTATCTTAACTTAACTTAGGTAGGTACTATACCGTTGAGCAGTATAAAAAAGTTACTTCAGTTATATAGTTGTCATTATTTTTACAAACCGTGAGAGAGTAATGTAGCAACAATAATATACCAATAAAACCAGCTGTTTCAATCGAATTCACTACATTAACATTTCAGTACAGAGTGCATTTTAAAGTCTCACTGGAATTCAATCTGAGACGATAAATAGAATAGATATGAAAACAACCAGTGGCCATTCGGCAATAATTATTTATTTCTTTACAGCATTTTTCCAAATAGTTATTACGTTCGACAAAAAATAGACGTCGGCGCAATGGGTGGCGTGAAACACTGAACGCTTTTAGGCAATCCTACGCAGTTTACATAATTATAGACTACGTGCCAAATATCGTAACATAGGGTTGGTGAAAAGGAACAGAGCCAACCGTTTTCAAATTGTCTACGCACATTTGGGTACTTCTTATTGAAGAAAAAACCTTGCAGGTGACACGACCCCTAGTCTATAGGATACTTACTATAACTTCCATAGTTGTGATAAGTGTACTTACTACAGTAAAGTGTATTAGTTACTATCGCAAATGGCTTGAACACTGCAACGCCCGGAAAATGAGACACAATAGATTTTCTATTGTTGTCCGGCCGCATGCGGCCGCGCGGGCATTGAAGAAATAGAGTCCCCGCAAACTACAGACCAAACTGTCGGCCGATATTTGGAATCGGTATGAAGAACTATGCAAGTGCGCACACTACAACGATTTGGTATCGGCCGATTCTTCATACAAAACCAACTATCGGGCCAACTACCGGCCGATAGAAAGTCTGTAGTCTGCGGGCACGCTTAAGGGGTAACATGATCTTAGTTGTTATAATATTGATATTCCACATCGTACACTCAATTCACCTGGGCTAATTCACCTAGGTGAATTAAGTTTACTTTTTGGTAGACTTAATACATCAGTATTTTTTTTCCTAGGTGAATTAGCGCAGATGAAGTAAGTCTATAACGGGTGATATTCCACAAAGCTCTTTTCGAAGTTAATTTTTATTTAACTAGAAAGAATATGACTGCAAAAGTCTAAAGAGAGTCCTATTTAATAAACAAATAAGTATGGCGTCATGAGAAGCGCAAAGAAAAATGTATGTATTAGATCAAAGTGCCTAACTTCATAACAAAGTGAAGTTAAACAAATAACTATAGGTTTAAAAGCCTGACTGCTGATTTTTCAATGCCTAGATAAAGCTTTATCTGTCAGATAGCGTATTATACCGCCAAATTGAAAGTGTTTGTCATGCATTTGTCTGTCACATTTTGAGAATGACATTTATTATATTCGGTTAATATTTAAACTGACTGATATCTGTTAACTAAGGATTGAAAAATCAGCCCTAAGTCAGTTAAACGAAAAAATAGTTACTAAAAAGATATGCCACAATAAATAAAATAACTTAATGATACTGTAGGACTCCTACGCATGCTCGATTATTATCCAATTATTACGCGCTAGCTGGCGTAATGGCTTAAATTCTATTACAGATTCGTGATAATTTTGACTGAATGACGTGACAATGACATAAAAACGAAATATCTGCGACCTATTGCAATTCTCACGGCTCGACTTAGGAGTTTGCCCAACTTTAAATGTAATAGAGTTAATAATAACGTAATTATCTCACTGGATATCCTTTGATTAGAAAATTCATTGAATAGCTACACCTTAAAAGTAATAAATTATAATTTTAATTGAATTATTTCTCACCAAAAAAAAATAAAAGATTGAGTAATACCTTGAGTCCGTTTAAGTCTTGTGTTGTGAACTAACAACTCAACTCGTTCGTAATTATTATGAAGTTAGTTAGTTCATGCATTTATCTGAGTACAAGTACATAATTCCCTTTATTATCTTTTATTTCTATTTTAAAATTTTCCAAATAAGCCTCTAAATGGACTCTAAGTAGGTTAATTAATTCAATCGGTAAATATTTTTGAATAAATAAATACGTTTACATACCAATACCGCAAATAGAAATCAAATTGAATTTGAACACCTTCCCGTGATGCGTACCTGTAAAACATAAACAAACAATAAATTATTTCTTATCAAGGTAAGATATTGAAATTATTAAAAATAATATATTGTTAATATATTAGTTTATGGGTGGTAAAATTCGAGATATCCACTCAAACCAAATTAGTTAACTAACTAATTATTCAAATTAATTGTAAAAAAAATAATGCACTCTATTTTTTTAGTTTAAAATGCGTAAGAATATTTTTCTCCCTTATGCTCTGAAATATTATCAACTTATTTGAAAAAATAATGGATGTCCCACATTTACATGGTGGTCTGGTTCATCACGATCTAAATTTGAAACACAGAGCGGAAATGAATTTCAATACTTGAACACTAGTGCGGGAAATAGTTTTCCAACTTCCACATGGTAGGACTTATCAGCTAGCATAATTTTTATAAATCTTAATGGCTGCATGACTGGTCGTTTCACATGCTCACAAGAACCAAATTAAAAATTTCATATTTACCTACTTAGAAAATTTGATTTCCTCGCAAAACTCACAACTCACGTGAAAAGCACTAAACGAGCCTTGTGTGGGGATCAATTTACATTGCTTTAAATTATTACCCTCGCCTTCGACAATATACTATCACTATTTACAATTACATTAAAAACAAAACTGATATCAAGAATAAATTCTATAACCGAATGAGCTAATCTAAAATCGATATAGTCATCTGTCGTATATGCCATAATAAATAAATCTGAAAAATCAACAGGAAATCTGTGTGAAAACAAGCTACTGAACGGAAATGTGATAAAGCTAAAATAGTATAAAACTCCAAACAAACTCTGTCTCTAGTTTAGCGATTTAACGCAACTCAAGGTCGCAACGGCTATAAATAGCCGTGCTTCCTGCCATAGGAGGAAACTTGAATTTTGGACAAACTGATCATTTTGTTTCACTATTTGGCCGTCTCAGAAGTTCGTATGCAAATTGTTGTAAACACGCATCACGCCATAACCAGAGTAACGATGAGAGCATTCTGATACATATTATGTAGAATCTACATAATATGTATGTAGATTGTAGATTCAAATGAAACAAAATCTCAAAGGAAGTTTAAAATTCAATTCAATATCTCAAACTAATAAATCTCCATCTCGCCTGCCAAGCGTTGAGATAATGGCAACTTCCTCTCATAGGAATTTCCTATGTCTTATGTAATGTATGCAATGATCCAGTTCCAGTGGACATAGAAAAAGCTGTAATGTTACTGTAACATAAACTAATAAAAGCTTTGAAAGTGGAAACATAAACTTTCAATTCTGCTTCTGATTTAAATACTTATACCATAATAGCGATAATACTGAGTATGTTTAACATAATCCGAAGATTGGAAACTTACAATAGCCTACCTTACAAGTTCCTATTCTAAAAGCCCGCTTATCGAATGATCTTTCCCACAAGGGCATTGTAGTAACGATAAATTAATTAAAGTTATATAAGTTCCGAATACTGCCCGAACAAAGACACAGGAAATCGCACTTTAGAATAAATGAGATTTTAAGTATAAAAAAAATAATTACCATCGTTCCGCTCATGCATGGCCGTGAAGAGAGTTAGGGACGCATAGTTCACATGATCGCATTCAAAAACATAATGCTAAATATGTTATATTAATTAAGCTTTTCATTTTTTAAATTGTAGCTGCAAGTATTTATGTTTAATTGGATAAACAAAAAAGCGAGTAATGTGCGTGCCGATCCCCGTATCGATACAGGGTTAACAATAGTGTGCGCTAGAAAAGTCTTCAAATGTGTGATACAATCGGTAACCTTCCGCAGAGTATTTAGGTGGTATATATTGTAAGTTTCAACAATCACATTGTTATCTATGTGGAGGTCGCGGCGGAGCACGGGCAGCCGCCGCCGATCGCCGGGAACAATGGCGGTATACATCAATTACCAGTAATAAACAATTAACCTGCCGCACGATACATTCGGTAGTAGAACGAATCGTGTTCCATAAACCTTCATACCTATGGCTTCGTGAGAAATTACTTTTCCCGTATGAAAAAGGCTAAGCATTTTACTACACTAGCTCCAAACCGACTAATATTAATCATGAATGCGACAGATAGTCCTCTATGTAGAGGATGCCTGGATGCAGAGGAAACAGCCGCCCACGTGATCCTGGAGTGGGAGGGTTGGGCCGCACAACGGGCAGAAATCCTCACAGAGGTGAGGTCGCTCCTAGAAGCCTGTGAACGCCCCAGGAGGCTTCTGCGCTTCTGGATGGAGCTAGGATGGCTTGACTAGCCATACCGATGCTATGTTTCACGCATAACGGACCAAATTGTAGTCTAAATGCGGAGAAAATAGCTCATCGCCAATACCAATAGTACACGTGGTCCAAAATTCACTTCATACAATTCACCCTTCAGTCTTCTCATCGTTTTAAAAGTAAATTATTATTATGCGAGTTTTTCTTAGAAACTACTGAAACATAATCGTTTACATTCATGCGTAAAATCAAGTTATGTACTCTACTCGTATTTTTTTCAAGGCTTGTTAAATTAAATTACCACTACATTATTATAGTAGGTATATCGGTAGTAGCGGATATGGGCAGGACATTATTAGACCTAATGTTATTATAAACATTGTGAATGTTGTTCGAGCCAATGGCTGCAACCTTACGAAGGACAAATGCTCGAATACAGTTTAGCTGACAAGTTGTCGGTGTGCTAATTTATACCTACTGTACCTACCTATTATTTAATGTAAAGCCAATAGAGGCATATTTGCTATCAATAGTTTATTTAAATAACTCTTGGCTACCTTGCTATCAAGAAGATTGAAATTGTTGTACAAAATCGCACGGTTTCCGCCGCATTCTCGTGATTGCTAGAATATTGCGTGTGACCGTATCTCGTTTAGATATGTCAATTATGCTATTAATATAAAAATATTTGATTACCCGGAAGGTTTACTATAAAACATTGAAATAACAATGCAGAATAGCTCTAGACATTAAAACATTAGTTATTAGTGTTAATTCACTATTAAAATCGAACTTATTATACAATATTTTATTGTCAAGTACGTGTTGGCAGCCATAAATTGGTTCCTAAACTAGATTGGCATAATTATGTTATCGCGGCTTTAGTGGAAATATCTTAAACTAAAACTGACAGCTATCAGAAAATCGCTCATTATCATCGCAACATTGTTTCCATCACCAACCCCCTATACTAGAATGACCACCGAAACGCGATAATGATATACCGAAAATAGAACTTTCTTAACTGGAGTATCGTACAAAGTAGAAAAATCTTATTTCAAACCCAGTTTCGTACAAGGATTATTTTTCCTCATTTGCAACTGGTTACGAACATACGGTAGTTATTGCTTTCTCTGTGATACGGTATAGTATGCGGCCGAAGGGGATTTATCACGTTAAAAGACAATCTGACAGTTGAGTGTCGATAAAGGCCTGGGCACACCGGCTGCGTAGACATGCACGTGGTCACGCGTGCGTAGTCACGCGCGTAGTTACGCACGTAACCCCCTGACACACCGGGTTACGCATACGTCTACGCGGCACGCAACGCAACCTATCCCTTGCGTACCCAGCTGCTGCGGCAGCCATCTTTGCGACTCTAGTGCGCGATGTCAGACGAAGATTGAGTAAAAATGAACTAATTTTTTCACACTAATTCAATTAGGTTTTTTTTTTAAATCGTTATTCATTATTTAAAAACAAAATAAAACACCACTTACTACGTGTACCGGTACTATTTGTAAACAAATACAACTGAATGCGTAGTCGCCCGCGTGGTTAGGCGCGTAGTGACGCGCAGCAAAGATACGTGCGTGTTCGATTTTTTTCGGTGTAACGTCCAATAGGGAATGCCATTGACTACAACGTCATCAATGCGTTCCGCTCTGCGTAGGCACGCAGCTTGTTTATCTCATGGGAGCTGCAATGCGTAGGGTTACGCATTGGTCTACGTGCACGCGTACGTTACGCGAGCGGTGTGCCATGTCTCATAAAGTTTCAGACATTACAACGTCATGGTACGTCTACGCGTACGTGTACGCTTACGCTTACGCATCCGGTGTGTTTCGCTTCTTAAACTTGATATATTTCACTATCCTTTTAATTTAAACCCATAATAACATAGTTCAAGGATCTGACACGCCTGTAGAACTATCGGTGATCGTTGGTTGCTGCAAGCGCATCCGTCCGTCTTAAGGTAATAGGAAAACATGGTTTGCGCGGGCCATATTTTTGTATAGAAAACGTAAAGTTGTAGTCACAAAAAAAAAACATGCGACAAGCTAAAGAGATTATCTAGTAGCTACAAGTATTAAATTGCGTATAAACCTCACAGATGATTGTAAAAAAAATATCATCAAAAGCGATTGTCGCGGGCCATATTTTTGGGGTAAATAATAGCGGAAACGTATTGAATTCTACATCAAAATACACTTTTACGTACTGTACAGTTGCTCCAATAACTTTTTCCAAGAAAGATAATTGTGCCAAAGATAATGATGAAAAAACAACGAAAAACATCGAAAAAGTGCAGAAGTGAGGTTATTTTCCATACTCTTTACACGTAAAGAAATAGACAGAGACAAATGATTTCGCATTACGGAGCCTTTTATCTGTATCGTAAGGGTGCCGACACATTTTGTCGTCGGTTGTGGATATTTTTTTGGCCATTTTTACTATGGTCATGATGAATAATAATGTTGGCATAGACAAATTAAGAGCGCTGTAATCGCATTGTGCCGCATCATCGCACATTCGCTCTCCGGCGGATTCTTCAATTAGAAAACAGATATCCGTACCTATCAGAAACAGATGTCCGTATCCGCGCGTTGCTTAAAATACTACATGGTTTTTCTTTCGCAATTCTTAGGGTTCCGTACCAAAATGGTAAAAAAGGAACCCTTATGGTGTGACTCAGTCTCTCTGTCTGTCTGTCTGTCACAGCTGGATATCTCGAGAACTACTAATGATATCAACTTAAAATTTGGAATAGTTTAAGATGATATTTGCCCAACTATTTTGCAAATAAGAAAGAAATAAAAATCTGTATATATTTTTAGGGTTCCGTACCAAAAAAGGAACCCTTATGGTGTGACTCAGTCTGTCTGTCTGTCACAGCTGGATATCTCAAGAACTACTAATGGTATCAACTTGAAATTTGGAATAGTTTTAAGATGACATTTGCCAAGCTATTTTGCAAATAAGAAAGAAATAAAAAAAAAATATTTTTTACAACAGGGACTGAAAAGTGGTCTTAAAAATTTAAAGTGAGGTGACTAGGGCATGTGGGGTATCATATAAAAGAGCGCTGTTTGCACATTTTAAAACATTATTTTTTCTACTCTGCAGTGTATTTATTGTGATAGTATGGAACCCTCGGTGCGCGAGTCCGACTCGCTCTTGACCGGTTTTATTTATTCATGGGTAGTTCAGCATTATTAAAGATGTTAAAATCCGTCTCAATATATAGGTAGTTGCGAGTATGTTCACTGCAGCTTAAAATTAACCTTAATTAACCGTAGTATTTAACTTATCCACTATAATTAACTTGTAACACTCCCATTGAGACATGCCTATGACCAATCCATGAAAAGACACATATGAAAAATATCATTCGATTAATTCAATTGAAACCGATAATGGCGAGTAAATTGAGACACACCTCGAAAATAAGAGCTTGACAGAACGTGGGTATGCCGCATTTGTTGGACTCTTTGTGAACAACTCTGAAAAGAAATCGACCTTGAGGTGCCCGGGTCAGGGATGTGACACGAGATGATCAGTGTACGGA
Source organism: Agriphila geniculea (assembly GCA_943789525.1). Taxonomy (NCBI): domain Eukaryota; kingdom Metazoa; phylum Arthropoda; class Insecta; order Lepidoptera; family Crambidae; genus Agriphila; species Agriphila geniculea. The sequence continues at coordinate 21,352,068 of OX038870.1, read as the reverse complement.
ATGCGTAGTAAATTAAAAAGTCCATATTAATATTTTGGGCGCTCTTCTTCGATAAAGCTTTCTAATATCACTGTTTTTGATGATTTCTACAAACTTAAAATAATGATCTTATAGAAGTTGATTATAAAACCTTTCAGACTTTTTCCTCTTTTCAGGAGCACAAAGATACCGGAAAAGTATTATTTTATGATGACTTTCAAATATTTCAGTCCACAAAATTATAAGTCCGTTCGTTTTTTCTGCTTTCTTTATCGAGCGGAATTAAATTACTTATTATAATAATGTGTAGTACGTATCTAAGAAGTGATAAGATAATTTTTGTTTTTCAATTAATTAACTCTACTTAACTATTAATAAAATACAAAAAGTATAAAAGATGTTGATGAAAAATACGTAAGAGTAACTAACACCCGTTGCCATTTTCATGCCATTTTGCACCCCCCGCATTCCTCTTCTGTCAATCTCACCATACCGTAGGTTGTCTGGAAGAGATCACTATTAGCGATAAGACCGCCATATTTTGACACTAAGTTTTATTGTTATTTCTCTATTATATGTTACTGTGGTGTTGAAATAAAGCATTATCTTATCTTACTCGTATTCACAAATATAACTATGAGGTTTCACAGTGCCCGCGCACGAAAAGCGTCACACAAAACCAATCACACGTAATACGTAAAACAAACAAACCAATCATAGAGCTTTATTTAAACGCAGTGCGTTCACGTAGTCAAGTGTCGCTCGAGTGTTGTTTACGAATACGAGTGTTACTAACGAAAAGGCTGAATTTTTTTCAGCTTTCAGATTGACAAATTCATTTTATAGCCACGTGAATCAACCATTTCAATTCGATTGAAAACCAATGCAGTTCATCATTGCATCAGTTCCGGATTTCGCAAACTAATCGACAATATAGTCCGGACGGTACGGCGCGCGGCGTGGCCTTAGATTTGGCACATTATAACATTACCCAAGCAGTCACACAAAGTCAACTTAATTCGTTTACAAACTCTATTCAATCAGACGTTGTGCTGTTGCTGATTGTAAAAGTTCAGATAATCTGACCACTGAAGGTCGCCCGTATTGAACGCAATCTCCTCAAGCTTTTTTAAACACGCTAGACGTTTTATTGTAACGCGTATTAATAATATATTTGCTCGCACAATAATACCTACAACAAGATACGTACTCGGCGAAACGTATCAGGGTTACGTTTGACAAAGGACCAATTAAAAAAAATATTATTAGGTAAGTTTTTTCTTTGGTTAGAGGAAATTTTAAATGGTTTATTACTAACCAGTTTCACAGAGTTTTTCAATGGTTGCTATGCTATATTACAAAACTTATTGTTCAATCAATATTTTCTGGGCTTGACGATTACTGTTTTACTTAAGAACGAGTTACTGTTGTTATGAATTTTTTTACATCAATTTCGTAACAACTTTAAAAATGTTTGATATACGAAATGGTATGAATTTGTCATATTCCTGCCTTCGTATTACAACCTCTGAAAACTTGCCAGTTTTCTGAATGGCTATCAATGCTTCTCTTTTATTTGCTGTACCTACAGCGAGAAAAAGATGGAACTATAGCAATTCATAAAACTGGCAAGTTTAAAGAGGTTCTAATATCCCCCCTGGTACCTACATAAGTAAGCCAGATTGTATTAAGTTAAATGAAGTTGTATCTAAATTGTACAAGTTGCTTTCATTACCGAAGTACGCAAAGTTACGCGTAAAGTAATTGATGTAGGTTAGGCACAATTTTAGTTTACATATACACACGAACTCTTTGTCACCATCACAATCATAATGATCTAAATTATGTCGCATGCTGTAGCAAAATCATTATCTGGCAACAAATACAACCGTTGAAAAAAACAGATTTATCCCTGAACACACTTTCTTTATGTCGATTATTTTTATTAAGTATAATGGCTTGAAAAGCGGCTCACTGTGTCATCATCTCATTTAGTTTTGCAGTAAGTATTGAAAATTGTTTAACTCTGCTGAAGATGATAAAATAAAAGTGATAAAACAGTTAACAATATCTCAGAATAGATATAAGTACTACCGTACAGAAAGGACACTCTCCGCCCCGCCCCAGAATCAATTACCTCACCCCACCCCGCGAGTTTGTGTGCCGAATCGTGTGCTCATTTAGTCATGCTTGTCAACGTCAACTTATTTTGATATTCAAAGCAATGCGTCGTAACTTTATTTATCAAAAAGTTGGAATTATGAATTGAACGCCGCTCATGCAGTACAAACTGCACGGTAGGTAGCCCTGGACTTACACACACAGTTGCGCGTCTACAAAAACGTCATCAGACGTCATCTGTTTATAAGGTAGTTGGAAACAGACGCTAGTTTTTTTACATTCTCTTTGGAAACAGTGTCCGGGGTGTGACAATACCACAGAATGACAATTATTCAAACACATTTCTCGGACCGGTGTGCCGCCGCAGGTTCGCAAATTAGTTTTGCAGATTAGATTTCACGATCAACGAGATTGTGTTACCAATAAATTATGTTTAAAGATTTTAATTCGACATCACTAACATTGAAATAATCTAATGAATTAATGATGGATAATAGCAATTAACCAGCGAACTAAAATCTGCAATTAACCATTTCGTAATGTATACTTGGAGTGTACCGAACTTCAAGATAGCTATGTCAAAGTGACGAGCACCTAGTTGCAGCCCGCCAGACACTGTCAGGTTTCGTCACGATTTGTTTTACTATTTAATAGCTAAAGTAAATATTTAAAAATACGTCATTTAATGATATGAAAGCATTGTATTGTTCATTTGATGATTGATGGATTTTCATTGGAACAAGAATATGACTGTTATAAAATCTATAATGGACGGGAGCGAATGAGAACGAGCATGGAGTGTAAAACTTTAGTACTTACCTACAATGTACATGGAAAACGAATAAATTAAACAACAACACAATATTTTTTGCACAACGAAACAAAACGAAATGACAAACGAAGTAACATGAAAATAAGATGTTCTATGTTGTTATTCTCAAGTGTCATCTGCGTTGTTTATGTAGGTTTATCTAAATAAAGAAAGTTGCGTCGAGTGGGCATGTGAAAAATACTTTATTTTTATTCAAAGAGGTTGAACTCGCAATTAAAGCAATGTACTCCTTATTAAATCAGTCTTTAACGGTATGAATTTATAGTTAGGGAGGCGAATAGGGGAATTTTCGGTAATACTCGAGCGTGGCAGTTTAAGATATGAGAGATACCTTGGACCTAATAGAACAACCTTGTAAAGTATTTAGCTCTATATGTAGTGACGCGCGCCTAGGATAGACGATCAGATTAGTAAAAAAAAATCGATAGTCTGAAATACTCGAGCGCGTCAGATTAAGATATTGGGGGTTGATTTTAGTGTTTTAAGACTAAATTTAACTAATCTGACGATAAGTCCTTGACGCCGCCGAGTTATAGGGTCGCGAACTTGTAAAAAAAAAACGTTAATCCGGCATTCTCGAGCGCGATTTTTTATTTTTATTTTGAAGAATATAATCTAAAACGTACTAAAAATACAAAATCTGCCGGTTTCCGCATGACCGGGAGTGTGGAGGAGCCATTTCGTCTTCCGAAAAACGCGTTGCGGCATATAAGTCGCGAACGATACATTTTACAAAAAAAAAGTTTAAATAAACAAAAAAGGTAATTTTATTTTACACAAAAAAGGTCTCTTTACATTTTTGTCCAAAGTTAAAACTTTTTGACTTGAAGCATCATAAAAACTCAAATTCCCGGTTTTTTGAGTATATCTTGAAAACTGAGGGTGTTAAAAAAAATTGATATGAAATAACGATGATTATTAAACTTCAGTGATTCGCCCTTCGAGATTACATTTAATTATTTACTTGTAGTAGCACGTATATGTGCTGCCATCGTACACAATTTCAAAGCAACACACCTAAACAGAGAGAAAAATCACCACTTTGTTAGGCGCGGGTAGATACATGCTTCATACACGTTTTGTGTCGCGGCCATCGTGCACATCTTTTTCCTTTGCTGCTAATATTTGTGTTGTGTTCTTAGTGTTTTAACATTTTCAGCATGGGAAAACGCAAACGTAATGGAAAAGAAGAAGAAATCGACAGGAAAATTAGAAAATTAGAACGAAAAAAGTCAAAATTACGCAGGAAATATTATTGTAGTGATAGTTCAAGTGAAAGTCATTATAGTGACGTTAGTGACTATGTGCAACCAGACCCATTGCTGGAGGATTCACAATATGCAGGTTTTTAAGTAAAAATTTTATTTTTTGTAACTAAATAACGCGCGTTTCCGCATGGCGCCAGCGCGGCGCCCGCCGATCGGACTGGCGCACGAGTCGTTCGCATGAACTTGACCTAGTTTTAAAAGGATAAGAATGAATCCTACATCGTACTATGAGTTTAGCCTGCAAGGCTTACACCGTTCCGCTAATTATACTCCAGTTCATTCTGTAAGGATGATCGCCGTATAAATGGAATGTACGATATAATTCTAGACCGTAGTCCGGGAGACTGCGACGTGAATTTTATTTTGTTTTACATGATCATCTACATAATTTTTTAAATAATTCTGGATCGTAGTCCGAGAGGCTACGACGTGAATTTCTATTTGTTTTATGGTATTAATCACTTAATTTTATGATAAAAAAGAAATAAAAAAAATAAGAAAATTCTGGATCATAGTCCGGGAGGCTATGACGTGAAATTAAGCATAATTTTATCAACATAATTTCTTCAACAATATTATTTAGTCACTTACCTGATTTCACAATAATTAATTCTGGATCATAATTCCGGTGGCTATGAGTTGAATTATAAAATTTTGTATAGACTATTAACATTTTTTCACTGACCTACCTAATTTGGAAGATAATCATTTTGGTTTATGGTCCGAGAGACTATTACCGTGAATTTAAATTTGTTTTTATAAACTATGGACTATTGGGTATCTTGTTACAGAAACCCCTGAGGGTAATCACAACATGTATTTAGTCAATGCTCTTCACTTGGAGTCTGGTACCGAGCTGCCCGCTCCCACCGAATCTACGCCACTTTTACCTCCTGCGACCGCACTTACGTCAGTAGTAAATCCTGTTAACAAGGATTCAACATCTACAGAGGTATTAGCGCAGTCTTCTGCTGAACCTACCGTCGAGCTGGAACCGGAAATTCTTAATATACTGGGAGATGAACCCATTAGAGAAGAAAAACTTGGCCCTTGCATCCAAAAGGACTTGGCTAGCAGGTGGTCCGACATATTGGTGAACGGATTAAAGAATGAGACTAAGAAGGAGATAATCAATAAATTCGAAGTTCCTGAAAATTTAAAATTAATTCAAGCTCCAGTTCTTAATGCGGAGATAAAGGCAGCGTCTAATGAAAATAGTTTGAAACAAAACAACATTTTAATGGAGAAACAAAAGCTTCTGGCGTCTGCAATTACAAATGTCGCTAACACAATGTCAACTTTGTTGACGGCTGATTTTAGGAACAACGTGGAGGTAAATAAAATTCTAAAACCCCTCAGTGACGCAGGTAGACTACTCTGTCATATACATTTTTCAGAGACAGTGACACGACGCACTTTTCTACTATCTACTCTTAATAAAAAGGTCAAAGAAAACGTAAAAGACTTGAAAAGAGATGGCTTGTTATTTGGAAACGAACTGCAGGAAAAGTTAAAGTCGATGAAGGCTTTATCTAAGACTGGGGCAGAACTAAAGCCTGCAATGGCTAAGCCCAAACCTCAGCCACGAAACAAACCATCAGACGCGTCTACCTCGAGGGCTTTAAACTGGAGGGGGGCGCCAGCGACGGCGGCGCCCCCACCCCCTCCTCGCCGCACTCAAGCGAAGCAGAACTCGTCGAGTGGTGGGCGCAAGCAGCCGCCGCCGCCCCGCCGTGCGAACGATCATCGAGCTCCACCGCGACATCAAGGCCGGGGCCCACGTCGCTAGATGTTGATTTTCAGGCTGGTAGACTTCAGTTTTTTTTATGACAACTGGCAAAAGGTCACCATGGATCCTGTATTATTATCATGGATCTCTGGTTTGCGCATCCCTGCATCAATAGATCATATACAGTCAGTTTTTCCTGCAAATAAACCCGAGTCTCCTACTAACAAACGTTTGATGACCGCAGAGATCGATAATCTTATAAATATAGGTGCTGTGCGTCAGTGTGAACCTTGTGAAGGTCAGTTTCTTTCCAGTATTTTCTTGATAAAGAAAAGCAACGGAAAGAACAGGTTTATTTTGAATTTAAAACCTTTAAATAAATATATTCATGCCCCACATTTTAAACTCGAAGATTATAGAACGGCAATGAGATTATTGTCTAAAAATTGCTTTATGTGTTCTATTGATCTCAGGGATGCATATTTTTCTATAAGTATTCATGACGATGACAAAAAGTTGTTACGTTTTCTGTGGCTTGGAAAAATGTACGAATTTCAGGTCTTACCATTTGGACTTAACATAGCTCCTTATATATTTACAAAATTGATGAGGCCTGTTATTCAATATCTTCGTAATCAAGGTTTTATATCAGTTATTTATTTAGACGATATGCTTCTATTTGGAAATACGTTTTCAGAGTGTACAAACAATTTTAGTACGACAAAAAGTGTTCTTGAAAGTTTAGGTTTCACAATAAATTTTAAAAATCAGTAAGCACCCCAAGCCATTTGGCAACCTTTTTAGGCTTTGTTTTTAATTCAATAGAATGTACAATAAGTATACCAGATGAAAAGAAATACAAAATTAAAGAAGAACTTCTTCATTTCTCTTCTCTTTGCTCATTTAATAGGTTTACTGGTGTCCGTTTGTCCAGCAATTCCTTATGGCTGGATGTACACGAAAAATTTTGAACGATATAAATTTCTTCACCTTAAACAAAACGACGATTATGATCAGTTTATTACCATCCCCGATTCCTTTCATGCAGATTTCAACTGGTGGCTTCACCATATTGATGAAAATGGTGCCCCTATTCGTTCAGGCAACTATCAAATTTATTCTGATGCTTCTCGTACTGGTTGGGGAGTCTGCTGTTCTAATGAGACTGCAAGTGGTCAGTGGTCCAGCTTGAAATTAACTCAACATATAAATTACTTAGAGTTATCAGCTGCATTTTTTGGCCTCAAGATTTTCGCAAAAAATTACAGAGATTGTGAAATCCTTCTGCGAATTGATAATTCTACAGCGATCTGCTACATAAACAGGATGGGTGGAATACAGTTTCCACATTTGAGTAATTTAAGTCGCGAAATTTGGCAATGGTGTGAGGACAGAGGATTATTTATCTTCGCATCATATGTTAGCTCTAAGGCAAATACCATTGCCGATGCTGAATCTCGTCGTGTACACGCCGATATTGAATGGGAAATATCAGACAATGCTTTCCATGAAATTTGTCGAAGGTTTGGTAACCCTGAAATCGACTTATTCGCTAGTAGGGTTAACAAAAAATGTACCACATTTGCCTCATGGCACCGAGACCCTGACGCATTCAAAGTGGATGCATTCACTTTCCGCTGGTCATCGTATTTTTTCTACGCTTTCCCTCCGTTTTGCCTTATACTTAAGGTATTACAGAAAATCATATCGGATAAAGCGTATGGCGTTGTAGTTGTACCTCTTTGGCCTGCACAGGCTTGGTATCCCCTTTTTAAAAAAATATTAGTATCGGACTTAATCGAATTTCCACCTAACCCTAGTTTGTTATCCTCTCCTTACAGAACCGAACACAAGATGCATCAGAATCTTACCTTGGTTGCCGGAGTATTATCAGGACGGCATTCATGAAGCAGGGAACCCCATCAGAGGCCGCAGATGTTATGCTAGCTTCATTAACGGTCAATACCTTGAAGCAGTACAACTCTTCTATAAAACAATGGTTTTTATTTTGTAAAGAAAAACATTACGATATTTTCGTTACATCTGTGCCCAACGTTTTGGAATTCTTGGTATACTTATTTAATAGAGGCTCCAAATATGGTACCATAAATACAGCAAAATCAGCTCTGTCATTGATTTTGGTTCCAGAGGTCATAAATAGCCCTCAAATTAAACGTTTTTTGAAGGGTATTTACAAATTACACCCTCCTCTACCAAGATATAGTAATACTTGGAATCCATCAATAGTTTTAGACTATTTAGCTAATTGGTACCCTAATACAAACCTTTCTTTAGAATTGTTATCTAAAAAATTAATAACTATTCTGGCGTTAGTTACAGCACATCGAGTGCAAACCTTTTCTTTGATTAAACTTAGCAATATTATTAAATTAGATCAAAAATTTGTCATACATATAACTGATCCAATTAAAACATCTGGTGTTAATCCCGTCCAAACATCTTTAGTTCTCCCGTACTTTGATGAAAGGCCTTCAATATGCCCTGCAAGGGTTTTAGAATATTATTTATCTGTTTCTGCTGTTAATCGTAAATCTGATTGTGATTATTTGTTCATTAGTTATAAGAGACCTTTTAAAAAAGTATGTTCTCAGTCGTTAAGTCGATGGATAAAGGCAACCCTGAAAGAAAGCGGAATTGATATTTCAGTCTTTAGAGCTCACAGTACCAGACATGCCTCCACTTCTGCTGCAAATAGACTCGGAGTGAGTATTGAAGTTATTAAAACAACAGCCGGTTGGACAGGCAGTTCTGAAACATTTGCAAGATTTTACAATAGAGAAGTGGTGGACACGTCTGACACTTTTGCCCGCTCTCTTTTACAGGCTAGCCTCGAATGATTATTCTATCATTACCATTAGTTATCATTTGGTAATTTGTTTATGACCAATTTCCATTACTTTGATCTTGGTAAATCATTGGAATTCAACGACGCTTGAGTCGATTACAACAATAATTTCTTCTAATCACTATGACTTTTCATTTCTTTTCTCATGTTTGCTATTGCTATTTCGTGGGTCTTTAAACATCTACAAGTAAATAATTAAATGTAATCTCGAAGGGCGAATCACTGAAGTTTAATGGATAGTCAAACGAACTTACCTGTAAGTGAATAGACCGGGCGGCCACCGCATGGTTACCTACCCCATCGAGTTACTGAAAATTACCACCTTCCACGAAAAGTAGACCTTAAATAGGTAAGAAAAATGTTGGTCTGCCGGGGCTCAACCTGGAGGAACCTTGGCGGTGCAAAGCTGTGCTACCTACTTTTGACCATCATTTTACCTCATGTGGTTACTGAACAAAACCTTTTCGTTGCTTTTAGTCTCTATTAGTAGAGTCAAAATAATTATGTCTGCCGAGCGAATTCTTGGAGGGTTCCGCAGTCCAACCATTTTTAGGGGCCGCATGGGGGTGCTATTTTACCTCATCGAGTTACTGGATGAAACCAAGTTCTCCTGGTAGCTAAAATGGTCCCCTTTAAATATTAATTGGTCTGCCAGTTCGCAACCTGGCAGTTTTTGCAGTCCAACCAAATAACTACATAGCATAAAACAAAATAGCTTCCCGCTGTTTGTCCCTATGTATGCTTAGATCTTTAAAACTACGCAACGGATTTTAATGCGGTTTTTTTTAATAGATAGAATGATTCAAGAGAAAGATTTATATGTATAATACTTGCATAATATAGCAGAGAAACACTGATAATTTTAAAGGTTTCTAATGTGTGTCATAAATAAACACTTTTTTTTCGCTTACATTGCAAACGCTGGCTGAATCCTACAAGATAGATCAAAAAATGTACTACAGTATTATTTACCTTAAAAAGGTCCACATAAAACTTCTTGGTGGTATATGTCTATCTCTTAGGGATAACCCACAATATCCAGTTTTATCCTTTCTTTTTATGAGAAACTAGCTGACCCGACAGACGTTGTCCTGTCTTAGTTATGAATATTGAATTCGAGTTGGTATAATTAATGAAAAGTTGGGTTCAGAGATATTATAGGTCCCGTTTCCGTTACCGTTCCCCTTTCCCTTTCCCGTCCCGTTCCCGTTTACTTTATAACCCAACAGCTTTATAACCAAGTATATATCACTTGTTATGTTAGTAACGTGTATGTTAGTCTATCCAAACTTACCAATTTAATATTAGGTGTGGTGGCTCTGAACTAACCGTGATGAGCACTAAGAAATTCAGTTTTCTTAGATCTGGGGTGAAGCAATCGAAAATCATGGCGAAGCACTTGCAGTGTCGCTTGATATTTCGAAAGCCTTTGACCGGGTCTGGCACGCTAGTTTGCTGAGCAAGCTTCCAGCGTATGGTTTACCTGCTGACTTTTGCAGTTGGATTTCGGATTTCTTGAGCGAACGGTCGATAAGAGTGGCTATTGACGGCTGCTCCTCTGACCTCATGGCTATAGAAGCTGGAGTTCCTCAAGGATCCGTTCTTTCCGCAACGCTTTTTTTGCTGCACATCAACGATCTGCTCATGCCCGGAATTGTTGGGTATGCAGACGACAGCACGGTTGCGGAGAGGTATTTGTCCAATGCAAAGGCCAGCAAGGAAGAAATTGGTTCCTTGAGAGAGGCCATGGTGGAGCGGACGAATACGACTTTGAGTATTGTCTCCCAATGGGGCGACAACAGTTTAGTCACTTTTAATGCCGCCAAAACGCAGGCATGTCTATTCACTGCAAAGAAGAGTCCTCTGAACGTGACTCCTACTTTCCGAGGTGTAACTTTACCTGTCACCGACAATCTCGATCTCCTTGGCATAAAGATGACTTCCGATCTCAACTTTGGTGACACAATCGAGTCGAAGGCTCAAACTGCGGCCAAAAAACTAGGCATCTTGAACAAGGTTAAGCGATATTTCACGCCGGGACAGCTTCTAACTCTTTACAAAGCGCAAGTCCGGTCGTGCATGGAATATTGCTGCCACCTGTGGGATGGGTCCGCAAAGTACCAGCTAGCCGCACTCGACTCGGTTGAACGCAGAGCCAGAAAACTCATAGGGGATAGTGCGCTATTAAAAACCAAGCTTCACAGTCTTTCCCACCGCCGTGAAGTGAATAGATATTTAAGGCACGAGTGAATAGGCTTCTTCTGGGCAAGCTCGCTTCATCTTCGGCCTCTTCTTAGCCTTATGGTTCTCGAATGTGGCCAAGAGTAAGTCCATTTAATGTAAAAAAAAAACCTTTTTGTAAGAAATAATAATATATATAATAATAATAATATAATAATAAATAATAATAATAATAATTTAGTATTGTTTAAGAAATAATAAGTTAATTTTTCAACACACTTGCTCGTAAAGTGAGCCCTAATACATCGCTTTTAGGGCCATAAACCGAACTATAACAAACGCGTGCAATAATATATAAAACACTAGTTGGTTATAGAATTAGCCCTACAAAGTTAAATAGGTACCTTACTGCAAGTTCTATGCGAGTAAACAGAGCATTTTCAATTCAACCGGGTAATACAGTTATTTTTTTAGTAACAACAAAGAGGTTTATGCCGCTGAAAATTCATTTGCATTTTTGGAATAAATAAATGTGTAGGTCCTTAATTAAGTCAAACAAATATTTATTATTATCAAATTATTCCTAATTTACAATATTTTGTTAAAAAATATTAAAATATTACCATTTTACCACTTAAATTTATATTTTTGTAGTAGGCTGTATGCTCACTAACCCCTTTGTTCGCAAAATATTATTGCATTGGGCGTGTGAAAAAAACAAAAAAAAAACCTGCTCGCCTTTTCTCATCATGATTATCATTTTGTTTTTGTCGTATTTGTTGCTGTGTGGTAAATTACTTTGTTTTTTCCTCGCAAATGTGTTGAAAAACGTCGTATGAAACTCGTGAGCTCTTACTTATTGCACACTCGGCTGAGTTACGCCCTCGCCTGCGGCTCGGGCTGCAACTGACAGCCTTGTGTGCAATAAGCAACCAAAGCTAACTTGTATCATAATGTACTAATATTACATTTATTTCCTCAATAAAATAACTCCGACCGAAGCATCTGTTTGTTTTATTACACCCTCTTTGACGATATTTGCAGCACGCATTCTTTTAATTCTATGTCAAACGTCATATTTAAAAAGTTTATTTTGTCCAAAATAATTTTATATGGTGGTTAAGTATTCTTAAATTTTCTAATTTTCCGTGCAATTTTCTTAATTTTATTCATTCATAACAACCATTTCCTGATAATATTAAACACAACAAAAAAAATAATTAGTGAAATCGGTCCAGCCAGGCGAAACAGGATTTATATATAAATATATATATATAGTATATATAGGCTTATTTACGAAGCGATTTTAAGCAATACAGCATTAATCCTTACCTTATCCAATTAAGTACCTTAAATATATTTTGCATGCATGTGATGTAGATTATTATGGCCTTAGTATCAGCACTGCACCCATGCGAAGCCGGAGCGAGTCGTTAGTTTAATATAGTTTGTAAGTTCTCCTAGTAGCTAAAATTATGCCGTTTAAATATTAATTGATTTTCCAGTTCGCAACCTGGCAGTTTTTGCAGTCCAACTAAATTTATTATAATTTTAATGTTACATTTTCAGTCAACAGACGATATTTTACTTGCTTGCTTGTTTCTTTGTATTGATTCATGAAGTATATTTATTTTCTCAAACATGCTTGGAAATTCGAACATTATTTTGACAACTTTCTTGGTGCTAAATCGGACTGGACAGACCTAAACCGCTCCGGCAATTTTTGTATGAGAATCCATTACTAACGTATAATAATGATTTTTCATAAAAATATTACAAGCCAGCCTTTCTGTTGTCTAACTTCAAAATCTATCGCAATCGCTTTCAGGATGTAATCCATTGAAGTTTCTTTTTGGCACAAAAAAAAAACTTAGCAAACAAATGCAGCAATGTGTCACATCCATCTGTCAAACGAAAGCGATTGCGATAGATTTTAAAAATTAGACAATTAAATTAGCCCCCGGGTTCCGAACAAGCCGGGTTCCGAAAAGGCTTGAGCACCATAGACCACATCCATACGCTGCGGCACGTTATACAGAAGACCGAGGAGTATAATCTGCCACTTTGCTTGGCGTTCGTGGATTATGATTTGATTCGATTAAAAAAATTAATGAGGGGTAAAAAAACTGTACTGGGCGTTGCTCTGTAAGAGTTTTTCTTGCCTTGAAAATAGCTTTTCACCTGTGCACTGCTAAAAAAATGTTTTAACAAAAACACATTTAATGGTATGGGCGCCATTTGCTTTTCGCAGTATCAGTGCTGCAAACGCCATAAAAAACTGTTCGGGTATGTTCAGAAACCAAGAAATAAGAGTTTTTTTAATTCATAGTTATGAATGTAACCACGTAATGTCAAAGTACCCCCATTTTACGGTAAGTAGTAAGTACATAATGAATAGTTTTTCGCATATAATAAACTAATTGTATTTAATATTTCAGTTTGAAAATAATAGGTAAACAGAAAGCAACCAAATAAATCAAAAATAAAATTTCGTCTATAGACAGAACATTTAATTTTCAAACTATATTAAACTAGCGACTCGCCCCGGCTTTGCAGGGGTACAATGCTGATACTAAGGCCATATTAATCTATATCACATTCATGCACAATGTATTTAAGGTACTTAATTGGATAAAGATTAATGCTGTATTGCTTAAAATCGCTTCGTAAATAAGCCATTATTTCTCATAAAAAGAAAGGATAAAACTGGATATTGTGGGTTATCCCTAAGAGATAGACATATACCACCAAGAAGTTTTATGTGGACCTTTTTAAGGTAAATAATACTGTAGTACATTTTTTGATCTATCTTGTAGGATTCAGCCAGCGTTTGCAATGTAAGCGAAAAAAAGTGTTTATTTATGACACACATTAGAAACCTTTAAAATTATCAGTGTTTCTCTGCTATATTATGCAAGTATTATACATATAAATCTTTCTCTTGAATCACTCTATCTATTAAAAAAAACCGCATTAAAATCCGTTGCGTAGTTTTAAAGATCTAAGCATACATAGGGACAAACAGCGGGAAGCTATTTTGTTTTATGCTATGTAGTTATTTGGTTGGACTGCAAAAACTGCCAGGTTGCGAACTGGCAGACCAATTAATATTTAAAGGGGACCATTTTAGCTACCAGGAGAACTTGGTTTCATCCAGTAACTCGATGAGGTAAAATAGCACCCCCATGCGGCCCCTAAAAATGGTTGGACTGCGGAACCCTCCAAGAATTCGCTCGGCAGACATAATTATTTTGACTCTACTAATAGAGACTAAAAGCAACGAAAAGGTTTTGTTCAGTAACCACATGAGGTAAAATGATGGTCAAAAGTAGGTAGCACAGCTTTGCACCGCCAAGGTTCCTCCAGGTTGAGCCCCGGCAGACCAACATTTTTCTTACCTATTTAAGGTCTACTTTTCGTGGAAGGTGGTAATTTTCAGTAACTCGATGGGGTAGGTAACCATGCGGTGGCCGCCCGGTCTAGAAGTTCGACGACTATTAAACGATGTGATTCGCCCGAAGAGATTACAGTCCCACCCAAACCCTAATCAATTCTTGTTTTGATCTTACCCATTTACACGAAATAGCATTGGTTCAACTATGGCCGACTGAATACGTGTATGAAGCATGTATCTACCCGCGCCTAACAAAGTGGTGATTTTTCTCTCTGTTTAGGTGTGTTGCTTTGAAATTGTGTACGATGGCAGCACATATACGTGCTACTACAAGTAAATAATTAAATGTAATCTCTTCGGGCGAATCACATCGTTTAATAGTCGTCGAACTTCACTTACAGGTAAGTTCGTTTGACTATCCAAATTATGTTACTTTTATTATATCTCAAAAAAAATTTTCTTTTTTTCTAAAGCTTCTCGACAATTTTCGTGGACTCGGAAAAAGTTACGCGTATCTGTATACAAAAGTATTATTAACATGTACAGTTTCATGTATGTATATTATTCAATAGCCTGTTGATCCTCAAATTGTTTTTTGGACGTACCGTAAGCAAAACGAAGTATGAACGATGCGTATGAAAATGTTGTTCTATCGCCGGATATTCTGGGCAACGAGAATGACACTGAGGACAGGAATGACGAGACGCTTGATTCAGGTAAATTTTTGTACTTCTATAATATTCTCTCAACGAAATTACTGAATAGAAATAATTGTTACGGATGTTGCAGGCACTCAGCAGGAAAGAATTGTGGATGAAGCCACAATATGAAAGTTCGAGTGAAGAAGAAGAAGATGAATTGTATTGAGCAAAAATGTAAAGATCATACTTAACAATACAATTATAATCCATTTTTTATATCATTTCATTTTTTTATACAATAAATAATACAATTCGTACTACATTTCATCTACATTTACGTTGGTTGTAACTATCGCTTTATTGTCATTCTTAAATTCCCCGTTCTATCAAGGAGAAAGAAAGGAAAAAAAAACCAAAAAACCTTTCCGGTCAGATTAAGAGAACACACCAACATTTTTGTCAGATTAAGAAAATATGCTTTCAGGATACCGAGATAAACCTCCCCAATGAAAATCTGACGCGCTCGAGTATTTCAAAAAAACTTTTTTTTTTTTGCATTTTCAAAAATTCATCGTAACTTATGGTCACGCCGAAATCGTCAGTTTTTTTAAAGGGAGCTTCCTTGGGGCCTACTTAACACCCCTTCCGAAAATCTGACGCGCTCGAGTAAATTTTTTTTTTTGCATTTTTGACTACTTTATATGCCTACCCCCACCACGCAAACCGGCAGATTAGTATACCGTTGTTATCAGAGGCACTTGGGGCATACGTAGTATGAATATCTGACGCGCTTAATAGATATAGTGAAAATGAAACTATAGAAAATAATGTAATGTCATAGTTACAATGATTGATGTAAAGTTTATTATTTGTTTGTAAGTTAATGTAATATTTAAATCATTATTCACAATTTGCTACCGTTTCCTGTTATTTGATTATTTGTTGCTAATTGTTATAAAAAGGAATTGATTTGATTACTTGATTCATGTCCGTTTGCTACAGTTTCCTCTTATTCAATGATCATTTTAAAATAAGTATAAAATAGATATCTTTATTATTAATTCAATGATAAATAATGTTAATAATATTACATTTTAATTGTCACAGGTTGTTTATTAAATTAACAGTTATTTGTATAAAAGTATTGATTTGATCGTTTGGCGCCATTGTGGCAGACTTGTTTTCTGTGATGCTAAATGCTCATTGGTTGTTTAAAAATGGCGGGATGTTTCTTGCTCTTGCCGAGCATAGCATATTTTTAGACACATTCTGCAGTAGTGAGTCAAGTGAAAAGGTTGTGGAACAGAAAGTTAAGTATTATTCTAACATGTTTATTTCTGCTGTTTAGACTATTATATTCCATTCAATCATCCATTATTGCTTGTGTTATTTATTTGATCTGGTCGATAGTTGTTGCATAATGAACGTTCCTATTAAATTAATTGTGTTACTTATTTGAAGTGGTTGATAGAATTGTTGCTTAATGAACGTTCTTTTATGGTAAATGTGTTACTTATCTGAGTTGGTTTATAGAATTGTTGCTTAATGAATGTTCCGATTGTGTTAATTATTTAAAATAATAAATTATTTGGACAAATTGTTGAAGGACTTCTTACGTTTTATTAAATGGTATTTCCCCTTAGTTTTCCTACATTTAGTTAGTCTACATTCAGTTGAATAGTCTACCTACATTCAGTTAAATAGTTCAGTTCATTCAGTTAAATAGTCTAGACTCAATTCAATAGTAGACCTTAGTTGCAATTTAAACTTAAGAGATATAATAGACAATAGGTTAGTTTTAGGTTAAATATTGCTCTATCTTTCAAAATCTATCATCAGAAGTGGGATTGTCTCTGTCCATTACAAAATATTAACACCGTTTCCTAATAATTTTCAGGGTGGATGCTGATGTGATCGGCCAGATGTCTCCGCTCCGCTGCCGTTGTGTGGTCCTGATCCCGAAAACTGCATCGGCGGGGATACAAGCTGCTGTCACAACAGTTTCGAGTACCTTGCTTCGAAAAGAAGAAAAACATCCGGACTCGTTCCTTGCTGCAAAGGCCGGTAAGGCCCTCGGTGGCTGTGTTTTTTTACGATTTCTGTGATTTATTCATAAAACCTGCTATTCAGTTAGTTGAATTAAGCGAATTATTATCTTAAAATTTGAAGAGAAAGATTAGTAATCGATATCATCTAAAGATATTAATAAAAAACTGATATGTGATGGTATTTGTGGTACACATTTATGTGGTGTCATTAGTGGCGTATAGTAGGATAATTAAATTAAAATTAGGTTAACAAAGTATTTGTTCACTTAAAATAGGTTCACAAATAGGTAGGCAGATTTTACTAAGTATGTACAATGGTTGTGTATAGGTATTGTACGTCCGAACTTTTTGAAGTGCATAGAAATTGGTGACCGTTTGGGTTAAGCAAATAATTTTTTTTTGCAGCACGGCTTATTAACTACGTCACTAGGTAGTTATTATAATTCTACACTATGAAATAACTTGCTGAAGTAATATTATTTATGTATTTTGTGTAGATCATATTTTAAACATAGACGTTTTGGTTATCATTTGCAAAGTAATAATAAAATCATTTGACGAAAGCAGTAATATTCTAACCTTTATCGAAGTATTAGTATCAATTGTTTTTAGCCTTTTCATTCTTAATTTTTTTTATTATTGCTGGTTACTATTACTACATAAATCTATACTTCTAATCATACGATAGGTTAGATTTATTGTTGTCATTACAAGGTTTACCGCATAGCGTTTGCGAATCGATGACGTAGATGCTATGAAATTAACAAATGCTTTTAACAGCCTCTAGGCTAGACTAATTATTAATTTAATTTAATCTATTAAATTAATAATTTTGAGTTGAGTTGAGTATAGTTGAGTTGTTATCTTTTTCCAATTTTAGGC
Source organism: Agriphila geniculea (assembly GCA_943789525.1). Classification (NCBI taxonomy): domain Eukaryota; kingdom Metazoa; phylum Arthropoda; class Insecta; order Lepidoptera; family Crambidae; genus Agriphila; species Agriphila geniculea. The sequence goes on along the minus strand of OX038870.1, from coordinate 21,334,127 downwards.
CAGGCAGTTCACGAAATCTACTCTTTCTCTATCTCTGTACAATATGGTGGATCACTTCATAGCTTTATTTGTCACTTTGCCAGAAATTTGACAAAATTTAGTACCTTTTAATCGATTTCCTGAAATACTGGACCATAAAAAAGTATACCCGGTATTGTGTGTACAGCAAAAAGTTATATTTAAAACTTTTTGTATAAAACATCAAACATCATATCACTGTCTTTGAATACTACAAAATCTGACAAGTGGAACTTTATTCTTATGATGATATTTACGATTTTATTTTTGAGTTACCAAGCTATTTTCCAATATTCTGTTCGGTTAATGGGTTTTTTTAGATTCTTTTGTTAGTAGATAGTATTTGTTTTGTGTAGAGGAATTTTAAATAATGTCCTCACACTGAAAACTAAAATATCAATCTTTTCGTCAGACTGTAAACTCGTCTAGTCTTAAGGCTCGGTTATGCGGAAACATTTGTCTCCGTCTTCTCTTTACGTGTAAAGGGTATGGAAAATAACTTTTCTTTTACACTTTTTCGATGTTTCACGTTGTTTTTTTTTTCATCATTATGTTTAGCACAATTATCTTTCTTGAAAGATTTATTGGAGATGGACTGCACAGCACGTTATGTTTTGATGATATTCGGATTTTTTTTTACAATCATCTGTGAGGTTTATACGCAATTAAATTCTTATAGCTACTAGAGAATCTCTTTAGCTTGTCGTGTGTTTTCTCTCTTTAGTTTGTCCTAAAAAAATATGATCCCGGCAAACCATGTTTTCCTATCATGGACCCTTAAATGAATCTATTCGCTGCTATTGTGCTACTACTATTCATAGGATATATATAGATAGTAGTACCTACTACTATATATTATTTATTTACTACTATATACTACTACTACTACTATTTATTAACTACCCCAATAAGTTTAAATCTATCAACTGATTAGACCATGTTTTTGGGTAATTTATTTCGTAATTGTGATATTTAAGTATCAACTACATATATTTAACTTTTTATAATTTATTTAAATGTTCCCGTTTTTCTTGAGATCTATATTATTATAGTTTTAATTGTTCACTTTCGAACTAGTCTACAAAAAACGTATTAAGTAAAGATACTTTTGGTGACCGTTACCACTTGAAAGAAGAACGGCGTGATAAGATAAACACTATTTTTATTAAAACACAAGGTACTTGTACTATTACCTAATCTGTGACAAGGTTGATATTATGTATATTCAGTTAGTTATTAGTGTTATTTTTTTTCATGTTATTGAATAATGTAAAAAACTTATCGGGAACATTTCTTTGACAACTTTCTTCGCGGGTGTGTAAGAAAAAAACTTAGGTCATACCACAGATAATATAATACTATACTAGGTCATACCCAAGAATCTTATATTCATATTCTATGGTATTTTACGATTTTTTTTTGAATATTTTTAGTTGTTCCAGGCAAAGAGTATTCTATTGGTCTGATAACTATATTGTTAGACAAACTAAAAGCTTAGTTTCTATTACGAGATTCTGATAGAATTTATATTCTTGGAATTCTTATGTTGTAGGAATTAAATATATTATCGGATGCCTTGACTTCAAATCCTTTTTGGTAATGATGTAGGTATTGATTTAGGATTCGATATAGGTATTGATGTTGGTATTGATGTTGGTATTGATGTTGGTATTGATGTTGGTATTGATGTTGGTATTGATGTTGGTATTGATGTTGGTATTGATGTTGGTATTGATGTTGGTATTGATGTTGGTATTGATGTTGGTATTGATGTTGGTATTGATGTTGGTATTGATGTTGGTATTGATGATGGTATTGATGCAGTGATTGATGCTGGTATTGATGCTGGTATTAACGCTGGCATTGATGCTGGCCTTGATGCTAGTATTGACGTTGATGATGATGTTGATAATGGTAATGATTCATCAATATGATAATGATAATGCTTGTTTATTCGCAAACTGATGAAGCCACATGATATTGTACCACATTTTTGTTTTAATAGAATTCTTTTCTAATTATACATATTGATTTTAATTGTAAATATTAGTAATAAGTACCTACCTATAGTGGTTTAGTCTAGTGCTTTGACTGTTTTTAGGTGTGGAAATGTTGATTTTTAACTATTTTTGCCCAGTCCAGGGTTTGACTTTGTCTGTTGTTGTGAATGGGTAGTGGTTTTGATTATAATATAGACACAAGACAGTCATATAACTGTTTCATTATGTTCTTTTAAGGACTATTTATATTTTATTATTATAATACCTAACCTAGGTACTATTGTTTAAAGTCAGATTGGCCAAACGGTTTGTGTAAAGTACAACAGAGCACTGTTCAAAAATCCACTGGTTTTAATACCTTTGCGATTGCTGATAGCGATAGAACCAAATTATACCCTTACCTGTATTCAAGTCTACGTGAATTCCACTTTGTAATAATATTTAAAACGCTGATAAGCCACATGCTTGGTACCGAATCATCTCACTGGCAGCGGGTGAATGTGATCGATATGTTTATGTATGATTTGGCAGTTATATTTATTCCATTTTGTATAATATTTAAAACGCTGTTAAGCCACATGCTTGGTACCGAATCATCTCACTGGCAGCGGGTGAATGTGATCGGTATGTCTATGTATGATTTGGCGATGAACGTTATAGGTATACCAGGTACATGATATTCGCTGGTCGGCCTTATGCTTGGTACTGGTTGATCTCACTGGCAGCGAGTGAATGTGATCAGTATGTCTATGTATTTGGCAATCGTGGCCTCGGTACATGGTATTCGCTGGTCGGTCAGATGCTTGATGTCAGTTATTCTCACCAGCAGCGGGTGAATGTTATTGGCATGTCTAGGTGTCTGGCAATACCTACCTATAAGTTATGTTGATATTAAGAAACATGGTATTCGCTGGTCGGTCAGATACTTGGTGTCAGTTATTCTCACCAGCAGCGAGTGAATGTTATTGGCATGTCTAGGTGTCTGGCAATACCTACTAAAAATGTTGTGTTGTAAAATAAAAATGGAATAAAATGTTTATTAATTAATAAAAAGGCAAAGTGGAGTAACGTATTTAATTGATAAAAGAAAGTGTCTCACGGATTCCGGTTAAGTTCCTGTTAAGTTTCTTAACAAATAATTTCATAGTTAATTTCATTTATTTTTTCTCTTTTTTGATTTTGTTTTCTTTAATTTTCTTAATTCTTAGATTCAAAGTGTTGGTATTATTACTAACCGGAGGTGGCCGGAACTCGTGAGATTTATCGAAGTACCAAATTACTTGACATTATGAAACAATGTTCAAAACATACTTAAATATGTGTATTTCAATAAGGTTATGAAGAATAAAACAAACATTGTATTTTTTTTCTTTTGTATATTTTAATATATATTTTAATGTCCTTCGAGGACGAAGTACTGTCAGTCTGGCCGTAATAGATATAGTGAAAATGAAACTATAGAAAATAATGTAATGTCATAGTTACAATGATTGATGTAAAGTTTATTATTTGTTTGTAAGTTAATGTAATATTTAAATCATTATTCACAATTTGCTACCGTTTCCTGTTATTTGATTATTTGTTGCTAATTGTTATAAAAAGGAATTGATTTGATTACTTGATTCATGTCCGTTTGCTACAGTTTCCTCTTATTCAATGATCATTTTAAAATAAGTATAAAATAGATATCTTTATTATTAATTCAATGATAAATAATGTTAATAATATTACATTTTAATTGTCACAGGTTGTTTATTAAATTAATAGTTATTTGTATAAAAGTATTGATTTGATCGTTTGGCGCCATTGTGGCAGACTTGTTTTCTGTGATGCTAAATGCTCATTGGTTGTTTAAAAATGGCGGGATGTTTCTTGCTCTTGCCGAGCATAGCATATTTTTAGACACATTCTGCAGTAGTGAGTCAAGTGAAAAGGTTGTGGAACAGAAAGTTAAGTATTATTCTAACATGTTTATTTCTGCTGTTTAGACTATTATATTCCATTCAATCATCCATTATTGCTTGTGTTATTTATTTGATCTGGTCGATAGTTGTTGCATAATGAACGTTCCTATTAAATTAATTGTGTTACTTATTTGAAGTGGTTGATAGAATTGTTGCTTAATGAACGTTCTTTTATGGTAAATGTGTTACTTATCTGAGTTGGTTTATAGAATTGTTGCTTAATGAATGTTCCGATTGTGTTAATTATTTAAAATAATAAATTATTTGGACAAATTGTTGAAGGACTTCTTACGTTTTATTAAATGGTATTTCCCCTTAGTTTTCCTACATTTAGTTAGTCTACATTCAGTTGAATAGTCTACCTACATTCAGTTAAATAGTTCAGTTCATTCAGTTAAATAGTCTAGACTCAATTCAATAGTAGACCTTAGTTGCAATTTAAACTTAAGAGATATAATAGACGATAGGTTAGTTTTAGGTTAAATATTGCTCTATCTTTCAAAATCTATCACGCTCGAGAATGCCCAAGTAACTGTTTTTTTTTACATTTTTCTTAAATAAAACGAGGGAAGAGCGGTAACGTACGAATGCTTTATTTTGACATCTGTCATAGAGAAAAAGGTTCACAGACAAAACCATAAACTAAATACCACGGATTAAATATAATAGCTGTATTTTGATACCTACACTTTCAACACCCCCACTTATCAAAATAACCCAGCAAAAAATTACTGCTATTACACATTACTTAAACAATAGTTACATGTTTACAAGTCCAAACTTATGTAAAAAACCATTATGTTTTAAAGTACACAAACCCTTAGTAAGTAGATCTGCAGGCATTTCTGCAGATGGTAGATATTTAATGATAACGATCTTTTTTGCTATGTTTTCTCTACAAAAATGATAACGTACGTCTATATGTTTAGAACGTTTGTGGAACACTGGATTAGCTGATAGCTTTTGAGCCGATTGATTATCATTAAATATAACTATGGTGTACAATGTATTGGTAATTTCATACTGCAAATTACGCAAATATAGGGCCTCTTTACAACAATCTGATATTCCCATGTATTCTGCCTCCGTACTAGAGAGGGCTACAGTACTTTGTTTTCTGGTTTCCCAGGAAACAGCACCACCAGAAAGCTCAAAAAAATAGCCAGTATATGACTTGCGGTCAACAAAATTACTGGCCCAGTCGGCATCAACATATGCTTTTAATTCTGAATTAGAGCCGTCCTTACAATATTTTAAACTATAACTAATAGTATACTTTAAATATTTGAGAACTCTTTTGGCATAAGCCCAATGCTGTTCATCATAAGAGTTATTGAATTGACTTAAATAATTTACTGCAAACACAATATCCGGTCGGGTAAGGACAGCTAAATACATCATGGAACCTATCAACTGTTGATAAGGAAATTTCTTATCACAATTATTAGATTTACTTAAATTTAACTTAGCTTCAATTGGTGTATGAACAGGTTTACATTCTATTACTTTAAATTTCTTAAGTAACTCAATAATGTAACTTTTTTGATCAATACTTATTATACCTTTTTCTTTATCATAACAAACATTCATCCCTAAACATTGTTTAATACGTCCTAAATCCTTCATCTTAAATTTTAATGACAATTCCTGTTTAAGTTTATCTGTTTCATCTTTACAATTGGAAAATAAGAAAAAATCATCGACATACAATAAAATTATAGTCTTAGAATTACCATTTATCTTGGTAAATAAACAAGGTTCTAGTTGGGATTTTTTGTAGCCCATTTTCTGAAGTTCATCATCAACCCTTTGATACCAGGCCCGTGATGACTGTTTTAAGCCATAAATTGCTCGTTTTAATTTTAAAACTTTACCATCATCATTGGAATCTAAACCAATTGGTTTCTGCATATAAATGGTTTCAGACAGAAAACCATTCAAAAAAGCTGTACTGACATCTAAGTGGCTGATATCTAAATTTAATTTTACTGCTAAGGCAAACATTAACCTTAATGTAGAGTGTCTTAAAACTGGAGAAAAGGTCTCATCAAAATCTACACCTGGTCTTTGGCTAAAACCTTTAGCTACTAATCTGGCTCTAAAGCGTACACTATTGTCTACATTTAACTTTTTTTTTAAAACCCATTTAGATTGAACTACAGTACCTTGTTGTGGAGGATCTACAAGTACCCATGCATCATTGTCCTTAAAAGAGTTCAGTTCTTCTGTCATAGCTCGCTTCCACTGCAAACTCTCAGGTCCGTTTAAGGCCTCCGTTACACTAATTTCACAACACTGATTGTCATCACTTTTTACACACACATTACAGATGCCAAACTGATCTGGCTTATGGCCGATACATAAATTTGAATAGCCATAATATTCAGGTTTCTTCCTTGCACGCTTCTCTATGTTTTGTTCCTGCAAAACATTCTGCACACCTTCCGGCATCAATGATGTAGACTCATAGTAACTATCCTCTGAATCAATTGACTCTTCTTCTGGCACAAATGTTTTGTCGTTGTCATCATCAGTCTGCTCTTCATTTTCTTTTTCTAAACTGAATGTATCTAAACTCTGGCTAGGCTGTTTTTCTTCCCCCACTGAATCTGGTATCACTTCACTTAAATTCTGTACCATGACATCCACTGAATCTGAAGCTGGCATGTCTTCATTCTGTACTATGACATCACATGCCGAACTGTCATTTTCATTTTCCATAATTGTGACATCTCTTGCTATTTTAACGGTGCGTGTCACAGGGTCATACAGTCTATAGCCTTTGACGTTATCTGCATATCCAACTAAATAATACATTTTAGCCTTTTTGTCCCACTTCAATCTTTTTTCCTTTGGGATATGTGCCATAACTTTGCTGCCAAATATCCTTATGTGACTGACATTTGGCTTTTGTCCAATCCATAGTTCATATGGAGTTTTCTGGTTTAATCCCGAAGCTAATGATCGGTTCTTTAAATACACGGCTGTATGAACTGCTTCAGCCCAGAACTTCTTGTGTAGATTTCCATCATACAGCAGACATCGGGCTCTTTCCACGATGGTGCGATTAAATCTTTCACACATCCCATTCTGTTCTGGACTATATGGATTGGTTCTTTGATGAACTATGCCACATTGTTTCAAGTATTTTGACATTTCATTTGAACAAAATTCTGTGCCATTATCTGTCCTCAAAATCTTCAATCTGTAATTGGTCTGTTTTTCAACCATTAACTTGAACTCTTTAAAGTAAGTAAAAACTTCACTTTTATTCTTTAAAAAATAAACAAATGACATCCTGCTGTAATCGTCTACAAAAAGCAAGAAATATCTTGATGAACCAATTGAGTGGGTTTCCATTGGTCCGCACATATCGGCATGCACAATCTCCAGCACTCTCTCACTTCTATGACTGCTTTGTGGAAAAGGCAATCTCGACTGCTTGCCTTCACAGCATACTGTGCAGTTAAACTTGCTAATCTCAGCTTTGTTTTTAAACACTAAACCTTCTACTGCACCTTTTCTCATGTGGTTGAGATCTGTGCTATTAATATGACCAAAACGTCTGTGCCAAGTCATTGCCATAGCTGCAAGGACTTCTTCTGACTTTGCAATGGTTAATTTGTAAACACCATTTGTCAACTGTGCTTTTCCAATGCATTCATTGCGCTGATTGTAGATGTGACACTCACTTTTATTAAAAATTACTCTGTTGCCACTAGATATCATCTTACTAACCGATAACAGGTTGGTTGTAAGGTTTGGTATGCACAGAACATTGTTAACATTTACATTAAACTCGGAGTATCCAACACGAGTTGTAATCTGTAGGTCTCCAGAACATAACACTGGCACGCGTTCTTTATTTGCCACCACAATGTTACGTATTTCTGTGTCGTAAGAAATATTTTTTAACATATTTTTGTTACTTTCTGCAACCATGTGAGTGCTCGCGCCCGAATCAATATAAAAATCCCTGTCACTGAATTCACCTGTCAAGAACATTGCACTAAATGCATTTACATTTTCTTTATGTATATTTGCATTATTGTTATAGCGGCACTGAGTTTTATAATGTCCAATGCGTTTGCATTTACAGCATTTTATATTCTTTACTGGTTTAGTATTCATATTATCAGTGTCATAATTGTTGACACGTGGGGCTTGAGTTCGTTTCCCGCTAACGCCGCCATTTGCTTTTTCCTTATACGAGTATCCATTATTATTTCTGAAATTTCCTTTAGCAAAAAAAGCTCCGTCGGACTTCGATAGATCGCAGTCTGCGCTCATATCCAATAGTTTTGTTTTTATAGCATCTGCACTTATATTTATTCCGGAATGTTCTATCGCCATAATCATTGGCGCGAACTTTTCTGGCAATCCGGCTAGCAAAAGCGAGCCGATCCACTCATCGTTTATTGCGAATCCGGTGCCCTTAAGTTTCTGAGCCGTATCCACTAACTGAGTCACATATGCAGTCATTGACTCACAGTCTTCAAGACGTATGGATATCAAACTTCGCAGTAAACTGATGCGACGCGTAAACCCGGAGTCATCAAATAGAGATTTTAACTTCTCCCATAAACTGGATAAGGTGGCTTCGCCTTTAATGTGAACGTAGAGAGAAGGATCGATAGTCATCACTATTTTAGCCCTAGCCTTCTTATCTTCCGGTTCACTCAATTTCTTCTCCTGATTCTGAAGGTCAATGCCTTCCAGTATAAGAAAATTTTCCACGGCAAACGCCCACTCATCATAGTTTTGCCGGCCCTTTAACTTGGGCACGTTGATACTATAATTTCCTGCCATTATCCAATTTACTGTGCACTATAAAAATAAACTATTGTTTTACTAATTTTACTAGCAAAAAGCCCATAACCTCTTAAATAAAACGAGGGAAGAGCGGTAACGTACGAATGCTTTATTTTGACATCTGTCATAGAGAAAAAGGTTCACAGACAAAACCATAAACTAAATACCACGGATTAAATATAATAGCTGTATTTTGATACCTACACTTTCAACAATTTTTGAAAAACCGTACACGCCAAACCCACCGCTAAAATGGTTTTTACCATACGAGCTTTTCTTTCCGAAATTATTTTATCTTTTGATTTTGATAGGTCTCGACGGCGCCGTTGAATTACGCCATTTAGCTACCTCGCCTCCCTAACTATTAGATATCTATAGGTTTGCATTAAGCAAAAAAATCACGAAAAGAATACATGGGCTAGGTGTTTCACTTACACCTGAAAAGGAGAAAGTGAAACAGTGGCCTAAATAACTTTAAATATTGTGTCCATTTAAGAAGCATTATTACATAACGACTGTGATTGGCGTTCTTAATCTCAGAAACAAAAATCCCTTAACAATTATATATTACATTAACAATTTTGACTTGTTGAATAGTGCATATTAGCCTTGGACGAATCAACCACATATTAGGTATTGGAATAGTTCGTAGCGGCCTCGCTTTTTGGAATTTTTGCTTAACTTTTTAATTAAACCCAAAATCGCATAGAAAGATTTTCATAAAATGCGCGAAGGCTTTTTTTTAACCTCTTGGATTGAACTACTCTTCTAAAACAAATTAAATTTAAAAAAAAATTTTATCTCTTATATAGTCGAATAGTTCGTAATGGCCTCGGAATTTTGAAATATGTATGGAAAATTAAAAAAAAAAAAACACCATAAAACTATTAAAAACGCTCAGAAATCCTATTTAGATACATTAATATTATTACGTAAAATTTATATCAGAATAATTTTTACTTCATAGGAAGATCCATACTTTTAGTTGATGTATGTACTTTTTTGTCTTTATGTGTATGTTCAAGTTGACTCTGAGAAATCTTTCACTAACTTTCATTTTCATTCCTAACCCTCTAACTTTCCAGTGAATCATCATATAATAGTACTTTTTGTCGCGGACACATATAATGTATTTAGTAGACCCAAAGGTTTCTCTAGGTTGTTTCGCTAAAACCCGTCAAAATTTAAATTTCGACAAAAAATGTCATAGGTTCCTTAAGTAAAAACAGGACAAAAGTATCATGAACTGTGCAGACCGCAACTTCGCCTGGTAACAGGTGCTATTACTGGTCATGGACAATTACCAGACATCTTTTTAACTTAGGTGTCACGGACAGTCCCCTATGCAGAGAATGCATGGAGGAAGAAGAAGCAGCCGCCCACGTGCTGCTGGAATGCAGAGGGGTGGCCCCTTACCGGGCGAGGTACCTCGGCTCGCCGGGCAGCGTCCAGGAAGCAATCACGAATGTGAAAGCCCTTGGAGCGTTCCTGGCTGAGCTGGGCTGGCTGGAGTGATCCGGCCGCACATCATCTGACGCAAAATAGGCGCAATAGACGTCGAGTTGCGGAAACCGCCTGCATTGATAAGAAGAAGAAGAATCATGTTTAACCGTTTATGGTCAAATTCTATTAATATTGGGTCCAGTTTCAAAAATATATATATAGGGTCCACATATGAGTAGTAACGTTGAGGCAGTCATCGTTACTACTCATATGTGGCAAGTCATCGTAAACAATGATAAATGATTTCGCTATCGATTATACCATACAAGGAGGCATGCGGAATTAACATCTACTCTTACACGACAACAATGCCAGAACTAAGACGATAGATCTGTTACATGGCTCAGTGGGCGGTAACATCATTATTGTCGTAAATTAGAATTTTATTGTAAATTTTGTCGGCCTAACAAATACTATCCCGAATCAATGCGTAATGTACGTTTACAAATAATGTAAAAAAAGATATAGGTACCTTTCCTATTGAAAAACATATTTTTTTCATATATTTTTCATACCTCCAGCCCTTGGATCTCTGAATTATGCAGATGCGGCTGATTTTTAATCTTTTTAATCGGGTTAGCTTCGAACAAGAAAATGTTTTAAAAACTCAGGGGGTCGATTAAGAAATGTTTAATGCGATCTAATGCGATACACGCAGCTGCGTCCGTGCTTCGTTTTGATTGTTTCCTATTACAAATCACTTTCGTATGCGATATCGCGAAGTGATTGAGTGAGTTTGACAGTTTCTCTCTAGCGTATCCGACATCGTTCGTTTAGTAGTCTATGGGCTACGATACGATAGCCAAACTCAAAATGTTTGCTATTTTCAACCGACGAACTGCGGACGTGTCCAAGTGACTGCGTTACACAATTGCGTACGTTATTTTTGTAATTATCCCCCTGATCGGCAGCGGAGTCGTCTCAAATCTATTTTTTAGTTTAATTAAAAAAAGTTGTAAACGCAAAAAGCGCATAAGAGTCGTAACCGCTGTCCTTTAGGCGTAAACACTGACCTGCATAAAAAATTTTTTTCAAGTCAGTGGGCGTAAAGAATTACGCACGAGACGGCGACAATCCAATCCAACGTGCTTGAATATACGCTTGAATGGTTGTTGTTACTATTTATTTGTTATAAAGATAAATTATTACAAAAAATACAGAAGGAAATTACTTATTTACTTACAGTTATAATCTCTAGATATAATTAGCAAAAGTTAGTGAGTAATTTGACCTGTTGTTCTTTTCTAGCATAATTATTATTTAACATAATCAAGAATTGGCTAAGCAAAGATAAGCCGGCAACAAAAATTTATGAATAAAAAACTGGTATGACCGTGGGGCGTAAGAGCCAATTCCTCTTCTTCCCCACGACACTACCAAGGCGCTACTACTGGTTATTGGTATTTTTTTTTTCATTTTTTCCCTTCTACACTACAGGCCCAGTAGCGCTTTGGTGTATATTTTCTTTGCCAGTAGTGCCGTAGGTAAATGAAAAATTCCACACATATGCATTCCCCACGACACTACCAATGAGGTGTATCACGCAAAGCTAATCGCAGTTGGCGCCAGCGGCTACCCGGCCGCTATCAATGGTTTTGATTGGTTAAAATACGTCAGAAATGACATTAGACATTTGAAACAACCAATCGAATTTCCGATTTCAGGACTGTCGCTTGTGGCGCCATTAGTTCCTCAGTATCACACCCCATTTTTTCGAGCAATTGTCAAAAAGAAATCACTTTCATTTTCATGTTTTGCGTAGGTAATCTAGTTTAAACGTCGACTTTGATCTTCGTTTTTTTTTTAAATCGATTTCAAATTAGCCCTGTCGTAAAGCTAATGCTAGCTATCAAACTATTGCCATCGTACCAAAGCGAACTATAATACCTAATAGTACTTATATTACAATAAATTATATCTACCTACCTAAGTAAAGATTGTAAAAGTTTTACCAAATATTTTTTCTAAAATTCTCTTTAGTTAATACTTATAGATTGCCTTGTGATTTCATTGATATTACTGCCGCAGCAAAATGAGTATATTGCGTTTTGTACCCACATTACGAAACAGTATTATTGTTTATAGCCCGGCCAATCTCCGGATCGCACGATAAATAGTACATCAGTTAGTTTGGAGGTCAATATTTGCAATACGTTCTTATTTTATCGCCAGTCTATTAAAATAAAAATGTATACTTAATGTATTTTCACTGATTTTGTTGAATTATCAATAGGTACACTCAGTTTTTTTGTTGACAGCTAATCATTCTCGTTCATTTATGTAATATTTTTATTCAAACTATGAATAGAAAGAGCTATAAACCACACTTCAATTATATCGATTCTTTTTTTGATAAGTGGTACTAATTTGTAGTTTCGCCAACTGGACACACGTGTGTCCAGTCGCTTGTGTCTAATTGGTGAATAACCCGTTTGTACTGTACATACATAAATGTCCCAACAATTTAAAGTAATGTCTTTATTTGTTTGTTTTATATACATTCGCATAATTAATGTTTTGAAGATGATTATTATCTGAAGTACAATTATGAAAAGACATCTCTAAATATAAGAATTCCTTACACATATTACTGGTGTTATTTTTAAATTACGGTGTTTTTATAAATAAAATAATACTAAATACTTGGACAATTTCACACAGTTCCATCTAGCCCCATAAGCAAATCTTGTAATATGGGTGCTAGTCAAATGATTTACTATTAAAATTTATATACTTTTCAAATAAACTTATTATACATAGTAACACCAGACCCTTAACAGAAATTAAAATCCATTATTTTTACTTCTTCCCGGCCGGGAATCGAACCCGCTACCTCTTGCGTGGTAGACCGGCATGTTGACCACTGCACCACTCAGGTGGTCAAAGTTTTAAGATTACTTCTATTTATATTTAAGCTAACCGACTAAAGTTTAGTGGGCATTCTCTTGAAACCGGTAAGGTTTACGTAAAGCGTTTTAAAATTAGTACGTGATGAGGCAACAGACACCTTCTTAATCGATAAATTTATTCTAATGTGCCTATTTTTCCGTTTTATCGTATTTCCAGCAAATCATTATTTACGGTGGTTTAAGAAGAGTTAGTCAGTTGAAACCAAAAATAACGGTCACAAACTGGGTTACCTGTTTTGAAAATTAGCATAATTAAGTAATGTATGGAAATATTTAACTGACCTACAAATTGAATTACTTATATCTGACGTTTTTAGCAAAAAGTTTAATCAAATGTACGAGTAATTACGGTGTAAGAGAAGAATACATGCATAGTTAAATATTTATATGGTCTTACACCGAGGCTTATGAATATTTCATTTATCCATATATAATTATTTCGAATTGACCGTTTGTTTTTAAAGCTGGCCTTCTTTTTAGTGAAACAAATCTATTAAACTTTATCATTTGGATAAAATACATAGCTAGGTTGATATCATAAAGTACCAAAGCTCTCATAGAATCTTCAAAATGCTATTTTAAACGTCTTTTGTATTCCCCTTGTAAAAGACATCAACGAGCTACGTATGTTTCTTTATAAGATCGTCGTTTAGCGTATTTTTTATTTTTTTATATTTTAATTTTCATATTAAATAAACTTTTTGTACACTTAGCGACAATTCAGAATCGATATAGTTCAGTTAAATACCTATGTTTATAGCCTTTAGAGTAGGTAGCCTATTAAAGTGGGTTTACAAATAGTTTTACACATATGGATTGTTTTATGACACATCATAATGTTACCTTGATGACTTCGTTATCTAAAGAGTTTCACAAAAATTATACAAGGTACCGCGACAAACACGCGTACGTACAGTTTATTTATACCTACTTATGGCGAAGGCTGTTCTAAACAAATATTTGAACCTGCATGACACGCTCGGTGTTACAAAAGCTTCCTCGAATACCTTATTGGGCGCTTATCGTCATGATCGCATTGTTTATAGTTTAGGACGGCGCACCCAAAAACCGGATAATTTAGAGACACAAATGACCCAGTTTGTGACCGATCTCCAATAAAACTAATGTTAATCGCCGATGCAAGACGACCTTGACGACTATTCTAGTTTTATATAATTTCGTCTTGGTTGCGTTCAGCATTTTTGGCGCAATCTGCGTACTTGCGATATTAAATGCGTTTTAAAATGATAAAGTTTTCAAGGTGGTATTGGCGCCCTTATCAATGTCGAATTTCGATGTATATTTCCAGAATAAATTACGCCGGCTATAATTCTGGAAATATTTATTGATAAGGTTCATTCTAATCAAACATTGAAATGTTTAGAGAAGAATTTTTTTATTGAAAATATTGGATTAACAAAAATTTTTGCGATATCTTGTTGTTATGTATTTATCTGTATTCGAACCATTTATGTCATCGTTTAATCTCATTCTCAATCATTTATTGCTTTTTATATCAACCAGATCCAAAAAATGAAGACGGACCTGTTTAAGTATCAAATAAGCACGCAACTTCTTTGTAATCATGGGACAACAAAATAATGCGATGTGTGAATCTGTTAAGCAAATACTTTAATATAAATGTGATACGTACGAAGGCTTGGTTAAAGTAAGAGCCCAAATACAGGCCCAAGCGTATGTGTCCGCCTATTTTTATTAAGAAACGATTGCTAAACTCTTATGACAGGGCTCAGTGGCCCATTTATGTCATAGTAATGTCCCACCGGGAAGTTTATCAATCGAATAATCTACTTTACAATCGTTATTACCATAAGCAGACTTCCGCGCCATTGGCTACCAATTTGACTTATATAACATGAGGTTGGTGAAGTATCGGTAGCAAACAACCGGGTGATTTATTATTAGCTTTACTGGGCGAAAGACCTAAATACATAACTTTGTACTCAGTAGGGTTAACTGTAACATTCACTTAATAATTACAATAATGAAAAATAGGGATGTTTCATTTTATTATTGAGAAAAGATAAATAAATGTACCATTCCCAAACCCTGAACATTGAACCTTATAATTTGATTGCTATAGGCACCACTAAATGCTTTTTGAATCAGGAATTATTTTAATTGATGCAAATTAATGGAATATGGTAACGATGATAAGCTCTACATTTTTAAATTTTCGTACAGAGGAATAAAGTCAATAAGATATTTTGGCTTAGCTGGCGCCATTATTGGCGTGCTAGTCATATTTTAGCCTAGTAAAAGTAAAAGATGCCTTTTATATCGTATTAGGAACTCGAAGAAGAAGCAAAATAGCTGTAACATCTGTCTTCAGCTGTTTGCTGGTGTTAACACTAACTTCACTCAAACAAAATTTATTAACAACCTTCCTTCAGAAAAGATTAGTTCGTATTTAATATAATTACGTCACCAACGAATCGGCTTGTTCTGACGTTGTGACAACATTGTCACAGATTATATCACAGATAAGGTAGATTGCATTGATGCAAGAAGCCCGGGGTATCAAACCTTCTGACCTGTGTGGCAAGTGTAGACTTTATATCTATTAACGACAAACATCTCAAGCTAAAGATCTTACAAGCTTTTCATGGTAAGATTTCATTGCCTTATTTTCATGTTTTGTATCAAAGATTTAAATATCTTTGTTTTGTATGTAACTATTGTATCTTATCACAGATAATGATACATGCTCCAACACACGATTTACATGTCCTTTACCGAAAGAAAAAAATCCACTTGTAATAAACTACGTTTTAAATCTTTAGAGAAACGCCGCTTTGGCCGTATTCAAATACATTTTCGTTTTAAATAAGACCTAGTATAGTATTAAGTTTCATTATCTGTGATAAGATACAATAGTTACATACAAAACAAAGATATTTAAATCTTTGATACAAAACATGAAAATAAGGCAATGAAATCTTACCATGAAAAGCTTGTAAGATCTTTAGCTTGAGATGTTTGTCGTTAATAGATAAAAAGATAAAAAAGGCAATTTTTTTTACAAGCTAAAGCTTTTTTACTGTGACTGATATTCAGGGTAGAAAAAAATATGGTAGTTGGAGCGAAAATACTCGGGAAGTACTTACCCTAAATATTGATGATGGTTAACTTTACTTAAAGACATTCTTTTTTTTAAATAAGTAAAAGTACATTCAAAGTTTTTGAAAAAATTAAGAAGATGGAGTAGGAAGTACCTACATCAATTTTTTTTAACTAATCTACCATTTTTAGGGTTCCGTACCTCAAAAGGAAAAAACGGAACCCTTATAGGATCACTTTGTTGTCCGTCTGTCTGTCTGTCCGTCCGTCTGTCTGTCAAGACCCTTTATCTCGGAAACGCGTGGAGGTATCGAATTGAAATTTAAACCATATACTAAGGTCTACGGACCCTTGAAGCTGTAAAAAAATCAAACTTCTAAATTAACGTAAAAAAAAAGATACTGCCGCTTAGGGCGCAAAGAACGCATTTTCGATACTCTCAAAGGAATCAAAATTCATAGGGTACTTACCGTTGACCTAGAACTATGAAATTTGGCAGGTAATAGCGTGTTATACTACACTTACAGGAATAAATCTGAAAACTGTATATTTGTAATTAAATCATAATAAAATATGGTCATTAAAATACGTAATTATTAATCATCTTGGTGAAACAACGGTATGCGCGGCATTGCGCGGTCATAGTTTAACTTCTAATTACTTTTGGATTAATCGCGCCACTAATTCTTTTAAAAATATCAATATTTATTATTATTAATTATTCATATCCTTTCAAATATTGTTATAGTGAATTACTTTTAAAAATAAAATTAAAAAGTAATAAATTTGGCTCTAAATATTTTCGCAACATGGCGGTGTGTCACGCTGTATGACAGGGGGTCTTCTTCTTCTTATTTTTGTTTTGGCAATCTACTTTCTTCATGGAAGTAATTTTTACCAGTGTCAAGTGTTGAATAGTTCAGTGGTAGATTGTTTTAGTTTACATTAAAATGCGGGTGCATCGCATTCCAATGTTGCTTGGAGCATTTGGCACCAAGTATAATCAAGACAGTTTACTCGGTAAGGTCAGCCGAGGTAGCCACCACTACAATAAAAGTCTCGGCTTCACACAACCAAAGGGCCCTGTTGGAATACACCTATTTTCTCTAATAACATTGCGATAGATAAAACCATTTCACAGAACATTATACAGTGTACTATCGATATACAGCGCCATCTGTTGACAATCAACAGTACTTGTATTTTGTGGGTTTGTAATTATTTTATTTTTTCTCAAAAATGCTTTATTTTGACAACCTTCTTCGTGCTAAATCAGAGTTTACGGACAGACCTAAACCGCGCCGTCAATATTTGTATGAGAATCCATTACTAACGTGTTATAATGGATTTTCATACAAAATTGCCGGCGTCTGTCCAGCAATGTTTCTATTAAAACTCATTACACACGTGTAATTCAGAAATGGAGCGAACTTTTCAATGAATCACAAATATAGGTATCAAATGTCGCCTTGATGAGCGAGCACATTCCAAAATATTTTTTTTAATATTCGGTATACTGGTATCACGTGAAAGGCCTTGATGAGCACATTCCAAAAAATTAAAAAAAAAAAAAAACGAAAAAAAACTGTTTTGGTGCAATATGGGTATCAAATGAAATGCCTTGATGAGCGCATTCCAAAAAGATAAAAAAAATTAAAAAAGGAAAAAAATTTTTTTCAATACCTATGGGTATCAAATGAAAGTTTTTTGAAAAGTTTTTTGGAATATGCTCATCAAGGAGCATATTCCAAAAAACTAAAAAAAAAAAAAATTTAAAAAGAAAGGTTATTTTTTTTGCAATATGGGTATCAAATGAAAGGCATTGATGAGCACATTCTAAAAAAACTGAAAAAAACAAAAAAAATTTTTTTTTGCAATATGGGTATCAAATGAAAGGCCTTGATGAGCACTTTCCAAAAAACTGGACAAAAAATGAAAAACGAAATAAATGAAAAAAAAACTGTTTTTTTTTCAATATGTGTATCAAATGAAAGGCCTTTATGTGCACATTCCACTTTCCATTTTCTTTTTTCAATTACTGTAAGTAATTTAAAATTAAAATAAAAAGCTTAAAACTTTTAAAAGTTAAAAGTTTAAAAGTACTACACAAGCCTTGGCCGCAACTAGGCATTGATGGACTAACGTATGTTCTTCAATGCCTGTCTTGAGTGCCGCTGCAGTAATGTACTATTCCATTTCAAACTTCGCCCGTGGTCAATTCTTTGTCGTAATCCCTGGAAGGGTTATTTTCTACGTGGCGACAAAGGATTTCAAATGGTTATCTATATATAGCAGTCTGCTGAACGGATTTTGATGATATTTTTTACAGTTTGGTAGCTTGGAGTCCAACTTATAAACTAAGCAATTTTTCACATAATTCCGGTAGGTAGAACCTGGGATAAAGCTTGAACTCTCCGTAGTACAGTTTTCATATAAAAAACTAATAACTACCAACCACTTTTTTTCAAAATATTTCCTTTGTACCGACACAACTTTTCTATAGCTTTATTTTATGTATAGATGTAGGTCTGTACGGAACCCTCGGTGGGCGAGCCCGACTCGCACTTGTCCGGTTTTTTATATCTTTCTTGGGTCAGCCTTTAAATTTAAGATACTATTTTATTTAGAAGAAATTGACCCTTATCATTGACTCTATCGATTGATATCATAAAAGAACAGAATGTTATATTTTTGGATTTCAGCCCGCTCCATTCCCGGCTGCGTAAAGTGATTTACCAAAAATATGTGAATGCAGTTTTACTTATTTTTAAAAATAAAGGAATATTTATTTTCAGTTCAATTTGCCAAAATCAATAATTAGGAACTTTCCCACCAACTACCGTCTTTTTTGTTCAACCTTGTTTACCATAATTAGTAGGTATAATCAACAGGCAGTGCTTTTAATTTTTTTCAGACAAACTGCCATGGTGCCATGTTTGTCCTACTGATCAGTTATAGTACTTATGCCTTTTCGTTGCACCGGCTCTGCAGATGTACTCCAATAGCTTAAGCTATATAGCTAGTTACTAATTGAGCCGGTTTGTATTCTACACACAGAAGCGTAAACTTATTAAGAATCATCAAAATGGAGCGTGACAGGGCTTGGTGAGATTAATCCGACCGATACTACAAAGTGAAGAAAAAACCGACTGACTTTGAAGAAACCACAATCTTCGTGGGTATTGTCTAAGAGATATCCTTGTCGCTGCCGGCCGGCCGGTGCCCTTGTTATAGATACATACGGTAACCAAAGTCGGCGACATCGTAATACGCCCCACACTTCTTCCTGAATCAATGTAAAGCGACATTGACATTTAGGCGAGCGAGACACTGCGACACTGGCCTGCCGACACGTGTGTGACAGAGACGAACACTATTCAAGAGGCTGTGTGCACTGAAATCGAGAGTTAAAATCTTTTTAAATCAGCTGTAAAGTTCACGCGTGTGCCACGCATTCGTTACGTCCGGCGCGCGTCCTTGGCCACTCGACTGTCCCTTCGAAAATCACGTTTGGATCAGTGTACGCGGTTTTAGCATCAAATATTCTTATCATTATTTTGAATGAACGCCCCAGGCGGAGATGTTCACATTGTTAGTGGTCGTGATAATGCATCGTGAGTACGGCGCACTCGCAGCGCAGCTAGTACCCATTGAACTGGTGTGGGCCGTCGATATTAGCGCAGCTAATTAGCGCCGGAGTAGTAACAATACCACCGCCTGACCTTGATCTCGTTTCACGTACCAGCGTCTCTATCGTCCACCTGTTAGCCGACACAAAAATCGCCCGGAGACAAAACAGATTAGTCGAATGCAATCAGAACTTACACCGAATGGCTTCTCAGGTGTCTGAACGTCCTAGACTGCTTATTATAAACAATTTCTACCTGACATCTTAACAGCCTTCTATCGGTGATTAGTGTCAATATCTTACTGAATATTACTTATTATGCCTTCAGTTTTTTTCTCTCCGCACTAAAACATATAGTAATTGAATTGACTATTACCTATTACAGATCAATTTGTAAGTTTCATCATACCTACTACCGTCATGTAAGTTGCCGGGACCGCTTGCTTTAGATTAGTGCTTACTAATTATAAGGCAGATAGATACCTATTACCGGTCAGTTGCGTTTGCGATAATTTCATATAATTTTATCGTAATGCAGAAAACAGTAGTATCAGGATATGAAATAAGTGCATACATATCCAGTTTGCATGCTTGGAGTAGTGTCTTTGCCAAGCAATTCCATTTTACCCGACTTCAAAAATTTTAATGGAGGAGTTTATCTATTCGTCGTGTATATATTTTTCATGTCGTACTCGTATCCAGTTACCGATGGAAGATGGCTGAGCCGATTGAAATGATTCAAATGGTATTATATCAGGTTTGTTTAAAAGTCGGTAGATACCATTTGTTGAAATTTTGAAATAGGTTCAGTAGTTTTCAGGCAATCCTGAAAATACTGTCGTTTTCGTAACCATTATAATGAACTAACGGATGACACACCAAAACTTCTTTGTTTAAGAACCGATTTAGATGATTCTTTATTTGTTTAGAATATGATATTTTAAGGATGATACCGTTTTAATTTCATTGGCATTGGACCTTACACTATGGAGATATTTACGTTACCTACACAAGGGTACTCCTTAATATCAAACGGGAACTGTATAGGGATGCAATATTACTAGGTTTATAACAATCTGAAACACGTTAGGTACCTAACAATGGTCAAGGGCGTTCTGAACTAGACTTGAACTGCGAAAGTATTTACAACGGAACCCCTTAACAACAAACAGCGCGAAAAGTGGAAATTTAGTTATTAGGGGTATTTTACCATTGAAAAGATAAATTAACACTTTTTATTCATACTACATGGCAATATAACACATACATCAGTACCTACCACAAAAATGTAAAAAAAAAACAAACCGCTGCTCCTTCAAAAACCTCAAACAAATAGCTCTTAAGCCAGCTTCAAAAATAAACAGCCCTAAAAAGCAAGAAATAATATTAAAATCTGCATAATTACTGTAATTGTGCCTACGCATGTCTGATATTTAAAAAAAGTCTTAAGACAATAGCAGTGAAAACGCCAGTTTATTCTTTTCATAATGACTACGCGACGTGTGCGAACGACTGAGAGGGGACAATAAAATGGGAGATTAAAAGGTTAAACTACGCCTTGACATTATATGTGACAATATACAATTTAAACCGAAAGCAAGTTCATGGGCTAATCCTCATTCAATGGGAGAGAAATTTTATAATTCGTTACAGCAATGAAAGAACCAATGCCACGATGGAAAAGCAGCGAATCACGAATACTATACGAATTTGAACAAAAGTAACAAACGCCCAAATGACCTCGACATTTTTAATTTCTGATACAATATCTATTGTCTTTTTTTTAAACACTTCTTCTCATGTTAATGCGTAATAAAAGTAACATAATCTCGTGGTACACACGAGCAAACATTCAAACTAAACAAAAGGAAAAGAAAGTGAAACTGTGAACAGTCTTATAGTACATTACGTGGACACTGACAATACTCACGTACCTTAGTTAGACAACGCCGTATAATATCTAATGTCCGGTTTCTTTACTACTACTTAAATGGTCTTGCTTGACTTTTGAAAAAAAACGTTGTAATTTTCTCCCACAAAAAATAAGACTGTCTTGTCACTATCAAAACTAACTAAACAACGTAAGTAGAAATTAAAGTTGAGATCGTCAGATACTTTTGCAGAAACGAAGTAGTAAGTATAATTATTATTTGAGGCTATGCAGCTCAGATAAAGCTGTAGTCACTGCGACTTAAAAGATCTATTGTAACTCGCCACCTACTTATGGTAACTCTTTAAGCCCAGCGGCTTCCAAGAAGTCTAGTATCTTCCTGGTTTTCAGGGTTTTTATTTCCTCCGGGTCGATTACGCGTCGCCCCAGATGGACACTACGCTTGTGGATTAGGGTCCACAGTCACATAAGAGGTGCTTGGGCGTTTCCTGCTCCTCATTACAATATCCGCAGACGTCAGTATCACTCAATTTCATATGAAATAGGTGTCTGTTTAGTTTGCAGTGTCCAGTAGTAAGTAGGAATGGAATCTGTAAAAGATCGAGTGTTAGCGATTTCTGAACTAAGCAACTCCTAGATAGTTTCAGAAAGCATTCTGTCAACAGACAATCAGCCCTCAAAGAGCAAGGTTGCCAGTCATTTATCGGCCACCACGAGACGGTAACGCCGCATAATTATTATTTATAACTTCGGTTTGTTGCAACAGCGTTACC
This sequence comes from Agriphila geniculea, assembly GCA_943789525.1. Taxonomy (NCBI): domain Eukaryota; kingdom Metazoa; phylum Arthropoda; class Insecta; order Lepidoptera; family Crambidae; genus Agriphila; species Agriphila geniculea. The sequence goes on along the minus strand of OX038870.1, from coordinate 21,311,548 downwards.
CCGCCAACCGGATGCCCCGAGGTATTTATATTCGACAGAACTGGACACCGATCCGACAAGTACTGCAACGATTATAATAGCTCTATAATTAGAGCAAGATTTCCTAATCCTTTCAGAGCACTGCTACAATATTTAAGTGTCCCTCGCGACCTCAACTTTACAAGCTGCAAATTGAATAGTACTGAAGGCTTTATCTACAGTGAAACAAAATAAATTATGACTGTTTGTTAAATTCCTTACTAAGTAATATTATAAATGCGAAAGTCGGTTTGTTTGTTACGCCTTCACGTCTTAGCTACTGAACCGATCATCATGTTCATATAAGTTGTCAGGGGTAAAGATGACATAGAGTAGTAGAGTACTTTTCATCCCGAAAAAGCTAAGTTATTCCCGAGGGTTAGAGAAATAACTGTCCACGCAGACGAAGTCGCGGGCGGCCGCTAGTATTATACAACTTTTTTTTGATATCCCATAACTCTAAGGTGAGACCATGAAATAGAATCTAATAGCAAAGAAAATATTTTCCAATTGATTTTTTATTTTCATTTTTCTTACAAAATAATTCAATAAATACTACACTACCTATGCAAAACACCGTTACGTGAAATAGGTACAAAGATTTCTTTGGAATTCAATGAAAATCTTAGTACAGAGTACAGTACTTACACAGACCATACAACAAGTACTTAGTACTTACCTACTATTTGTCAATGAAAGCTAAACGTCGCGTCATATTACGTTTATGGTTTAAGAACTTTATTTTCTCATAAAGAATTACAGTGATTCACTTACTGAGAAAACATTTTTTACATTATATTATAGAAAACATAATGAGCGTACACATAGAACTTAATCAAAAAAGATTAAAAAAAAATATGTCGGGTATATCACGAAACTGTCGTCACTGCCGACGTGAATTGTATCCCTCAACAAGCAACCACGGACTTAGGACGCTTGAGCGTACTTGCATACTGGATGTGGCAGGTCAACTGGTAAACTAGTTATTACTATTAGTAAGGTAAGATAGGCGTCAATAAATGCCCGTAAAGGTTTTATTGACTATTAGATAATTAGAAAGTTTTATTATTTGACTTAGTGTATGTATACTTACCTATATTTATTATTATTTTTTTGTTTATTTATTGATTTGTTTGAGTGTTTAGTGTATTTCATCAATAATATACATTTTGAGCTGTCTTTTGAAACTGATTAATGATTTTGCATCTTTTAATTCTACTGGTAATTTATTGTATAATCTCACACCTTCAAATTCAATATTTTTTTTACAGTTCTTGGAGGGCGAGATATCAAGTGGTTTGCATTTCTTAATTTCATTTTTTGTATTTTTTCTTTTTCATGGAATGATAATGATGTATGTATGTGTTTGTTTAGAATTTTATAGATTAATATGCATGTATAGTAAATGTATGTTTGTTTTATTGTCATTATTTTAGTATCCTCGTAAATTTTTTCAGTTAGCGTGCGAAATTTATAATGAAACAGATTTGATCAATTTGTTTTGTGCTATTTGAATTACTTGTAAATTGGTTTTAGCTGCTGTACCCAAAATTTCAATAAGATAGTCTATATGTGGTTTAATTAATGAATTGTAAATAAGATATTTAATTTTACGCGGAAGACATTTGGCTATGCTACGTATAGTGCCCGTTAATGAGGTAAGTTTAGTTTTGATTTTATCTATGTGATGTTTCCAATTTAGCTGGCGATCAATAATTAGACCGAGATACTTCTCATGTGTTTTTTCGTTAATTGTTTCATTGTTAATTTTAAGTTTCACAGTATCATTTATTTTCTTATTTTTTGCGGCAAATATAACGAAATTTGTTTTAGATGTGTTAATTGTAAGTGAATTTGATAGAAACCAATTATTAAGTAAGTCCAAATCGCCCTGTGCATTTGATGTAATAGTTTTGATTGAGTGCCCAAAGTAAAATAAGCTTGTGTCATCCGCATAAAGGGATATATCAGCTGCTAGACCTATGTGTTTGATATCATTGGTGTAAATCAAGAATAAAAGGGGTCCCAAAATTGAACCTTGGGGAGCGCCGAAGGTAATTGGGCTAGCAGAGCTTTGATATGATCCTATTTTGACGATTTGCCTACGGTTTTGAAAATATGATACCAGGATATCGTGTGCCTTACAAGTGATACCAATATCCGACAGTTTTTTGAAGAATACCGAATGGCTAATAGTATCAAAGGCTTTTTTGAGGTCGATAAAAATGCCAAGTGCTATTTGTTTTTCATCTATTTTGTTTTTAATTTTGGTCACAAGGTCGACTGTTGCTGAAAGAGTATTGGATTTGGGTCTAAAACCATATTGTTTTTTATATAAAATGTTTTTTGAAGCAAGATATTTTTCTATTCGAGAGTAAATGACTTTTTCAAAGATCTTTGATATCACTGGTAAGACAGATATTGGGCGATAATTACATGGGTCAGACTTATTCCCTGATTTAAAGATTGGTTTTACCTTCGCTATTTTTAGGCTGTCTGGGAAGAGTCCTAGAATCAGGCAGTTATTTATACAATTTGTGAGTGGAGCGGCGATTAATTGTTTAATACATTTTAGGGATTTTGTACTAATGCCATCAGCGTTTACGTTTAGTCAGTGAAAATAGTAAAAAAGTATGTGTATGAAAAAATGAAGAATCGTCATAATGGTAATATAATTAATAACTTCTAAGTAATTAAATTAAGATTGATAAAATCTGCAAAACAATGCATTTTTGGACCACATGCTCTAGGAGTTTTTTTTTATTATTTTGACCTATAGAATATAATCTCAAGATTTATGGGATATCTAAAAATACAGGTTGCATATTGTTTCCGATTTGTGGCTTTATCTTCGAACATATTCTTGTAGACTTTAACACCTGAAGCCGAGTCCCTGTATGTAAAATGAGGAAAAAAGACTAGAGCCAAAATGGCTCAGTTTTCAGATTTATATCCTTCGTACGTTACCTAATCATAACTATTTGCCTCGCTTTTGACAGTGCGCTTTGTAAGAAACTATCGTTCTAGGTTGTTATTATTTTAAGCTGAAGATAATGATGGCGACACGACAAGGTCCTTGGTGCGCTGACTTCGTTATTTTGTTCGGTCTTATTTTCATTTATTAAGACATATACTTAGGTAGTAAATTTTTCATTACGCAATTCCGCAATTATTGTACTTGATTAAGTTTAAATAGTTGCTGTCAATGTACTTTATTTATAGAATAAATAAATTAGGCCAAAAAAATATTTGCGCAAGTATTTAGGGGCTAGAACACTGACATGAAAAAAAAAATTTTTATATAATAGGTCTTTACCTCTGAAATTGCCGATTTGTATGGAGATTTTTCAAGAAGTTGCATTTTTCATAATAGCATTTTCTTTGTTCATTTAACAACCATGAACACTCATGTAACAAAACTTTTATGTACTAATGTTTGAACACTATGCTAACTTATTTCCATTTAAGATAAGCGAAAAAATTAGTTTTGGTTAAGTTACAACCCCTTCGGTCACCCTTTTTTTTGCTCACAAAAAAAGAGTCACTTTCAAGATCTTTTTTTTAATGTCACGAAAGCTAAAATATGGACTTTATTTTTACTGATAGTTAACTATCATGATCATAATTCGATGTAATATTCACGATTTTGTTAAAATTTTAAATTATAGAAGTTATTATTTTCTCTGTATGTGACAAAATATCGGCAATTTCATAGGTAAAGACCTAATATATGCAGGTCAGTGGGCTAGAAGTAACTTTTATAGGTGATCAATACTTAAGGCTGTATATTCGGATCACGTTCCATTTTTAAATTTTCAATACAAATGCTCAAAACAAATCTGCGCGAGCCGTAATGAGGGTGAACTTTGAAAATTCCTATTAAATAGATATATTGTACATACAAAACACGCAATACATTAGTTAGACAAATACCTCATTATTCCTAAAGAGATAAAAAATTACTTTAGAATCTTTAAATACCAGTAAACAACACAAAGTGTACAGATTTGAGCTTTTTTTTAATATTTTGTTTTTTCTGTGATTAAAATATTTTTTTGATTTTCTCTCTATAGTGCAGAAAAGTGAAAAAAATAATATTAGTCGTATTCTTATTTGTTACAGCTGAAACTTTTGTGAAAAATACCTAATTCTTTTCTTTTTCAATTTGATCTTTATTTTATTATATTCAATTATACCGAATCGACACGTAAAGAAAAAGAATTCGATCTTTGATTGTAATTTACTGTCCAGTGTCCAGCGTCCATAATAATGTATTATTACTATAAACCTTTTTTAGATATAATTTAAAATTAATGCGAAAATTGGGGGTAAATGCCCGTTCATTTCGAACGGCACGCTGTGAGTTCAAAGAGATACTTTTGTGAGAGGCTGAGGTTTTCCACCTTTAAACCCAGATTTAGGTCCTGAATCAAGAACACATAAACGAGGGAGAATGATCTAAAAATGTGTGTGTAAGTGTACCTATCTATGATCTAAAAGTATTTCCTTTGGAAACTTGAAACAACGTGGTTATGATATTAGGACTTTTAACCCTTCACAAAAGGCACTTTATGCGCCGTTTGTTGAAAACGATGGCAATATCCACTTCGGCGATATCTTTTAGAGGGGTACATAAAGTTAATCGTGGAACACCTAGGTAAACCAGGGGTCTGTACCCCCGTACTGTCTGTACAGTTAATCGTGGAACATATGGGTGAACTTTTTCACAGATGATATCGCATCTGAAAATGCTTATTTTATGTCGCAAGGCATATTTTTGGCAATTTCTCACCCGTTTTTCTCGTGGATCAACTCTGTATCTATGAACAACTAGTTGTGCCATCCCAGAATGTGGAACACGGTGCCCTGCCCCCAGGTATGTTGTGTGTTACCAACATACCTGAGGGCAGGTCAGTCAGTCAATATACAATAGTAACACTCTTGTTATTATTCTGAGCATATACTATTATACAGATTATACTTACAATGTATATTATATTTATGTTCAATCGTTATTGTTTCGAATTTCTATAGCGCAAAGTACTTTAGAGCTATTGCCACAGAACACACTAAGTAGGTAGGTTCTTGCTTTGGGATTAGAGCAACATATTATGTGATGTTGTTTAGTAATATTTAATATGGGTACTACATGTGAGCAAATAATCACAATAGATTATTTGAACTGTGTAACTATGTTACTACTTAGCAATAAAAAAATTTCAACTTTAGTTAGGTGAAAATATGTATATTGAGATTGAGACTTGATGGTGCCTACGCAATGCAAATACCTAGTTAGAGATGACTTCATGCTAATTCTCTCTTCTTCTCTCTTCATGCATTAAAAATAATTGATTTTCTTAAGTTAAAATGAAAAGTCTATAAAAGCAAATTCCAAATTAAGATGTTATTATTTTTGTTGCGGAAAGACTTATCTCAAGAAAATCCTGGTTCTGAAGTTAAAAAAAGGTTCTTAGGTCACATTTATCCCATCGAGGCACGGAAAATTATACTTTGCGACCTAACTACCTACTTACCTTTTTAGCGTCAGCAAAAAAAAAGTTCCTACGTCGGTACTTTTGACTATACTACTCCTACTTACAACTACTAGCTAGTGGATATTAAGTAATGTTGCCAAATATTTCACCCACCATTTAAGTTATCAAATTATCAGAAGTTTAAAATTGTTCTTGCGAGATAAACTGATTAATCGCAGGCAGGTATAAACATACCGATAGTACCACGTCCTACTGACTCTATGGAACGTTGCAACAGAGCAAAATTACGCTCCTACCTACAACTACGGCCGTTTACTGAAAGATACGCTCATGTCGGACCCACAATACCACTGGCCATACTACTGGTGGTATGGTGGGTCTAAAATATACTACTATAAGGGTTTTAAGACTGCTTTATATTAAACATTACTTATTAGTTAAAGCTACTGGTCAAAATCTCAACTAAAATAGTTACAAGTTATATCTACCTAGTCGAAAACGTAATAATTGGAACACAGCAGGCAAGAACAATGCTAGTTGTTTCATTGAAAGCAGTGTCGTGCAGTAGTTGTACTTGACAAGATCGCGCACAAAGCTCGTTGAGCTTTCAACACTTCGGAAACTCGAAAACCGATACTTACGTGCAAATCTTGACCAAATTGCAGCACTTTACACGTCTAGGGGCAAATAGTTTTGTTTCCATTTTGTTTACCAAAGCTTATAAAATTATTCGCGAGTTTGTCATCCTCAATTTTATTAGACTTTTTACATAAAAGGGTACCTAGTTCGATCCATGTTATTTCAAAGTTTATCATTATTGATTGCAAACATAAGCTCATCTGCATGAGAGAGTGTAAATTACATTTTGTCATTGACTTACAAAACACCGAGTGACATTCGAAATCGATGTGTGATGGAAAGTGTTATGCAAAAAGTTTGGTTTACCTGTTTCTGACAGAGGACCTGGCTGAGAGGGTGAGGTTCCTTTGGGGTAGGCGGGTGGGGGGTGAGGGGGGCGCGGTGGTCGCGGGCGGGGAGGTGCGGGGCAGGCGGCCGCCCGCCGCCGCCGCGCCCGCCGCGAGGAACACAACCAACCACAGTTTGGACATCACGAATCGCACGGGTCGCGCGATACACGCTCTGGGGCGAACTGCTGGCGGCTCAGCGACGTTCACTTTGCGCCGGCTGCGAGCCCCACTCTCATGAAAGTGAGGGCTTTCACTGAGCCCGCGGCCGGCGCTCTGACACCCGCTTCTATGTATTGCGAAGTTAATTTGTCTTGTTACATCCACCGTAAGGTTCTTACAAATAAACAGGGTGTAAAGCTTTGAACAGTTTGTAGTCGGAGTATTCACATGTTTCATAAAATACACTCACTCACTTCATTATTTAACAAAAAAAATATTACACTCTATAAACTTAAGGGCCCACCGAGTCTCCATTAGCGCCACCACTCAAGAAAAAATCATTACAACGAAATAACTATAGTTAATAAAATTTTGAAAAATATAAAAACCACTATTAGTTATAAACTATTTTTGTAGGCGTTTTTTTCCTGGTTTAAATGCGTTTATGTAGTTAAAACCTGGATTAACGTCTAAAGTGGCAACTTTGGGCGTTAATCCAGATTTTAACTACGCGAACACATTTAAACTAAGAAATTAACCCATACAAAAATAGTTGATAGCTAATACTAGTTTTTATATTTTCCAGAATTTTATTTTACATCGTTAATACCACATATTAATAATTTTAATAATATTATACCACACCAAATCCAGGGCTCTGTAATTGTATGCATTGTACACCTTCAATCGCTTTTTCAGCCCTTTTATTACTCAACCACTCCCACATAATGTCAATATTGTCAAAATTGCTTTCTTGAGATTAGATTTGAGAATATTACATATAATTTGAGGTATATTTTATGAAAAATAATTCAACCATATCGTATCTGTAGAAGCCCAAAGTTATTATGTTTTGAAAATGTTTTTTGGTTTAATTTAAAACAAGTGTCTGAAATGTACGATGTAATATATTTTTAGAACTGGCAAGCCCTTTCATCCCCATACAAAAAAAAATATGACACCAACAAATAACTGAGGGAAGAATTTTTAAGAACTGCGGATCCAAAATATTGTTTTGACCTCAAGTATACGTGTACTAAACCAAACGGATTTTCTGTACATCGATTTGCGGTATTTCATTCATTTTGAGCTAGTACGACCGACGACCACTATAAATAACTACATATTATATTATGGCAAAATAAAATGCATTCGAATATGTTTTCTGAGAACACGTGTAATTTTTTACGATTTTTTTCTCATTGTTAAAATTCAAATGTTTACTGGCTTTAAAAAAATAAACGGATACAAATTAGTATTGAAAAACTGGCCAAGTGCGTGTCGGGTCACGACCTGTATAGGTTTCCGCAGTTACCTAAAAACTTTTATTAATTTTCTGTTTACACAACTAACGCTTAAATAATACTAAGTATACTTAATACGTAACCATTTAATGAAAATTGTTGTACGAAAACTTTTCAATATAAACTTCGATCAAGAATATCCTAGATAACGCTTCACGAACTAAAACAGTACGCAAAAATGGCACCGCAAATTGCGTCCCACTTACAAACTTGGCGCTTATTTTGTAAATAATCACCTCTTATTTTGTACAAACTCACATTTTTATATCACTTTTTTTATATCACTTTTATATCACATTTTGCCCCATCAGCACCCTGAACGCGTTGTTATACTGAACACGTAGGGCGCTGTACTGTTTTTGCGTATGATTTACCCAAAGGCTGCTCGTGTAGAAATTGGTACAGTATGCCCGAAAAAGGGTTCGTTTAACTTCTGCCGAGCTACGAGCAAGTAAAGCCTAGCTAGTTTTCCTTTTAACTTCATTACTTATCCTATGTACTTCTGTCCTGAATTTTTTTACGATTCCAAAAGCAAACGTTTACCTCGTGGGGGGACCGGGGGACACACTTGACTAACAAAATTTTACACTAACGAATCCCTAAATCAAAAAGTAGTTTTCACAAACCTACAATATTGAAAGACCTATCCAACGACACCCTACATTCCACTGGGCTTTGAACATTTTGGCATAGTGGTATCCATAATTTTATTTTTGACGGGAATTCAGAAATATATCAACGACGAAACCTGTGTACATCGATTCGATAGGATAGACGAACAAAAATGTCTCATGATATAAAGACCTAAAGCGCAACGTTTCCGAGATATTCATGTTAAAGATCCTGTACTTATGTTACGGCTAATACCCGAAGTGCGGCTAAACCTAGTTTTAGCCGGCTAAAACTAGGTGTAGCCGATAGCTGTTGGCTAAAACTAGGTGAACCGATCTGCTTTACCCCTGTAGGTCCAGAATAGACGAGCGCGAAGCGCAGCGTAGTGAGCCTTAAATTTCAAGGTTTTTTTTTTAACAGACAACAGAAATAACTTTTTTAATACCCCATGCTACACCTAGTTTTAGCCTGCTACACCTAGTATTAGCCGCGAGTAAATCGGCTACAGCCTACACCTAGTTTTAGCCAACAGCTATCGGTTACACTTAGTTTTAGCCGGCTAAAACTAGGTTTAGCCGCATTTCTGGTATTAGCCGTAACATTATAAAAATCCAAACTTAGTCCCCGGATTATCTAGAAAACGTTACGCTTTAGGATTTTATATTATGAGACTTTTTTGTTCGTCTGTAGATCCCCTATCGATATACAAGGGTTTCATCGTGCACCACTATCTTTCTGAAATTCTCGTCAAAAATAAAAAAACGGCCAAGTGCGAGTCGGACTCGCGCACGAAGGGTTCCGTAGCAAGAAAACGGCAAAAAAAATTACGTTTGTTGTATGGGAGCCCCCCTTAAATATTAATTTTATTCTGTTTTTAGTATTTGTTGTTAGAGCGGCAACAAAAATACATCATTTGTGAAAATTTCAACTGTCTAGCTGTTGTTGTTATTAATATCGAGCAAAAAACAGCAAAAACAATCACGTTTGTTGTATGGGAGCCCCCCTTAAATATTTATTTTATTCTGTTTTTAGTATTTTTTGTTATAGCGGCAACAGAAATACATCATCTGTGAAAATTTCAACTTTCTAGCTATTAGGGTTCATGAGATACAGACGGACAGCGGAGTCTTAGTAATAGGTTCCCATTTTACCCTTTGGGTACGGAACCCTAAAAATTATGGTTACCACTATGCCAGCCTCTCATACTACGAGGTTCAAACCCAATGGCGGCATCTAGGGCCATGGCATGGTGGTCATGCCATTGCAGTTGTACTTACTATTCTGTGACACTACTACAGGCAAACAGAGACAAGACTCGTAGAATGTCAATGGGAATTAAATGAATGAAAACAATAGGCTAATTAAGATAAAATATTTAATTCGAGAATAACAATTGAATGAATAACAATCTTCATTGGAAGAGAATGCAACAATATTCGGGAATGTTTACCTTTGGTCTCAGGCTGCCTCAAACATTCGGGCAAGGTGTCTTCCTCAGGTAGTTTTTCCCAGAAGGCACTGGTACTATGGCAACTCCTCGAGGGAACACATTGCTCAGCTGGTCCTCAGGTATGGTCGGCAGAACCATGCAGTCATCACCTTTCTGCAAATAAAGATTGACAGCCATTTCAGAATATTGGGTGAGGGAAAAGTGAGTTAACAAGTCACAGTAGTTTGAAATTACTTCTTTGAGCACTTCTACTTCAGACTTAACTAATAAAATATTATTCAGTGAAATGCACTAATAATTTTTGCCTGACGATATAACAAACTACTGAAACAACAGTAAGCATCAAAGTTCAAGTCTAAAAATGCTCACTTACATGGAAAGGTCAATCACTAATTGTTAGGCCACGGCCACACATGAGTGTGTCTCCAGCTTCCTCATAGGCTATAGAGAAATTCTAAGCATGCCTTTCCAAGATTAGCCGCTTCCGAGCCATTATTGTTAATTTTTTGGCGAGAAAACAGTTTTTGGCTTATTATTATGAAACTAATTTTGAAAGAGACCCAGAGATTTGAAATTAATGCCTCGTGTGGTGAAATTATAACGTATTATTTGATCTTTAAAACGAAACTCTGACAGTCATATACAGTTACAGTAATTCACGATGTGTCAGCCGGAGACACGTGTCACCAGCTTACACATGGTTATCGGCTCGTAGCTCAAAAACTTTTCAATTTAAAGTTTTGATAAAGGGAGTCTAATGCTGAAATTCGGCTGAGAATTTTGAGGCATAGTACAATATGGTAGTTTAATAATTACGAAAATACAGTTGTGCAAGCCAGTGACAAGTGTCTCCAGCTCGCACACAGTTTTATGCTCTTAGTTTCAACAGTATTTGAGTGTGATGTAGGCTTTAAATTGCTGACTATAGTCTAAAACCCTAAGGTCACTGGTTTGCCTTAACGGCATGTGTAAGCTGGAGACGCGTGTCGCCAGCTCACACATAAAACAACGAACATAATAACGAACTTTTGGTGGCTGCTATTATTATGACTGGAAGTTTGATTGCTGCTATCATGCTTTAAAATATGGCATGCTTAGAATTTCTCTATAGCCGATGAGGAAGCTGGAGACACTTTCATCGGCCGCAATGCTGCGGCGATTGCGACGATGTTTCATACAACCACGTACCATACAACAAGTACTGTGCATACAATAAACAATGACTGTGGTGCACGATTAATAAGTTTGTTTTCACGAAATCGCCGTCGCGTCGCAAACGCTGCGGCAGTGTGGTCGCGACCTTAGTTTGATGTGACATGAAGTTCAATAATATTGCAGCCCCAAGTTAGTCTTTTCTTATTTATATGAATTATTTTACCTTTCTGAAATACTCTGAATTTCTGGTTTTATGAACAATACAGTGTATCAATCTAGTTTAACCCCGTTCAGGGTTGCACTTTATTGAGGGGCACACTGTATACTGGCATAGTTTCAGAATAAGTTTTTCTGCAAATGAGTCCAACCAAAGTAGGGCATTACGCGAATAGGGCATTTCCAGAATGCGGCATATCGCAAATAAGTCAATAAACTACTGCAGGGCATTTTGAGAATAGGTCCTAACCACTACTAAGCCATTGCCAGCTTAGTTATTTGAAATAGTATTAAAGTAGTAAAAAAGTGTTTTATGCTAATGTAGTTACTAACCTTCCAATCAACAGGGGTTGCAACCTTAGCTTTGTCAGTCAACTGCAAGGAGTCGATCACACGAAGAATCTCACTAGGAACCGAAAATACATATATTACAATAGGCTGCTTAAAAATATACTAAAGTTACTCATTCAAAATCATCTGAAACACTTTTTCTAATGTCATTTGTTATATTGCTTCAAGCATAAGTCTATGCACTCTTCAACCAGTGTGGGTTGTGCTCTATTTACAAACATGCTGTAGCAACAAATAATCTAAATATTTAACCTGTCAAGACAGACAAAATGAGAGATTTTCCATAGTAGTCCGGCCTGCCTCATAAGGCCACCTCTCATTTAATGAATTAATATTATGGAAAATTAGAGAGATTAATTTATGTGTAAAATATTACATCAAGTTTATATACTTACTCAAAGTTTCTACCAGTTGTAGCAGGATAAAGTAAGGACAATCTAAATTTTTTATTGGAATCAATAATGAAGACGGCTCGTGCAGTTAAGGGTATGCCCCTTGTATCCAACTCATCCTTATCCACCATGCCTAGCAAGCTAGCTATCTTACGATCTTTGTCTTCAATTATAGGGTAAGGAAATTTCTCATCTTGGTTGAACCCTGAAATATACACAATTCCCTCAATAAACATGATTCCCAATATAATTAATATGCAAGAAACTTTGATTATTTATATGTCTAGATAGTCAAAGCTACAAATGCATCGAAAAAATATCACCAACAGTTGTGTGACCAAAACACACACACATTGTAAGCAGTGTGACTCGGCCATAGTTTTTATTACAATACTCTTTGGATGCGATGATGCTAAAATCGCAAACGGACTCAAAAGTTGGCTTTTTTTGGTGAGTACGTCAAAAGCGCAACACTCTATCTATCTATCTATCGACATAAATAATCTAAGGCGATAAAAATTAATGTAAACTAACAAACCGGCATAGCTTTTGATATCTTTGCACCATTCCACATGTGATGTCACAGTGTCGCAAGATAACCCTATGACTTTCACGTTCCGCTTGGAGAATTCTGGCAACAGGTTCAAGACCCGCGCTAGTTCCGTAGTGCACACAGGAGTGAAATCGGAGGGATGAGAAAACAATATTCCCCACCTGAGAAACCAAGTTACTTATGTCATGCTGGTATTTTCGACTAAAGTATTGGCAAAAGAATATTGAAAAATGAGTATCTTACGATTCGCCGAGCCAGTCGTAAAAATTGACTTCACCTTCTGTACTATTAGCTGAGAAATTTGGGAAATTATCACCCAACAACGGCATTTTAGGTTATTCAACAACTAGTTCCCCGCTAACTTTAATTCCGTTAATCAAGATCTTTGGAGCACGTAGCCTTTACAAAAATAAACGTGAAAGAAACTGAAAAAAATGAAGATGACGATTTCGACAATTTTTGACAGATGAATTATGTTGATTTCTTTTGTTTTCAATTTTTTATTCTCTTCACTTCTGACATTTTTAAACACAGATTAAATCAAAGAGTATTCTTCTTCTTCTTCTTTTTTTGATGTGGCAATCCACTCCTTTTTACGTCAGGGTGATGTTCCCCAACGAGGAATACTTCTGCCAGTTTCGGGTGTTGGAGGGGGGAAGATGGGTTTGGAGTTGGGCATAGGTCACGTACGAAAAAATATATAATAAAAATGGGTAAATAGGGAGTATAGATAGGCCGGATTATAAATAAATATTATGGTGAGATAAAAACTTAATTAAACATCTTACATAAACTCTATTAGATAAAGAGAGGATAGAGGACAGGTTATAGGGAAGAGGAGCTTTGTATTTTAAAAGGATGTCATAGAAGGACAAAGAGTTATAGAGGGGGCACTGGAATAGGATATGTAGGATATTACCATCGTCAAGTCCACATTCACAAAGCGAGGAGTCTCGAACGCGTAGTTTAGAAAGATGGGATGGGGAGCTGCAGTGACCAAAACGTAAACGAGAAAGAGTGGATGTTAGTTTTTTGTCAAAGCGTAGTTTTGAGAACCAAGGTTTCAGTGTTATATTAGGCTGATTTTCTCGATAAAAAAAGGAGACGGTATAGATTTTGTATGGAGCCGGGTAGCGAAACTCCGACTGATTTGAAATTTAAACTACATAAAGTTCCCATTTTTGTTCATATTTTGTCTAAATATTAGATTCTAAAGTACTCCAGTTTTTTAAATATTTAATTTTAAAAGTTCTTTATAATAATTGAACTAGCAACATTGGCCGATTGTGGACGCCATAACTAAAGTTATGTTATGTCATTGTCTTGTCAGACATAATAACATAACCTGACAACGTACGTAAACAGTTTTGATTTTATCGTTCAGACAGAAATATATATTTTAACAATAACAACTCTTTATCAAAGTTAGTCAACAAGTAACAAAGTCAACATAGGTAGGTACATGGTATCCTGCAAAACGGGTCGTGATCGTGAATATGTCATGAATTAGCCACAACCACAACACAGAACAGAATGAGAGGTTTTACTAAAATATGTGATTTTGGACTCTTTGGACCGCTCTCTTGACGTTGGATATTTCGTCACCAATGTAAGTTGAAATCTAATTAATTACGAATTAAAGATATCACAAGACTTTCCTCTATATTTTAATTGGCGACAGTAATTAGTGTGTTAACCTATAAATACCTAACCTTTTGTTAATTCTGTTGTTTCAGTTATCATGTCAGATCATAAGTTGTGTGAACTGTGACATCACATACTTATCTACTTTTGCGGGCGAATACGCAATTGCACGAATGAATATTGTCATTGATCCAAGTCCAGAACTATTCTATTACTGAATTGTGGAAGTGGTATGTATATACCTATGCATATTTTTCACTTTAGTAAATCAAAAAGTGAATAGTTTTTTATTCAGTCTAGCTTTTCAAGCTCTTGTTTAAAACCATGCCCTTGGTTCACAAAACTACAACAGGCATTACGCTGAAATTGTAAGTGTGTGTTCCCTTCATAGATGTGCGTCAATATAACTGAGACTGACAATATAAACATTATTGCAGATGATTGATGATTAGCTATGCCAAGAATATATCAATCTTGGAGGCAAATCGTAGTGAGGACCCCAACTATCAGTTGGAGTGGAATGTTGGGCACTCTTGTGGTTGTGTATGCTGTGGAATATTACTGATCAGATGGTCGTCGTCACCACAGAATTATCCCAAGGAGTGAAGAACACATTTATGTAGGAAATAATATATTTTATTCATCAGGTAAGATTTCTCTTGCGTAAGAAATTAATCAGATTTATTTGAAAGTAACAAAGAAAAGTGCTCTTTAAAATTATAACTTAATAATAATAAACCAACACTCAAGCGGTTGCAAGCGTCCGGACAACAAGAGAAAATCTATTGTGTCTTGTTTTCTGGGCGTTGATGAGTTAAAATTATAAAGTACAGTTAGACTTAAGTACAGGGCATTGATGTTAAAATGTAAGTAGGTATTAAAACATATTCAATTTTTAGGTCCCTGAAGATGCTTGGGTGTGTCGTGCCTTTTGGATGCAGGCTCATGAATATCGTGCAGTGCAAGAAGGTGGAGCACAAGCACCTGTGGAGCCTACAAGTTATTAATAAGAGGGAAAATAACCTCAAAACATAATAGAAAACAAAATATTTTACTTATGTATTGTTGAATTTAAATGGTGAAGATTTGCGTCAATGGATCGAACAGTATTATTGTTCATACATAATTGGAAAGAGGACAGTTGGAGTTGTGCACATTACGTATTACAGTCAAGATCTTAACTTATACTTTCATAATAAGAACCTTATAATTATACTTATTATATCTTGCTATTAGAATTTTGGCTAGAACAATAGTCAAGATCACTCAGTACCTATACTTTTTTATTATTTTTTTATAGTAGAAGGAAGCTCACTAGTATTTTTCGAAGTAATAGTTAGGTGTGATTTGGTTACACTTACACTACACCTAAGGCTAACTATTATTTAGAGATTGTGAAGGTAGGAACTGCATATTGAACAGCAACCTAATGTAGGTAGGTACCTAAAATACCTATATTTGAGCTTCAGTCACTGAATTATTAGTATTACTAGCGTAATAATAATGCAGTGCTGTTTTTGTTTAGTAACGTCACCGCATTTAGAGGGTCTGCATTCGTATTTATTATTTATCAATTAAATTACATCAAAAAATATTTTTTTATTTTTAGACGAGCTTAATTTAGTTTTTTAAATGGTGCATTCCAACAGACTAACCGCTGAGTCATCGATCGCCATAAATAGCATTTTTATATCGAACTTTTGTGAGCATGCGAATCTCCGTGCCACTGAATAATTCCATTCTAAAACTACCTAGAAGTAATGTACCGATGATATACGTTCTTATTTCAGATATCAAATCGATTGTACCGGCTTCCCGGCAGAATGATTGACAAAAGCATGTGGCACGGAGATTCGCATGGTTTGAGGTTATGTTTTTTGTTAAATCGTCGAATTCCAGATCAATCGGAGCCTGTACCGCTGGGTTGATGTATTTGTAGCCGTTACATATTCATTGTAACAGCTACAAACACATTTGTTGCTCATGTAACGCAACAGGGACAAAGATATGGCGATCTAAAGTTTTAAAAGCATGCGACTCTCCGGCCCACACGCTTAAGTCTAAAATACTGGTGAAAATTGTATTAAGATTAAAAATAAGCAAGTTTACGTAACCGTTTGATCACGATAAACGGCCCGAAAACATATTTTCACTATATCTTCATTCGTTTTAGAGAAATAAGTAAATTTATTTACTATGATTTATTATGAATAATCAGTGTGTAGGGTGACCATATCGTCGGTCCGTAGGAATCATTAGGCTGTTTCTAATAAAATTCAAGTTGAACTACATAATGTTGAGGGTTGATTTGCCTACATACTCGTACGTATCGTACCTACTATCATACTGTTACTGACTATGCAATATTGCAATATTTTTTAGGGGACGTAAAAAGGTGACTTTTATCCTAATCGAGATGACAAAATACAAACAAACAAATGAGAAAGTAGGTAACCTTATAAAAACGTGTTAAAAATGTGAAGTCATAATTGGTATAATAATTGCCCACTCAGTACCAGTCACCCATCATCATCAGTATCAGTCACCCATTAATTTAGGTCTCGGTTGAATGCAACCGAACTGAGAACTTCCTTCGTTTTTTGAAGTATTAGTCTTTCAAAATAGGTACCTATCTAAAAACACTTCAACTTGCATTTTAGACCGATCGGGATAAGTTTTTAGCTTTTAAAAATATTAAAGTTTGTTTTTTTCGTATATAGTTTCTGCACCATTCACTTAGCCTAATACATGAAATTGTGTCATTTTGGTTTGATGCATAAGTAACAATTTAGGTTTTTGTCTTTTTTAACGCTATCGGACGAAAAGAAAATTAAAGTTGAAAATTTTACTTTCATGATGATTATGAAGTTGTAACCGATGTACTTACTTGAGCTTTTTGTGTCATCTTTGTCCACGGGAATACTGTTATTTGACTATTACCTAAAGCGTTACCTTAGTAACTCCAAAAGAATATTACAATTGGTTAAATAAGTGTTAAATGTTTTAGATCAATAGTATCTGTTGTACATAATGTTTTGTGCTAAATTCATCAATGGAATTTTCAGCTTTTTATTTTTTTCTTTTCAACACCCTGTAAAAGTCACAAAAGAAAATGGGGGGGTTGGGGGGGTGGGAGCCGGGGCACCGCTGTTTGCTGCGTACTTCGAGCACCGCTGCTACGTACTTTGCCGTTCGAGCGACTTTGGGTAAAAGAATTTGTAAAAAGTAGCCTCTATTTCGTATTGAGCCAGCACAATATCCCACTTCAAATTAATTCGCCTAATTTAAAGTAAGTAAGTGACTTAAGTGACGCCTAAGCATAGGTACTGAAGTTCGGTGACACATTTGAAGTAACGAGTAGGTAGGTAGGTAAGAAGTATACGAACGAATATAAATACATTTGATGATACTGTGGCCGCGTTCCGAATCACGCTCACAGCGCTGTTAGCGCGTATCCGACCAAATTAAATAGTCACAAAATATTACACAGATAGGGTATTTGTGTACCTACTTCATTTAATGGATTATAGGCTAACAGTGCTGTTGGCGTGATTTGGAAGTAGGCATGTGTTATTATTGTCAATTACAGTCTCATTGATGAGATGACATCATTAACATTCTTGTACTCTACCTCTTGCAAAGTTTAAAAAGAAAGGATTACCTACCTACTGTAACAAAATATTTTTTGAGGGTAAGGAAATAAAAACCGGTCAAGTGCGAGTCGGACTCGCACACAAAGGGTTCCGTACCAAAAAACGGCTAAAAAATCACGTTTGTTGTATGGGAGCCCCCTCAAATATTTATTTTACTAGCTGACCCGACAGACGTTGTCCTGTCTTAGTTATAAATATTAAATTCGAATTGGTATAAATTATTGAAAAGTTTAGTTCAGAGATTAGTAGGTAAGTACCGTTCCCGTTTCCGTTTTCGTTCTCGTTCCCGTTCCCATTTACTTTAAAACCCAACAGCTTTATAAATAACCAAGTACCTATACATCACTTGTTATGTTAGTAACGTGTATGTTAGTCTATTCAAACTTACTAATAAGGCGTGATGGCTCTGAACTAACCGTGATGAGCACTAAGAAATTCAGTTTTCTTATAACCTCTTTGTAAGAAAAAAAAAATTATTTTACATGTATTTTATTAATAAAATAACTCCGAACGAAGCATCTGTTTTATTACATCCTTAATTGTATGTTTTTTTTTATCGTTGTTCGCGCGTATCTTCGACATTTATGGACCGATTTTGATGATTCTTTTTTTGTTCGATTCAATTTTTTTGCGAAATGGTCCCATTTATTTTTTTTCAAATCGGTTCAGTAGTTTTCAAGGTATCCTGAAAACACTATGATTTTGCATCAACTAACTTGACTATTTTGTTATTTATGAACCGAATAAGATGATTCTTTTTGTTGGGTAAGAGGTACTTTTAGTCTTTTTAACCGACTCCAAAAAAAAGAAGGTTCTCTTTCAGTTTGACTTGTATGAATGTATGTTTCTCCGCGAATATCTCACGTTTGACTGAGCCGATTTTTCTACCAAATAATATACTTACACTACACTACCTAATAGAGAAGGTACTTACACTAAAAACAAAAAAATAAAAATTGTTTTAAAAATAAAAAAAAATGTTTTAAAAAACAAAAAACCAACTTCAAATAACCTGCCTCTAAAAAGCAAGAAATAATATTCAAATCATTAGATATGCATTATCATTGTTATATAATAACAACACGTATATTGAAGTCGGGTAGGGCTTTTAGAATAAAAAAACGAAGTTGTACTCCAGCCCCACCCGACTTCAATAGACGTGTTGTTATTATATAACAATGATAATGCATATCTAATGATTTGAATATTATTTCTTGCTTTTTAGAGGCAGGTTTTTTGAAGTCGGTTTTTAGTTTTTTTTAAAAGGTAAGTAAATACTAAAGTTTAATTTTTCAAGTTTTGACTTATGTAGTAAGCATAAATTACTTTACAACCATTGAAACTTGTCCCAAGTAACAATACAAAAACTCACATACATACAAACGTAGAGCAGTGTGGAACAATGCAACACCAAAAGCTCTGAGTCTCATATTTCTCTCATTTTTAAAGATATGAATTCCGTTTTTAGAGGAACGGAATCTACTTAATTAGGTATAAAATGGCAGTTATAGTTTCATTAATAAATAGATACATAAACCAATAAGAAGACTTTTAAAAGAAAATGGGAATTGTTTCATTGTGTCCACCTAGGTGTACACAATGAAACATCCTCTGTCCAACAGTGAAACACTGTTATTAATTTTGACATTTTCATATTTAGTGGAACAAGTAAATGACAAAATCTGTTGAATTCCAACCGATAAAGGTTTTCTCAAGGTATTGCATAATTATTCAGACTTTAAAAGTACCTATAGGTTTATCTCAGGTACAATGATTTGTGTGTGACTTAAAGATAAATGAGTCTAATTTTTTTTAAATCGTAGTTATGTACCTTTTATAGGCAATAACGATTTAAAATCAACAATTACTTATAATAGGCATTAATCTCTCAGGTAAAATTCTACATACTAAAAGATTAATGAGTCTGAAAATCACAAATATTAGGTAGTAGTAGTGGAAACACTGTTACATTGTGTCCACCCTTGAGCTGTGACATTCTTGGACACCTGGGGTATTTTAGAATAACATCAAAAAATAATCTACCAAAATCGAACAATTTATTAGGTAGTATCAAAGTTATTCTGTGGTAATGTAGTCCACGTGAATCTATGATACATGTACAAATATATTGATTAAAAAACACATTCGATGAGAAAGGCAACTGTCAAAAAAGCATTTTTTTTAAAAGCCCACGACTTAGGACAATTATTCTTAATGAAGGCTTTACAAAGTGACATTTTAAAAAAATAGTAACTATTTGCCTCTAGATGGCGTTGATGGAAAGAGAAGTGTAAAAATTGGCTTTTAAAAATAAACGGCCTGTACCAAAGAGGCAAATAAGCGTTCGCTGGCTGACATCTGGCCAAAGAGAAACATTTTAGGGTAACATCAGATTTGCCTGCCTACCTGAGTACTCTTCGAAGCTGAGTAAAAAAATCACATTGACACATACATTTTTATCAACGCCATCTTATCTATCGAGCATACAGTTTTTTGTCATTTTGAAAAACCCTAATTGAAAAACAGTTTAGTTAATATTTTTACATCTTAATCCATTAAATCTTAATCCATGGACGAAATATATCTTAATCTTAACCATGGACGAATTTCTTTCATGTCTTAACTTAATCAGTAATACTGATACAATCGTAAGTAAGTTAAAAACGAGTTTTTAATTTACTTATATTTAATTAATATTGATGGTAGAAAATAATATGAGACTTTTATTTTGATTCATGATTGTTTTATTTATGGTTTATGATTTTGACCAAAACATTGTTCAAAAATGCAAAAAGTTCAAAAAATATAGTTTTTATAAAAAGTAAAATATAATAATATATTTGCCTAATTTTTGCCTTTTCCATAAACTACTATATTATTTTAAAGTGTACTAATTTTTTTAGCCTTATTTGAAAAATACTGTATTTCGCCTTAGACATGTTGGCAACCCTAGCGCCGACACTCTTTCCCATTCTACGGTAAAGATATCTATCAGTACTGTAACTCGGCCCTGTCCTTGAAATAATTACCTAAATAAACCCGCGCTGGTTCAATCAATTAATTTTAAGGCAATAATATAACTAGATTAACAAAACTAATGGTAAAATAAAAATAAAAAAAAATACATTATTGATGGGAGAAACAAATTATTTAATAATCCTTAGTACAATACCTACGTATTATATAATATTTTAAGTATACTTAATCTTAGCTTTCGGACTTTCCAGGTATTTAAAAATGTAAGGTATCTCTAAAAGATTAATGAGTCTGAAAATCACAAATATTAGGTAGTAGTAGTGGAAACACTGTTACATTGTGTCCACCCTTGAGCTGTGACATTCTTGGACACCTGGGGTATTTTAGAATAACATCAAAAAATAATCTACCAAAATCGAACAATTTATTAGGTAGTATCAAAGTTATTCTGTGGTAATGTAGTCCACGTGAATCTATGATACATGTACAAATATATTGATTAAAAAACACATTCGATGAGAAAGGCAACTGTCAAAAAAGCATTTTTTTTAAAAGCCCACGACTTAGGACAATTATTCTTAATGAAGGCTTTACAAAGTGACATTTTAAAAAAATAGTAACTATTTGCCTCTAGATGGCGTTGATGGAAAGAGAAGTGTAAAAATTGGCTTTTAAAAATAAACGGCCTGTACCAAAGAGGCAAATAAGCGTTCGCTGGCTGACATCTGGCCAAAGAGAAACATTTTAGGGTAACATCAGATTTGCCTGCCTACCTGAGTACTCTTCGAAGCTGAGTAAAAAAATCACATTGACACATACATTTTTATCAACGCCATCTTATCTATCGAGCATACAGTTTTTTGTCATTTTGAAAAACCCTAATTGAAAAACAGTTTAGTTAATATTTTTACAAAAATCCTCCGACTAAAAGTAATGAACATACTCTGTCTGTCAGCTTCATCATCAGACCCTGGACTTCGTCTCCCATTAGAGTACTCGTCAAAACAATAGGGATGACGACTACTGAATAAAATAACAAAATACTAATAAAAACCGTAAACATATTGAACTTTTAGAGTAGCTTGTATACCTCTTGGTTTTATATATTGCGTATTATTTGTTTTATTACCCTTCAAAGTTGGGCGGACAAGTCCATTTAAAAAGTTTAAAATATATTAAAATAAATAATACATTTAATTAATCCATAAAATTTATAGCAAATTTGTATAAGAAACAATTTTGATAAACACAATATTTAATATAGCTGCCAAACTTTCCTACGCGTTGCATACAAACACCTAGGCGTGACGTCATAACTAGGGTAGCCGTTAGTATGGAGCGTTTTCGGGTGAGTCCAATTTTGTGTGCATTTTAAACTGTGATATCTCGGGCAGTTTTCACGCTAGCGAAATAATTATTTTACCAATGTTTCTTTTTTTGAGAGGTTATTTATGTAACATAAAATAAAAAAAAATTTCGTCATGCCTATTCTAACGAGCCCAAACACGATGGGGTTGTAGGTTTTATCATAGAATTCCTGTGGGCTTCTTCCGGTTTCATCATCAGATCAGCTCAATGACACCATAATATTGCATTGCCTTCCAGTTCTGACCTATTTTCAAAGTTTCAAGTCTCTAGGTCATCGGAAAGCTAGGATAAAATCGTTCACAATATATATCTATAAATATTAGGTCTTTACTTATGAACTTGCCGATATTTTGTCACATACAGAGAAAATAATAACTTCTATGTTTTAAAACATTTAACAATATCTTGATTTACGTATGTCGAATTATGACCATGATAGTCAACTATCAGTAAAAATAAAGTCCTTTTTTTAAGCTTTCATAGCATTAAAAAAAGATCTTGAAAGTTACTCTTTTTTTTGTGAGCCAAAAAAGGGTGACCGGAGGGGTTGTAACTTAGCCAAAACTTATTTTTTTCGCTTATCGTAAATGGAATAGGTTAGCATAGTGTTCAAACATTAGTACATAAAAGTTTTGTTACAAGAGTGTTAACGGTTGTTAAATGAACAAAGAAAATGCTAGTATGAAAAATGCAACTTCTTGAAAATTCTCCATACAAATCGGCAATTTCATAGGTAAAGACCTATTATATACGGTTACGAAAACCTGCTTATTTTTAATCATAATACAATTTTCACCAATATTTTAGACTTAAGCGTGTGGGCCGGAGAGTCGCATGCTTTTAAAACTTTAGGTCGCTATTGCGTTACATGAGCAACGAATGTATTTGTAGCTGTTACAATAAAGCACGTTCCAGACGGATTTAATCACGCCTCCCAACCAAGGTCACCTTGGTGGAAGCTTGATGGGGGCGTGGTTTCCATCCGTGGATTGTGTTGCGGCTACACGAGTTTACATCCAAGCGCCACCAACTAGGGCTGCCAACCATACTATAATAATATGTCGTATTATACTATGTTTCGGGTCTGCGTGCTATATACTATTGAAGAAATATATAGTACGCAAAAATACTATATTTTCAACATCGATCGCTAAGAAACAAATGTTTCTTTTTTTTTAATTTGTGATCGTGAATTTTGACTGATTCTATAGCGTGTAGTGTATAGTCACACCATATAACAAATACTATGTGTATAGTGTATTGTATCTGAATTCTGAACGTATCTATCTGTCTTATTGCGTTCCAAACTTGTCAATATAAAATTGACAACTTAATTAAATCTTAATCCATGGACGAAATATATCTTAATCTTAACCATGGACGAATTTCTTTCATGTCTTAACTTAATCAGTAATACTGATACAATCGTTAGTAAGTTAAAAACGAGTTTTTAATTTACTTATATTTAATTAATATTGATGGTAGAAAATAATATGAGACTTTTATTTTGATTCATGATTGTTTTATTTATGGTTTATGATTTTGACCAAAACATTGTTCAAAAATGCAAAAAGTTCAAAAAATATAGTTTTTATAAAAAGTAAAATATAATAATATATTTGCCTAATTTTTGCCTTTTCCATAAACTACTATATTATTTTAAAGTGTACTAATTTTTTTAGCCTTATTTGAAAAATACTGTATTTCGCCTTAGACATGTTGGCAACCCTAGCGCCGACACTCTTTCCCATTCCACGGTAAAGATATCTATCAGTACTGTAACTCGGCCCTGTCCTTGAAATAATTACCTAAATAAACCCGCGCTGGTTCAATCAATTAATTTTAAGGCAATAATATAACTAGATTAACAAAACTAATGGTAAAATAAAAATAAAAAAAAATACATTATTGATGGGAGAAACAAATTATTTAATAATCCTTAGTACAATACCTACGTATTATATAATATTTTAAGTATACTTAATCTTAGCTTCCGGACTTTCCAGGTATTTAAAAATGTAAGGTATCTCTGGATTATTGGTTAATTATATTTATAATAAAAACAGCACAATCTGCACTTTGCAATAGTAAGAACTTATATTTCAATCAATATCTATTGAATTTTTAGACTTTTGGCATTCAGAATGTTATTTCTATATTAAGGTAATAAATATAATAGAAAAAAACCCGGCCAAGTGCGTTTTGGGCAACACGCCGTACGGTTCCGTAGATACCTTATACCACACCATATTTAATACCATTATAGTTTTTCGTCTGCAAAAATAACTTTGTTTTTCAGTGTTGTTATGAATGACAAAGTTATATTTGCGGTTATGGAAAATGTGCTATATCTGAAAAACTAATTACTATATCTCATTTAAACCAATTTTTATTGAAAGTAATTATTAAGACCTACATGCAGCATATATGTTTTTTAGATTTTTCACTTTCTTATTTCAAAAGTTAAAGGGGGGGGGGGGGAGGATAAACATTTTACCACTTTGGAGGAGTATATCTTTCAAACCTTAGACTTTGAGAAAAAAATGTCTTAAAAACCTCAATGTCAATTTTAAAGACCTATCTATTGACACCTCACACGTTCGCAGTTGCAGTTCCATGTATGGAGAGCCCCCCCTTAATCTTTATTTTTGTTATTTTTGTGTTAAAATCGTTAAGCGGTTAACAGAATACATCTACCAACCAAGGTTCAATTGTGTAATATTAATACTTTTGGAATAAAATGGCTGTGACAGAAGGACAGATAGACAGACAGACATGACGAATCTATAAGTGTTCCGTTTTTTGCCATTTAGGCTACGGAACCCTAAAAATACTAGAAAAAATTGACTCACCCGTAACCCGTAGCAGCCGAGCCATTTGAGCCCGTCTGAACTGCGAGGGCTGAGTCGATATTTTATAGTATTTTTTCTATTATATTTATTACCTCGTACATCTTTCGTTCATCACTGCGGCGCATTCGCGACTGTTTGTGTACCGAGTGCAGACTGCAGACTGAACTCGAGGGCCGAGGCGCGTAGGTACGACTCGCTTTTCGACTATTTGTACAGATGACACTTGCATATAAATTGGCAAGAGAAAGATGAGACAAAAGATGCGCAATAGCCACAAACACTAAAATTTGTGGCGCTGCACATCTTTTGTCTCGTTTTTATCTTGCCAATAAAATGCCGGGCAGTATATGAAGTTGGAGTACTGATAAATATCATTACCGTGCCTGTGTTGGAACTCGCGCCCTTCCACCAAGGACGTTGAAGGTCATTTGGATTGGTTGGAGAAATTTGGATTAAATCTGCCGTCTAGATGGATTAAATCAAGCAAGGTCACCTCTGTTGGGAGGCGTGATTTAATCCGTCTGGAACATGCTTAAATATGTAACGGCTACAAATACATCAACCCACCGCTACAGGCTCCGATTGATCTGGAATTCGACGATTTAACAAAAAACATAACCTCAAAGCATGCGACTCTCCGGCCCACATGTTTTTGTCAATCATTCTGCCGGGAAGCCGGTACAATCGATTTGATATCTGAAATAAGAATGTATATCGTCGGTACATTACTTCTAGGTTGTTTTAGAATGGAAACAGAACAGATATGTATGTACTATGGGCAACAGCTTCGCTTAAAAAGTTAGCAAAAAAATTGTGTGCGCATGTATCCCCCTGCCAGTGGCGGATACAGAAAAAAATCAAAGGGGGGGCGCAAGGGGGCGGGGCACAGACGGGGGGGGGGGGGGGCTGGACGATGGCTTGAGCTATGGGCATGTAAATTAAATAGGTACTAGACATATTTTTTGTTTGTATTGAAATTATTAGGTCTTTAGAGCAATGCGGCTTCCGTATAATACCTATAACTGAAGGAAGGTAGGTTCAAAGGTTGGTTGGTCTCCGGGATATTGTGATCATTACCATTTAGTAAAATCTTTGATATTTTTCTTTCCGGACGAAGGTCACGTTACTCTAATCTAAGGTCTTTAGCTATGAAAATGACGATATTTTTTTCACAAACAGAGAATGTCATAACTTCCTATCCATCGATTGGTTTATATTATTATCGAATTCTGACCATGAAGGTATGATTCCGATCTCGGCAGCAAGCAAGCTTGCTGATGGTCAACTATCAGCAATAAAAAATTCCTTAACTTAAACATTAAAAATCCCTTCAATTTCTTGAAATTTCTCCATCCTCTCCAGGATCTCTAAAAACAAGAAGTAGCAATTATTAACCAACTTAAAAAAATTGAAAACGAGAAGGTTATCTATTCGTCGCGTATATAATATATTTTTATATGTATATGCATGCACACCGATCACTCGAAGACGGCTGAACCAATTGAAATGATTTAAACGTTATAACGCAATGATATTTATATAGATATAAGTATAGATAAGTTACGCGCACTCCAAAATGGCAAGACGAAAGTCAGGTAATTGCCCGACTTTCAATTAATCAGGCACAGGTTCGCGACGCGGAAACACACGCGGCTCTCGTCAGTCAGACGCGATAAAATTGTGAAATTCCATTAAAAATACGTCTCCTTGCGTCTTTAGACGATGTACAAATTATACAGTAATAGTCAGAAATCGGAAAAATGCTTAATTTCACACGTAAGTACTGTATTTAATAAAAATATGTATTTTCTATTACTTTATCCGGCCATATTCTTTGCGTGTGTGAGTGAAGGAGACAGCTGACGCACTTACAATTCACGGCCAATGCGCATGCAGCGGTCAATGTGTGTATCTATAGTACCTTTGCGCTGTTTTAAATAGCAATGATGTTGGCGTATAACTCATCTTTACTTTTAATATCATTGTTATAACGTCAGATTTCACCCCAAGTTGGTCCCATTTTTTGAAATTTTGAAATCAGCAATAACCAGCGTGGAATGTGGAAATTAAGTAACTAGGGGTAGGTATACTGCCCGGCATTATATTGGCAAGAGAATGAAAGAGACAAAGGATGCGCAGTAGCCAAAAACTTAGTGTTTATGGCTACTGCGCATATTTTGTCCCTTTCTTTCTCTTGCCAATATATATGCCGGCATCTGTATACCATTGAAAAATGTGAAATATTAAAACGTTTTATTTATAATAGAATCTCTTACTTACATATCGTCGGGTGGGGCTTTTAGAATAAAAAATTACAATACCTACTTGAGAAACCAACACATATAAAAAGTACCTAAAAAATTACCTCCAGCCCCCCGACTTCAATAGACGTTTTGCTTTTTTAGAGTTGTTTTTTTAAGGTTTTTGAAGTAGGTTTTGCTTTTTTTTTAAATGCTTTTTATACAAAATGTTCTTACCATGAAGCCTTATGTTACAAAACGTGTTTTATGTAAGTACATTACTTACTTTCTCCACAAATAAAACTTTGGATAAATAACAACAAGTAAAGTGGTCATTTTTGTTTATTTTTGCTAACAAAAAGGAATCAATGAGCAATTTTTTAATGGTAAGAAAACTAAAATAAGGATTTTATTATTGCTGATAGTTGACTATCGACTATCATGGCCATAGTTCAATAAAATAGATGAATATTTTTAAATCAAAGAAGCTAGGTGGTTCTCTGTTTGTGAAACAATATGGGCAATTTCATAGGTAAAGAAAGAATACAATGACGCGGACTAACAACATGCTACAAAGAAATGCTGCTTTTTCGTAAACAGATGTTCCACAGATGCGATGTTGTACAAAAATCCCCAACTTTTATTTTCAATAAGGATTGCAGGCAAATTCTTTATCTATTGTCTTGTTTTATTGTGTTCTGATTCTGATGGTTGCTGGCCGTCCTGCCACCCGCGTCCCGCATTATTGTTTTCTGTTTTAGACTGGTTAGTTAAGTGTACTAGCCGTAAATAAATTCTTTTTATTTTTATTATTTATATTATGTGAGTGACGCGGGTCACGCATGGGGGGGGCGCGCGCCCCCTGCGCCCCCTCCCTGTATCCGCCACTGCCCCCTGCACGAACTAAATATATTATGTTATGACGGCGGCGGCGCGGCGTGCAACCGATTTTAACCTTAAGAGTTGTGGTTAAGTGACGTTGTTGTCCATAGTACATCTGTATGAATTTCTAAAACAGGAGATGTAATTCTATAGAGTACCTACTTAACCAAACGAAAGGTGCGTGTTCGTTCGTATCGTGACGTGAGACTTATAGGTATGTACGTACTTAGTATCCAACCGAAACGGACGAGCTTCGTCGTCCCTCGCCACGCGCCCGCGCCTACTCGCTTCGACCGCAAACTTTTTGAATACCTACCTACCTAGGTATTATCCATGCATGAAAATGACACAAATTCATTCTGTCCATCACTCATGTATTTAAGATATTAAATATGTAAACTCTAATAATACTAATATTTTTTATAAGCATCAATGGCTCGGACAAACAAAAAAATTGAAAATATTGAAAGTCCATGCCTTAATTTGGCACAAATTTATTTCATAGGGATTTTTAAGTGATCTGAGGTATATGGTACTTGTTTTTCAAATTGTAATATTTTTTTGACGGTGTTATTAATGTACGGGTCCCACGTCTGTTTCCATGGACGAAAATGACACAAATTAGGTTTGTACACTACGCAGGCTATCTTAAATACAATACTATTGTTTCTTTTTACTTTAAAACAATTTTGACAGTTTAGACGGTTCTCACACTGGCGACGCGCGCGGTCGCGGCGCACCCACGCGCGTCTTTTACGTTGTATGCAAGTACATTAATTTGTACAGAAAACCGCCTCGTCCAACACACCAAGGCGCGCCACGGCGCGTGAGCGCGCACCGCCGCGTGCCGCCGGCGATCCGCGAGCAGTTTGCGCCAGCAGGCGCGTTACCGCGGGGTACAACACACTGCGACGCGCCCCGCGGCTGGTTTTCGATGATCGTTTCGTTACGATGGCGGGATTTCCTCTGGTTTTCAAATGTTTCGTGACTTGGATATACGCCCATTTTAGTGCCATTTGGTAGGTACATTATGCAGCACATGAGGTTATGCAAAACTGTAAAAAATCTGTTATTTATTTGATTGAATATCATTACGCTGTCGTGGAAGCCCAGCGTGCCGTTGACCGTACCTACCTACTCGTATGTTATTAAAATTCCGTCATTAATATCGAGATGGCAAATCTAAATTATTTGTCTGGACGTTTTAATCTCATGAGTGATTTTATATGTGTTCAGTTTTTTTTCGTTTTGAGGTACGGAACCCTAAAAACCTGGAAATTAAAACAAAACAACTTCAAAATTTAATGCCTCTAAAAAACAAGCGGCGGGGACGCGTCAGACGCCGAATGGCGCGGGGGCGCGGAGAAAACCGCCCGAACAGGCGTTGCGCTGCGCCGTCACCGCGCGCGTGAAACGCCAAACCGCGCCCCGCGACGACGGCGCGCGTTGGCAGTGGGAGAATCGCCTTAGAGTCCAATTATTTATAACCACCACAAATAATCGAATTTCTCAAGATGCATCGGCTAGATGTGACACAAAACGCAAAAATAAACTAATTATATGCCAATGTATCGACAGGCAAGAATTCATAAACTTTAGAATTCTTGAAGGTTATACCCTCAAAATAACGTATTCCGATCGGTCTATTTTCTAGAAACAGCCTAATGATTCTGACCGACCGACGATATGGTAACCCTACACTGTGATTGTTCATAGTAAATAAATTTGCAAATTTCTCTAAAACGAGTAAAGATATTCTGAAAATATGTTTTCGGGTCGTTTATCGTGATCAAACGATTACAAAAACCTGCTTATTTTTAATCTTAATGCAATTTTCATCAATATTTTAGACTTAAGTGTGTGGGCCGGAGAGTCGCATGCTTTTAAAACTTTAGATCGCGATATCTTTGACCCTGTTGCGTTACATGAGCAACGAAAGTGTTTGTAGCTGTTACAATGAATATGTAACGGCTACAAATACATCAACCCAGCGGTACAGGCTCCGATTGATCTGGAATTCGACGATTTAACAAAAAACATAACCTCAAACCATGCGAATCTCCGTGCCACATGCTTTTGTCAATCATTCTGCCGGGAAGCCGGTACAATCGATTTGATATCTGAAATAAGAACGTATATCATCGGTACATTACTTCTAGGTAGTTTTAGAATGGAATTATTCAGTGGCACGGAGATTCGCATGCTCACGAACTTTTACAAAACAAACATTACCGATGGCGGCATATATATTGGCAAGAGAAAGAAAGAGACAAAAGATGCGCAGTAGCCATAAACACTAAGGTTATGGCTACTGCGCATCTTTTGTCTCTTTCATTCTCTTGCCAATATATATGCCGGGCAGTATACAATGTGTACTGTGGTAAACGATGACATGACGATTGATCTGCTGGAATGTTCCCAATGTCAGCCAGCTCAGATTAGCATACTCAAACAGAGTAAAAAATTGTTATCTGAGTGGACAACATTACGAAAATACACAATTTTATTTTGTGATTTTAAATAAAACGGGAGTAAATAAAAAGTTGGAATAAATCGTTAATGATATAGCATAAATTAGCTTTTAAATGATATACTTTTCATTGTTGGCGGTTTTAGACTACCACTTCTTTACCGTCTCCTTTGCCTTTAAGCTGAGTCGACTTCTCCCAATCACGACACCAGCTTTTTTCCAATAAATATCTAGGAAGAGAGGCCAAGTCCTGTGAGAAAATACGTTGCGAAGAAGAGTCACCTTGTCTGGCTGCCAGTTTGGCTAAGTAATCAGTAGCTTCATTACCCTCAATGCCCGCATGACCAGGAATCCAAGCTAAAGTAATAAATAAATTTAAAGTAGCACATTCTTTCAACAATGATTTTACTTCTAACACTAGGGGGCTCATTGAATTACTGTAAAATGGACACGACAGTAAAGATTGCAAAAAACTCAAACAATCTGAGAATATGAGAGCCTTAGCAATTCTGTGACACATAATAAACTTTATGCATTCCAAAATTGCAAACCCTTCTCCATTGTAATTTGAAGTTAGACTTGAATATTGAAAAAGTTTAAAAAATCCATTTGACTGTCTTAAGAAAACGGCGCCTACATTATCAGTATTACTTGTATCAGAAGATTTAGAGGAATCAGTGAAGAATATTTCACTATCTGAAGCTTTTTCATGAATATAGGATAAAAGTTTAGAATTAGGATCTTTCGTTTGTTTGTCTATACCGATTGAAAGTAAAACACTAGGAATGAAAGTAAGACAGGAGTAATCGAAGGAGAACAAAGGGTGAGTGGGAAATTTAGATATATTATTACTCGAGCTGATATTATCAGCTTCTCTCAAACTGTTGACTAAATAAGGAATAGTTTTTTTACTGGAAATAATTTGATTTAATTCCTCTAATCTGGGGATTAGGGGATGAGAATTTAGTTGACATAATTTAAAAAGGTATCTATTCGATAAATATTGCCTTCTTAAATCTAAAGGAGGATCTGCATTTTCTACTTGAAGAGCATTTGTAGGAGTACTTTTCATTGCACCGATAACAATACGCAAGCATTTAAATTGAATTGAGTCTAATTTTTTTGCAGCAGTTTTACTTAGGGGAGCCATAGTGAATGAACCATAATCTAAAAGGCTCCTAATTAGGGCATTATATACTAATTTCAGCGTGAAGGGATGTGAACCCCACCAGACGCCAGCAAGAGCTCTTAAAATATTAATATTTTTTTCACATTTATTTACTACATAATCAATGTGCGCAGCCTCGGTGTTTTTACTATCAAACTTCTTGCCTAAAAATATTGCTTCTTTGGAAACCGATAAATTGGCATCGTTAACAATAATGTTAATGTCTGGGATTACCCTCTTTTTTGAAAATATGACTACTGTACTTTTAGAAGTTGAAAGCAGGGACTGATTTACCGGAAAATTGCGGTACTTTTATTTATCGGTATGACGTCATACCTATTTTATTTTATTTATGATTTATTCAGAAAACCAACAGCTATATTAGGTACAGATTGAGTAATTACATATAAGTCTTAAATAAGCCAATTATAGGTTTCCATAGCTATAACAAATTTATATCATCATTACAAAATAGAAGTTACAGATATCGTTACAAATACCAGAACATTGATATTCTTGTGAGATTAAATTAATTGAATTAGTTAAGTACATTAAATTAACAGAAATTGTTGCTTGGCAATAATTACAGATACAAGAATTAATAAAAGTGGATCGTAGGCATTTCAAATAGTTCAATTAGTTAAGCAGCTGTGACTACAGTTATTGTGAATGCAAAAATTTAAATGATACAATAAATTTTAAATTTCTATTATTTTCTTTTTTACTGCGTTTTTAAAACTACACTTCGACATTTTAAAGGGATCTATACTATCAAATTGATTGTTATAACTGTTTATTGCACGAGCAAGAAAATGATTACGAGCATAGTTTGTATGATAGGCAGGAGCGCAAAGCAATTTCGTATGACGTGTTCGACGACGAGGAACACTGTAACAAACGGTTGAGACCAGATCGGGGCAATCTATCTTACTGTTGACAGTGTCGTACAGGAAAGACATATCGAGAAGCAAACGACGCTCTTCAAGTGCCATAAGTTTAAATCGCCGGCAGCTAGCAATATAATCTCCATATCTGCCTTTAGTTCGATAATTTAAATGTCGGATTAAGATCTTCTGAATGTTTTCTATGCGTGCCTTATGACATTCGTATAAAGGGGACCAAATACAGCTGCCATACTCAAGTATACTGCGTACGTAAGCGCAATAGACTGCCATGACACTGTTTATATCTTGTAAAGGTTGACAAGTACGTAGAACAAAGCCCAGTGTTTTATATGCTTTGTTTACTATGTAGTCAGAATGTTCATTAAGCGACATTTTAGTATCAAGTATTATCCCTAGATCACGTATAGCGCTAACGCGCTCCAAGGCTTTCCCTTCAAACTTATACTGAAAGGTTACTGGTTTGTGCTTCCTAGTAAATGTTATTTGTTGACACTTATTGGTGTTTATAGATATTCTGTTCGAGCTATAAAATTCGCTTAAGCGGTTGAGATCATCTTGGAGATTTAGACAGTCTGAGATATTATTTATTTTCATAAACACCTTTTTGTCATCGGCGTACATCAAAAACTTGGAATGATGGAAGCAACCACCAATGTCATAGAGAAAAGCTACGTAAAGCAATGGTCCCAGATGAGAGCCCTGAGGCACTCCGGATAGGACATTAGTGAAGTCCGACCTGTAACCACCCAAAACTACAGCCTGAGACCTATTTTCAAGATAAGATTTTAGCCACCGAAACAAGTCACCACGAATACCAAGTGTCTGAAGTTTGTGCAACAGAATGACGTGATCCACCCGATCGAAAGCTTTTTCAAAATCGGTGTAGATCACGTCAATCTGGCCGCCCTTCTCCATACCAGTCAGGATGTCTGCAGTAAAACAAGCTAAGTTAGTTAAAGTCGAACGTCCTCTCAAAAAGCCATGCTGATTGTCAGGGACACTGTTGTGTATTAATGAGTATATACTATTGTAAACAATTTTTTCTAAAATTTTACTAAATATGTTAAGTATAGATATTCCACGATAATTTTCAACATTACTTTTACATCCCTTTTTATGAATTGGTATAATCATAGCTTCCTTCCATTTTGTTGGAAAAACACTCTCGTTAATAGATCTGTCAAATATAATTCGCAGTGGTTGGGTTAAAGAGTCTGCACATTTTATAATAAAAATAGGATGAATGCCATCACTACCGGCCCCTTTATGAGGGTTACAACTTTTAAGGTGCTTATTTACTATGTCATCAGATATATGGATAGTATTGATGGTGTTATTAGTGCATGATGTAGAGGGTTGATCTGAAAAACTGTAATTATCTAGTGGCGGGCTAAATACACTTTCAAAGAATTTATTAAATCCATTACATATTTCTTTACCATCAGATAGTACGTCACTCTTATACTTTAATTGCTTTGGGTACGAACTACCACCTTTCTTAGATTTTACAAAAGCCCAAAACCTTTTTGGATCGTCTTTTATAGCCGAGGATAGACGTTTTATGAAAAAACTATAGCATTCATCCTGAACACGATGAAATCTCCTACGAAGGAGTGCAAATTCATCATAGTCACGTGGATTACGGAACCTTTTCCAACGTGTGTGAAGCTTGAATTTTTCATGAGCTATTTTTATTAGTGCTGGTGAGTACCAATTGGGATAATGATTTCTAGGATATACCAATTTTTTAGGAATGAAGCGGTCAATATTTTCTTTAATTTTGTCATATAAAATATTCAGTGCATCATCGACGCTACAACCTGTCAGTAACAAGTCCCAATTACAATTGTTCAGCTCTTTATTAATTGAGTCATAGTCGCCTGAATTATATTTTACTTTTAAGATAGGCTGTTCTTTCAAAGGAATTATCAACATATTAGATGCGTCTATAGTGAATGAAGGATGATAGCTATCTTCTATTATAAGGGGAGTTTCACATCTGCAGACCTCTATCTCAATATTACTGAAAGCCAGATCTAGTGTATTACCGTGTGAATTCACCAGTATGTTGTATTGGCCAAAGCCTAAGGCACTGAGAGTGTCCACAAGATTCACCGCAGCAGTTTGTATGTCTACAGGCCCTGTCCTCAGATGGACAGGCGTCGATACATTTGGCCATTTTACACAAGGTAAGTTGAAATCACCGCAGATAATGTAACTATTGTGAGGATATGCTGAAGCTAAATTGCTGACACATTTATTAAATGCATCCAATTGAGAAGGTTGGTTTGGCAAGTTTTAAAAACGATTCCTTCATTATTTTGATACCTTAATTTTTCGGTACCTTTATTTATCGGTATGACGTCATACCTATTAAAACAACTGTCCCTTCATATTTTGATACCTTAATTTTTCGGTACCTTTATTTATCGGTATGACGTCATACCCATTAAAAACTATTCCTTCGAATTTTGATACCTTAATTTTTCGGTACTTCAATATTGGTACCGAAATATGACAACCCTTATTTAAGGTACCGCTATTTAACCGTTATTTTATTTCGGTACCGAAATGCACTGTATTGAACACGAACCGACAAGTTCCGTGCATTTCGCGAGTAGGTACCTACTCGCGCAGACGGTAGAGAGAGACTCCGGTGTACAGTGTACACTTTAGTACAGTACGAGGCATTTCATTAATCTTGATTTTTTTTCGACGGAGTGGGGGAAAGTTCGCGCATGTGCACTTTGGGCTCTGAATAAATTTTTAATGTTCGTTTCATTTTTAATGTTATACCGAGGCTAAAATTACAGTTCGTTTTTATTATAAAAAATACATTTATCATAAGTTTAAATAAAAATTAATGTAAGAAAGATAAAAAATTATTATGGAAATAAATCTGTATGTTTATCTATACCTATGTATATAAAAAAATCGGTTTGACCGATTTAGAAGCGGTTATTAAAGTAGATAAAAAATGAATTCTTTATAAAGTTTAAAATAAAAAGCAAAATTAAAAAGTAAATAAAACCCACGTCACTTAAAATAGTTATTCTTAATCTTTCAATCCCTGAGAGGCCCGATCGGGCCGCACAACAATGGAAAATCTTTTGTGTCTCATTACTCTAATTTTCCGGGAATAGGTAGGTATTCTTAATTGAAAAAAAGCGGTCAAGAGCAAGTCGGACTCGCGCACCGAGGGTTCCGTACAATCATAAATATATTTGGATAATTTACTTTAGTACAGTCTTTAAAAAAGTAGGATAGACGGCGGACAGGTGGGGCGAACAGGCGGACAGTTAATTTACAAATCTTAACCACAGCTGCTTATGGTGACTGAAAAACGTTTCAGCCACTCCACATTGCAAACTGTTTATATTAGTGAAAATGTTATCGATTTAGCCTTTCAACGCCCGGAAAATGAGACACAATAGATATTCCATTGTTATCCGGGACCAGGAGGCCGCTCGGGCGTTCATGAATACGTAAGGAATAATATTGCTAAGCAATATTATTGGTTATTCTAAGTAGGAACTTATTTTTCTTTATTCGTACGGCAAATAGTAGGTAATGACCATTCTGAATTTCGACAGTCAATTATTTCGACAGGGTGAATTTCGAAAAACAATAGTGCGACTACTCACTGCTTCGACAGAACATATCGTCCCCGTTGTGTCAAAATTAAATAACTAACAATAAAACGTAGTGATTATTTCCTCTGTGACTAACAAAACCAAAGTTTCGAGATATTCACGTTTTTCTGATTTTTTTCGTTAAAAATGGCGATAACTTTTTAAGGTGAAGATGATTTAGTGTCGGTCTTTTGATATGTTATTCAACAGACTTATCTTTATTAATTAAATATTTTGCAATGATGTTACTTTCTATTATTTTAAATTAAAAAATAAAAATGTAATGATTTAGTTTTGCCACAAACGTATTTTACAACCAAGTTGCAGTTATAATGCTTTTGTATGTCACTTAGTAAGTTTTGCCACAACCAAGTAATTAAGTTTAATAATACTAGAATGTACTTGTTTAATAAATGTTTATTCAACGCAAATAAAACTTATGGCCATGCTTATGGGTAAGTATGGTTTCCACATAATTAAAATTAAAGTTTAAATAAATAGCTTTATTTAATATTTACTAGCTACATTTATATTTATTTATTATTTACTAACTATGTATATAAATAGCTTTACTTAAATCGGCCCCAAGTCCCCGGCAGCCTCGCTATTCCTAGCTACAGTAGCGGCTATGGTAAAGGTGGGGCAGGGGGTGCTAAGAATCCCTGGGTGCGGCTCGGCTAACACCAATTATGAAAACTGCACCACCCAACCTATAACATGCGCACACTGAGGACCGACACGAAGTTAGTCGAGTTGGAAGAAGTTATAAGCAAGTTACACTGGGACGATATTAGGTTATCTGAAGTCCGAAGAGAGGGAGAGGACTCGAAAATTCTCAATTCCGGTAACTTTATAAACTACCGGGAGGGCAACCAACGGTCTCTAGTACCTAGGTGGTGTCGGGTTCATCATCCACAAGTCCCTTGTCAACAATGCAATTACCATCGGAAGTGTGTCGACCAGGGTGGCGTACCTAACTCAGAATATCCAAAAGGTACCTATTCGTTGAATGTTATTCAGGTTTACGCACCGACCTCGAGGCACCAAGATGACGAAGTGGAGGCTATGTATGAGGAAATCACTAAAGCCATGCATAGCTACAAAATCCACTACACCGTTGTGATAGGGACTTCAATGCAAAGTTGGAGAAACAATGCGGTAATGAGCTGAGAGTGGGGCAATTTGGAGTTGGGCAACGTAATGCCAGAGGCCAGATGCTGGCCGACTTTATGGAGAAGGAGAACCTCTTTATGATGAACTCCTTCTTCAGAAACCTGGAAAGCCGGATGTGGACCTGGGTCAGTCCGGACGGTATGGTCAGAAATGAGATAGATTTTATCATGTCGACGAAAAACCAAATATTCAATGATGCCACAGTGATAAACGCCGTCAAGACGGAGAGCAATCACCGATTGGTACGTGGCACATTGAACATCAGCATAAAGCTGGAAAGATCTCGACTGATAAAATCAACACTCCGACCATTGCCGGCCCATATTCAAAACTCCGAGAGCTTTCAACTCCAACTCCAAAACCGCTTCGAAGCCCTTGAGAACAGCATAGATGTGGACGATCTAAACAATATGGTGGTGGATACTGTCCGTACGGTAGGGTCCAAATTCTTTAAGACCCGTCGTCCCAAGCTAAAGAAACTCTCCGACCACACAATCCTACTCATGGATCAGAGACGTGAAATGAGGCTCCAGATTTCAGCGGATGCTCATCGTTATCGGCAGCTTAATAGGCAGATATCTAAGTCTTTGACGAGCTACCTTCGCCAATTTAATACGAATCGTATTAAAGAGGCCATCGAGCGGTATAAAAGCTCCAAAGTGTTTGCGAGAGATCTGTCTATTGGGCAAAGCCAGATGATGAAGCTGAAAACTGACGACGGACGCATAATCTCATTAAAGCCTGAAGTTCTGAGGGAGATCAAGAGTTTCTATAGGCAGTTATATTCCACGCAGACACCTGTTGAAAGCAAGGCTAAAGACCCCAGAGCCAAGCATACCCGACACTATACCCAAGATATCTCAGAAGTCAGCCTGTACGAGATTAGTATGGCTCTTAAATAGCGGAAAAACAACAAATCCGCGGGTGACGACGGAATCACTAAAGAACTTCTGAGAGCGGGCGGTAAGCCGATACTTAAAATCCTCCAGAAGCTTTTCAATTCCGTCATCGTCGAGGGCAGAAGCTGAAGACATGGAACATAAGTGAGGTGATTTTGTTCTTTGAAAGGGGTTACAAGTCCCTCTTAAAGAACTACAGACCCATCTCACTTCTCAGTCATGTCTATAAGTCGTTTTCGAGAGTCCTTACGAAACGTCTCGCTCGCAGGTTTGACGACTTCCAAGCTCCCGAACAAGCCGGGTTCCGAGAAGGCTTTAGCACTATAGACCACATTCATACGCTACGGCAGGTCATACAGAAGACCAAGGAGTATAATCTGTGACTTTGCTTGGCGTTGGTGGACTACGAGAAAGCCTTTGATTCGATTGAAACCTGGGCGGTGCTGCAGTCTCTCCAAAGGTGCCAAGTGGACTACAGGTATATCGAGGTGTTGAGGTATTTATACAAAAATGCCACCATGTCGGTCCGAGTACAAAACTAGAGCACAAATCCTATCCAACTGCACCGAGTTGTGAGACAGGGAGATGTTATTTCTCCGAAACTGTTCGCAGCTGCGTTGGAGGACTTTAAACTCTTAGACTGGAAAGGACTCAGCATCAAAATTAATGGCCAGTACCTTCGTTTTGCCAATGATATAGTTCTTATGACAGAAACCTTGGAAGACCTGAACACAATGCTCGAAGATCTCCGTAGTGCTTCCCAAAGAGTGGTTCTCAGGATGAACATGGATAAGACGAAAACCATGTCGAATGCCCATTTTGTGCCCGCTCCAGTTCATGTTGGGAACACTACACTTGAAGTTGTTGACCATTATGTATACTTAAGACAGACAGTCCAGTTAGGTAAGTCCAACTTCGATAAAGAGATCTCTCGTTGAATCCAACTCGGATGGGCAGCATTCGGGAAGCTTTGAAAAATCTTCGTGTCCGATTTACCTCAGTGTCTCAAGACGAAAGTCTATGACCAGTGTGTGTTGCCAGTGATGACTTACGGCAGTGAAACGTGGTCGCTAACTATGGGTCTCATAAGGAGGCTCAAGGTCACCCAGCGTGCAATGGAGAGAGCCATGGTCGGCGTTTCCCTGCGTGATCGAATCAGAAATGAGGTAATCCACAGGAGAACTAACGTAACCGACATCGCTCAAAGGATTGCTCAGCTGAAGCGGCAATGGGCGGGACACATAGCGAGAAGAACCGATGGCCGTTGGGGCGGAAAGGTTATTTAATGGTGACCGCGCACCGGACGACTCTCCATGGGTAGGCCCCCCATAAGTTGGACCGACTATCTGGTGAAGTTCGCGGGAAGCCGCTGGATGCAGGCAATGCAGGACCGATCGTCGTGGAGATCCTTGGGGGAGGCCTATTCCCAGAAGTGGGTGTCGTGCGGCTGATATGATGATGATGAATTTTTACTCTGCTTGTTTTATTTTTATTCACGGTACAAAATAGGCAAAACTAACTAAGTGCACTTATAGATATTAAAATTATGTCCAATCACAACGTATTTAATAAAGAATTAAATAAGAGCATTTATTTAATTTTGCCACAGCCAAAATTTGTAGCAATGTTTCTTCCACAACTCACTGCAGTTGTGGAAGAATTAAATAATGTTACTTATTAACTTTTTCTTGTATTAGCGACGCACTCAGCTGTAGTTATTTAATTCATTTAAAAGTTATTCAGTTTTTCCACGTTAATTTTACAACAAACACTGTTGTAATATATGGTCAATAGTTTCACTAAACTGAAGA
The DNA here is from genome assembly GCA_943789525.1 of Agriphila geniculea. Classification (NCBI taxonomy): domain Eukaryota; kingdom Metazoa; phylum Arthropoda; class Insecta; order Lepidoptera; family Crambidae; genus Agriphila; species Agriphila geniculea. The sequence continues at coordinate 21,271,202 of OX038870.1, read as the reverse complement.
TATCTTTGCAGATATCAATCATATCGCAACGAGATAAAAACTAAAATAAAGGTAACACTTTCTACTTTACAAAAAACGGAAAAAGTGAATTTTGCCAAAAGTGTTAGTTATTTAATTTTGACACGACGGGGACGATATTTCGACACACAACTTCGAATAACACTACTTCGACAGAACCCTTCTTCGAAATGCACTTGTTCGATGGATCTCTATTTCGACGGAACATACCTTCGACAAAATACTGCTCTGAAATGTGACAATAATAATTGAATTCCGCTTTATTATTAGCATAAGAAAGACCTATTAATACTAACATGTGTAATAAAAAAATCAAGAAGACTTATTACTATTATTAATAATTTTAATTCTCTATATTATCTGAAGATATGATTGTTATAATTATTAAAAACATAGTTGATTATTATTTATGTTTTTGGGGTTCCGTACAAAAATGGTAAAAAAGGAACCCTTATGGTGTGACTCAGTCTGTCTGTCTGTCACAGCTGGATATCTCGAGAACTACTAATGGTATCAACTTGAAATTTGCGATAGTTTAAGATGACATTAGCCCAACTATTTTGCAAATAAGAAAGAAATAATAAAATTAATATTTTTTTTACAACAGGGACTGAAAAGGGGTCTTAAAAATTGTAAGTGAGGTGACTAGGGCATGTGGGGTATCATATGAAAGAACGCTGTTTGCATATTTTAAAATAATTTTTCCTTTTTTCTTAGGCTGCATAGTTTTCGACTTATGATGAAAAATGTAAAAAAAATACCGTTCCCCCCCCCTTATCTCCGAAGTTTGCAAAGAGAAAAATCTGAAATAATTCTATGTGATAGTAGTTTATGTAAAAATTACAGGAAAAATAAAACGATGTCTCAATATAACACACTTTTTTAGAAATTCAAAAAACAAACAAATTTTTTTTAGTTTCACTACCAGTCAACAGATGGCGCTGTTCTAAGCATGCTAACCTAAGGGACAAAAATAGTTCCACTATCGGTCAAGTGATGGCGCAACCTAACACTACAATAATAAATTGGTGGCTGGTTCTAATATAATTACCTACTATTTGCCGTACCATTAAACGAAGAATAAGTTCCTACTTAGTAATATAGTAATATAATAATAACGAGAAGCTCGGTGGCGCAGTGGTTTAGCGCCTGGACCAGCGATTGCGGAGGTTAAGCAACGTTCGCAAGGTTCGGTCATGGGATGGGTGACCAAAAATTTATTATCTCAAGCTCCTCCGTGCTTCGGAAGGCACATTAAGCCGTTGGTCCCGGCTGCATTTGCAGTCGTTAACACCCACCAATCCGCATTGGGCCCGCGTGGTGGGTTATGGCCCGTCCTCCTTATCCACCCATAAGGAAGGACTGTGCCCCAGCAGTGGGGACATTAAAATAGCTGATGGACTAGTAATATAAACATTTTGCAATGTGGAGTGGCTGAAACGTTTTTCAGTCACCATAAGCAGCATTTGTAAATTAACTGTCCGCCTGTTCGCCCTTCCACCTGTCTGCCGTTTATCCTACTTTTTTAAAGACTGTCCTAAAATAACATATCCAAATATATTTATGATTGTACGGAACCCTCGGTGCGCGAGTCCAACTCGCTCTTGACCGGTTTTTTATTTTGTAAGTACCTTTAACCAAAAAGCTTTTTTTAATTTTTTTCTTTAATTTTAGCGTTCAATTTGTGTTACTGCTATTAATACAGCGATTAATACATAATTATTAATACAGCGATAAATTACTTATATTTAACGTTATTTAAAGCACAGGCACAGATTGGTTGACCGTCCACTAGCGCTGCGTATTACAAACAGGTTTAATAATTACTTACTGATCATTATTCTGCGCAGCTTTCCACTTTATAATAGAAACCTTTATAAGAGGTTAAGCTAACCCAAATATAACGGTACCGTTATATTTGGGGTTGGGTTGAGTAATGAAAAATTGCGGTACCGCTTTGATGAGGTACCGAAAAACAGATATACCGGAAAATTGCGGTACCTTTTTATATCGGTATGACGTCATACCTATTTAAAACTATTCCTTCATATTTCGATACCTTAATTTTTCGGTACTTCAACATAGGTTCCGTAATTTCGGTACCTCTATATTTCGGTGGTTTTATACCGAAATTTAATTTATCGGTATCCTAAGTAAGGGTAGAATATTTCGGTACCGCTATATTAACCGTAAAACATACCGAAATTTAACAACCGCAACCAATCCCTGGTTGAAAGTTGCAAATTGTTATTATCTAACCAAAGTGACAGATTATTTAAAGATCTTTCAAGGCTAGATGCTGAAAAATCTATAGAGCTATTTGCAGAATATACTAAAACATCATCTGCGTATTGCAGAACGTTACAATCAGGCTTTATACTACTTTCCAAATCGATAGTATATACATCATAAAGAAGTGGACTTAAGATTGAACCTTGAGGAACACCTTTCCATAGAGTTCGAGGCACAGGAGTTGCGCCTGGAACTCTTAAGGTAACAGATCTTTCACAAAAAAGATTGAAAATAAAATTTAAAATTTTTAGTGTGACCCCAAGATCTATAAGTTTTTGCTTAAGCAGACAAAGGTCAACGTTGTCATAAGCTGAGGAAATATCGAGAAAGGCAGCAGCTACACTCTGGTTCTTAGAAAAGGCAAGTAGTATGTCTGTTGAAAATATACTGAGACTGTCTTGAGTACTGCGGCCTTTTCTAAATCCAAATTGTGAACGAGCTAACAGGTTATAGTGTTCTAAAAACCATTCTAGCCTGATTTTAATAAGATGTTCAGCTAATTTTGAAATAACTGATGCTAATGCAATAGGCCTATAGGAAGCCGGATCCGTAGGATCTTTACCAGGTTTTAAAATTGGAATCACTAAATGTTGTTTCCAGGAAGGTGGAATAATACCAGATTCTACAGTTACATTAATGATATTTAATAAAAAAGAAAGGGTTGAAGATTTAGCATTAGCAAGGAACGAATAAGGTATACCGTCAAGGCCAGGGGAGGAATCTGAAATATGATTTAATACAGATTTCAGCTCTTCTATTGTAAATGGAGAGTTAAGATCTGAATGATCGTTAATGCCAGCATAGCTGTAACTATTTGGTATTTCATAACGATTAGGAACGTAACAACACGGAGCTAATTTATTGTTAAAGGGGTCTATCCAATCTAAGTTAAAACTAGAAACATTGCTAACTGCTTTTTGGGAACATCGAAATCGTTTAATATTGTTCCAAACAACCGTTGAGGGCGTGTCTGGCGATAAAGATAAACATAATTTTTTCCAACCTTCTTTCTTTTTCTTTCGAAATAAATGTTTAGTTGCAGCCGTAACATTTTGGAATTGTAAATAGTTTTCATTATTTAGAAAAGAATTACAATTTTCTTCGATATTATTTCGAGACGTAATAGCTGCCGTACACTCTTGATCCCACCAAGGCGGAGAGGAGATTTTTCCTTTGACAGAGTTTTTTTTCTTAAAAACTTTGTCAGCGACAGAGATAATAGATGAAACAAAAGAATTGTAGCAATCGTTGAGGTTATCTTTGTTTACTTTGGGAAGAGGTTTTATAAGATCGTCTAATAAATTACTATATTCATTCCAATCAGCGTTTGCAATATTATACTTAAGTAAAGGAAGAAGAGGAGGCACAGATTGACTTTTAGAAGGTAATGATATCACGATTGGAAAATGGTCACTACCATGAGTTAATGGTAAACGTTTCCAAGAGAGAAGGGAAGACAGTGATGATGCACTCATTGAAATATCAACATAACTTGGTCGTTGACCAGGACGGCCTCTACGCGTTGGAGAACCATCATTTAAAACGCACAAAGAAAAATCGTCGATTATTTCTATTAGCTCATTTCCAAGCGGGTCATTGTTAGGGGCACCCCAAAGTGCATGGTGCGCATTGAAATCACCTAACACTATAATAGGAGACGGAAGAGACTGAAGAAAATTCTTCAATATGGGAATAATGGAAGAGTCTTTACATGATATATATAATGAAAGCACTGTAATATTACCCAGTCTAGCGGCTACTGCATTGATGTGGCTGTTATTGTGGGATGGCAAAGGTAACTGTGTAAACAAGTAACGTTTTTTGATGAAGAGGGCTGCGCCTCCACAGCCATCAGGCCTGTCATCTCGAAGTATATGGTAACCAGGAAATTTGTACATTGAACCCGATTCTAGCCAAGATTCAGAAATAGCTAGCAAGAAAGGTTTATATTTATTTACAAGATATATTAAATCAGTGTGTTTGGATTTCACACTCCTACAATTCCACTGAAGCATCTGGTCCATTTTTGATTATTTTAAATATTGAGATAGACAAGTTTTGTATTAGAGAAACAGCAACGGGGTACGGTAGGGATGAATTGACTATGATATTTACAAGAGAAGAAAGAAGATTATTAAACTCGGTTTTTGGTTACTAATTAGACAAGAAAATAACAACTCAATGTAAACTGAAGGAAAAATCAAAAAAGATCAAAATGGCTGCTAATATGTTTTTGAAATCGGCCCAAGAACAAATAAGTTGGCCCACCATCTTGAATTTTGTAAGTTTTCAACATTGCGTTGTTATTTTTTTGTCAAAATCGTACCAAAAACCGAGTTTCATCAAAATCGGCCCAAAAACAAAAAAGTTGGCCGCCATCTTGGATTTTTAGTTTTTTAAAAATTGCCTTGTTATTTTCTTGTCAAAATAGTTCCGAAAACCAAGTTTCATCGAAATCGGCCCAAAAACAAAAAAGTTGACCGCCATCTTGGATTTTTTAAATTTTCAACATTGCGTTGTTATTTTCATGTTGAAATAGTACCAAAAACCGAGTTTCATCGAAATAGGCGCACAAACATGAATTTGATTATTATTATTAATTTTACCGTCTCGCCTGCGACCTCTAGCCATTTCAATAGAACAATTTCGTTTTTTTGGAAATCTGAAATGGTGCAGTATTTATGGTCACACTAGTTTTGTAAAGTAACATTTCCTATAGATTGAAATTCTTAAATTGAAATTCGGCGCCAAGGTCAAAATCGGAGTTGCCAAGATTGACACTTCTATTTATTACCACCTCACCGATGATAGCTGATTAGCATTATTTTAGATATTTAATTAAATCAAAGGAGTAAGTTCTGTTTTATATTACAATTATTATGTGTCATTCTAAATTAATATTTAAATAGTATATATTCGACTTCCCATTCCGAATCCTTAATTTTGATACACTGCTTGATTGGTAACGTTCATATTTTTAGTCCTACTAACGTGGTATTATTGTTTAGTAATGGCAATTGTGCGAACGAGACACCGACCTCCACCTGCACGCGTAGCATGAGCAAACGAGACTCTTGTCTACGAAGACTTGTCGTCTCGACCTTCTCGATTGCTGAGCACAGTTTGACAGACAGGTGGGACTCGTTCTCAGAATTTCGAAACCTTTTAATGTCTTTTAATAAAAAAAAGTGAATTTTAAAGGTAATCTTTTTATTTCAACACCAATAAACGTCAAAATTATCTAATTTGATCCGAAATAATTTAGTTTAAACATGATTCTCATTTTTTTAATAAGTTCTAAGATGAAAGAGGCACTCAAGAAAGTGTTCTCTTCCGTAGACAAGCTCTCTCGAGTTCGAGAAGAATAATATTGCCAATAGAAAATAATTACTTTATTTCTCATAAAGCACCGTTCCTTTCTATAGATTTCACAACGCTAAAATCTTAAAACTAATTAAATATAGCTGTATGGATATAAATTCGTTTGCCTTTCTTTTATTGAAAGTATTTTGAAAAGATAACACAGACTACTAACGAAATTGTTAATTTAGTAATCTGTGTAAAATGACGAGAACATTACGAAATATTAAAATCAACGTATGAAAATAATTTTAATTTAAGTTTTTAAGGAATAAAATATAAGCACGGATAATTTAGATTTATTTTTATTGCGAAATTTAGATTCATATAAAATAAAATACGTAGAAAACTATTTCGAATCTTCTTATTAGTCTGTGATTCTCTCTCGACCTTCTCGACTACTCAAAGGGTGGTAGACAAGTTTCTCTGATTCAACTGTCAAATTAATGTCAGTTGAAGAGAAAAGCTCGTGTTTGTCGACTTTTGACATTACGCCACGACAAAGAACAATGCGAGTCTACTAGTTGTAAATGCGAGCATGAGCACTGCACCCTGATTATCTAAAAAGAAACTATTTAGCGACCGGTTTCATTCCACATACATTGCTACTTTTCTTTGGTATGTTTTTTTTAATCCAAAAAGAAGTAACAATGGATCACTATCATCTATGAACTGCAACCGGTCGCTAGGTGGTTTCTAATTAGATAATCAGCCCGCGGGTGACCGCCCGGGGCGCCGGATATAAAGGGGCGCCACAGGCGTCAAGATTACAAGGTTAGTAGGTGAAACTGACTAAAAATCGCGTTGCGTGACCGTATTTTACTGTAATAAGCAAAATTATAAGATTAGTAGACGAAACTGACTAAATAACGCGCTGCGCGGCCGTTTTTTGCTATGAACAAGCAAGGTTACAAGATTAGTAGATGTAACTGACTAGAAATCGCGCTGCGCGACCGTTTTTTTTTTTTCCAAAAAACAAGCAAGATTACAAGGTTAGTAGGAGAAACTGACTAAAAATCGCGCTGCGCGACCGTTTTTAGGGTTCCGTAGCCTAAATGGCAAAAAACGGAACCCTTATAGATTCGTCATGTCTGTCTGTCTGTCTGTCTGTCCGTATGTCACAGCCACTTAATTCCGAAAGTATTAAGACTACACAGTTGAAACTTGGTAGGTAGATGTATTCTGTTAACCGCTTAACGAATTTAATACAAAAATAAGAAAAATAAAAGATTAAGGGGGGGCTCCCTATACATGGAACTGAAACTGAAAAAAATTTGTTTCTTCAAACCAACACGTGTTGGGTATCTATAGATAGGTCTTTAAAAATGACATTAAGGTTTCTAAGACAACTTTTTCTCAAGGTCAACCGTTTGAAAGATATTCACCGCCAAAGTGGTAAAATGTGTGTCCCCCCCCTTTAACTTTTGAAATAAGAGAGTGAAAAATCTAAAAAAAAAATATGCTGTAGATCTTAATAAACACTTTCAACCAAAATTGGTTTGAACGAGATATAGTAATTAGTTTTTGAGATATAGCACATTTTCCAAAACCGCATATATAACTTTGTCATTCATACCAACACTGTGAAAAACAAAGTTATTTTTACAGACGAAAAATTATAGGTGGTATTAAATATGGTATGGTATAAGGTAACTACGGAACCCTATGGCGCGTGGCCCGACACGCACTTGGCCGGTTTTTTTTATTGTAATAAGCAAAATTATAAGATTAGTAGACGAAACTGACTAAAAATCGCGCTGCGCGGCCGTTTTTTTACTATAAACAAGCAAGATTACAAGATTAGTAGGTAAAACTGACTAAAAAATCGCGCCGCGCGGCCGTTTCTTAATTGACAGGAAAAATTTAAATTCTTGGAATCGCAGATAGGGGGCGCCCCGTAGAAATGTCCCGTTTTTCAACGCGCGGCGGGATTTTTTACCGCCGACGTGATAGGTACCTTATGGCTAGGCTCTAAGGTATATTTTCCCAGATGACCTTTTAGATGTGAGTTCGCACGGACGATGACGACGACGGTCTACGGGAAAAGTTACCTTATAGCCTGGCCATTGGGTACCTTTGCCCGTTTGCCCGTTGTTGGTAAATATATCACGCGTTGAAAAAAATGTCTCGTGTGAATGATTCCTAAAAGTAGGCCAAGAAGATACAGCTTCATGAAGTAGGCCACTGAGAGTTTTTGGCGCCATTTGGTCGAGTTCAGTTCGGTGACTATTTTATTTATTTGCAAATTGATTCATAGTGGATATTGTGTCTTAAAATTGGTGCAGTTTTGTGGTACAAGTGTCTACGCAACTCGATGTACAGTAATACCAAAATACAGTTTTATTGAGGTTTCCTTTGATTCTATACAATAATAATGAGTATCTTTGCAATGGTAGAACGGTTGCCCACTGAAATTCACATTGTGATACAAAATAAACAATCAAAAATATCGCCTGCTTCCCCAGGTGTTATATAAGAAAAGGGGTTAACTTCTAACTAAACTAAACTAACACCCGATTGCACTAAACTTAAGGATCGCCTAAGTCTGTTCCTAACTACAACACGACCAAATCAAAACGGTGTCTAACTTAGCGGTCATGTAGCTGTCATTCGCCTACTTAACTTGGTCGAGTTGTAGTTAAGAAAAGACTTAGGCGATTCTTAAGTTTAGTGCAATTGGGTGTAACTCAAAGATATTTATATGCGTGCGGACTAGCGAAAACGTAAACCTAACCTACGCAGTCAAGCATCGTTCTAAAATAAGCTTAATCTGAGTCGCGTACTCAACCATTCTTTTAAAATTAGCATGATCTGAGTTTGAGTTTAGTTTGTTGAATCTCTGCTCGAGTATCGTTCTAAAATTAATACTCGACTTAAAACTAGTTTTAAGTAGAGATCAAGACTTGAGCAACATCCTATAATACGAGGCTGAGACTAGAGACAGTAATTAAGTAGAGATCAGGTGATTAGAATTCAAGCAGTGCTTGAGTCTCGTCCTATAATACGAACAAACCTTAGAGTGACCAATTTCTTAACTGTATGTATACTTTATAGATATGACTGTACATAAGTATTAGGGTGGGTACTCACTTAGGTTCGCGAACCTCCGCGCTCCGCGAACATGCACCGAAAAAATCGTTTATCCTCTGCTGGAACAGGGCGCCCAGGTGTGTACGTGAGCGAACACGTATGCGAACTTGGTTCGCACAGGTACACACTGTAGCCAAAGTAAAAATATTTGTTTTTGCTATGGATCACTGTTCGAGGTTCGCGGAGCGCGGAGGTTCGCGAACCTAAGTGGGTACCCACCCTTAGATAATCAAAAGCCTTAAAATAGCAGATTTGTATAAAAAATAAAATAAATTACTCTCTACGTTGGCAGTGTTGGCACTACCACGCCCAGCAGCTGTACATTTTTAAATATTATTAAAACTCACCTCAAAATGTAAGAATAAAAGTAATTTAAGGAGGGAACAGACAACACAAATCTCTTTAAGGCGCGGTGGTAGTGAAACTAGCGCCGCCACTACATTTATTTTTATTACTCGTAAACCAAGTCAATATTTAAAAAAAGCTCATGTAATAATCTCTTAAATTGTCTCTAATATTTTATGAATAACTGTTCACAAGTAATCTTTCATTCTGTATGTTTTAAAATCCATTATTGCCAAAAGCGGCCACTTTGATTGAGCTAAAATGGATTTTAAAACTTACAGAATGAATGAAAACTGTTGAAGAGGTATTCAAAAAATATTAGAGACAATTTAAGAGATTATTACATGAGCTTTTTTTAAATATTGACTTGGTTTACGAGTAATAAAAATAAATGTAGTGGCGGTGCTAGTTTCACTACCTACAGCGCCTTAAGATCTTTATCTATTTCGGAGTAGAAGCTGCCTGCAGGTATCATGTTAATTAGAAAATTAAGGCGTGCGCAAAGCGTAATGAAACGCGAGCCTTAAATCATGAATTTTTTTTGATGCGGAGTGCAGTGGGAGTGCCCCTGAAGGTTTCCTCCCCCCTCCTTATCACCATACATACCCCCAAATTGATGCGCAGCTATTCTAAATTTTTACCTTGTTCTTTACATTACGATACCATTTTGTACAGTACGAGGCATATATCTTGAAATCGGGTGGGGATTGCGCGGAACGCGTATTTTGGGCATCACAAGAACACATATCCCCACTCCGTCGAAAAACTTTCAAGATATATGCCTCGTTTCTACTGTACCATACTTTTCAATTGTATTCAATTTATTTTATCGATATATCGATTAATGTCACTAATAACAGTACTAACTAGCAACACTATTTTATCAAAATCAATGGCGTCACCGTCAATGACCCAACCCGCTACTTGATTGTTGCAATTTCCAACTGTTTTATTATTATTTGAAGTCAAATATTAATCTAGTACTCTGGTTATTTTGCAAGGTAAGTGTTAGTGTAATTATTTTCTGTTTTATCTACTCCATTATTAAGTTTTTTCTTGAAAAGCTACAAAGCGAAACAAAATGGACGACAAGTTGCATTGTGACGTGATTATGTAAAAATAGTTATCAATTTTGAAGATGCGTGTTTGAAATTAGTGTGTTATGATTTAGCGAAATTAAAGCGAATTTTCTGTATGTGTCTAACAAGGATTAAATAAACATATACAGTCATTAAAATACAACGCGATAACATGCAGAAGTGGAGTGGAATGCACCTTTGCTACTATGGTTAAACTAGTATTCCCGCAAATTGGTAATGAACCTGGCGGCCATGTTTTTAACCTCAATAACGAAAAACAATTGTAAATTTTTATATACCTAGACCCTATCTTATTGGAAATAATAATTCAATAATTAATATTTTAAATGACCTATTAGAATTATACTGCTCCATGTCATTTTTAGTTGCGGACGAATCGGACGATGTCAACGTGTATGTTATCGTGTGACAAGGTTCTATCGTATTACCAATTTGCGGAGATAGTACTAGACACTTCACTACACTTGCCAACGTACAGCCATTACTTACACCTTCTTGCAAAGCAAAATAATACATAGAAAAACAGTTCAGGCCTAGATGCACAAAGTACAAAACAAGGATCTCAAACCAGCCGAACCATCTTGCAGTGCAGCCTACTATCCCTGAAGCTGTGTGCAGATTAAAAAGACGGCAAGTCCTAGAACTGAACGAACCTTAAATTGATATAGGGAGGTCTTTTCACTGGGGAAGCCACTCTTACTGCCAAATGCACCATTCAACTCATCTGTTTATAGTCGTTCGACTGATCGCATGATAAAACACAAAAAAAACAGTTCATTCATGAAAGGGAGGAAAATCTTGTAGGTACAGTTTTTTACCACAAATTTAGATAAGATGTGATTTTTCCAATCCATTTATCTCTCTCAGAAAGTATCACTTGAAGTTATTTGCTGCGCGTTCGCACTGCGAGTTATGTATGTTATAAAAATCCTTGTTTTGTGGTCCAATGGCAACTTTTGGTTTTGAAAAGACTTCCACACTGAGAAGGATTCTTTAGAGCTCTTAGATACAAAACATCTCTAATATTGGTCGGCATTTCCTTATCATTTATCTTAGTTTTAATCACTAAATCTTGTTAATATAGAGTACTAGCGACTTCGTCTGCGTGGAAAGATTTTTTGCTATCCCTCGGGAACAATACATTTTTTCGAGATGAAAGGTACCCTATGTCCTTCTCTGTAACCCTGACAACGTGAATGCAAAATTTCATGATGATCAGTTCAGTAGTTCGGACGTGAAGGCGTAACAAACAAACGGACTTTCGCATTTATAATATTAGTAAGGATTCCCTAGTGAAATAAAAGTTATTTGTTTGTTTGATATACTTGTTAACTTGTATGATTTGCTATGTCTTTGTGGTTTCCGGCAATTTTATGATCAAGTTTTTATCATCAGATTAAAATATTGTTTTTACATATTAATACAATGTGTTAAATATAGACCTGCCAAATAGCCAAATTTATTTTGAGTGCTTAAAATTTGTTATTAGACTGCTATGTGTGCTTTTTGCTATGCTATAGGCGATTAAATGCAAGTTTCATATGTTCTCTAACTGCCTCTGTGGTCTAGTGGTTCGCCACCTGTGTAAAATGCAGGGGTCCCGCGTTCGATTCCCAGGAAGAAGGTACATTTGTACTCGGTTTAGTTGGTGGTAGGGCTTATTTCAAGTCTGCCTGGCTAGCTACCACCATCTCACCTAAACCTAAGTCTGATGCCATAACAACAATTAAAAAAATATTGTGTTCCGGCAGTTAGAGATAAGATAGCCAGTTCCTCGGTGATGAGGATTCCGGGTGTAGTGTGCTTCCACTTTCGGCCTTATCATCATTTAACATCATGTGAGGTGAAGGCCAAGCGCTATCCAGTTGTGCATAAAGAAAGAGTTCTTGATATTTTCCAGGTAAAACACCTATTGGATAATTAATCCGAATTCCGTTCAATTTTTAGAAATCTGAAATAGAGGTGCTCTCCAGAATTGATATTAATTGTGTTGTCATATCCATTTCAAATGTATTTAAGTGTTTACATACTTAAATACATTTGAAATGGATATGATTCCTATGTCAATTGGGTTAGGAGGCCAAAATTTTATTTGTGATATTATGTACTATACTGATATTTTTTATTTTACTTTAAGGAATGATTATGTTTTATGTAAACAATTTATCTTTTCTTCAAAACCAATCTAAACAGAAATAAGCGAGTAGATTTTTTATACACAACGGGATAGTCCTTGACTTTCACCTCACCTGGGGCCCTACTGGCTAACTTACATGGCTATCGTAATCGTTTTCATTTGACAGATGGATGTGACGCATTGCTACTTCTTTTTGGTACAAAAAAATCTTACCCAAAAAAAGCAGTAATGCATCACATCCATCTGTCAAATGAAAGCGATTACGATAGCCATTTCAGTTAGCTGGTACGGTCCCTGATGTTAAGTGACGATAAGGCCGAAGGTTGAAGCGCACTACACCTGGAACCCTCATCACTGAGGAACTGGCTATCTTACCTCTGATTGTTGGAACACATGATTTTTTAAATTGTTGTTATGGTGTCAGACTTAAGTATGATGGTGGTAGCTAGCCAGGTGGACTCGAATAAACAAACCAAAACCATGCCTAATTTGTTCAATTATTGCATGAAAAATGAAAACATTTTATAGCTATGGCTGACAGTGTATACTGCATTCTTATTGATATTTATGTTATCTTGATTTGAGACCCATCTAAAATTTGAGACCCATCTTAAATTTGAGACCAATCTTAAATTTGAGACCCATCTTAAATTTGAGACCCATATGAAATTTGTGACCCATCTTAAATTTGTGACCCATCTTAAATTCTGTTAATGTGTGACAACTGCCACTACTCACTTTCTTGCACTGGCATTAGTATTTGGTGATAATTTCGTTACTTGCCTGTGGTTCTCCAATTTAGCTCGCTTTGATTAGTCTTAAGGCTGGTTTACATTATCTTAGTATTTAGTAGAGTGCTTAGTAGCGTGCGAGTAGATTCGAATGCGAGTGCTTTAGTAGTTTTGGTGCCTTTCCAGTGACCGTTTACACGCTTCCAGTAGAGTGTCATTTTTGCCATACCTAATACCTATTATTTAATTCAATTACACGTCATGCGTTCACGGCAAATGCACTCTACTAAAGACGCTACTAAAATGTCGATTTACATGCTTCCAGTGCGAGTGCGAGTAAAATATCGCGCGGGGGGTGAGCGGGCGCGCAGGGGGTGCTACTGGAAAACAAGTAGAAAGGCTACTAGAACGTTACTTTCTTTAGTCATAAGACGACCGTTTACATGTTTCCACTAAAGCACTCTACTAAAGACTAAGATAATGTAAACCAGCCTTTAGTCTTAGGACTTGTAGACCCTGAGAAACTATTTTTTGGCAGGGCCGTCTAAAATAAAAAGTAAAATTTAAAATGCCGGTATTTCCAATAGGAGTGGGGAAGACCCAAGACATTTGTTTGTGTGATTTATTTTTATTAAATATTGAACTCAAATTGCTTAAGTTCTATTAAGAATTACCATGTAGGTAATTCTTATGTTATGCGACAAACCATTTAAACCCTAGCTTTGCTGTGCTAATTTTGATCTGGTATTTCACTCATCCAATTTCTTCTACCAAATGCAATGTCATCAAATTAATCAATATGTCTTCTGAACCACATATTTAGTTAAGAAATTTTATTTAAAATATTCATTGTCCAATAGGACAAAGATATTGGATAAGTAGAATTACTACCTTTACTAATAAAAATGCTCCAATAACATCAGATGAACTAAAGGTGCGAGTTGGCAGCCGACCGCACGCGACACGTCTCGCCGCGACACTACTGGGGCCCTATTTTTGAATTCTTCGACAGGCGTCGAGCGCTCTTTTCTACTGATTTTCGTTCGACATATGACTTAAAACAATGAGATGTCGAACGAAAATCAGTAGAAACGAGCGCTCGATGCCAGCCGAGCGATTCAAAAATAGAGCCCCTGGTTTCTATGTATTTCTGTGAAATACCTTCCGTAGCCAGCGACACGAAGCCGCGACGTGTCGCCCGACCGCACATCTAGTGCCTACTTTGAAGCGACAACATATTGAATTTGCTCAAAAAAAAAAGCGACACGTCCGGCGTCGCCGCTTGTTGTCGTGTGTGGTCGGCTCCCAACTCGCACCTTTGCTCATTTAAAATTTTGTTAAATATGTGTGTCATGTTTGTGATTGCTGTGCTTAGAGTTAGAGATGTAAAACTATTAGTTTGCCATTTAGTTAGTAGTGCTAATTAATCTTACTATAATATTATAAATGCGAAAGTTTGTGTGTTTGCTCTGCATGCCTAAACGGCTGGACGGATTTGGATGAAATTTGGCACATACAGTTTATAACCTGAATAAAAAAGGTTACTTTTTATCCTGGTCAAAGGTCCAAGCGCGGACGAAGTCGCGGGCGGCCGCTAGTGAACAAATAAAATTAGTTGTTTTTGTGACAATATAACAAACTTGTTTATATTCATTAAAATAATGTTTTGTGTTTGTTACAGACAAGTTTTATTAGGACTGCTATGGTTAAAGAACTATCACAGTACTTGCTACAATTTGAAGTCTGAACTAATTTTGTTGTGAATTTACTGAGCATTAGCAAAATGCAAACTATCAAGTGCGTAGTTGTGGGTGACGGAGCAGTTGGTAAAACATGCCTGCTCATCAGTTATACGACAAACAAATTCCCATCGGAATATGTGCCCACCGTATTTGACAATTATGCTGTCACAGTCATGATCGGAGGAGAACCATACACTTTAGGACTCTTTGATACTGCTGGTAATTTATCATAATTTATTTCACACAAGTACTTTTAGTACTAAAACCTGTATTTGTTTCAAGTAATTATTACTTATGTTTTTGTATGTTTTCAGGACAGGAAGATTATGACAGGCTGAGGCCACTCAGTTACCCGCAAACAGATGTTTTCCTTGTATGTTTCAGTGTGGTTAGCCCCAGTTCATTTGAAAACGTTAAGGAAAAGGTAAATGATTGATTTTTATATCCATTGTGTGTCTATTAAAGTGTATTTATTCTACTATAACAAATTTGTTTCAGTGGGTGCCTGAAATAACTCATCATCAACAAAAAACGCCGTTCTTACTAGTGGGAACTCAGATAGACTTGCGAGATGATTCTACGACAATGGAAAAGTTAGCAAAAATCAAGCAAAAACCCGTCTCCCTAGAGCAGGGAGAGAAGCTTGCAAAGGAACTCAAGGCTGTCAAATACGTCGAGTGTTCAGCCCTCACACAGGTAATCTCATGCAAATATCAGTGCCCTGTTTATCAAAACTTACAAGTCTTGTACTTTTTAAAAATAAGCATTTAACTTATGATAACAATTATTCCACAAATCCGTTTATCAAAACACGTTAAATTAAACGCTACAAATGTTTTTGTTTATTTAACTAATATGTTTTCACCCTTATATTAGTCATTTCTTTAATCAAAAAAATCTAAACTTGTAAAAAAACTTACAACTTGTAAAAAACTCTATAGAAAGTCCTGATTATTTATGAGGGTGTCTGGCGACTCTCCATTCAGTCTGACAATTTTTACAAATGTCTTGCATAAATTATTTGGAAAAAGACAAAAGGATGTCACCAAAAATGGCCCAAATGATGTACCGAGGTACACTCTGCGGAAAAAAAATACCCTGTAAGGGTGGGTATCCACTTAGGTTCGCGAACCTCCGCGCTCCGCGAACCTGCACCTAAAATATCGTTTATCCTCTGCTGGAACAGGGCGCCGAGGTGTGTACGTGAGGGAACTCGTATGCGAAGCTGGTTCGCACAGGCACACACTGTAGCCAAAGTAAAAAAATTTTTTTTTGCTATGGATCACTGTTCTAGGTTCGCGGAGCGCGGAGTTTCGCGAACCTAAGTGAGTACCCACCCTAATACCCTGAGTAATTTTTTTTTTTTTTTTATTTAACCATTTATTTCAGGCTACTAGGCCCATACAATATATACCTTACAGACTAACATACATAATCATTAAATAAAAATACAATCTATTTGTTTACACGTAACGAAGGCGGCGACGTGTTGCGCAATGCGGTGTCCGGTATCCGACCGCGAAAGCGTCGGAACAGGACACCCTTCGGCCAAAAATCTTCTTTCATGAAGGTCGACAGATGTTCGGTCGGTACCCTCACCACGAATGAGTTGAAGTTCACATTGTGGCGGGACTCCAACCGCTCGACCCTCAGACTGAATTTGGTCTTCACTCTGATGTACTCTCCGATTTCATCAGGCTTCGTGCTGTAGTGCAGACGAGATACATACACAAGCGTTGTCGGGATAGCCGGACGTAGTAGGTGGTTGTGTCCGGTCGGGGCAGTGCCACAAAGGTTACGGCGGGTGGGCTTCCTCTTCCTTTCCACCTTTTTGAAGCCGTCCTTGTCGCACTCATCATCCAATCTCCGTGGATGCACAGGCTTAGAGACCGGTCGGCGTTGTATGTCTCCCTCATTGGTACCCCGCTCGAGTTGTTGAACAGCGGGTCGGTTAGCAGCGGTGACTGCAGCGTATGCACGTTGAGGGGTCGACGTGCTCACGCGTGACGTCTCCGCCGGGACGGAGCGGGCGGCGGCGGGGCGCGGCGCATCACGCGCTGTGTCGGCGGCGGCCGGTGACGCATCCAAGTTCGCCGACTCAAAACTGCCGATGGATGCATTTTGCGCCCCACGACGAGTGTTCACGTTGCAGGCCTCAGGTGACCTACTTACCGCAGCGGTGTTGCTTAACAACAACACTTGGGCTCGCAACTCACTTATGGTGTTTTCTGAGGCCTCTAGTTTACACTGTACTTCTGCCAGGCACGCTTTCAGGGAGGTGATATCCTTGAGCAGCCTGGTGACGTCGACGTGGTCGAAAGTAACGGGGGGCAGCTTGTGCAGCTCCTTCGCCACAAATGTTGGCACGTCGTCTGGATCGGTCTCCTTTAGACAGGTGATGATGTCCTGGACCTCCATCCCTTCGTCGAGATGGCATCACATCGGCTTTCCCGATGCTCCTGAACAGCAGCGCCTTGCCACTGCAAATCTCATCTTCTATGAAGTTCGACTTGCAGATCTGCACGATGCTGACCTCGTCCATAGTATCGATGGCATTTTGAATAAAAGCCAAGACTTCGTTCACTATGAGTTGCTGGGAACCCATAGTGATAGCGCGCAGCGGCAAATGCCGCGCGAAACGTGAATTAGAAACAATTCGCACTAATGCAATTGAGCACGTTCGTTTCCGAGCGCGCTCCGCACTGCACTAATATACCAATAATATTTTTTTTTGGTTATTTGGAGTCGAGAAAAAAAATGAAAAATGCACTCGATATAAGAACCTATTCCACAGATTATATCATAACATTCAGCTCTTTGATACTCGAAAAAACTGTCAAGTTGACAGGTGTCATTGTCACTTGAAGTTAATTTTATGAAGTCGGAATGACGTTTTTCTAATGACGTTTAGTTTGACAGTATTCTTTTGTCGTTTTGTTACTTGCACTTGCACGCAAAAACACTGTTCAAACCATAGACATAGAATGTCAAAGAACAACAATGTCAATAAACAGGTGATCCGAAAACGAATGCATACATTTTATATGAGATACGTATATTATGACTTAGATTTATAAAATATGACTATATACGGTAAAGGAAATTAATAAACTATGTTTCATACTGTTTTCTTCGTCGATAAACGAATAAATGTAGAGAAATTTGGTTTTAGGGAAATGTGTGGCAATATCTTATTTACCTGTGAAAAGTGTGATTACTTGGATTATTTCTTTTAGTCACATCACAATTACTTAGAGCACAAGACACCATGGCTCCACGATACCTTTATTTTAAATTATAATTAAGATTAACAAATATTTTAAACAAACTGTGATTGCTCATTTGCTAGACGGGACGCTAGGGGCTCTTACTGTAAAAAATGTTGGCACATGTCACTTGATCCTTTGTCTCTTTTTTACATAGACCGTGTCCGTATGATGTTAACTTCTCTTTTCCACGCTTTGTTGGTCTTCTTGAGCGCAGCGAAAATTTTTCTATGTCTATGGTTCAAACAGTTGATTTGAGAGGTTATATTTATATTATGTTTGACTTTGTGTTAATTAATTCCGATTTCCTACGTGTAATGATTTTTAACATGTGTATTCTATAACCAATATGTAGGTACATTTTCGTTATTAAACTGAAAGTGAATGTTCAGTATTGCCATAATTAAATTGTGTTACAAGGAGGTAGGTAGTTCACACTTTTAATGATTTATTTCTAAGTTTTTAGTAAAGATTGTACTAAAATAACATTATTTTCGGAATCCTCGTATTTTTCCCTACATTTTGGTATACATGTACCTCAGGTACATAAAATGGGCTGAAATGTATGAGCGATTAGCGACCTCCTTTACACGAACTTGTAAAATTTTTCATGTAAATTTTACTTGTAGCTTGTAAGTTTTGATAAACAGGGCACAGGTCCTCTGAAATTGGTGTTTTGTATGGAGAATTTTAAAGGAGTTGCATTTTCCATACTTTAATTTTCTTAATTTATTTAGCAACGATGAACGCTATCTTTTTAATACTTTTATGCATTAATGTTTAACAAGAAAATAACAACCACTTAGGTGTAAATAAAGTAGTAATATAAGAGCTAACAAAAAGAGGAGTCATTTTTAGAGTATTTTTTATGTTTAGAAAACTATAATAAGGATTTTTTTACCATTGATAGTTGTCGATGATGGTCATTATTCGATATAATATCAAGCAATTGATGAATAATTTAAATCATAAGTGACGCGAGGTTCTCTATTTATGAGAAAATTCGCCAATTTCATAGGTAAAGACTCAATATTATTATTAGTTATTTAGTAACATACATCTGGGCAAATGAGCTTATGGGATTTGAACAAGCCCAATGGTGTGAGGTGGAAGAGGTCTTTGCCAAAAGGCACACAGAATTCAGACACATTATTAAAATTATTATATTTAAATTATTAAGATTGTATCGGAGTTTCTGTCAAATAAAAGATTTTCTATTCTAACATACACCAGCATTTTTGCGGTAAATAAATTCGAAACTGGCTTACAAACACAGCAAAGAACTAAGCTAACTTGACAGTATTATTAATTTGATCCATGATGGGATCATTCAAATATTTGCAAACAAAATTATTGTTGATATGATACAATTACATTATTGTTTGTCTATTAACAATAGTTGAATAGTTAAAAAATCAATAGTTAAACAATAATGTTTTGAAGACACACAACATCAATCAGTTTTATTCAATTTAGTTCAAAATGAAACTGAGAAATTGTGTTTTGTTTATAATTTATGCAAAAAAATTGCATGTGCACACTTGTGGCACTTAAATGCGCAGATGTAATAAGATGCCGCGCCGGGACGTAGCTAAGAGTTGACATGCTTGTATAGTGGAGATGTTTTTGTTACAGAAAGGGCTGAAGAATGTTTTCGACGAGGCTATACTCGCTGCGTTGGAGCCCCCAGAGCCGGTAAAGAAAAGGAAATGCGTGTTGTTGTAATGTACGCCGGCGTACCGCAGCGGACACGCGTGGGCCGCCACTACCTAACAATGTAATATTCAACTTATTTTTATAAATTTATAATTAATGAACATGGGCCATAAATAAAAATAATGAATATTACACATGTTACTAACTGCGTCTTAAAGCTCGACATTTATTATATTCAGGCCTTGCAGTTTTCCATTTATTAATATTGATATTTAAAGGACAATTTTATACTACGTCGTTTGTATTTTATACAAATTAGTTATTATTTATATTTCAGCCATTGGTACCTTTTATAATTAATTATGCAATTTGTCAAGTTAGTGAGAGGCGCCAATGCAGAAATTCGTGATTATCGTACTAATGGTTACTGAACTAATCAAATCGGACTATGAATTTGCCTAGAACGGTTACTGATTAATTATGAAGCAATTTATGCACAATATTTGCTATGCACAGTGCGAGCTAAGCATTTTTTATAATGATTAGTTGGTAACTAACATTGAACTGTAATAAATATTATTAATGTAATGTATTAACTATTGTAACGCCTGTCCTGAGTGACAGCTGTCCACTTTTGTGTGTCATTTATATTTTCCATGTGTTCTTATTATTATTATTTTTCTTTAATTAAATTTACCTAATATAGTAATAGATTTGACATAAAATTAAGCATTAAAGCAGTATCAGAACACCAATTACTAATTTAGAATAGCATCTTTATTTTTCTAAAAATATGCATTGTATTGTAATCATATATTGGAAGTAATGGTTCCGATATATTAACACCTTACAGAGTGAGTAATAATATTATAAAAAAATTAACTTTATAATTTGGTGACATTAATAATACAGGGCTAAGAAATGAAACAATTTGTAAGGGAATCCTACAATGCTTGTAATTTTCAAATAACACTGTAAAAATTGTCAGTAATAAATAACATTTAATAAATATTTAGAAAAAATATATAGTGGGGATTACGTTTAGACTTCAGATACGTTTTTACTTAATGGACAATATTGATTTAAAGTTTAATTCATTAAACCCCAAGCGGCCTCACTAGGCCGCCGTACAACACAATCTATTGTGTCTCATTTTCCTGTGCTTGACGGGTAAATGATTTTTAAGCACATCGGTGCGAATAACAAGTTCAGCCACTCGTAACCATCATAATCATGTCATTGATCTGACAGAGGTGCTCTCAGAAGTTTATAACTATAAAGCCTCCTTACTTAAGGACTGGCACTTCCTCGACTCTTCCACAAGAGTAGACAGATTCTCTAGTAGCATTCAATGTCGTCATAATAGGCTAATATGAACGGACTTCGGAATGCGGTTTTCCATTTTCAGTATTCACTTGGACTGACCCTGCATGGCCTGCTCTCAGTCCCTTGGGTGTTGAATAGGTGGGTGAACTTCCGGAGTACCGCAAAATTCATCTTGTAGAACTTTTAGTTGTCCTTAAGTATTATCAATCAGGGTACTCAAGCAAAAAAAAAGAACTCGGAAGGCAAACTTCACTATCAGTTTCGTAGCTGGTAGTACAGTGCAGATGAGGAAATAAAATTCCAAGTTACATCACCGGTAGTGCAGATTAGAAGGAAGGCTAAAACGTAAACCTGATGCATTATTGTCTGCCAGTGAGGAGGCTCTTTCTCACCCTTAACAAGCTTTAGGGGGGCTTTTGAGTGGTCTGTGTAACAACACAGACCACTCAGCTTGTCAAGATAGTTTCTCTCTTCAATTGCTATTCTGGTACAGAGAGAGTTCAGCATCAAGCTCCTAAACATTTTGATGGAAGTCCAGAAGCCCTAACCAAAATAAAAGCACCACTTACCCGCGGTTTCTGAGGTACTTTATCGGAGGGGAAACCAGATAATGGAGACCCCTCCAGTAAACCACCGATAAGTACCTCATAGACTGGGCACAACAGAGTCATACCGATGTCTTTATTACAAGTGTGCTCTCATGTCTCATGTGCTCATTCCATTCACATCTCGCAAATGATTTGAAAATGATGATCTCATCAGAAGTCATCAGAAATGCGATCATGTGGCGTACCGGAAATAGCTGTTAGTTACGAATGTTACGATCATGTCACATACAGATATATACCGTTGCCGTCCGAGCTGACATACCAGTGTCGTGTCGACTGTCGATATCGTTATTGTCGCAGTTTGAAAATGGCCAATCCCTTGCGTTCGCTGTCCGGCCTAGATCATGTAACATAAATCCCATATTTTTCGATTCTACTAGCGTTACCGCTAATTATATTATTTTTCATTCTTGGTTCTGAATACTATGTCGTTGGTCATGTAAATATCTTGTAGGATGGACAGCCACAGAAAAAAATATATATGTGAAAACCAGATAAAAAACTTCTATAAACCTGCGAAGAGTTCACAGAGTTTTAAATTTTGAATATCTTTGAAACACTATCTTCCAAAGAATTTTGTCTTTGCACGGCAATTTTTGATTTTGAATATGGCAACCCAAAATTTGCCAGAATTAACCTCGGCAGAACTTACCGAGTAAACTGACTTGATATACTGTGTCAAATGCTCAGAGAAACATTGAAATGCAATGCAGCCGCATTATAAGCAAACTGAAACAATATCACTGAACCCTACCCAACGCTCGAAACTGGCAAAAGTATTTCCCTGAAGAAGAGTGAATTGCCAAAACAATAATGAGAAGGCTGTGCAGTGACAGCTGGGTGAATCTACGCTGTTTCTTACTTCCTGCGTCATTGTCGTCACTCGAAAAATCCAATGCATCACAAGGAATAAATCAAAAATATGCCATCATTTACATTAGAGTACAATAATAAATTGTATTAATTTGCCTATTTTTGATTTACTCCTTATGATTTGTGATGCATTGGATTTTTAAACATTTTCGAGTGACGACAATGACGCAGGAAGTAAGAAACAGCGTAGATTCACCCAGCTGCTAGCCAAGCCAACGTTGTTCCTCGCACATTATTGCAACGCGAGGCACCAAGGAATGTAGACAAGTCTGCGAGATTCGAATGAATGTATTAAAACTACTATTGGTGACTGATTGTAAGGTTACCCTAATAAGTTTTTCATCATAATTGTATGATATAGTTAAAAATGTTTAGCCCACATGCCATTACTATATGATTATTATAAATGCAATCGTAGGATTTATTCCAAGTGAATTCTTTGCATTTAACAAACTTATGAAATATGAAAGGGAAATTGAGAAAAAAGTGTGCATCATTTATCGGTGACAGAATTGAATATTCCCAATGATGATCAAACGTTTTCATTGTTAATTTTATTATCTGTTTGACGACTAGACTGTAGCTCGCAGTTACATATTGTACCGGAGCATAGACTGACAGACAATGCTTATGGAAATAAAGATAAAATCATAAGCATTTCCTTCGCATAGCAATTTATATATAGTTAATGCTTTTTAATTGAAATTTATAGTAGATATCTATAAATGTTTTCAGAAGTCCATGCTTCGGATGTATTCCATAAAAAAGAAAGCAATAATAGTTGCATTAATATACCTCATATATATTCTAAAGTAATTGTATGCGTTTTTGAGGAAACTTTTATAATTTCTTGTAATTAAGAGACACCGATAAAATGGACTACATTTAATAGTTGCAATATTTTGGCAAGAGGAAATAAGTCTTACGACTGTATTAAGGCTACGGACTGTATTAACGTAATGCGTATTGCGTGTAATGCTTACAAAATTATTGTTGTCGGCAACCGATAATATAAATTTGAGAATTATAATCAGATGATCGTGCCCCATTTGTATGTAGACACAGCATCACAGAATGGGTGCAATATAGGGAGCTCCGAAAGCAGTCGGATACTTTCTATAGTGTATATGTTAGACTCAAAGATCGAAATCGCTCATTGAGCAATAAACTGCTCACAACGCGTTGTGGTCACTGCCAAAAATCGCGACGCGAATTTTGGTTTGTGGTCTTTCTATGATTACCACAACGCGTCATGGGCATTTTTATAAGAGCCATAACACGAATTTCACGACCTGGTTTATTGGTAATGACCACAACGCGTTGTGAGCGGTCTTTGAGCCTGACATTTATAAATCAAAGAAACTTTCTTTTGTACTTCTTCCTTTTATACAGAAATATAAACGATAAATGTGGCGAGATAACATTTGGCTAATATATAAGTAGTAAGTTATTATATAATAAAATTGCAGTACCTATCATGCATTGTATTTAATATCTTCAGCTCAGGAACAATTTTATTACTACTTGTATAATTGTATTAGTACTTATACAAGCGTTGACCTGTGAAATATCTTTTTTTTAAGTTTATGTATAATTTCAAAAATCTATTTGAATAATTTTCCCAATTGTGCAAATCTAATTACGTGTCATTGGCGGAATTCTGGAAACCATTCATTAAGAAGAAGAGAAATGATAAGATAGATATGTCCGTAGAACAGTAATTATAGCTATCTTTGTTATGAAATTTCTGTGATGCTGATTTTTACTCTAATTAGCAATTTATTATAAATGAGCTTTACTACTTTTCTATACACGTTAATCTTAGATTATTATAAAACCATCATTTTGACAGGTCAAAAATGGGCATCCTTTTTTACATTTCAGTGAAATACTTGAAATAACCAAATGCTTTATCTCGTCGTTCAAGTATTTAAAATATGAATTTGATTGAATATTCTGGTTTAGTTAATTTATTTGTATTCTTGCATCTTCCGTATGAGCGAATTATTCGAAAAGTGTACGAGTATGTTAATCATTATTGGATTTATTATATTTTTCTTGTGTCAGTAAGTAGTTTTAGGTGTATATTGCATCAATAAATCTAAGAACAAATCACTGATGTATTATTTCCCCTTTTTTATGTAGGTAATCAAATTATAATAATCTACCTAGCTATCTACCTATCCAATATGTTTAATTCCTTTATTCTAGCGATTTCGGAGCTTTTAAAGGCAAATAATATGATCAATTTTATTGACAAAACCCACCACATGTTGGGGTCTATCCCCTCTCCTGTTGGAATGACCGGCATTTTAAATTTGACTTTTTATTTTAGATGTCCCTACCGAAAAGTATTAATTTCTCCTGATTTAAAAGTCCTACAGTTAAAAAATAATAATACTAGACGTACTGTTTCTAATATTTTTGGAGGCGTAACGCAACCCCCCTTTCCGGCCACAGGGCATCGCTAATACTTAGATAACATTTAGATAAGGATAATTTACGATTCAAACGCCGACCGCAATATGAAATTTAACACGTGCCGGACTACAGCTGCGCCACAAAAAAAAAAGTTGGAAATCTGACTTTTTGACTATGCCATGATGAAGTCGATAATTTGTCGGAATTTGTCGCACAAAAACCAGAATTTGTCGGTCTTGCGTTTAGGAGATACGTGTGGCCCAGCTGTAGAGACGTCTCTACAGCTGCGCCACACAGATCTCGAAAACGGAAGGTCGTAGCGAAAATCTGATTACTCGTGTGTGCAGCCGTTAATTTGTCGGAATTTGTCGCACAAAAACCAGAGTTTGTCGGTCTTGCGTTTAGGAGATCTGTGTGGCGCAGCTGTAGAGACGTCTCTACAGCTGAGCCACACAGATCTCGAAAACGAAAGGTCGTAGCGAAAATCTGATTACTCGTGTGTGCAGCCGTTAATTTGTCGGAATTTGTCGCACAAAAACCAGATTTTGTCGGTCTTGCGTTTAAGAGATATGTGAGGATATGCTGTGGAGACTTTTCTACCTGGATCTTGAGAAAGGAAGGTCGTAGCGAAAATCTGATAACTCAAGTGTGTAGCCGTTAGTTTGTCGGAATTTGTCACCAAGAATCAGAGTTTGTCGATCTTGCGTTTAGGAGATATGTGAGGATACGCTGTGGAGACGTTTTTACCTGGATCTCGAGAACGAAAGGTCGGAAGCGTATCCTCACATATCTCCTAAACGCAAGATCGACAAACTCTGATTCTTGGTGACAAATTCCGACAAACTAACGGCTACACACTCGAGTTATCAGATTTTCGCTACGACCTTCCTTTCTCAAGATCCAGGTAGAAGAGTCTCCACAGCGTATCCTCACATATCTCCTAAACGCAAGACCGACAAAATCTGGTTTTTGTGCGACAAATTCCGACAAATTAACGGCTGCACACACGAGTAATCAGATTCTCGCTACGACCTTCCGTTTTCGAGATCTGTGTGGCTCAGCTGTAGAGACGTCTCTACAGCTGCGCCACACAGATCTCCTAAACGCAAGACCGACAAACTCTGGTTTTTGTGCGACAAATTCCGACAAATTAACGGCTGCACACACGAGTAATCAGATTTTCGCTACGACCTTCCGTTTTCGAGATCTGTGTGGCGCAGCTGTAGAGACGTCTCTACAGCTGGGCCACACGTATCTCCTGAACGCAAGACCGACAAATTCTGGTTTTTGTGCGACAAATTCTGACAAATTATCGACTTCATCATGGCATAGTCAAAAAGTCAGATTTCCAACTTTTTTTTTGTGGCGCAGCTGTAGTCCGGCACGTAAATTTAACTACTATATACACGCTTTATTTTCCTTTGGCAGAGGTAAAATGCGTTGCGATGCGGGCCGGTTGGTTTGAAACGTACATAACTAGACAAAATATACAATGATTATTAGCACTTGGTAGGAGTCGCAAAAGGTCAGATTCATCATCATGAGCTTTAAGTATAAGAAATCCGCAAAAGATAAAGCTCAATGCAAACGTTAGACCTCGCACGCACTGGCGGATGACCGGTGGGGGCGGCTGGTCGCGCGGTTCATTTTTAATATGAAATGTGTTTACTATCCCCGTCAATTGGTAATGTGTCTGGCGGCCATGATTTTAATCTCATATACCAAAAACAATTGTATTTTTTTTATCATCATCATCATCATATCAGCCGCACGACACCCACTGCTGGGTATAGGCCTCCTCTAAGGATCTCCACGACGATCGGTCCTGTGCTGTCCACATCCAGTGGCTTCCCGCGAACTTCACCAAATCGTCGGTCCACCTTGTCGGGGGCCTACCCACAGAGCGTCGTCCGGTGCGCGGTCGCCATTCCAAATTGTACTGTCTGTACAGTCAGCGTCAAATTGATATGAGCGTGCAGAGTAGTCAAAATGATATGAAATATTGTTGTATTATCCCCGTCAATTGGTAATGCGCTGGAACCTTGTCACATTAACGTCCACATTAACGTGATCCGCAACTAAAAAAGTCATGAAACAATAAAATTCTAATAGGTAATCTAATATTTTAAATTATTGAATTATTATTTTCAATAAGATAGGGTCTAGGTATATAAAAAAATTATAAAAGTTTTTCGTTTTGGAGGTTAAAATCATGGCCGCCAGGTGCATTACCAATTGACGGGGATAGTACACAAGGTGTTCAAAATATCTTACTACTCATTGTTTCATATCTATATGAGCAGTCAGGCAGGATGTTCAAAATTATCTTAGCAAACAAAGCTCTCAAAGTCATCTGTGCAGCCCCCCTAGCATGACCACACGATATGATAATACAGCGATTTATCACGTCGTTTAACTGTCAAAATACAAGAATCTTATATTCATATTCTAATTTCTATGACACATTTTGACAGTATACCTAAATTAACTTTATGTTCCACCCTTCTCTGCTACAATATATCTGACGGCAACTGTTTTATAGTGCAAGTTTCCCTATGTCAAAACATTTTTACCAGGTTTCCAAAACAATCATTGTATGTAGGTACCATGGCGTCCATGGGCACGAATCTTAGAGCATTTGCTCTAAGGCACGAATGCTCTAAGATGGGCAGATGGAATCAAGAATCCTCGCTGTTCGATTGATCGAACCACACCACAATAGTACATTATGAGACAAGTTAGCTTAGGTTGCTTATTGCACACAAGGCTGCGAGTTGCAGCCCGAGCCGCAGGCGAGGGCGTAACTCAGCTGAGTGTGCAATGAGCAAAAGCTCACGAGTTTCATACGACATTTTTCAACACATTTGCGAGGAAAATACAAAGTAATTTACCACACAGCAACAAATAGGTATGACAAAAACAAAATATGACAATTATGGGAAAAGGCGCGTAGGTTTTTTTTATGTTTTTTTCACACACCCAATGCAAGAATATTTTGCGAACTAAGGGGTGAGGGAGCATACAGCCTACTTCAAAATTATAATTTTAATTGATAAAATGCAAATATTTTAGCATTTTATAGTAAAATATTGTGAATTATGAATAAGTTGATAACAATAAATATTCGTTTAACTTAATTAAGGACTTACACATTTATTTATTTCAAAAATGAATATGAATTTTCAGCGGTATAATACCTCTTTGTTGTTATTAAAAAAATAACTGTATTACCCGGTTAAATTCGGAATGCTCTGTTTACTCACATAGAACTTGCAGTAGGGTACTAATTTAACTTTGTAGGGATAATTCTATAACAATCTAGTGTTTTATATATTATTGCACGCGTTTGATAAAGCTCGGTTTATGGCCCTAAAAGCGATGTATTAGGGCTCACTTTACGAGCAAGTGTGTTGAAAAGAATTTTTATTCCGCGTGGTTTGATCAATCGGACAACGCGATCGAACCTCGCGGCCGAAAGGAAGCCGGAAGGCCATGGCTCGGCTGTGCTGTCAGTCACACAATACGACACGTAACCTTCGTGGTTAGAACGCAAACCAAAATTTTAAAAACAATAACTAGTGCACATAGATTAAGAGATAAATGTCATCGTTGCTATCTTGTTTAGACTGGCATTATTTTGACAACTTTGACGTAATGATTTTATAGTGTTCTTGCTATTACCTATCACCTTTTTTATATTTTATAATTAGTTATCGGTTTATCTTAAATCACAACACGACTTGTAAAGTTGTGTGGTACAAAAATTTCAAGTTGTTATGGGCGACGGTTTGAAGCTATCAAAAGGTAAGTGAAGTGCCTGCCTACCAACTAATAAGACATTTTATGCCAATTAAAACGGGAGCGAGCTTAAACGATTACCTACTTACTCGTAAAATTTAGTCACGAAAATATATTTATAATACTTACTAACAACTTTAATCAAAGACTAACAAACCTCGACCCGTGAACGATTGAATAAGTACTTCAATATCTACGATAACAGCCGTCAGAGAGGCTTTTGTCTCTCCGCTCTACCTCTCCGTCTCTACCTTCGTACTTACTCTTTAATGATTTAAACCAAATACGCGAGATTACACGAGAGATTACACGCGAGGGTACAATAATATCAGACTGCGCCAGGTATAGGACTCCGAAACAGGTGGTCTACACTTGCTTACCATAGATCGTTGCTTACGTCATTTCCGCCATCGGTATAGAAATAACGTTCATTCATCTTTAACTTGAATTGTTTCGTTTGCTAGGAGAAACAAAACAGAGTTAAAATGTAGGTACTATGATAATTTTGGAATGAGTATGACGGAAAAAAATCCTTTCATTATTCACTTGTTACTATAAAGTTCCGCAACTGCATAGTGGCGTAAGCAAGTGTAGGTACTCCCGAAATGCCAGACCTTGTTTTCTTGGACCATGATGTTCTTCCATTTCAGATAAGCGTCATCGAAGCTCCAGCAGTATTGCTGGGGTGGGTTTGGAAGGAACGCGTTCCGAAAGGAAATTGGATGTAAGAGGTACGACCTTATTTTGATTAATATCTATCATTTTTTATCGAGCTAATGTTTCGAGCTATAAGCGTGGTATTTCCGCGATGATTTGTAAAATCGGACAGATCGGCTATCCTTGGTTCAAACACTGACGCACTGAATTCATTAACAGCCCCGTGCCTTGTCCTAGACACGAACGACCCAGGCTGAATGTTTTTATTCCTTGACTTCATGCAAATCATAATAAATAATTTTGAAATTGCAGCGTCAATACCAGAAGTAGATGATCAGTTTGCAATCGCAGAAGCTCGATGCGATGATTTGCAACAAAAGATTGATCTTGTTAAAGTTTTGAAAAGGAAAAGAAAACTAAAAAAACGGAGGTATGCTCTATATCATTAGCTCATCGCTAAGGTACGATCCCCGTCAATTGCTAATGCGGCGGGCGGACATGATTTTAACCTCAAAAACGAAAAACAATTGTACAATTTTTATATACCTAGGCCCTATCTTATTGAAAACAATAATTCAATAATTAATGTATTAGATTACCTATTAGAATTTTCTTGTTTCATAATTTTTTTTGTTGCGGATCACGTCAACGTGGATGTTAATGTGACAAGGTTCCAGCGCATTACCAATTGACAGGGATAATACTACTTCTTAAATATAAACAAATACCGCTTGTTTTTTTTTCTTTGAAGTTATAACGAAGCAAAGGCACGATAACAAAAGAATACACCAATCCCGAATTTAAATATAAGGTGCTAATCGTAAATTAAGTAGGGTGGGTAGTAGGGTACTTTACGTTACGAGGGCAGATTCAAAAGTTTCCGAAATGACTAAGACTATTTTTGATAAGAAATCGATTTAAAATAAATTTACACCCGATTGCACTAAACTTAAGGATCGCCTAAGTCTGTTCCTAACTACAACACGACCAAATTAAAACGGTGTCAAACTTAGCGGTCATGTAGCTGTCATTCGCCTACTTAACTTGGTCGAGTTGTAGTTAAGAAAAGACATAGGCGATTCTTAAGTTTAGTGCAATTGGGTGTTATTCCTCAACGTAGTTTCCTTAAACCTCGACGCATATAGTCCAGCGTTTCCCAATGGCGTTACGTCAAAATGAAAAAAAAATCTCCAACCCCTCAAAATACTCATCTACGGTAACAATGACTTCGTAATAGGGAATATGCATCAATTTTTTTTGTATCCAAATTAAAAGTATAATGCGTGAGAAAATCAACTGTAATATTAAAACTTTTCTGTTGCGTTTTTTTCTCGTGATATAGTTACATGAAGTTAGCACGCAGCAGCAACCGCCGAAAACGCTCTTATACGTGATTTTGACGTCACATGACACGTTTCAGGCGCGTTTATTATGGAGTTAGTATAAAATTTTCAATTATATTAGTTTTATTAGTTTTTATACGTGTCCGAAGCGATCAAGCTCAAATGTATTAAAATCGGTGACTTATGCATATTCCCTATTTGATGAAAATCTCCGGCCACCTCAGCATTTCTTCAGGTTTGGGAACAAGTGAAAGTTGCACGGGGCCAGATCTGGGGAAGGGTAAATGCGGTACCAATTCGAACCGCAATTCATGGTATTTGGCGAGTAAAACCATTGACATGTCAACACGCGCGTTGTCATGGTGGAATATTTTTTCTTTACGACACAAAGTTCTGGGTCCTCTCGTAGAAATTCCATCATTTCGATTAAATTCAACTATGGTGTTCTAAGGTCGAAAAGATATTAGAATAGGTACCTATGTGATTTTTTTCGTATCATTTAATTAAGTTTGTCATTTACGAAACATGTCTGCCCTCGTAACTTATTCTTCTTCGAACTAAAACAATAGGACTAAAAAGCCTATTTTACTGGCACCGTACCATACCATGACCGTATTAGGAACGTAGCAGGAAAAAATATTATTTGTAAGTATTGAAAAGTATGATACTATTCCCAGCACGGCCATGGTGGTACGTTGTAGTGGACAGACACCTTACTAAGAATACCTAGCAAAAAATACTTATAGGCTTAAGTAGTGTTTTATAGAAATACAAGCAGGCGATGTCACAGATGACATATGCCCCCCTTAAAACCGTACATGTCACATAGAAAAAGCATCTAAAAATTTACAAAAGAGCAATTATTATTATTAGTGACCCCCCCCAAAATTTAAGGCTGCGACCGCGCCTGAATACAAATTATTTTTCAAAGCAATCTAACATAGTGACCATATCGTTCCTGTATAGCACAACGCGAGTATCTGAAACGCCACTTCAACTCGACGAAAATATGCCTTTCATAAGTGTGCGAACACAACTCAAAAAGAGTAAGTACAATTAATATCAAACTACCTATACTTATGGATTTATTTTCTTCAGTACCCCAAGCATGAACATCTATCGAGATTCGAAGAAAAAAACGCCCGTAAAAGTACTCTATGGAAAATTTCATGTCGATTTGCCGCGGTATATGGCGCTGTTCAAATTTCACCATACAAACTCGATCATTTTAACGCGCGTTTAAAGCAAATTCGATTTCTCATAGACATAAGTAGATAATTATAATGTAAGTAGTAACCTATATGAGTTTTTACTCTGTCGAGTATTTTTAGGCCTTTTTTCGATAGACGATAGGTCGTGTCGTGCTAGGGGTAACTATTGAAAATATAAGTCTAACCTTAAACATCATGATTACTTATTATGCGAATTATTCGACAAAAATTGCCATTTGGAACATTCTACTTGTTTCCCAAAATATCTATTCCTAAAACATCCTACTTAAAATCATAGTTTCCTAGAACATTTGTTTCCTAAAACATTCGTTTCTTAAAACATACAATTCCTAAACATATTTTTTTTTAAACATTTGTTTCCCAAAATACCCGTAGGTATCCCAAATTCCCAAAAACATCAGTTTCTTTTTAAATATAGTTTCCTAGCACATTTATTTTCTAAAACATTCGTTTCTTAAAATATCCAATTCCTAAACAATATAATAAACATATTTTGTGGTGCTCTTGCCTGATTAGATACACTCATTTCATTTTTTTAAGATATACTTAAAAATTAGGATTATTAATTAAGTTTTTGGAAAATAAACTTTCAATATCTTTTACTTAAATTTCCTGAAGCCTTGGCTATTTCACTTACTGTATTCCGCACTTTAACGGTGTAGCATCCGTCAATCTGCAGATTAACTAGTCAAAGTGCGGAAATAGTTTACTTTAAGACAAATTCCGCACTTTAACTGACTCGACCAGTTAATCTGCAGATTCACTAGTTAATCTGCAGATTAACGGATTCCGTACTCTAATGGTAACATTTAATAAATACTACATTAGTGAAATACTCGTAATACGAGTATTTTACTGTTGTAAGGGTTGATCTCGGAGGAGCTCGATGGCGCAGTGGTTTAGCGCCTGGCCCAGCGATTGCGGAGGTTAAGTAACTTTCGCAAGGGTCAGTCATGGGATGGAGGACCAAAAATTTATTATCTCGAGCTCCTCCGTGCTTCGGAATAAGGCACGTTAAGCCGTTGGTCCCGGCTGAATTTGCAGTCGTTAACACCCACCAATCCTCATTGGGCCCGCGTGGTGGGTTAGGGCCCGTCCTTGTTATCCACCCATAAGAAAGGCCTGTGCCCTAGCAGTGGGGACATTAAAATGGCTGATGGATAAGGGTGGATCTGTGGTATAGGGAAGGGACCTTCCGCTCTATGGAGTTTTTGGTTTTTGGCTATTGTCAGGACTTGCTTGCTTGTGAAATACAATAATGTAAAAATTAATAGTGAAATAAAAGATAATTTAAAGCTGCAGGCAGAGTTTATTTACAACTAATTAAGTAAAGGCGAGCCTTGAACCCTCGAGATGGTGTCAGAAAGGCCAAAAGTCAATATATTACCGGTGCAAAATGCTCTTGCACCGGTGGTAATATATCGATTTGCTTCAGGAGCTTAGAGTTTAGTTTTGAGCCTGCAGATTGGGAAAATAGCAGGGCTCACGTAATTTTCTATTAACATAATTATGAGACATAAATGGGATTTTAAAAAAAGGTCAATGCGCCCTTCGTGATATACCCGACCTGAGCCCGTCTACTGAAATTTTGAAATATAAGAAGTAAGTACTTACGCGTCTTGGAACACGGATATTTTGGGAAACACATCATTTAGAAAACTACTACTTAGATAGGTCTATAGGATCGGATGTTTTGGGAAATAAGTAGGTACCTACATTTCTTGAAAATCAATGTTCTGGAAAGTTATTACTTTCTTTGAAAAAGTATCATTTACAAAATTAAAATAAGTATGAGATCGGATATTTTGGGAAACGGATAGAACGTTCCTAAAGGAAAAATTGTTACTTTGAACTTATGGTCAATAAGGCCATGGTAGGTCAATTGTTTCACCACTGAATCGACCGTGAATTGGACCAATTGCACTTAAACGGTTGAATTGGCTTAGCAAAACGGCTGCAGCCCTTCTGATTACAGAAGTGTCGCAGCAAGCGTCGCGCCTGCGCCGGGTGGAGGAGCCGCCGGTGCCGGCGCCGGCGCCGCACCCGCGCCGGGACGTGCCGCCGCTGCCGCAACCGCGCGGCTACCTTGACCCGGCCACCGTCGAGCAGCACCGCATGATCGGACAAGTGCGCGGATACAACCAAATGTTCCGACCCCAACAGGAACCAAAAGTGACTACATATTATGTTGTGTTGATTATTGTAGTAATAATTTGTGTTTACTTATGATTATACATAATATTTAAATAAATTTTAAATCTGTCAAGAAGCAAGATGAAATAATCTAGGGTAAGTCCCCGTCCCCGAAATGGCGGTCCAACGATCTGGCAAAGGTCGCGGGTAACCGCGCGGGCATGTGGGCAGCGTAGGACCGATGTCGTCATGTGGGAGGGTGGTCCTTTGGGGAGGCCCTATCAGTGGTGATGATATGCACTATTATAGAATAATATTTACTTAAAAATATATTTTAGTGTGGCATGTCTAGAATGAAATGTTCAGCCATCATGTTCATACCATTATGACGAATTTGACAAATATTGCCGATTTACCAAATACTGGAAATTTGAAAAAATTACTGGTATGGTCTCTGCACTGTCATCTTATCAAAGATGTTTAACATTTAAGTTACAGAAGTAAACAGGAAATACTAAGTAATATTTGTGTAAAGACAATGTTTGTTGAACAGCACAACCTGATGGAGCGGCAATCATCCCCGCGACTGCCGCGCCTGCGCCGGACGCGCGCGGATGGCGACGGTAAGTTTTTTAAAATAAAAATTGATATTGGATTTGATTTTGATACACTTGCCTGGTTCTGCATTTTGGTATACGAAGATAACGTTCGGTAAGTTAATTAATTCGGTCGATATTCATACTAGCGGACATAATCTACTTTTGGGCTTTGATTATAGGTATAAGCCACCCACTAAAACCGTGGCCTCAATCGGGGAGAACGGCGTGGGATCCTCATTGGGAATCGAACCACACTACATGCCGATTCCTGTAGCGTTTAATTATTTTTATCTGCGTTTTGTATTTCTTATGTGCAACCAATCGTCCACCAGTCGGTGCACTACCACTAACTTGGCGCTAGTGTAGAATGTAGACCTGTCATTTTGTTGTTTTTTACCGACTTCATAAAAGGAGGAGGTTCGCTGTTCGTCTGTATGTTTTTTTCTTTTTTTTGTGTATGTCTACCGATTACTCAAAGACGGCTGGACTGATTGAAATGATTCAAACGTGACATTAGGTAAACTCTCAAGTTGATCCCATTTTTTAAAATTTGGAAATCGGTTCAGTACTTTTCAAGTAATCTTGAAAAAAAACCGGTCAAGAGCGAGTCGGACTCGCGCACCGAGGGTTCCGTACAATCATAAATATATTTGGATATGTTACTTTAGTACAGTCTTTAAAAAAGTAGGATAAACGGCAGACAGTTGGAAGGGCGAACAGGCGGACAGTTAATTTACAAATCTTAACCACAGCTGCTTATGGTGACTGAAAAACGTTTCAGCCACTCCACATTGCAAACTGTTTATATTACTAAGTAGGAACTTATTCTTCGTTTATTCGTACGGCAAATAGTTAGTAGGTAATTATTTTGAACCAGCCACCAATTTATTATTGTAGTGTTAGGTTGCGCCATCTCTTGACCGATAGTGGAACTATATTTTTCCTTAGGTTAGCACGCTTAGGACAGCGCCATCTGTTGACTGGTAGTAAAACTAAAAAAAATTGATTGTTTTTTGAATTTCTTAAAAAGTGTGTTATATTGAGACATCGTTTTATTTTTCCTGTAATCTTTACATAAACTACTATCACATAGAATTATTTCAGATTTTTCTCTCTGCAAACTTCGGAGATAAGGGGGGGGGGGAACGGTATTTTTTTTTACAATTTTCACCATAAGTCGAAAACTATGCGGCCTAAAAAAAAAAAAAAAAATGTTTAAAAACGTGCAAACGACGCTCTTTCATATGATACCCCACATGCCCTAGTTGCCCCACTTAAAATTTTTAAGACCCCTTTTCAGTCCCTGTTGTAAAAAAGATATTTATTTTTTTATTTATTTCTTATTCGCGAAAATGTTGGACAAATGTAATCTTAAACTATTCCAAATTTCAAGTTGATACCATTAGTAGTTCTCGAGATATCCAGCTGTGACAGACAGACAGACAGACAGACTGAGTCACACCATAAGGGTTCCTTTTTTACCATTTTGGTACGGAACCCTAAAAAGCACGAAAACAGTATGATTATGGGTGAATTACTTCGATCATATGGTCGTATTATTTCTTTGTTTATGAACTGAATAAGATAATGATTTTTTTGTTGGAATAGGGATATCTGTGTAGTTATTTAACCGACTTTAAAAAAGGAGGTTCTCAGTTTGACCCGTATGTAGGTATGTATGATTCTTCGCGATTATCTCACGTTTGGCTGAGCCGATTTTTCTACCTAAATAATTTATCTACAACACTAAAAATAAAAAAAATAAAAATTGTTTAAATAAAAAACAAAAAACCGACTTCAAAAAACCTACCTCTAAAAAGCAATAAATAATGTTCGTAATAATAAGAACACGTCTATTGAAGTCGGGCGGGGCTTTTAGAATAAAAAAGGAATCTGTACTCCAGCCCCACCCGACTTCAATACATAGACGTGTTTTTATTATTACGAACATTATTTATTGCTTTTTAGAGGTAGGTTTTTTGAAGTCGGTTTTTTGTTTTTTTTTCTGTGTTTGCAATCAATTTTTGGATGTTGGAAGCGATTTTTCGTAATGATCAATTTTTCTTCCAACACATTTTGGTTTTCTTCAATCTTTAATTCGTTTACTATCTGACTTTCACAATAATTATTTATTAGTATCAGCCATTTTTAGATATAATCCTACTAATATTATAAATGTGAAAGTTTGTGGATTTGGATGTTTGTTCCTCAATCACGCAAAAACTACTGAACGGATTTGGTTGAAATTTGGCACACAGATAGTAGATAGCCCGGATTAAAACATAGAATACTTTTTACTCCGATATTCCTACGGGAACAGAAACCACGCGGGTGAAACCGCGGGCGGCCGCTAGTTTAAAATAAATGGGAAAATCGTTCTCCTTATCTTCCTCCTTATCCACCCAAAAGGAAGGCCTGTGCCCCAGCAGTGGGGACATTAAAAAAAATGGCTGATGGACATGGGAAAATCAGGGATAAATGTCCGTACAAAGGTCTCTAGCAGCAGTAGAGCCACCGAGCGGGATAAAGGACATCATCCATTTTGGTCCAAATGTGAAAGTGCCGGTCAAAAAGCAAAAGTCATCAGGGGTAACGCACTTTCTATTTACTCTAGTTTCCTTAATGATCGTCTCCAAAAATTGATAGTTACATTAGCTATGAGGAATCAGTAACCTTTGGAGTTCCTCAGCATCCTTGGCCCGAGTCTATTCCTGATTTACATTAACGATTTATGTCAACTATCACTTGAAGCTGGTAACATTTTCACATACGCTGACGATACAGCTCTTGTATTTCATGGAGGGACTTGGGATGAGGTACACTGCAAGACTGAGGAAGGCTTGCGCAAAGTAACCGAGTGGCTACAGCGAAATCTTTTGACCCTAAACCTTACTAAAACGACTTTCCTACAGTTTACTGCCAGCAATAGACAATTGCCTGACATAGAAATAAGAGCACACCTGTGTAATCAGAAGAAAATTGGACCTTGCTCTTGTGTTTCTATTTCTAAGTCTTCTTCTGTCAAGTATCTGGGTGTGTTGGTGGATGATCATTTAAAATGGTATCCACACATACAGCTGCTAACATCTCAAACTCGAAAACTAATATGGGTTTTCAAGAAGCTTAGATATGTGGCTGATTTTGATCTTCTCCGTAGAGTATACTGCGCGTTAGCCCAATCGATATTGGGCTACTGCGTGGTTGTCTGGGGGGGAGCTTGCAAGTCTCACATGATCCAAATTGAAAGAGCACAAAGATCCCTGCTCAAAACCATGACATTCAGCCCGTACCGGTTTCCTACAGCTGCGTTGTACCAAAAATGCTCTGTGTTATCTGTTAGGCAGTTGTTTATTTTACGTAGTATTGTTCGGCAACATCAACATACTCCATATGATCATTCCAAATACAGTGGGAAACGTGTGATTAAAAATGTTATTAAAGTACCTGAATGTCGCACTACGTTAGCTAGACGACAAAGTATGCCTTTATCTATCTATTTATATAACAAAGCCAATAAAATACTTAATTTTTATCCACTCACCTTACACGAATGCAAAGCGAAAGTTTCTAATTGGTTACCCAGCCTAGACTACCAGAAAACTGAAGAACTTCTCCAAGTCAGTATATAGACGCATGCACACACACACACACGCACACGCACACGTACACATACACACACACACACACACACACACACAAACGAGGTTTTAATATTTGTTGTTTTTTTCTTTTTTCTAAATTCTTTAATAAAAACTTAGTTGACTGAACTAGAATAATGTATCTGGAAGAGGGCGCTGATTACTGAGATACAGGTATTTTGCCTAGTTCAGGAATCAGAGACTTCATTATGTCTTTGTAATATGTTTTATGTCAATAAAGTTATTATTATTATTATTATTATTATAAAAGTGCTTTATTCTGATAGATTTTGTCCACCTTAGCATTTCTTATTATCTATACTTGATTTTAAATAAGTTCAAAAATTCTGACTTTTCATACATTTTGGCACAAATTTAAAAAAGTCGGCTAAAAAGCAAATTCTGATAGATTTTGTCCACCTAAGCATTTCTTATTATGGCACTGAACCTGTAGCAGCGCTGTACTTGATTTTAATTGAGTTCAAAAAATCTGTCTTTTCATACATTTCGACACAAATGTGAAGTGGTGCTACAGCTTCGGTGCTATAATAAAAAATGCTTTGGTGGACAAAATCTATCAGAATAAAGCACTTTTGTCTTTTGGCCGGCACTTTCATATTTG
This sequence comes from Agriphila geniculea, assembly GCA_943789525.1. Lineage (NCBI taxonomy): Eukaryota > Metazoa > Arthropoda > Insecta > Lepidoptera > Crambidae > Agriphila > Agriphila geniculea. Next base: position 21,232,215 of record OX038870.1, on the reverse strand, counting down.
GACCAAAAATGTATGAAACATGGATGATGTCCTTTTGTGACATCCCGTCATTGATTGTGCAGCAATGACGACTTGCGGGGAAGCGTGTGTCCAGATCGGCGAGACTCCAGGGGTTGCGTGCGGTGACGACGACGTGCTTCCAGGACTCAATCTGGATTCGTTTACCCAGCGACGTAACGATTCGTAAGAGTCATACCTGTTTTTTTATTACTACTTAGAGACCCACCCTCGTTTCGCTTCGGTGTAGTGTGGAATTTGACATCATGGCACAGAATATATAATAGTAGGCAATGGGTTCCGCGCGCGTCAATTTTTTGCGAAAACTCCTAAGATATTCATCACTACATATTATAAAACAAAGTTCTCCGTAGCGTCTGTCCGTCTGTCTGTTCGCGATAAACTCAAAACTACTGAACGGACTTTTATCCGGTTTTCACCAATATTTAGAGGGATTCATGAGGAAGATTTAGATATATTGTCAAGGTTTTGAGTAAATTGGTTGAAATGTAACGATTATTATTGAAAGTGTCGGAAAAAGTCAAGCCGCCTGAGAGCTTTCATCGAAAACGCTGCCTAATCCCTTTGGGGCACCTACCCCATAGTACCAAAACAATGCATGGTGAAATATTACCCTTTTATACATACTTAGGTCAGCATTTGCATATTTCTATCTTTTAAGAACAGCTTACTTATTGATATGTTATTGTCTGTACTGATTCCGACACAGAACTGTGAGACATCCATCAGTCAAAAAAGTTGTTATGACAAAGTACTAAAGTATTTAGCGACTTTCGTTGCTCATTGCACATGGATTTTCCATAATTCCTACTAATAGGAGAAAAATGAGAGGAAAATTCTCACTATTTCTACTGGTAGGGTATACCTCTTTACATTGCAGGAATAATGGGAATAAGCCGATAAAACAATGGGGAAGACAACTATCAAACTGGCGCTACGTACGATTGTTCCACGAAAACTGTTAAAACAAAGGACTTTTACTATAAAAATCGTTTTATAGCTTTAAAATGACCAAATCCTGTGTAATATGCTGTAAACATGTTGGCACTTACTTTCCGAAAAATGAAGATACCTTTAAGAAAAAATAAATCGATTCTGTAAGAATAAAAACGTCTTATTTTGGCTTTCAATTCCGGCACTTGCATTGTAGAATAATCTTTTCTATCCATTTTGGGTCAATGGGTCTTTTTCGGTAAGAAATACCACAAAATAAATTCCTATTTTCCTGTAGTTTACAAGCGAAACGTCTACTGGTCGTATAAGAACAAACGTACGCAGTGCCATGTACAATTAGCATTGCGTTGCCAACCCCCAAGGGGAGTTCGAAGTATTCTCGGTATGGGTAGATATGAAAGAATTATCATACTTATTCTTTTGGTAATACAGATTACCGGCGAATAAGAGGGCCCACCCGAGGCAACAGGCCAAGACCTCATCTTCTGGACGCCAAACAAATGGGCCCAAGGATTTCATTAGAGAATGTTCGTACAGTAAAATTATAAATATTATATTTAAGTACCTACTAGATTACCTCTAGACTTGATGATGATTCATGTTTCACGTACAGCTGCTTGGAAACGTCAGGAGCCTGAGGAGAAACAGAAGGAGTGGCAGAGCAACGCAACCCCCAACCGGCGGCGGATGTCCAACAACAACAGGCAGCAAATGAATGCTGGTAAATAAATATTCACTTAAGCTAGGGTTTCCTAGGATGATGGTACCGTCATATTTAGGCCGTAATTTAGCGGCGTAGCGGCGTTTATGTAAACAATACGGCGCGCTGTACTGTTTACATAGACAACGTTCTACGCCGCTAAATTACGGCTGTAATATGACGGCACCGTCATCCTACGAAACCCTAGCTTTATTGAATACCTAGTAGACTCCTTTTACTTTTACGATGGGCAATTGCGTTTATACTGTATGAGATAAGAAGTAAAATTGACATTTCAAAATTTTCGTAGGTACCTATTTAGAAATTACTTATGAAAATAAGAGACACGTATTTTTCTCTTTTCCAAAATTTTTTTCAGTCATCTTAATATTAATTTGAGAACCAAAGATTTCTGTGAACTGATTAATTTGAATTCGAATGAATAGGTATTCGAAAAGAGCGGTGCAGTTAGAAGGAATATTCCCAAGAATACTCCATTAACTAAAATACCAATCTCAAGTTTAAACACTTGACAGCGACAGGACGCAAAGGAATTTCATTTATTATTCCTTCCACTTGATAATACAGGGTTTTTCCACATTGTATTTCGTTAAATAATTGATGAAAAACCCTGAAAAAATATGTACTTACGGTGTTAGAAATTGAAAAACCTAGAAATGGTTTTCGATTTAACGTACGTACCTTGTAAAAAACGAAAATGTCAATTCAAGTTTCAACTGTTACTCTAAAATCGCAGAAAACAGATCAGCTGTTTCATACAAATTTGATATTTTCGTTATACTTACATTTTGATATTTTTGTTATTAATTTTTGTATGAAGCAGCTGATTTTTTATCGCAATTTCAAAGTTGTTCCAAGAGTTGTGCCTAATAGTAAATGATGGTCCCAATCTACCATATTTGGCATTATGGTTTTTTTGTAACACCCTGTATACGTGTCACGTAAAGATTGCGATCGATATTACGTGTGATACTTGTACTATTAGTTATTCTGTGGTGTGACGCAAAGATGGATGTCGTTTCTGGTTTAGCGTCAGCGGTCATGGAAGAGCGGCCGGTGGTGGAGTTGTTCAACAAGAGCAGGCTGAGCCCTCCGCCCGAGCAACACCAGACTTCGGCCAGTAAGAGGACTAACAAAAATCGTACTATAGGTAGAATAAAAAAATATTTGAAATATTTAAAACGATTTTTATGTTTTATAAACAGTTTTACCAGGAACTGTACTTATTTTTCATGTTTAGAACGAGAAACTTATCAAACCGGATTGGCAGATGAAACAACGGTAACGGGCCCACTTCGAGATTCAACTCCTTCGGAAGAAACTAAAAAGGTCAGAAAATAACTAAAAATGTTTAATACATCGACAAATATCTTGAAAATTTTTTGGCGTACCGGGGAAAAGTTCGCGCATGTCGTCTACTAATTGACCAATAATAGCGCGCCACAAACAGTGCCAAGCAGACCTATAAGTGTTCTGCGTAGGCGAGGCCATAATTCAAGAAGTTTACAGTACCAATCTGCACAGGTGTACCACCGTCACCCCCGGCGGGTCAAGTACCGCAGCCGCCGCTACGAGCTGCCCACGGTGGCGTCGCAGATGAAGCAGGCGGGCATGCGGTACTACTACGAGACCGGGAACACCTCCAACATACCCTTCGTGGTCAGCAAGAGCACCGCGCCCTCGCACAACATTGGCGTCAATATACAGCAGGCTAGATTGTTTATCTATGGCATTCCCCGAATAGTCCGACTGCAAGGGGCGACTGCGCCTTAAGTAAGGGTGGAGGCAGAGCAGTCTCCTCTTTCTTGCTCCTGCACGGCAAGTACGGGTATTGCCAAATTCTCATTCCAAAAAGTTGTGCTAAAATGCTTCCATGTTTTAATACAGGGTTACTAGAAATATGACGTATTTCTGCTAAGGAGTTGTAGATGAGGTCAAAACAAATGTTTTTTGTTATTAATAACAAATGTTTTTTCATGTTATTAATAACAAAAAACATATGTTGTTACAAACACTCAGAATGTTTTCTATCCCCAAAAAAAAAAAAACGTAATCTTAAGTTTAGTGCAAACGGGTGTTAATGTAATACTTTCTAAAAACATTTTTTCATTTTCAACAGGTTTTGAATGGAGTTAAAGTTCAACAGCCACTATCCGGAATACCTCTGACGATCGCACACCATATGGGTAGATACTACATCTTCTGTACCTACACATAAGTTTCATGGCCGAATACTCAGGCTCTTAGCTAAAATCTTTAGTTAAGGACTCCTTAACTTTATGGAAGCTGCCAGTTTCATAGAATTTCTGTCTAATCATTTGAGTATTTGGCCGTAAAGCTAGGGTTTCCTAGGATGACGGTGCCATCATATTACGGCCGTAATTTAGCGGCCGTACTGTTTACATAGACAACGTTCTAGGCCGCTAAATTACGGCCGTAATATGACGGCACCGTCATCCTCTGAAACCCTAGATTAAGTGGCACTGACATAACTGTGTTCTAATCGGATTTTTGTTTACAGGATTAGGACATATACCAAATGGTACAAGGAGTGCAGTTATGGTAAATATTAAAAAAAAAATCATTAGACCGCTTTCAGACGACGGACATAAGCACAACAGAACAGAACTCGATGACACACACGATGATTGACACGATAATAATTAAGTTGTCCATGGCGAATGAACGTATGTAATAGTATGAGCACCTTCAGACGATGGACAAAATGTCTACCTATAGTAGTCAATATTGTCCATCCGTGCCGATGGACATGCCACGACAAATTATCGGCGCCTGATGGCCGGTTACCACGTATAGATAGAACGAATGTGTTATCGTGTACACGATGGAGGGCGTAGCGTGCGCGTACTCGACATAACAAGACAGACCGCTGCGCATTGGATTCCACTCGTAAAATGTACTGTGGTTGCGTAGTTTGCGCAACGTCGACGAAAAAGTCGCTATCGATGTGGAATGATTGATTGCCGAAGGCAAAGAAAAGACCCGTGATTTACATCACGGCATTATCAGGATACCACGACAAAGTTAAAAAAAAATGTCCGTGACCGGGCTTGGGTATCTACCCAAGCCCGGTCATGGACATTTTTTTCTTTCTTTACATATCTATGTAAAGACATTTCCATTATCTGAGCGCGGCCTTAATGCATAGAAATATTAGTATTAGTGATTCTATACTCAGGGGCTCAGGGCTATTGGCTCGTATATACTTTTTATTGGTGTAAAAGGATTCGTTTCAGATTTGTGCTGTTATCAAAACTTATTTACTGGAACAATTGTTTCTATTTGTGCAGATTAAGACGTATTGATTGACGACCTTCGACGGTATGTTCATAGATGGGAAGGTCACAAAGTATGGGACACCATTAGCCATTAAAATGATAAAGGACACCTACACCTACCTACGGTTTTCCATACTTTGTGATCTTTTTAATGGATAAACCGTCCAACGCCGTCGCTCAATGTGTCTCTCTTGACCCTAGCTGGTTTAGTTAGATGGCCTAAAATTAAATGAACACGTCAAAAGATCATTATACAAGAAAGTCGATTTTTATGACGTCGTGTCCGTGTCGGACCAATCACCGTTGATTCTACAATGTTATTGTTAGTTAGTACAAAACCTCTCGTGGGGTTGATCAGACCATCAAATTGAACAACTTTCATTATGGGACTAACCTAGAAATCGCGAAAAAAAACCAGCTGTTTCATGTATGAAATCATGTACACGCAATCGAAATGTATTTCGCTGGAGTGGGATTGTACTTTTGTATGGAACAGCAAATTTTTTTTGTGATTTCGAGATTGGTCCCATAATGAAAGTTGTTCAGTTTGATGGTCTGATCAACCTCACAAGAGGTTTTGTATTGACTAAAAATACCTTTTATAATCGCAAGCATAATTCTACATTGATGTCACATAGCAGACACCCTCGCTGGACACTCGGGAAATAAACGTGATCCGGTTGGGGCGGCGATTGCTGCGGCTGCCCTCGTACCGGTACATGTCGTACAACCGGCTGCTGACCCTGTACCGCGAGGGTGACGGCATGGTGCCGCGCTTCCTGCGCGCCATCAGCCGCCCCCACTACTTCTACACCTCCATGTACAAGTGAGTCAACAGATGTGTCGCACATCACATAAGGCGTGTCTTCACTCAATCGCTTTCACTTTCATCTGACGCTTGCTGCAAGGCAGCATTCGCTTTCCCTTCCTCTTGCGCTTTCAACAGAAGCATGCCCGAGCCGACGGCTACACGCATGGTCAATACTGTGATCCATTGCCATAAAGTAAATTTTAACCATGGAAAGTAATTTGTATGGAATGTTCAAGATTTTACTTTCCATTGGTTAAAATTTACTCTATGGCGATGGATCACAGTATTTACCATGCGTGTAGTCATCGCCTCAGGGAATACAATAGCGCCTGCCCTATCTTCTCAAAAAATAAGACATATTTGTATGGTAGACAGTTGAACGTGAAAGCGTACAGTTTGGACGCAATCGATATTGCATGCGTTTGACGCAAGTTGAATTTAAACTTGAAAGGGAAAGCTCACGGTTCGGAGGCAATATTGTATTGCATCTGACGCAAGTTGAATTGAAAGTTGAAGCGACTCTGAGAAAACAGACCAATAGGTAACTACTGCGGGTCGTTAGTGCCCTGGTACTGGTGGTTCTGTACCGCGAGGGCGACGACGAAGATCTCCAGATCTGGTGCATTTTGCCAGATCTGGAGACTCTCTCTTACGTGTTAAAATCCTTACTAATAATATTATAAATGCGAAAGTCCGTTTGTTTGTTTGTTTATTTGTTTGTTTGTTTGTTACGCCTTCACGTCTTAACTACTGAACCGATCATCGTCAAATTTTGTATACACGTTGTCAAGGGTACAGAGAAGGACATAGGCTACCTTTAATCCCGAAAAGAATTATTGTTCCCGAGGGATAGCAAAAAAACTTTCCACGCAGACGAAGTCGCGGGCGGCCGCTAGTTACAAATAAAAATAATTACTTGCCACCTTTGATGTCCCCTGTGCCACTTAGGTTCTTCAAATTCAAGGTCTAGACCAATAATATCCTGATTTCTTAAGCGACATTTCTTAAACTCTTTCTGGGTTTACAGCTTGACCTGTCATTACTTGTCCCTTTGCAGTTGCAGCAGCGATAGACCTTTCGTTGATTCGTATTTGGGTTTCACTTTATTTATTATCAAAATGTCACTTTGTTGTTATAAGCAGTTTGGCAGTGAATCGCGAAGACGCGGACGGCGCCACCTCCAAGGGGCAAGTTGGTGGAGACGCGAAGCAGAACCTAGCGGAGTACGCGAGCTTGTACCGTGAGTACGAGCAGATCGACAAGCGCCTTAAGGAAGGACAAGACTATGAGCCGGAGCTGGAAAGGAGACGCGACGAGTTATCCAAAGAGCTGGCTGCAAGGGAAGATCACATACGCAGGGTAAGCTACTTGATGGAATTTCAGTTGTAGGTTAAGTTATTTACTTCTAAATTTAAGTTGAGGAGGGATGCGGTTTTTTATTGGACTTACCAGAAAGCGCAAATCTGCATACCACTACGTGAAGAAAACAATGTTATCTATTATGTTGGTATACTTAAATCAGAAGGTCACTATCTTTATTTCTTACTCGTAGGTAGTACAAGAATACCGATCCGACGGAGACCAGGTGCCCCTCCGAGCATCCGCCTCCACGGCAGAAGATTCCTACCGCCACTCCACATTCAAACTGAATCTCGGCGACCCTCCGAAATAAGCTAGAACGCTGACTCACATTCGTAGGCGGACTACCTAGTCGAAGTGCAATAGAACAATAGAAGCCTTTTTTGTATTACCTATCCCACTAATTAAACGATCTTTACGTCGCTCTCGAGTGTGAGTTTAAGAACAGTTTCAGTGCCATTTTGGGATTGTTTGAACAGCTCGGTGGAACTGTTACAGAAGGTATAGTTGGTTTTATTAAAGCTGACACCGACAAATTATGTATTTAGTTATTTAAATATGCGTCCTATTAATAAAATATCACTTCTTTGAATTAAGTTTCTTCTATTTATTCACTAACGTGAAATAAGAGAATGTGCTATAATCCTTTTGTTGGTGTCATGTCTAGTGAAACTTCCTATACCACCAACAATCCTAATAGCTCCGTGTTTATTTATATTATAGAACTAAATTGTAGAGAAGTTCTAACATGGAACGTTAACTTATGAAAGCTTTTCGACCGTTTATATATAAACTATACTAAGTACTCAATGTCGAAACAATTAAATAGGAATTCTTCGCTAGGTACCTATGGGACTCCCTTACTGAACTTATGGAATGCTAACTGCTAATAAGTATAAAATAGAGTATGATATAACACTGGAAGTACATCAGTTTGAAAGAACACTATACGGACGTAAATTAGATAAGACAGTGTAGACTATAATGAATATAGAATATAATGACCGCTTCATTCCTCGATTGTACCTTTGCAAACTGACGTAGGTATTACTACTAGACTTTTGAACTCCTAAGCGTCCGTATAGTAGTAATTATTTCATGCTGACGTCATCTTACTCTACTTCAGAACTTAAAAGTTCAGTGGCGGAATCATACGGCACTACCCCGTCAAAAAGTGAACTGGTCAAACAATTTATTATCTTTTTGAATATATTTTACCTTTTTGGGCAAATTTATTTATTAACTCTTCGGAGCATTTACATCTCCAAGATTTTTTGATGTCAAAAGCCATAAAATGGTTACGCATACATATTTTCACAGAGTTTTTAACCGATTTGATAGAAAATAAAATGATACACATTTCCTATATGCTGTGTGAAAGCCCAACGTTGATGAACATGTTTATCCTAGTAATGCAATGCAACCAAAACGTCGTCCTTTACAATAATTATTATATTAGCTTAAAGGAAATGTAGTCTAGTGCGCGCATAGTTCTGGACTTCTTTCCAGTAGGTTATTAATATTAGCTATGTATTGAAGTCATTGTACCTACTTGAATCTGTGAAAGTTCCACCAAAATGTTTCCCATGACTTACCAGGATTCAGTTTGGAATTTTATTGATTGTTACGTCGATAAAAATTATGGTTGTTTGTTGAAATTTTGCCTACGGGACCATTTCATGGAGTTTTTAATTGATTGACTCAATATGGCTGTTTTGTTAGATGATGGTACATTCGAGTTCAATATTATATATTTTTCGAATGTTTCTAAAACTTGTGTAGGTATATTCTAAAAGTAACGCCTTTTAAAAGTGCACAAATTATGGAACTTACTATACGAAGAGCAAAACGACAGAATTGATTTTTTTATTCAATAATATTATAAAATACTGTCGTTTAAAATCTGATATCAAATCCTTTTCCTCTAGTTCCGCTTAGCAATCTGCAATGTGTGTTAATAATGATGATGATGACAATCTTTGTAAAGCAAGTTACGATCATTGCATCACCTTTTTTTACCAACGTTTAACAAAATGCCACTATTGGTCCCGAAGGTTGCTTTAATGTCCCACAGCGAATCTTAAATGAGGTTCTAAAATAAACTTTTTTTGTAAATTAATTCGATGTTTAATTTTTTCAGTGACAAGAGATGATCATGGAATCCATTAGAAAAATAATGTTAGCAATAATGGTCTGCCAATTTAGTAATTCCAATTACTAGGCGATCTACTTTTACTAGGCGAGTGTTGGTATTTCCTAATATCTAGGCATCAAATTTAGGCATCTCTAATAAAGCGGTAGGTTGGTAGTCAGCTAAAATATGACGTATAATCTTGGTCAATTATCTTTTCTATAGCATACAATTCGAACAATTTACCAGCAGAACAAAGCGTAATAAAAATGCACAGTATAATTACTGATAAATTATGCATATAACAATAAATAAAATTGTACAATATTTATTTACACTAAAACATCAACAATAAAAGGCGAAATATTACATAAGCAATTTAACTAATTTTACTAACATTTATACATTGATTACGAATTTAATTAATTTTTAGAACTTTTTACATTAAATCCCGTCTTTGGTGGTTAAATCACATTGAAAACAAATACCGTAATGTTATTAAAGAACTTGTCGTACCTATAACAACTTAGAATTTCTAAATAATAATTTTCCTAGCTTCAAAGTTTTAGAAAATGATTACTAAATATTGATAAATAGACAGTACCTGCAACATAAAGGACTAGGATTCTAAGTATTTCCAAACCGATCAACCAAATAGTTGAGCTGTTGAGAAGTAAAATAGTTGTTCAGTTTCCAGTTGCACGGTTCAGTTGATCGGAATGGAAATAGGGGTAATGTAGGTATCCCGTCTGAAAAATAATTCCCAACCAATTATTGAGGATTTGAAAGATTGGGTTATTCCGTTTATCCACCCTGAAGCAGATACCATAGCTAGAGGATGGTTACTTAGGAACGCGTGTTCATCCATTCTATCCAACCCGTATTACAATTACAGTACTAGGCACGTATCTGGAAATCTTTTCGACGGAGTGGGGTTAAGTTCGCGCATGTGCTCTTGTGAGCGACCAATAGCGCGCGCCCCTCTCCCGCCGCCCGCGCCCCTCACCGCTACGCATACCCAAAATACGCGTTTCGCGCTATCCCCACCCGATTTCAAGTTATATGCCTCGCTCGTACTGTAGTAGTAAGTACAATAAATTACTACCATGGTTTCCGAGCATCCACTGTAGGGTGTATAAGGATAAACGCCCGGAAAAACCTAAAAGATTAAGAAAAGTTGAATTTATTATCATTATTAATTATGCTTAGATAGGCATAATCTTCTGATCTGATCAGATGATCAGAAATAATGTACATTATGTATAGGTTACCAAACCGTTAGATGCTAAGTACTAGAAAGTTAATTAAGACTCAGTTCAGCATTTTGTGAGTCATACGTTAAGTTAAGAAGTCTGTAATGCTATTTGATAGGTATTGGCTAGCCAACGTTCCTAGTTTCTACTTCTTTATTATAGAAAAGCCGCGGTCTATGAGAAACTTATGATTATTTTGTTTAGCTGTGACTGTCATTTTTGTTTTTCTTTTGAGGAAATACCCGTCGTAGACTTAATTCACCTGGGAAGTTTCAATTTATATAAGTACTTACATGGAGTTTGGTACTAAGTACTTACCCCTTAACCCGAATGTGGTAGATAGAGGTAAAAGAGGGTTTCCACTAATTCCACTATGCACTGCGGAAAATTATTACCTAATACCCTGAAAACCGTCACATGACAAAGAAAATGAATTCCTCCCCAATTTCGCTCAGTGTGACATCGCCCTAAAAGGTGCACAGGGCTACAAGATGGTGAAAATTTTGCAAAAGTCAGAAAACTAAAAAAAAAAATGCAAAAAAGTTAAAATTCGGACCACTTTTTTCCAGATTTCTGTTATAAATTCTATATATCTCGATAACTAAATGAGATATCGAAAAAATTAAAAAAAGCCCTCGGCGGATAGAGTTGGGTTGGGTTACATTTTGAAAAAATCGGGACTTGAAAAAATGTTGTTTGGAGTTTTATTTTGAGGTTTTGGTTGTGTACAAGTTAATATAAAGCTGCGTACGGATAGCGCGTACCCTGGTACGCGTAGTCGGTTACGCGTGTCAAAAAATTAAAAAAAAATTAAAGTCTCTTCGACTTCAAAAATATATGAAAGTAACAGCAGAATGGAGATTATACCTTTGCCATCACCTGCCACAACCACAAGATGGTGTTAAAAAACAATTTCAACAAATGTCAAAACTTTTTTTTTAATCTTTTTGTCATAGTGGCAAGTGTTGGCAAAGGTATAATCTACATTCTGCTGTTACTTTCTGTCCTATATTTGTGAAGTCGAAGAGACTAATTTTTTTAAACTTTTTCACGCAACCGAAAATACTGATTTTTTTTCTGTTACTAAGGGAGCTTATTCCTACCTATGAAAAAATATTCAGCCAATTTGATTTTTTTCGGACATTCCCCATTTAAAATAAACGGGAAACATTGGGGGTTAAATGCCCGTACAAAGGTCGCCAGCAGCAGTAGCGCCACCAAGGGGGATAAATTTTGATCCAATGTATCTTTTTAACATTGAATTTAGTAAACAAATAAATACTTATTGAATACCTATTAAATTTAAAATCGTTACTTGCCCGTGGTCACATCGTGCATTTTAGGTACTTCGCTCAAAAGGGACCCAGCCTAAGTTCCCCTTGGGGTACCACGAGCAACGGACAATAAAAATAGTAGATTGTTATACAAGACGCTAAAATGACCCATTGCAGACGAGGTAGTTTTATATTTATATTGTACTAATTCAATAAAGTATTAATGTTTGTATGTAACGATGGATTTTTTTTTTTATAAAATTAATTAAATTCATCTTCAATGTAAGTACCAGAAGGTTGTGAAAGGCACGAAATCTGTGAACTTTTTCACTAAAGAAATAAAATTTCTTTAGTGTTCAGGGTTGATAATAATTTTCCGCTGTGCATTGGTACCCTGCCCTATTTGGCATATTCGAGACTATAGGGCTATTTATTACCAAACACCATGTAGGTATATTTTCTTTTCTCAATAGTTGCAATCGGCGTTCATTTATTGGTCTTTTTAAAGTAAAACCGTTGTTTTCAAATTAAATATCAAGTGTAACAAATTTTCAAAAAACAATTATTTGTTGTAGGCCTCGTTTGTCGTTTTGCTTTTGTAAAATAGGTTGTGTTGTGTTGTGTATAACCGTAGTAGCCGTTTGTGCGAAAGGTATTGTGTTTCGTTTGGTTGCAGTAGTGGTCGTTCGGTTTCGAGAGTCATTAGTTTCGTTACGACTGTCGTTCGTTTAGTTACGGGTGTAAAAGACGCCATCCCGCCCGCTAGCCGCTCGAAAGTGGTTTGATTACGCCTGGTTTATACGGGGTTAAAATAGTAATATGACTATACAGTAATCCAATCCAGCGTTGACTTGCTACTGGGCACGTGTAGACACTAGTTTCAAACCAGTTCGCTGACTTCTCGCTCGCAGGTCAGTCCAGCTGACTAGCCACCCGTTCTATTTTCGGTTACAGGACGACTTACTGCTGATCCTGTCTTGTCTACATGTACCCAGGTACTGGGTTCGAAATTTTGAGTCTCTGGGTCCAGTCACTGACTCCGTATAAACCAGTCCTCAGATGCAGTCTGTTGCAGCGAACAAAAATTTATGGAAGTGTAATTGCAAACAAATATTGCTTAAAAATGGCACCACAGGGCCGAAAAAGTACAGTTTTAGTCGGGCCAGCCACGCACCCGGTGACTGACGTTAACGTTCTTTACAATAATTGCAGTTTGTATTGTAGAGAAAAGAGAGAATAAGTTTATTAGAAATGACGTCCTGTCTAGTCCAATGGTGTAAAAGACTTAAAGAAGGCAGTAAAAATATGCAGAAATAACGTATCATATTTTTTCGTTTAAGTATAGAAAATATCTATGAGAATACAAATTATGGTCGCTAATAAGCAACCAGTGCTCAGACGCTTTGTGCTGCATAATTAAATGCCAGTATTATAAGCTCCATCCACTTAGTTGTACTGTTCGTGTGGTGCCATTTTTTGAGCGCAATATGCTTGTTCCATAGATTTTAGTTCGCTGGTCAGTTGCGATTCGTGCTAGAGTTTGTGTTTTGTTTTTGAAGATTGTCTGCAGTGGTCGTTCGGTTTGTTGTGAGGTTGGTTCAGTTGCGGGAGTCGGTGGAGGAGGGCAGGTTCTCCCCGTCGAGCTTGTGGCGGTGGTAGGCGTCGGGCGGCGCGGCCCACTCGGCCGCCGCCGGCCACTCCGACGTCGACACCTCCGCCGGACGCTCCGCACTCTCACAAGACTTTGCTGGGCACTCCAAAGACAGCGGTTTGGGAGTCTCGATCCTGTCAAGTTATTTACAAGGTGTCACAATCACAAAACTTTGCCACACGGAGGAAAAGTACCTTAATTATTGAAAATAGAAAATTTTACTGAAAGAAGACTTCATTTTAATTTAAAAAAAAAACTGCTCTCAAAGACTTTTTTAAATCGCAAACGATTCCATACAAATTAATACAATCCGTAATAATTAAAATTTAAATGTTAAATTTCATGGTCTTCCTTTGTTTAAAATGCTGTGTCACTAAAGAAAAAAATATCCTCATGAGTTACCCTTTCGATTGGTATCGTAAATTTTTTTTTCTCATTTGGTGGGTTCGATTCCTGGTTAAGACAGACGATTTTTCAAAAATCTTTGAATGCAGTTCCAATTATTTTTAAAAACAAAATGAAGTCTTCCTTCAGTAAAATTTCCTATCGTCAATATTTAAGATACTTTCCCTTCGTATGGCAAAGTTTTGGGACACCCTGTATACATTATTTACATTTACATCATACAATAATGTAACAAAAACCCTGTCAGATACTGAAACAGGTGATAATGTAGCTAAATTAAACAACATTCTCCAAGGAACAAGTCGAAATACGTAATTTTTTTTTCGCCTTTCCATAGTAAGTCGGCCAGCTGACCAATACATTTTGCATGGAAGTATGAACATTTTTTTTTGTTTATCGACCTATGTTCCTTGTAGAATGTTGTTCAGTTTTATCAACACTATCACCTGTTTCAGTATCTGACAGGGTTTTTGTTACATATTATTGTATACCGGGTGTAACAAGACCTTCAACGAAGCCGAGGTCTACGTATTCTGCCCATCATCAGGACCATTTCTGTTCAAAATTATTGCTGGGAAACGATTTTGGTTTTTGGTGTTAAAAAAGCATTGCATACTTTACCACGCAATGTAACGCGTACAACAGACTGCGCCTGCGAGTGTATGCTACACAGCTGCGTGCGGCCGAGTTGAAAGGCTAGGTTTATGTGCGTGCTTATGAGATACATCGAGTAACGACGTTTTGAAGCCATTGTTTGTTACGAAATACTTAAAATTTTGATAATGTTTCATTGGACAAAAAGTAGGCAATAACGAATAAAATAAGATTACATAAAAATTTTGAAAAAAATTTTTTTACTTTGACCTTCAATAACTTCGTAGCTATTGGTTTCCCAGGTATAGTCTAAAAGACAAAAATGATCCTGATGATGGGCGGAATACGTGGGCTTCGGCTTCGTTGAAGGTCTTGTTACACCCGTTATATATGAAGTTATATTTTACAAATATATGAACATTATGAACATCGGAACAACAGCCTAAAAATAGCTTCTGAAAAAAACAAAAGACCCTTTTATTTCGTGAAAAAATGCCTATTTTTAACTAGGTGTATCTCCGCAAACAATAGACCTGAACTACCTACTTGGGTTAGGCACAAATTGTACAAAATAATATAGTTAGCAATTAGCATTACAAAAGTATAAAACAATTTAACCTAAAAAACGCTTCTTTAAGGCAGTTTTTTGAAAAAAACTGAAACAAATGCCAATACCTAAAATAAAAAAAATAAGTTTGTTAATTTTGGTTAATGTGTAATTTTTCAGAAACTGCTTAATAAATTGGATTTTTTTTAATACCAAAAATGAATTCTACTTTATTGATTTATCCGAAAATGATACCACATTGACCTATTAGCTAAACCTGGATAAAAATTTTTTAGAATGCAGCCGGGTTAAGAGCTCTATCATCGCCTTAGTGCTTGAATGGCCAATCGACCATTGAGCAAATTTAACAGGAGACATTTTTATAAGTTAATTATTGATATAATTAGAAATTTTTAATAATCTTTTCCAAATTAGAAACATGCAGCATTTAAGTTACATCCAAATAAAATTCAAATAATGTTATTGTTTAGCGTGTAATCAGAGTTGCTGTAGTTTGAAATAAAAGTAAATTTTGGTGAAATTGGTCGGTTGGCCATTCAAGCACTGGGGCGACGCTATTTAACCCGCCGGCCGCCGTATGGAATGGTTTGTAAGGACAGTTTGGCCCAGCTCAATATTAGTTAGGAACAGCCTACAGATCAGTTTCCATCATGTGGCCAAACTTTATCACGACTTGTAACTCCCAACTTTTTTTTGTACGTAAAAAGGTTCATCATTATCATCATCATATCAGCCGCACTACACCTACTGCTGGGTATAGGCCTCCCCCAAGGATCTCCACGACGATCGGTCCTGCTTGGCCCGCATCCAGTGGCTTCCCGCGACCTTCATCAGATCGTCGGTCCACCTTGTCGGGGGCCTACCCACGGAGCGTCGTCTTGGTGCGCATTCGCCATTCCAAAACCTTTCCGCCCCAACGGTTCATACCTAAAGGTTCATACCTAATAGTATTGTAGTTCAAATACTTAAACGTGGTCAGACCACAGAGAACCACACAGCTATTACTTACTGACTATTTATAATAAAGGCTATTTTATGTCAAGGAGGTCATTGAGTAGGTAATCCCAAATTTCCAATGACCTCGTTAGTCAAACTTTAACAAAGGTAATATGAGTTATGTATTAAACTACTCTGAAACCTCATACAATACCTGACGCGTTCAGGAGAATGCATGGCATCATTGGTGCTGGATATTTCTAGGTCCTCAGCGTAACTAAAGTGCATCTTATCACTGTCACTGCGTTGCTCTTTATCTGCAATACATAATTAAACATTACTTATTATAGCACGGGCAAAATACTACAACCAAAGAAACCTAAATCAAAATATTGTTAATTAATTACCAAGAAAACATATCACAATTAGCCAGAGGATCCAAACCATTTATTTCCGTTGTGACAGATTTTCGTTTCGTCAGGTTTTAGTTTCCAAACTAATAAAGCAAAACCCACAGACGACAATCTGATCGGATCCTCCCGAGTGAGTCCGATTCCACATCAACGAATCGGCTCATCCTCCGCATCGTAGCATCTAACTGGACCCGCGGGCTATCTCACATGGAAAGTAAGGTTTCAAGCATTTTCGACCCACCGTCAACGTTGATCGGCCCCTCAGGCCACCCGAGCGAGTCGCCCTCCACATCCACTGGCTCATCCTCAGCGTCGTAAGATCGGGCCTCACGCGGCCTCTCCTCGCGCCGCTCCTCCTCCAGGTCGTACCCCAGCATGCTCTCCACCGTGTGGTGGCGCTTGCGGGTGCGAAGCTTCAGCCGACGTTGCCGGTTAGCTCGAATGCGTTGGTACGTCTACGTAGAAATATGCGGTTATTCCGATTTCTCACCCTAAAGAATCCCACCCTGAGGTGAACTCTAGGAAACGTATATCCGAGAATTTACCCTAAGATAGGGAGGGAATTAGCATAAGGAGCAATCTCGGACATAGGTTTACCGGAAATATGAACAGTTATGTTTTTGGATCAAATCAAAAAAGTTTTACCATCAAATGGATAAGTTAATATAACCGAAATTAAAACAAGACTACATGCACGATTATTTAATTAAGTCATTATCAGAAACCAATTGACAGCTGGTAAATCTTCATTGTAACAAATGTAGCAATGCAGGACTATATTTTGATAAAGACGCCTTCTGCCCATTAAAATCCATTAAAAGATCCGAATCCGGCTCGAAGGACCAAAAATGTTTGATGCAAAATGTAATATATTAAATGCAGGGATGCAAGGTACCGGATGCAAGGTTGTATGCAGGTGAGTGCAAATAAAAGAAAATGCATGAGTTGTTGTCACGGAATCTAATCGAATAATGTTTAATAAAAATACATTTTGTCATAAAGAGCAACAAGGCCAGCGGGCAGACCACCGGCCCGATGGTCAGACGATATCGTCATGTTGACGGGATCTCACTGGATGAGGCTGGCACCGACCGTGGGGAATGGCGCTATAGAGAAGAGGCCTATACCCAGCATTGGGTTGATGTGGGCTGAATATGATGATGATCAGATAAAGTAAAGCGTAAACCCAGTAGTTGGCAAAAGAAAGCACGTCACGGCTACGCCGCGTCTGTTACAATTTACTAATTATAATATACATTATAAGCAGAATTTCATCTAATAATAAAATAAATCGCATGTACGTGCATCGTAAATATTGATGAAAGTTTTTCCACGAAACAAAATATACGTCGTCGTAGTAAAATTTCTATTAATTTTATTTCAACCTAAGGATAAGTAACGATTTTTGTTAAGTGGCTTATCAGAAAGCTTATGCCACCACATGATTAACTGTGAAGATTTTTTTACGATATCTCTTAAACCTGAGAAGCTATACGAGTTAAAACATACTGAAACGCTGTTATTTTGGGGGGTCCTTATGACGTCATCGAGACGTACGTGAACCTTATGTCGTACAAAACCCTTATAACTCAACCATTTCTCAACGGATTTCAAAAAATCTTTCACTAAGTATCATAGCTATGAATACGTTTTTATATTATACCAATAAAACTATAGGATTCAAAAGTGTTACTGATCCTCATTCCAGGGGCCGTACCGGCTAACGCATCGATTATTGAAAAGTCTGCCGAGTTTCAACTTAAAACAGAAAAATCAAAGTAAGGAATTTCGTCTTGTACTTTCTGTTGACGTAATTTGGAAGATATCGATGTTCGTGTGACATCATGAATTGGGGTTCGCCATTTTGGCCCATATTGGGGCTCGATTTATCTGTTTTGATTTGAAACCCGACAGACTTTTCGATAATCGATTCGTTAGCCGGTACGGCCCCAGTTTTGATTATGTAACGCATTGCGTACCTCCCACCGAGCGTCCTCATCCTGGTGGTGCAGGGAGTGCGCGGGCGGCAGGGCGGCGTCCCTCGGGAGCGCGCTGAGGCTGTACAGGTGCTGCAGCTCCTGCAGGAAGTGCGCCTGCGCCACGCCCGGCCCCAGCCGCGCGCCGCACACGCCGCACGACGACTTGCGCTCACCATCCGCTGGGATTATCGTCAACCAGTCAAATCATCCTAGATACTCGACAATAAAATGAACGAACAATAGTTTCATGCAAGGTTATTTTTAGTTCATTAAAAACCTCTCGTGGGGTTGATCAGACCGTCAAACTGAACAACTTTCATTATAGGACTAACCTTGAAATCGCGAAAAATAAATCAGCTCTTTCATACATTTCGATGGAGTAGTCATTGTACTTTTGTATGAAACAGCTGATTTTTTTTCGTGATTTCGAGGTTGGTCCCATAATGAAAGTTGTTCAATTTTATGGACTGAACAACCCCACGAGAGGTTTTCACGAGAACTAAAAATAACCTTGTATAAAACACGAACCAATATTATCACCATAACAGCCCATAAAAGTCTACGGAGGAGTTGTCATAATGCCACAGTATATAGATATAAGTATTCTCATAGGATAAGTAGCAGCTTTATCCTGCTAATTTACATGCTCCTTAGTGTGAAGGGTTGATATTCCACTCTGCCTGATGCCACATGTCAAGAATCGTTTGGCCACAAATAGTGGGACAGAGGGCTATTTATTAGAAAAGAAGTCGGTGGGAGTCGATGCAGGTGGCAGGCGGCGGGTTCTCGTCGTCGTTGCAGGGGTGCGTCGGGCGAGCTTGTGTCGTCCCACTTGCAACGCGTGCTGACACTGGCAGCGGCAGCATGCATGCATATGTTAGCTAAAATTAAGAATCACGTAGCCACGAATGGTGTGATAGAGGGTTGTTTACCAGAGAAGAAGTCATGGGAGTCAGTGCAGGTGGCAGGCGGTGGGTTCTCGTCGTCCTTGCAGGGGCGCGGCGAGGCGGAGGCGGCGGAGCCGGGCGAGCTGGTGTCGTCGCGCGCGCCGTACGCGTGCCGGTACAGCGGCGGCGTGCTGCTGTCGTCGCGGACGCTCTGTGATGATGATATACCCCCATATTGTTTCAAATTTTGCTATGGGCAAAAGAATAGATTAGATAATCTAGGTAATTTGTCGTCCTATGTCTTGTCAACTTGTCTATGCGAAAGCTTCTAATAACTCGGGAACGGCATCGTCAGCGCTATGTCTATCACCTCGCCGCCGTCAGCCGAACGCTAGTACATACTTGTAGCCGATCTCTCCTCCCCTGCTCGTCGACTTGGCTACAGCTTGGCCACGGTTACGCCTCGCTGACTAGATTAACTAGCACGCATCTCGAGAGAAAGTTGCGAGCACGCCACGGGGAGGGCAAGCTAGGTGCCGAGACGAAGACGAGGAGACTGCGAGACGTAAGGTAAGCTAACGTACGGCGAGGCGTTAGCACGCAGACCACACCACAGTGTGTGTTGTAGAAGATAATGTTACACAAAGAATTCTGAACGGGCAACGGCTCGATTTGAAGTGTTGAGTAAGATTCGTGTCCCAGTTTAAAGCGATAACTTATAATTTATTTTATATCGTGCAATCAAAACATTTTCTTCGCTTTTTACTTGTTCTCGTCGCTTGGCAACTTAATTCATACACACATAGGTATATTTAATCGCATACCCATCTAATTATGTACTTTAGGAGTAGTGAGGCGACTTGATGAAGGAAGACCCACTTAAATGCAACTTTGTAGAATTTCCAGTGGGATTTCCAAAGGGATTTGCGGTTATACGGGTCAATGTAGCCTTCTATTGATGAAAAGATGTTTGTAGTTTCGGTGATCTCCTACCTACATCCACCTACCCACTACTGTTACTGTTAAATAACAACTGGTCGAATCTAACGAACTTCTGGTTCATTGTTCGTTATAACGAGCATATCTGAATTGACCAGTGTGCGGAATAGCTCACAATGGTTACCTATTTGAATGCCGTAGAAACACACAGCTTGTAGGTATTCAGTACGGGATAACCACACAAACCTCGTTCATTGTCGTTGACTCTAATTAGACTTCAATATTGTGAAAACAAAGACGAGTCTAAGTAATTATTGGAATTTAATACGAATTACGTCGAGTTACCAAACCCACGTTAAAATTAATTACTCTCATATCTGAGCAATGCTATTGTTTCCTCTAAAGCAAGTTATGAAAGTTTCACATATACAAAACACAACGTTAATTTGGGATAAGCTATATACAAACTTACCTATAAAAAGAATACCCTTCACCAATGACAATGGCACTTACCCTCAAAGCTTGGCCCACGCTTTGGCCCAGAGCATACTGCTCGCCCAGGTGCCTGGCAAAAGCCTTGCCCGGGTAAAGGGGGTGGAAAGCTCCCCCTATCGGGCGGAACGCGCCGCAGCCGAAGCTCTGCAGCGCGGGGTGCAGGAACTGCGGTGCCATGTGGTGAAGGAACCCCTCCATAGTGCTGATGAGTCTGTGGTATAATACATGGTCAATGACACACCAAACATAAAAGAGAAAGAACACGCAAAAGCATTGACTTATAAATATTACAACCGCATGAGTCTTAGAGCATTTAACCAAGTTAAATGCTCTAAGGCATAGGATTATAGCAATTTCAGAAGACTCAATTTTTTTACTAAAACCATACCCTATTTGTACAGACTCCAGAATCACCAGAACCTTGCAATCTTTCACACCAATTTTATGGTAGTCCAATTAACATTGCCGGATATAAATGAGATAAAAGTTTACAATTATTTGTAATTTATGTCATATACTTCTTCTTTCTTTCTTTCTATTACAAAAACCTCTAAACCCAATGGTAGATAGGGTCCATCTAGGGTTGCCAACATTTTTTGCTTCAAATATAGTATTTTCAAGATTATTCGTGTAAAAATATAGTAGAATGCGAAAATGTCCAAAAAACTATAGTAGGTTGCCATTTTGTATGGAAGATTTTAAAGAAGTTGTATTTTTATACTTACTAAACATTTTCATAATTTATTCAACAACCATAAACACAAGAGTTTAAACACAAAAAATGTTATGCCATTACTTATGTGCATATAAGCAATATTTAGTGCTGCTTTTGTTTTTTTTCACATGAACAAATATATTAGTTTTGCCTACTATATATATATTTTAAAAAAATATAGTAAGTGAGCCCGAATGGATACATATACTATTAATAGCATACCATATACTATTACTATATACTATTACTATATACTATTAAGTAATATAGAATATTATTTTACTTTATAATATAGTATCCTACTATAATCGGGCTCACCTACTATATTTGCTTGGATGAATTATATTTGTTAAAATATAGTAGGGTTGGCAACCCTAGGTCCATCAAACTAAACAACTTTTTCATATGTTTTGATATTTTCGTACTATTAATTATTGCGCTGATTTAGCTGATTTTTTTTCGCGATTTCAGAGTTGGTTCCATAGTAAAAGATGTTCAGTTTGAAGGTCCCTAATCTACTGTAATTCGGCTTTAGGCTTTTTTGTAACTCGTACCTACAAGGTACCTATATCTAGTTGTCTGGTATGAAAGGTTGCTTCGCAAGCAGCATTAATTGTCATTGCACATTGTGTTTGTCTGTAATTTCCTTTTTTATTTTCGTATAAGCACAGAAAAGATAATAATAGTATGAGTAAACAATTTAGGAAAATAGGTAATTTAATAAATAGGTAGGAATCAATCTAGGTTTTTGATCGAAGAGGTAGATAGGTACTAATTTTAAATAAAGTGAAATAATATTGACTTTTTTATTTAATACTGAGATTTAACATGAAACATGAAGCTCTAAATCCGAAGATAGGATTTGCGTTCATCGTTGCTGACGACGGCCGGCGCCTCGGGTTGTATTGTTTAACGACGAGGCATTCGAGGCGGTCCCGAAGCGATGTACCAGCAAGCGCTCCGATTACTAGTTCATACATTTGCTTCCGACCTTAACAAGTCTGCCAAGGAAACAATTTACTCGATTGCTACAAAATATGACGTTTTAAAAATGAGAATATGACCTCTTTTCCCGAATTAATTATTACCACCTCAACATCTGCAACTACCTACATTAATGCAATTAAGTATAAAATCCAGTTGATACATTTTTTTGTAAATTTATTAGTTGTGACTTGGCACATTTCAATGAAAGTTCACAAAAAATAACATTTAAGTATTTCTTTTATTGTTGAAGTGGAAACATCTTTAGCGGTGTTGTACGCTTTTTTGTTATGGGGAAAAAATGATAAACTCGCGTCAGAGAATCACGTGGCTGATCGAAAATGCGTAAGACGGATGTGACGGATGGAGAGTAGACAGCTGGTGGCGGAAGTATCCCCCTCTCTTTCTACGGGGCGCGTTGAAAATGGCGGCGCGTCATTTTAAGACTTAAACACTTGTGTCACCAGCAACGCGCTAATTTTGAAAATGGAACTAATAGCAGCGATCTCTTCGGTGAAATCATAGACTTATTTATACTCTGTGACTATAAGTTTAAATCGTAGAATGCGTGCATGTAGAAATTAAAAAGGCCACTGGCGCGAAATCTTTAGATTTTTTCTCTAATTACAAACTGATTGAATTGTGTATAGTAATAGGAAAGAAATAATTTTAATCCTTTGCCGCTAATTTCAAAATATTAAAAATGCACAACGTTAATGTTCAAGTTTTCACTTCTGCCGGCACTCCCGGAGTTGTTGCACTCCGGGAGTGCCGTGCGTTTTTTTTTAAATAAATTAATGTCTGAGTAGGCTATTTTGTCTTAATAAGAGTCAGGTAATGTACCGTGGTGCTACTGGTGTTACATTCTGAGCAATTAAATGATTATCTATGGACCAACCATTCTTTTTTTACGATGACGGTAAAATAAATATAGAAAACATTACAAACGATTTTTTTATATGTTCTCTTGTAGGTAGTCTAGATTAGAAAACATCTTAAAAAGAAACGCATGTAAACACTTTTTACACCAATCGTTTCCACGTAAGTGGCACTCCTACTTGTAGTGAACAAATAAACAGAAATCTGAATTACAACCAATAAAACCGAATGAAACCACACAAGAATAGCCGTTAACTTGTTTATTTTGTGAGCAATAGTCGAAAACAACGAGTAGGGCATCCACATGAACAATAAACGATTGGTTTTACCGAGGAGGGACAATATTATCGTAACTACCTCTTGTTACCTACTTACTGATAAATAATTACTTGAACTTGAATAACCGTTTGATCTTCTTCTTATCGAATAAGGATTAGTGGCCACCTCTGGTGTTAGAGTTTATCAGGCCTTACAGGCGTGTAAGGCCTCTAACTTGGCTTAACGGCTGTTATCAGATGACAACAGCCGGGACCGACGGTTTAACGTGCCCTCCGTAGCACCGAAGCGCTCAGTTGTAATACCACTTTAACGGTCACCCATCCGACACCAGAGCGTTGCTTAACAAACGTGGTCGAGTACGACCAGTCTGTCAAGTTCCGCCATGAGCGCTTCCGCCATGACCGTTTGATTCAAAATTAACACTACCGTCACTTTTAGCGGTCCACCAGTTAACGCAATAGTCTTTATTCCTGTCCAATAACTTTGTAAGCTCTTTGATGAATAGGTACATTAGACTTTTTAGCGACGTGCAAAGTTCATAACAAAAATAGGGCTTTAAAACTAAATTAACGTTTTCTGGATAGAGAAGAAGAAAATATTGTGCTTTAAATCAAATGAGACTTATTTCACGGTCATTCTCATCAGGGTACAAAAGACCAATTAATGGATAATACAGTTACATAATACTGCACGCCTATGGGGGGGGGGGGGGGGCAAATCTATTTAATCGCCTCCAGGGGGGGGGGGGGGCAAATTTATTGTAAATCAAAACATTGTATGGCAAATATGAACTTTTATTGATAACAATTGATAGTTGGTTGGAGGTAATAAAATCCAGGGGGGCACCTGCCCCTCCCTGCCCCTCTCGGTACGCCCATGTGCACGCCACAGATATGCCTATTAACGACGATTCCAATCAGCGTGTGTTGCCATTAGCAAACTGCATCCTGTTATCACCTTATCCGTCAGACGCCAATTAGTGAGTGCACACAGTATAATGGGCCAAGCTATCAATCGGAGGTAAACAAGGGACTCCTTTGTGACATCGCGAGCTTCAAACAGGCCACATCGCAGCCTGATCCGATTTGACTGCTGTTTGAAGTCAGCCTGAAGTGTGTCCGGACTGCGGAGTAAGCTTGCTTAGTAAAATACCGTAGCGAAGCTAATCCAATTTCGATTTAAGATAATGTGCTTGTGATATTCTCTTCTTCGATTTGGAAGTTGGAATAGATTTTCGCTTTTAATATCGATTTAAACGGTTTTTATTTGGTTGGTTTGCCTTTCTTGATTATTTGTTTTGTAAACGATTACAAATGGATGAAATTATTCAAATCGAAGATTTTCGATAATTGTCCAAATCGAAGAAGAGAATATCACAAGCACATTATCTTAAATCGAATTTGGATTAGCTCCACTATGGTATTTTACTAAGCTGTTTTAATTTTCTACTATTTTGTGGTATGCAAAAAGCATCTAATTATTTTTTATATCTTCAATGGTATAATGCCTATAACTCAATTTCCTCATTTGCTTTTATACAGGGTGCATTTGAAATTACTCTCCAAATTTTAAGGATGTGTTCAGTCCATGAAACTGAACAACTTTCTCTAGGAAACATTGGGTCAAATATGTAAAAAAAAAAATTACTTTTCATACAAATCAAAGAGATCACGTGATCAGTTTAGTATGGGATGACCAAAATTTTTTGGCGTATTTCGACACATGTTTCATGGAGAAAGTTGTTCAGTTTCTTGGACTGAACACATCCTTAAAATTTGGAGAGAGATTACAAATGCACCCTGTATAGGAAGTTCGGTTATGCCCATAGTCCAAGTCTAGTCCAGAACGTCGCAGCGCAGGTATAGATGACCGAAGGTCGCGGACCATACCTCGGTTTGTTTTGGATTGTCATAAACCTACCAATATATCAATCACTATGTACCAAAGTTCAACGCCAATAAAAAAAAGTAATCACTCTTAAGGTGTGAGTGAATATACCCATTTCAACAAAAAATAATCACCTATTTATAAAAAGGTTTATAAATAAAGAAGTTATGCCTGAAAATGCGTGAAAATTCGTACTATACTTAGTACGATTAGTAGATTAGAATCTTTCTAATCTAAAAACTGACAGTATTTTCAGGATTACCTGAAAAATACTAAACTGACTTAAAAAAATAGGACCATCATGAAAGAAAATTCATTCTAACAAAAAAAATATCAAAATTGTCAAAAAATATACTTACAATCACCTCCTTTTTTTGAAGTGGTCGAAAATAAATTATTGAAATGAACTGAAAAATTTGGTATATGTAATGTAGTTAAATATCTCTAAAAAGCAAGAAATAATATTCAAACGAGATACGCATAACATTGTTATAAATCACGTCTAATGAAGTCGGGTTGGAAGGACAACTTCTTCTTTTAGAATAAAAAAAGAAGTTGTCCTTCGGCCCCACCCGACTTCATTAGACGTGTTTGATAACAATGATATGTGTATCTCGTTTGAATATTATTTCTTGCTTTTTAGAGATATTTAATTTTTAAGTTTTTTGTTTTTTTTTTATTTTGAGTATGACAGATGGTGTTGACGATAAGCAATCTATATTGTAAACGCTTGATTTGAAAGAGAGATAGAACAAGAGATTTGAAAATTGAAGATGCAATATGAACTTTAAAGCGCACTGGTGTGAACGTAGTTTAAAGCTTCGTACAAACTGCAGCGAATCCCACGTGGGGCGGGACGCGGGACGACAATCTGCGCGATTCGCTCGCTCCCCTTAGCCTCCCAAACTGAGGCGAATCCCGCACGTCATTAATTATGTTTTTTTAATACTTAGGAAAAAATGTCTTTTGATATCGAAGCTGAGGTTTCGTTGTTATTGGCATTCACTGAAATAGAATCTCAAGATGTGAGGAATAAAAGAAGAAAATGGATCCATGATAATGAATAGAATTAGATGAGTATTTTATTTTTGGTGATTATTTTGTAGACTTCATGGCTGAGGCCGAATAGAAGCTTGTTTTCTTTTTTTTTGTAAAAATAATTCAAGGTTCTACGGCATTTTGAAAATTCAGGAACCATTCCACGTATATTTCGCTGCAGCACGTGCGACTATTCGCACCAATTTGAACACTTCCATACAAGGTAGCTGACGCGATCGGCGCGAGCGAATCGCATCCCGCGTCGCGCGCGGATTCACCTCAGTTTGTACGAAGCTTCATAATGATTCCAGAGTTTCCGAAGGCCTAATTCACATCATATCAAAAGCTGTAACTAGACGTGTTTTTATAAAATCTAATATCATAGCGTATTGATTACTAAAAGATAAGTAATACGGTACACTATACTAATATTATGTGCTTAACTGCCGATTTGATTCTACTACGTACGAATTAAATCAATTAAGGCCCGTTTCACAATACCTATCCCAAGAGGCGAGTGATCTCAGTTGACACTTAAGATATGAGCAGTCCTAAGTTGGTTATTAATTAATAGTCAGATAGGTATGAGTAGCATCTTAAGTTGATTAGGCATTAATTAATAGTCAGAGGTATTTGGTAAATTATAATAATTAAATTAGGTGCTCGTTACGGGCCTACTTGTCCCCAGCATACGTTGCATTGCAATGCCACCTACGGATGAATGGTTTTGATTGATATACATTTTTTTATCCAGAAACCTTCCCGGCCGTGAGTGGAACAACTCTTCAAAGTTTCATCACAATCGGATGAATAGACGGTTATATCTATCTATCTATCTATCTAGGATGGCGCAGCGACCCAAAGTGAGTCTTGGCCTCCGATAATAAGAGCTTCCATCTGGGTCTGTCCTGCGCCACCTCCTGCCAGTCATCCGCGTGGAGCTCGCGCAGATCCTTCTCAACTTCGTCCCCCCAGCGGTATCTGGGACGTCCAACCGGTCGACGGTCATTTGGCCGTCCCAGGTACGCACGTTTCACGGCACGATCTTCATCCATCCTCTCGAGGTGGCCGAGCCAGCGAAGTCTGTGTGCTTTTATTTCGCCAATGATGTTTGGTACGGCCATCTCATTTTCCAGCTCAGTGTTTTTCCTCCTCCTCCACAAGCCATCTTGTGTGCGTACTGGCCCCAGAATCTTCCTCCAGATCTTTCTCTCCGCCACCAAGAGCTTGGTCTCTTCTTTGAGTGTCAGTGTCCAGGCCTCACATCCGGACATCAATATGGGTCTTATTACGGACTTGTATATGCCGATTTTTGTGCGTTTACTAAGAAGCTTGGACACTAAAACACTGTGTAAGGCTGCGGAGGGCGTTCTGTATTCTGGTGTCTATTTCCTCTTCCCTAGTGTTGGTATCCGTTATGGTGCAACCCAGATATTTAAACCTATCCACCCCTTTGTAGGTGACGTCTCCAACTTTGAGGTTTAACCTCGGCACTCGGACATTTTTGTACCGTCGCATGTGCAAATATTCGGTCTTTTGGTGGTTAATTCTGAGACCCACTTTACTTGCTTGACCTTCTAGTGCTTCCACTGCTAGTGTCAGCCCGTCCTTCGTTTCCCCTAATAAAGCAAGGTCGTCCGCGTATCCTATCACTTTATGATGTCCGTTCAATTGCACTCCACCTTCGAGAGTTAGCACTTGTCTCATAACATGTTCGAGTGCTAGATTGAACAGCATGGGCTAAAGCGCATCCCCTTGCTTTAAGCCAGTCCGAATTTCAAATTCAGTTTCGAGTTCAGCGCCTACCCGGACGACCGCCCTGCTCTCTTTAGTGGCTACCTCTATCATGCTAACCAGTTTGGTGGGAATTTTGAAGTTTCTCAGGATGTCGAAGAGGGTATTACGGTCGACACTGTCGTAAGCCTTGGCAAAGTAAGTCAACAAACAGAGAATGGATGTCCTGCGTATATTCCCACTTTTTTTCCATGAGTTGTTTTAGCAAGAAAATTTGGTCTGTTGTACTGCGATTGTGTCTAAAGCCACATTGGTAGTCACCTACGATGGACTCAGCATATGGCTCGAGTCTTTTCAGCAGCACGTAGGACAATATCTTGTATGCGGTTGGAAGTAAAGCAATACCCCGATAGTTCTCGCACCTTTTCCTGGGGCCCTTCTTGTGTATTGGACTTATTACTCCTATGGTCCACTGTTTTGGTATCTGCTCAGTGTTCCAGATTTTGAGTATGAAGACTTAGAAGGTGTATACGATGACATTCCTAACTACGATGCAAAAATTGTCTTGGGAGACCTAAACGCAAAAGTAGGAAGAGAAGAGGCCTTTATACCCACCATTGGAAGACACAGCAAGCACGAGAAATCTAACGATAACGGGATTCATTTAATTAGCTTTGCGTCGTCTAAATCTATGGTTATCCGAAGTACAATGTTCCCCCACAAGGACATACACAATGGAACATGGAAATCTCCCGACGGCAAGACAGTGAATCAAATAGATCACGTACTCATCGATACTAGGCATAAAAATACTATAGAAGATATCAGAACATTTAGAGGGGCTGACTGTAACAGCGATCATTACTTGCTGGGTATCAAAATTAAAGCTAAAATAAACGTAACGAAGACAAAAGCAGTAATGCGAACGTACAGTATTAACATAGATAATCTTAAAGATACTGACATGCGAAAAGCTTTTCAGTTAGAATTAAAAAAACAGTTTTGAAATATTAGAAATGTCAGATAATTTAGAAGAAGCATGGAGTACCATCCAAGAAACAGTAAAACAGGTGGGGCTGAAAACTTTGGGGAAAAAGGCGCGCAGAAAAAAAAAGAAATGGATAACACCAGAATGTGAAAACCTGCTCGAAGACAAAAGAAAGCTTAAACTACTGGCTGAAACGGATAGCGAATGGAAGGACCAATATGAAACGCTACGCAAAAAAACTAGGAGTGCATTAAAATCTGCTAAAAGAAAACACATGGACGGCATAGTACCTACGCAATATGGAAGACCTTATCAGAGCAAATGAAAGCAGAGCTTTCTTTAAGGAAGTAAGAAACGCAAAGAAGGGTTACCAACCCACAATGCAACTTCTCGAGGACGATAATGGCTACCTTGTAACAGATCCGTCCAAAATTAAAGATATGTGGCGAGACTACTTCCAAGATCTCCTAAATTGCCCACCACCCCAACAAATCCTGGGCTCCTCTATAGGCCGTAATACCGAAGATGAAGACGTACCACCACTAAGCCTCGAAGAGGTTAGAGATGCTATACTAAAGCTGAAAAACAACAAGGCTCCGGGAATTGACAACTTACCGAGTGAGCTCTGGAAATATGGCGGAAGTGTAGCACTACATACGATCTATAACCTAAATAGACGGTTATACCTAGTTACTAAAGAAATAAATTGGCTGATGCTGTAACATATACCTAACTTATATTATAATAGGGGTTAAAGTATGAAATTGCCGAGGGGGTCAAAAATCAAGAAAATTCGTGTGACGTAATTTATGGATGGCCCCTTAGGTGATTCGTTGTAATTTAGCCGAATTTTTTCACTTAACACGTGTGCTATTAGTTAGCTGAGTGTTTAAACATTTGTATATGATTAAAATATTATCGTTCCTGGTTGTTAAATAAATCAAGAAAATGTTAGTATGGAAAATGCGAATCCTTTAAAATACTTCATCCATAACGGCCGCATTTCATACTTTAACCTCTAAAATTTTGCTTAATAATAATAACTTTAATAAATGTATCAACTTAATACTAATGCAACTGCAACAAATCAATTTAAGAAACACCAGTTAACGGTTAGTTTATTGTTCCCGTTTATTATTGTAGAATGGCTTTATAGCTTGCGTCAAACAGGTGCAGCTCTTCGAGCCGGCTCTATCGGCGGCCGAGTGTAAACACCGGGAAAAGAATAGTGCTCCCGGAACACGACTGATAAACAGACCGACAGGCGTTATGACATACCGCACGCGGTCCCACTGCCACTATTGAAACTAAACTATTTGTGAAACTTTAAGTACTTTATTTGTAAAGTGTGTGTAACCATTTCTTCGCGTGCCTACGCGTTCAGACAATATCAGAAGAACTGGTGGTCTAAAAAGAAAATGTTAATTGATCAAATGATACTTACCAATAGAATCGGTTGCTGATGTTTGTGATGATATTGATTTCATGTATTTCAAAAGATACAACAGAACAGTAAATTTATCATTTGCCATCCAAAATGAGCTAGGCCTTTATCATATATTAATAGTTTATTTTTATTTTTGATGGTTAGTGCATGGCTTTGATTAAATAAAGGTCCTTGGTTAGTCTTCAAATCAAACCAATTATATTGACACTTGGTGCACCGGGCTCTGCATCCTACTTACTCTGTCTGGATACAGTGCATTTCCACTAGTCGATTAACAATGTTAAAAAACATTGTTTCAGAGCCTTAATTCTCAAATAGTCAATTGATTAGTAGTTTTTAACCGACTTCAAAAAATGAGGAGGTTCTCTGTTCGTCTGTCTATATATTTGTTTTTTTTTGTATGTCCACTGATTACTCGAAAACGACTGAACCGATTGAAATGACTCAAACGTTACTTCATCCGGGTTGTTCCTAAGTTGGTCCCATTTTTTTCTAAAATTTCTCCTGAAAATACTGTAATTTTTTAGGTAACCATTGCACGAGTTTTTACGAATCTTCAGACATAACTTCATTGTTTATGAACCGATTTAGATGATTCTTGTTTTTGTGTAAAGGGAATACCTTATAGGTGGTTTAATTTTAATTTAATTGGCATTGAAGTTTGGACTTCGAAGTCTGTGTACTACTACAGACAGACAGACACGG
This sequence comes from Agriphila geniculea, assembly GCA_943789525.1. Taxonomy (NCBI): domain Eukaryota; kingdom Metazoa; phylum Arthropoda; class Insecta; order Lepidoptera; family Crambidae; genus Agriphila; species Agriphila geniculea. Next base: position 21,200,872 of record OX038870.1, on the reverse strand, counting down.
ATTGTCATGCTGTCATGCGGTTTTCACCAAATGATAGAGTGATTCTGAGGATGGTTTAGTTAGGTGTATAAAAAGTTAAGGCTTCATCTAAATTGGTAGAAATATGAAGATAATTATCGAAGGTGTCGCCAAAAATTAAGCCGACTGGGAGCTTGCATCGAAAATGCTGCATAAACCTTTTGAGTTATAATATAATAAAATAATGTATCAAGAAATTGTTTTTCTTTTATAGACCTACAAAAAAGTCCACGATGGCATATATCTATCTTTTAAGAATAGCTTACTATAACCATTATATCTTCAAAAAGATTGGTCATGTACAATGCGGTAATTTGAAAAGCTATTTAGAAGGATACAGTATTTCTTACCAACTTTAATACATTGGTTGCCTTAAGCATTTAATGCACATTATTTTAACCGATCACACAATACCATTTAAATGAATATTTTAGGAGTTGTGGCAAAAAATAACGCACGCGAAAATAAATTCAAGTGCGTTTCTTACACCGATGAGAGGACGAAACGAAATGGGGAAGGCAACTGTTAAAATGGCGCTGCGTACGCTTGTTCCACGAGAACTATGAAAACAAAGGACTTTTACTTAAAAAAAACGTTTTTCAAGCTTTAAAATTATTAAATTCTGTGTATAGGCTTTAAAAATGTTGGCACTTACAAATTTCCGAAGAATCTGGATATAGAAAAAAATTATAAATTTTGTAAGAATAAAAACGTCTTAATTTGCTTTCAATTCCGGCATTTGCATTGTAGAATAGTCTTTTATATCCATTTTGGGTCAATGGAAATACCACAAAATAAATACCTATTTTCCCATACATTTTGTTCTGAACGTCTGCTGTCTTAGGAACGAGCGTACGCAGCGACATCTACAATTAGCTTTGCGTTGCCATCCCCATTCGAACGGAACGGAAACAGACTGTTTGACAACTGTAAGGTATTTGTTGGGTGTTGTTGGAAGGTCGCATTTGGCAAAAAAAGGGAGGAACCGAAGCGAAGCGAGGGCGCGTCGCTAATTAAGTATAATAAAAATAGCTATGTAAATGCTAAAATTTCACAAAATATTTAAAAGCTGTATTGTCAAAAAATCTTCTTACACACATACCACAAAAAAGTTGAAAATAAAAAAGCTTTTAAAAAAGAAAAACCTCCTCCAAAAAACATAAAATAAAAAAATTAAATACCTCTAAAAAGCAAGAAATAATATTCAAATCAATTTTAATAAAATTCGTCTATTGAAGTCGGGTTGGGCTTTTAGAATTAAAAAGAGTGGTCGTTCAACCCTACCAGACTTCAATAGACGTGTTTTATTTTATTAGTATTGATATTCGCATTTAATGATTTGAATTTGACATTATAGCGGTCATGAATGAAATAAATTAAGAAAATGTAAGTATGTAGTATACTTACCTACTACGGTACCTTACTACTTACCTACTACTATACCCACAGAGGAAATAATCACTACGTTACTACACCTACTACGGTATGGAAAATGCAACTTCTTCAAAATTATGAATACATTAAACCCGTAATATTAAGTTTTAGATGTTGTTTTAGTCTCAAAGTGGATTGAAATTATAATAATTTATAATACAATTTTTAAGTTTTTAGAGTGCAATAAGTTTTTTTTGTTCAATAATATGAAGTGACTGTATTTTATAATTTGTGCGAATACTCTGACTGTTGAAAGCTTTGCACCCTGTTTATTTGTAAGACCCTTACGGTGGATGTAAGAAGACAAATAAACTTCGCAATATTATTTTTAGGTTTTTTGGAGGAGGTTTTTCTTTTTTTAGTATTTAATTGACTCAACTCAACTCAACTCAACATGAACAAATAATAGAGAGTTTTACGTACCAATATTTTGACTACTAAGTACTTTAGCGATATGACGAAATTACGTGTAGTCCACATAGCCTAGTGATAAGGGAGCCTATAAGGTTGGCTGTCGCCGAGATGAGAACCGTCTCTCGTCTGTAAGCCCCCTAAAATCTTTTTAAATTCTAGCAAATGCTATTATTATTTATTTTCAAATTTCTGTCTTATTCCAGTGTAACATTGAAAATGAATTAGCATAATTCAAACTAGGTATAAAAATAAATTCCGAAAAATAAGCCTGTTAGCGTCCAAGGTCCTGCCTACCCTGCTCTCTTAGGCCCTCCGCACATGGCTCATAAGCGTAATCGTCTCGTAAGCGTATCGTAAAGACGCGACGAGTACTTACGATACGAGCGGAGTTCTACACACGAATCGTAGCGTAGGCGTAGATATTGTTCACGTTGACAACATATAGAAAGTATTTTCTACGCTTGCTTTTTTTACGCCAGTACGCTACTATCGTATTGACAATAAAATCTCATCGTATGAGATTTTATTACGTATACGCTTACGTATATTACGGTACGACGCCGTGTGCGGACTTCTTTGAACATGTACGTGCTGGTATTGCTCTCGTACGATGCGCGTATTACGATACGCTTACGCTACGACGACGCCGTGCTGACTCATCGGTTGACCGCGGGGGCGGCTGGCCGCGCGGCAAGACACTTTTTCCATTTTAATATGAAACCGCTTGTGATCGTAAACACTTGCGATTGAGTAACCGCCACGTATTCCCTGACGGAAAGTGTTGCCCTCAGGGTTTTTATTTAATAAGTTGTTAATAGAAAACGATTTTAATAAAACTTTTCGTGGATTTTTTAGGGCTCATAGTCTAGTAGGTATCACTACATTCCCTCGCAGTCATTCATAGAAGTAGGTAGATATCAAATGTGTTAAAAACGGGCACTTTTAGCAGTTTTGCTATCTACTTTTAGCCTTAGAATAATAATACATAGAAGCCGTGTCCGCGTATGCAAAGTGAGGCAACTTATACCAAGCCAGAACGGCTTAGTTTTCAAATTTATATCCTTCATACGTTAACTAATCGTAACTGAAACCCAATAATATAGTAATTAGTCTTATAAATGTGGGTAAATTGAAACTGTTTTGTACTTAATCAGTATGATTAGGTAATAATCTAGAATAACAATCTGAAAACGGAGGCATTTTGGCTGTTTTAGTTGCCTCACTTTTGACAGTGCTCTTTGTAGAGAACTATCGTTCTGAGTGTTATTATTCTAAGCTTTTAGCAGTGACTACAAGGGAATGTACCGTCGAAAAATAATAGACAATGGGCCTTAAAATTGTGTATTAGAATCACAATATTATTACATATTAATAAAATTCACCGCGGCGCCACTTTCCGTCAGGAATAGGCGCTTGTCCACTAGCGCCGCCAATACACTTATTTTTATTATTCGTAACCAAAGTAAATATTTAAAAAAGGAAACAACCATGCCCTTTTAAATTGTCTCTCATATTTTTTTAATAACTATTAAATATTTTTCATTCTTTGTACTAGTTTTAAAATGCAATCGAAACGACAGTGGCCACTTTTGGTTTAAATGGATTTTAAAACTTACAGAAAGAATAAAAACTCTTGAAAAGTTTTTTTAAAAACTATAAGAGACAATTTAAGAGGACATGGTTGTTTCATTTTTTTAAATATTGACCTGGTTTACGTATAATAAAAATAAATAAATTTGTGGTGCTAGTTGACGGCTATGCGGTTGGTCGCTCTCTCTCACGGTTGACCGCTAGTGAGTAGAGGGCTTTATGTATATCGACCAAAACAACGATAAGGAAAGCACCATAAAGGCTCTTTCACATGACCCCTGATTCATGGCTCGTAATAGGCCAATCGAGCTATAAAAAAGAGGAATCGAAGAAACTGGCTGATTTATGCGTCGGAGGAATGCCGCCCCCTTTTCAATAAGCTTTCCGATAAGAATCATTGCCAATATATACGAGATGGTATGCAATTAAATCTTTTGGATACTACTTTTTGTGTGCGCTTGTATGATTTCTTAACAATAAATTTAATGAATATCTTATTTTCTATAACAAATAGCAGTAAAAAAAATTTATTTATAATATTGGGAGTTTCTTATTGTTTATTTAAGTATATATCTAATTTCAAAAGCAAAATTTTTATATCTGCAACCGGTAACAGAATTCTTAAATAGGTATATTTCAGAACATAACTATTTAATAAGTCAATATAGAGAAAAAAAAATCACTACACATTTGAACTAAATTCAGGAAGGTAATAATTCAGTATGTACAACCTACACCTTCGCAGAATCTGAAGCAAAAAAGTTAATTCTCATTGGATCGTCGTATTTTAAATTGTATCATCAAATTGATTAGTTTATGGCAAATTACCAGCTTACAATAATTTAACCTATAAGTAACACTAGCTACAAAGGAATTACAGGTAATCCCGGCTGACACTGATCGACTTGGTGGTAAGGGCTTGTTTATTACAGATGATAATCCGATATTCACCACCTGCCCCCCTAGACAAGGGGCATTTGTGCTAATGCCATTGACAGACATTTGTATCAAATATCGCTATACATTTTACCACAAACCTACTACGAAAACGAATTTGCGATAAACGATGACAATCAGCCCCCCTACTCAAATGGCCACTTTTCTATTCGTACCGCTAACTTGAAAATTAAAAATAAGCCACAAATTCTAAAATTACGTGTCGTAGACTTATCAATTCCATACATTACAACAATGTCTGTGATTTACATAAACTTGCGACGTGTGACTGATCGTTTAATTGCTTATTTTTAAGCTTTAAGTTAGCGAACGAATAGAAAATTAGTTATTTGAGTAGGCCGTCAGATTATGATTGGACTTTATTCCTGTAGCCCGATTCATGTAACCACAACATATTTAAATTTCATTGAAGTCAGGTTGATGTTCTATGTCGAAAACCTAATAACGATAATCGTAGGTTGGTCGTAGCGTAGTAGTAAGACTGGCCACTTAATTACAGACAGAAATTTGTTTCAGAATTCCGAAACGGTATCATTCCGAACGAGCTAATCCATACAAATCTATGGACCTACCACACACATGCGATATTTTTCCATTCGGAATTTTCATACTTTTATCATACGTGAATACGAAAAAGGTTGCAACGACTAGGTCGCTACGGCTAACGCCACGGTACCTTTACGTGAAGCACTAGGGGACTATTACAAAAATAACGTACGCAATGAGGGCTTTTCAAAATGACATTTAAAAAATAAAAATATTAACTATTAGCCTTACTAGATGGCGTTGATGGAAAATTGGCTTTTGTAAAATAAACGGCCTAAAGAGGCAATTAAGCGCTCGCTGGCTGACATCTGCCCAAAGAGGAACATTTTAGGGTTCCATCTGCCTACCTACCTGAGTACTCTTCGAAGCTTAGTTAAAAATCACATTGACACACACATTTTTATCAACACCATATATTAAGCCTACAGCTTTTTGTCCTTTTGAAAAGCCCTCATTACGTAACATTTGGCCACGATAGTCGTCCGCAGTTCGTTGGTTGTAGTTATAACAAACATTTTGAATTTGGCTATCGTAGCCCAAAGACAACTGAACGAACGATGTCGGATACGCTAGAAAGAAACTGTCAAACTCACGCAATCACTTCATAATATCGCATACGAAAGTGATTTGTAATAGGAAACAATCAAAACGAAGCACGGACGTCGGACGCAGCTGCGTGTATCGCATTAAACTTTTCGTAATAGACCCCCTGAGCATAAACAATACGTTTTATTGCGTAAAAGGCTCATTTAGCTATGACGAACTTACGAGTTGTTTGATTTTCAAAGTAATTTCAATGACCAAGACGTTTTTATCATTTTTAACCACATATTGTAGTTAAAAATGGCCTCTCTCCTTAATTAGTCTTTTGAAATACAAATTGGTCAATTGGTCATTGATTTTAGAACATTTAAAAAGATTTGCTCATTTGAAATTTTGTGAGTTTGTGCACTTCTGAGCATCCAATTTATGTTTAAAGATTTTTGCACATTTTGAAATCCTAAAATAATTTTAATCAAGAATGTGAGAATTTCTGATCACCCACCGACAATTAACCGGACAAAAGTAAAGAAATACAATTCGCTGAGCAGTTATACGTACGAGTTTTAATTAAATGTATTACCATTTAATGTTCAAAATAGTTTTGGAGTTCCATTGCTAGGTAGATATCGCTAGTAAAAGCTGAAAATAACAAAAAAGACTTAGATATTAATCAGTTACGAATAAGTCTATGGTTGCGAAAGTACACTACAGTGTGTAGTTTTAGGAGATTTGATGAGATTTTTGTGCAAAGTATAATATTATGATGATCCAAGAAATAATTCCAAAATATCGTCAAAAGTAGCATTTGACAGAAAAAGGCAGACGGATTCTGATTCGGAATTCCGAATCAAAATATCGATAATGTATGAAAATTTCGAACGGACAATTACCGCATGTAAGTGGTAGGTCCATAGATTTGTATGGATTTGCAAAGTTCGGGATGATTCTGTTTCGAAATTCCGAATCAAAATTCCGTCTGTATGTGGCGGGTCTTATTTGAGTCACATTTCTGAAACTTAAGAAAACAAAAGAACAAAATAACAAAACAAAGGAAGGGGCCTCTTATTTTTCAATTACATATACATATATGTGTACATTATGATTATTATGTTGCATTTTTTTATGTTTTCAACATCATAAACCAGTATAACGTAAACAGTAACTAAATAAAAGAGCCTGTTTATGAATTTGGAAGCAAATACGACGGTACCACAAATACCCAGATACAAGACAATGTAATAAAGTTAATTTTGCTTTATTTACCCAGCCGGGTACCGTATCTGAGAGCCTAAAAAATGTCGATGTGGTTCACAATTTTATTCTGAAATGCTATTTTGGATCATATCTTAAATCAGAAACCCCTTAAAATAAAAATCAATTAAGTAAGTCATGAATTAAAAATAAGAAAGCCCGTAATTGTAAATAGGTATAAAATATATTGAAGATCTATTGCAATTCTATAATAATAAAAATAAGCTATTGGCAATTATTAATTAAATTGTTAAAAGTTAACGATCATAGAAAACCGACGGAATACTCATATTTCACAATGTAAAAAAAACTTTCTGTCTAGTAGTAACAATTTTTAAGCACTGGAGACAGCCAAATCCTAGATAAGATTTTATTAATTAAGTACATTGTGTATCATTCGACTATTTAAATTTTGAAAAAAAATGCCTCACTAATACCCAAAGACATACTTTATTTTAAGAATTACCGTTAAAAATCGTAGTATGCTACATGCTACGGTGCTACGAAACAAAAGATTTTGACAGAAGTTTTTGACAGGACCCTAAATAAATATTTTGGTGAATATAATAGTTTGTATTTTGGAAACCTTTCTAAAAGTTTATTTTCTAACAGGAAATAATAATTTCGTCGTCTGTTAAGTTTCTTAAATGGTGAGAGACAACATTTTCCAAACCATATTTTGATCTTCATAATTGATATGTTCTTATTTATTTAAAGTGCCTAATTACGTAAAAACTTACCTCAGTACAGTGTTTCACTCGCGACGTAATATCCGCGTCCGAGGCTCGTGCGTGCGCGTGCCGCGGCGGGTCGGCGAGGACTGCCGCACCGCGCCGCGCTGGGCGGACGCCTCCGCGACACGCCCCTCGCGATCAGAAAACACAGATTTATCCAAATGCCTATACTATCATGTTATGCATACTCCAACATACTGTATGTTCACTCAACATAGCCCGCCAAATCGTTACTTTTTATTCAACTTTCCTCTTTTACATCGCTGCAGCTATTTGTATTCCGTGAACCAATATTTTCAGAGATGTCATAAAAGTTAAACGAATTGGAATTACACATAATTTACTTTGTGATATAGAAATAAAAAAAGGATTTTTACATTAAAACTATATTTGTGGATTTCAGAAAATTACTTGGTAATGCGTACTAACTAATAATTTCTCAATTACCATGAGTTAAGTTCCAATTAATTAACTTGTATACTAATTAATTGGACACGTTCATTTTAGATTACCTAAAGTAGAAATGGTGTTAGCCGTAACCAATGAAAGTACATAGCCTCGAAGTAACAAGATATCATTAAAAAAATTGTAATGAATTATTTCTATTATTTCATTTAATTATCATCCCAGCAACCCCTTACGTTATTATGGTAGCGATAACAAAGGTAAAGTCATTTATAATCGGTCTAAGCTACTACACCTAGAGGCAATAAAAATGAGAAATTATTTTTAATAACATTGTGTCGGTGAGGGGAGGGCCATGACAAGCTCAATATTTTGGCGAAGTACAAGCCCTTAATGCGCATTCCTTACTACTCTCTGTAATAACCACTCATACTTTATGACCCCGTGACATTTTTATATGAGAATAAACTGTGACCACGTTATGGGTGGTCAAAGCCTCGAAATCAGATCAAAATTCTGCCCTTTGAAGATTTGGTATCGATGCAATAAAACTTTGGTTTATTATCTTTGTTGTATTTTTTATTCTTGATTAACTTTGTTATTTGCTGTGTTTTATTATATCACTAGTAAAATAAATTAAATCAGATTTAATTAAAATACAAAAGTATAGATAAACAGTACACACATATAGATAAACAAAAAATCTTATATGTTATGGACCTCCTAACATATTACAATATGGCTTAAGTAAATCTTCAACGTATGTGTGATACAGAACACTTACTTCTGCCCGTGACTTCGTCGGCGTGAATTTACATAATATAATATATTTAACCAGGCACAGAATACAAATAGTATTCTTTGTTTTAATTTCATCAAAATCATATCAGCCGTTTTTCCGTAATTAGGCAGGTACCCACCAAGCGCGCTGCCGCCCTTATTCCTGTCCCCCACCCCTCCATTCGACTCACACGCCCCTCCCCCTTCCCCCTCCCTCTCACTCTCCCCCTTCTCCTTCCCTCTCACTCTCCCCTTCTTCTCACTTGCCCCCCCCCCCCTCCTCCTCCCCCTCCTTTAATCGTCAGCCTAAACGCAAAATTTGAAGATTCTAGCCTCGAAACCGAGGGACTTTCATACAAAAAAGTTTCATTCTCAAGCTCGTCTCTATCTCTGTACCTGATTTAATCAAAATCGGTTCAGTAGTTTAGGCGTGAAAACAGACAGGCAGATTTACTTTCGCATTTATTATATTAGTATGGATTAACTTACTTTTACTTACAAAGTAGGTAACTAATAATAATCTTGTCAATGTTCGTTCGATTGACTTAATTTTTTACCTTGTTTCTAGGAAATTATGTCACGTAGCGAAACAAACACTACGATTGATGATCGAAGATTATTGTTATAAGCTTTTCAGATTACGCCCTGCAAGGTAATTTCAGGAGAAACATTATTTTCGTCATGAGGGGGGCAGCGCGCCCGTTGACGAGTTGTGGAATGCAGCACGATTATGGAACGCCATTTGTCAAGTTTTTATTGGGGACCCCAGAGGAGGCCATTGTTGGCCGACCGCCGACCCTCGTATACTCAGACGACGTTAATTCATAATTTTTTATAACTTGTTAACATTTCGTGGATTATTTGCGGCTTGCCGAAGCCGCTACAATCTCTTTTAATTAAAAGTTCATCCATTTTATTGTTGGACGTGAAGATACATTCTCTTTTTAGTGAATAATATTATAAATTCTGTTTATTAATATTATACGCCCTACGTATTTAGGTTTAAAACTTCTGTAGCTATAGGGTTCTTAAAATTTACATAAGAATTTATTTTATACTTTCTAATCTCTTTTTACTAGGTCGCTTTGTTTTTAGTTCGATTTTATACTTTTTAGTCCGTTTTAAAAACGTGTTTTTAAAAAGTTTTCAGTAAGTTCTTATTTTCTGCTTTTTAGTTAACGAGCTAAAACTAAAAAAAAAATATCATCTCCTATTGAAGCACTCCTCATGACGAATCAAACGAGCTCAAACTCAATGGGGTTGCATGGTTTTATTACAGAGTTCCAGTGGCCTTCATCCGGCTTCATCATCAGACCCTGGAAACAACTTCCCAACAAAGTACTCGTCAAAACAATTCAAACGAACACAAACTCGATGGGGTTGCATGGTTTTATTATAGAGTTTCTATGGCCTTCCTCCGGCTTCATCATCAGATCCTCGGACACTATTTCCCATTAAAGTACTCGTCAAGATGATTCAAACGAGCCCAAACTCGATGGGGTTGCATGGTTTTACTATAGAGTTCCAGTGGCTTTCTTCCGGCTCCATCATCAGACCCTGGACACTATTTCCCAACAAAGCACTCGTCAAGACGATTCAAACTAGCCCAATCTCGATGGGGTAGCGTGGTTTTATTTAAGAGTTCCTGTGTCCTTCTTCCGACTCCATCATCAGACCCTGGAAACTATTTTCCAACAAAGAACTCGTCAAGGCGATTCAAACGAGCCCAAATTTGATGGGGTTGCTCGGTTTCAATATTGAGTTTCTATGGCATGGTCTTTCGGCTTCATCATCAGACCCTGGACTTCATCTCCCATTAGAGTACTCGTCAAGACGATTCTAACTAGCCCAAGCACGATGGGGTTGTATGGTTTCATCACAGAGTTCCTGCGGCTTTCTTCCGGCTTTATCATCAGATCAGCTCAATGACACCATAATATTGCATTGCCTTTCAGTTCCGACCTATGTTCAAATTTAAAGTATCTAGCTCATCGGGAAGCTAGTATAAAATCGTTCGCAAACTTTGTGGAGAAACAAACAAACACACAAACGAGAAAGCAACCTAATAAAAACGTGTTAAAAATGAGTGCGTCCTAAATATTTAATCTTTGGTGCGTCCAGCTTGTTGTTTAATTCTCCAAAAGAGTTGAGAGAACAAGTTATTAATGCTGAATTTAGCTTTATAACAGGAAAGTCACGTGAAGATAACTGTTCTTACCTATAACACGAGGTGAAAAGATTGTTTAACACGAGACCAAATTTTTGTTCTGCCCTGTGCTCAGTTGTATATTTTTACTTCTTCGCTAGTTCGATGCTAAATAGTTCGTGATTTAAAGTCGGCACTCGCAGCACAAATTGACTTTGGTCACATGATACCACTTTGAATTATATAAATGTATAATCTATGGAATAATAGGGATATGAATATAAGGTTCTTGATAGGGATACCACAAAGAAAATTAAATGAAAATGCCGCCTCTTTGTAGTACGCATGCAAATTGTTTTCAGTGAAAGAAAGGCAAAGACCTTCAAACCATTCAGCTTTATATTACTTAGATTAAAATAATAAAATGGACAAAAACACTTCAAATATTTTGTAATCTATTACAGTAATTAACATTTATAGACAATTCATTGCTTTATTTTATTTATTCCCTTAATTTTGTACTTTTAAACTCGACATCTTTTAATTCTCATTACAGAAACTCTATGGTAAGTACTAATACTACTAATCTTATTAGACAGTACAAATTAAAAAAAAAAACGTAAATAAACAAAAACGCACGGTGTTTGGTAAAATAAAAATAAAAATAAAAACAACAAAGGAGACTTTGTATTACTGTCATCGAAAGCACACACAAAGAGAATGTAAGAAAACTAGCGTTTTAAGCACACATTTTTGTGCACTTTCCTAATATATGAAACAGTCAAATTTCATTAATTTCAAAGGGTTTCACACGGTCTCAATCGATTTCAAAAGAGAATTGTTAGGTGCTGTATAAAAAACTCGCTAAAATCACTTTCTGCGAGCGTGAGTACCTACAAGTGGCTATAAACTAGGCAATGGTTCGATCCATAGACTATACAATTTTTCGGTACTTTTCCAGTCTATCTATTTGAATCTTTTGAATATAAAATTCTTGGTACTGAGCGCAGCAAAAATTTTTCTATATCTATGTTGGTACTTAGAATATGAATATAAGATTCTTGGTACTATCCACCCTTAATATTTAAAAAAATAGAATAAAACATAAAGATACACAGAGCAAAATAACAGATAATAATATGATTTATGGATATTGATGGATATTAACTTATTTAATAAATTATTAATCTACGGTCATGTCATACAAACTTTTTGGTACCGAATAATGCATTTAATTGATCTGACAGCAAATGTCATATTGTATAAGTGCCTAGTTGTTGATGTTGTGCTCTGCTAAGGTTAAGAATTAAGTTGTTTATATAGTGTATTTTTAACGTAGGTAAATCAGCAGAATGCTGTAGGTAGATGTAAATATATCAGTTAGGTTAATTATTTACCGTCTGTCACAAAACACCGCTCCTCACAATAAAGTTCCTATTTAATAAAAAAAATGGAAAGTGTTGGGAATTTTGACTCAAAAACAATGCCTGCACTTCTTCCGACCATACACCACTTACCAGATTGGATATCAAGAATGATTGAGGATAGCTCCGAAGAAGGTAAACTTTTGTCTCCTTTGTATTATTCTATAGAATAAAACTTAAATGTATGCACCTACCTACGTTAAACCAATTTTTGTTAATCGAACCGCCGCCATTGAATGTAAATCATACTTGCGACTTGGATGAAAGTAAACACTTGTAAAAATAATAATAATTCTTATAGTAATAAATTCATTTAGTTGACTGATGAATGCATCGTGTATTTTCTTTCTGCAAGTTGTCAGGGAGTCTAGTGCTAATGTTTTCGTCAAAATCGTAGTTTCAAAGATTTCTATGTTTTGAATGGTAATGCTTTTTGACACAGTTCTTGTTTCATAAACCCAAAACTGAAACACATTATGTTCTAAATCCAAAACGGAAACATATTGTTTCTTGGTTTTGGGTTTAGGAAACAAGAACTGTGTCAAAAAGCATTACCATTAGAACACCATTGAACTACGATTTTGACGAAAACAAGCCGACTTGACCCCCAGATCAGAGGTGCGATTGTGTAAGGTAATCGTATTCATTTAACAATTCATATTGTATTCCATCGCCTGCATGGGATTTGTGTGGGATGACATTATTACCATTATTATGATACAATATGAACTGTTAAATGAACACGATTGACTTTACGCAATCCGCCTAGCTGATTACATAAAACTTTATAACTTTTCTATAACCGATTTTTTTTCTTTTTGTAATAGATGTTAATGTACTGATTTTACTTAATCATATGACTTGATAGCGCAGAGGGTTAGCGCATTAGCGCAGGTTAACCAAGTTTTGCAAGGATCAGTCAGGGGATGGGTGAACAAAAATGTATTATCTCGAGCTGCTGATGTAAAATTAGCCTTTAATTAATAATAGGTAATCTAATCAGTATTCCAAAACAATGTACCTACTTATTTGAACTGGTGTATATTATCTTGAGTTTCCAGTGCAAAACGCAGATATATGGGCAACAAAGTTGCTGAAGAAGAAGGGGAGGGCAGTCGTGTGGAGCATGAGCTCCAAGTTTGGAGTGAACTCCAATGGCGTGCCGGGCCTGGCGTGCCGGCTCGTGGAGCGGTATCTTGCCAAAAAAATGAGGACTTACAATAGCACTTTGCGGAATGGTAAGACTATAATTTGACCACAAGAGCAGTGCCACTCCTTGGGTAAGTGCGCGGTGAGGGCAGAGGTAGAGCAGCCTCTTTTTTCCACTCCCTCACGTACGTCTATCGCCGCTTTCCCTCTCCTGCCACGTCTAACATCATCCATCACCCAAGGCGCGGTACAGCGCTTGCGGTAATTAATACTTATTATTTATTCTGTGCTTAGGGAACTAAGATATCCTTAAATTCTGTTCCTGTTTGTACCCGTTCTCGCCCCGTTCACATACTCTATACCTATTCCATACAAAATTTGGACCCCCATTTTTGGCCCTTTAGGGGTTCAATCATGTCCACTATGTTGTGTCTTACAAAATAAACGCTATTTTCGCAATCAACATCCCTAGAGCCTCAAAATGCCACCCAAATCAATTTTTAAGGTTTATTTACTCCATTTACCCTTTAAAGGGTTAATTTTCGAAAAATAATCAAAATACCTACGTGTTTGCTTAGATTTTAGAAGTACTACTACGAAGTTTTAAGTACTTAATATTATTCTTCCATTCACACTATGAACTCCATTTCATCCCTTAAGGAATTGAATCATAGCCACCATGTTGGACTTCAGATTAAATGCCATTTTTACAATCAACATCCCATAAAGTATCAATAACAACATTCCCTTCCGGTGCATAAGGTTCATAGTATGATTACGTCGTCTACAGTATCATTTCGTCCATAGTATCATTACGTCTACAGTATCTTTCCGTCTATAGTATCATTACGACTACAGTATCACCGTATCCATTTTTGCGGTTCATTTACCCAGTTATCCCCTAAGGGGTTGAGTTTCGGAAAACCAAGAAATTCGTATTTGTTTATTTGATTTTAGAAGTACTCCTACGAAGTTTCAAGTCAACGTGTCTATTTAAATTTTTTTCGTTACAAAGTTTTGATCCCCATTTCACCTTTTTAGGGGTTGAATCATGTCACCATCAAAACAAATGCCATTTTTGCAATCGACACCCTTAAAACCTCAATAACCATATTTATACACCCATATCAATTTCATTTTTACCCCATTTACCCCCTGAGGGGTTGAGTTTCATAAAACCACGAAAAACGTGTTTGCATATTTGTTTTTATAATTAGGTACTCCTACGAAGTTTCAAGTTGAAATGTCTATTTTTTACCGACTTCAAAAGGAGGGAGGTACTCAATTCGACCCGTTTTTTTTTTTTTTGTTTTTTGTATGTACACCGATTACTCGAAGACGGCTGAACCGATTGAAATGATTTAAACGTTATTAGATTAAGTAAACTTCCAAGTTGGTCCCATTTTTTAAAATGTTGAAATCGGTTCAGTACTTTTCAAGTAATCTTGAAAAAAGCACGAAAATAGTATGATTTTTGTGTGAACTACCTCGATGATCAGTCGTATAACTTCTTTGTTTATGAACTGAATAAGATAATTATTTTTTTGTTTGAAAAGGGATATCTTCAGTGTAGTTCTTTAACCGACTTAAAAAAGGAGGTTCGTAGTTTGACCCGCATGTATGTATGTTTCTCCGCGATTAACTCACGTTTGGCTAAGCCAATTTTTCTAACTAAATAATAATATACCTACACTACCTAATACAAAAGGTACCTACACTAAAAATTAAAAAATAAAAAATTGTTTAAAAAAACAAAAAACCGACTTCAAAAAAACCTACCTCTAAAAAGCAAGAAATAATATTCGTAATAATAAAAACACGTCTATTGAAGTCGGGTGGGGCTTTAAGAATAAAAAAAAGGAATTTGTACTCCAGCCCCACCCGACTTCAATAGACGTGTTTTTATTATTACGAATATTATTTCTTGCTTTTTAGAGGTAGGTTTTTTGAAGTCGGTTTTTTGTTTTTTAAACAATTTTTTCATACAAACTTTTTACCCCTTACTTCTGTATAGTCTCTTTACTCTGTGGTACAATCTTCTCCTTGGCCTTCCAGCCGGGCCTGTGAATGTGGAGGGCCTTTAAGGTTTTTATTTAAATGTAACACTTGAAGTGAACAAAGTAGAAAGAAAGCCAACGATATTAATGAGTCTATATTACTTAGGTAGTCCGGAGTGGCAGGCGTTTATGCAAGCGCTGTCATATCGAATGCCGCTCACGATGGCTTCGTGTATTCAGCTCGCCTCCAAAATGACAGGAGCCAAATATCTGATAAATGCGAAAGTGGTGCGCACTTACCTGCTGTGTAACGGCCTATCCTACTCCCTGGACGACATCAACCATTCCGAATTCCAGGTCTACGCTTATTTGGGTTAGTTGGATATTTATAGCGCTATTACATGGTACAACCAAATTGACTTATTTTGGTTCAAAGGCGCAGAAGTGAAAGATAATGATATTTATACATATCTCAGCGGTGATTTTTTCTTGACTTGAAGATTGAATGGTTTGGAAATCGAGTGAATCGATCAGTTTTTGTGTTTACATGTTCAATCCTCATTAGATTCAATTGAGTTAAAATTAAAAGCAAAAATATTGAGCGCGGTTCAACGCGGTTGGAACATCTAATTGAGAAAATTAAATGACATTGAATGATTTACCTCAATGTTTACATTTATATAATCATATAATTTGAATCCAAATTGGTTGATTTATTGAAATCGAAAGGCAAAGTAAACTGTGTAACATCGCTATTAAGCAATACACATAGTCTATGTTTAAGTAACTAATTATTATTGCATTTTTCAGTTCAGATTAATTAGAGTTTCAATATACAGTGGGGATTACATACTTAAAGTCACCAGTCGATTTTAATACAAACGAGGTAACTTTGAAGCCATTGGCCTCCGCCAAGGATTGACCTAGCTGTGATCTGATGATTGGTATCCAGGGAGTGAATGTAGGAGATTCCGATTGCTACATATATATATATATATATATATATATATATACACACACCCAACTGATCTGATCAGGACCAGAGTTTTCAGTTTCGGGTTTTTCTATATAATTTTATGCTAATTTTGCGGTCTTTTTTGAACATTATATCTCTCTCTTAGAATTCTGATCAGATCAGTTGGGTGTGTATGGACATCTGAATCTCCTCCATTCACTTCCTTGGCGGAGACCCAAGGCTTCAAAATTAACTCGTTTGTATGAAAAGAGATATTTTTAATTAGGTGACTGGAAATGATAAAGGTGACTGTTAATGGGATACTTAAATACTAAACCCGGCAGCGGTTTATTTTTTTGGCGACAGAATAATAAATATATGTAGTCTACTGTGGATTACAAAAATACGTAAAATGATCAACAACGTCACGTGGGAGATAAAAATTCTAAATGAATGATAAAAATACTGAGTGGGCAACTATTATATAGGTAACTAAGTATATAACTGATTAAAGCTGCCCAACATGGTAATTTTGTCATCTCAATTAGGTTAATAGTTGCCTTTTTTAATTAAAATATATGCCAAATTTTAAATGTTTTATGTGCCCTAACGTTGTCGCCCAATAAAGGGGCGCCCGCAGGCAAAGCGTGTATGAAGGTCATTGAGCGAAGCCTATTTACTATCGTAAATTCCCTTTTAGCGACAAAATCGTTATAGTGGCAACACCATAATCACAACATCTTGGCAATACCTCGCCAAAATTTCATCGCTCGCTGCCATGTGCCGTTTGAGGGAGATTACACGATCATGCAGACTGACGGGAGACTGATGCAAGGCTGCCAACTGCACTGTTTTTTCTATGAAATTTCATACAAAAAATGGTGCAGATGGCAGTATTGCATCGTCTCCCATCAGTCTGAATGATCGTGTAATCTCCCTTTTTAAGATTTGGTCATTGTATCCGGGGCGGCCCTAGGGAACTCCCTAGGGCCGCAGTGCAACTGCAAGCAGTGCAACTGCACTGGGCGCCCTCATGTTGGGGTGCCGAAAACGCCCGACCACTGGTCGACTGTCAATCGTATGGTTGCCTGGTGACGAGCGACGACGCGACGAATGAGCCTGACTAAAAACCGCGCTACGCGGCCGTTTTTTTGCTATAAACAAGCAAAATACTAGATTAGTGGATGAAACTAACTACAAATCGCGCTGCGCGGCCGTTTTTTAAGTATAAACAGGCAACGTTGAAAATCTTTGAATCGCAGATAGGAGGCGCCCCGTAGAAATGTCGCCCTGTAGGCCTAGCATGACCGACAAAATACGATATATATCGCGTGATATAGCGTTTTATCGACACTCAACTGTCAAAATCCATTGTCTTTTGACAGTTAAACGTGATTAATTGTTAAATCATATCGCGTTTCAGTGGCTATGCTAGGGGGGCAGGGCGCTGGGTAGTGCTAAAACCGGCACTGAATGTAGGTATGTGGATTATTTAATCCGGCCGATAATTTTCAGGGTTCCGAATTCCACTGTGGACGAGTGTGGATATGGCCGAAGCTCTGGCGGTGTATGCGGGCATGTCGCAGGAGACGATGCCATGTGTCGCGCTGTTTGTCAACATTTCTGAGTACCGCCGTGACCGCCTCGAGAAGTGTGTACGGTGGGCCGCGAGCGGCTACCCACTGTGTCGGGAGCTCAGTAAGTTCACTCGACGTCAAAAAAATCGCACCTCTTCGAAAATATGTTTAGGCTTAACCTCCTGCTATTGCTAGCTAACGTTTTATTCTGTAAATGATGATTTCTATTGAAAGTACATTTAATGAGCTTTCAATTTATAATTGCTTGATTTAATTAACATAAAAGTTACCATAACTAAACGCTTAAGGCGTTATTGCTTGCGCCGCCATAAAAGGAAAATAAAAGGGGTCAATTCAGAAAATGCGGGTAAATTCGCTGACGAGAGGAGAAAACACTTCAACAGTACAATTAAAAAAAGGAATACCCAATATTCCAAAAAATGAGGCAATGTAATGTTGCTCGGAAACTGAATCTAAGTAATTGATTCCGTTCGACGAGTATTCCAACGGTTTCTAGAGACTGTTTGCTATGTCCGAAGGGGAAAAAGTATATAACAACACTTACCATTAAATTAGATAGGATTAAATTAACTTAGAAGAATTTTTTGAAAAGGTGTGATTTTTCTGACGCCGAGTGTATAACTGGATAAGCCCGGCCACATACAGACAGAATCCCGATTCGGAATTCCGAATGGAATTTTGATAATGTATGAAGATTCCTCCTTATCTACCCATAAGGAAGGCCTGTGCCCCTGCAGTGGGGACATTAAAAATGGCTGATGGACGATGAAGATTCCATACGGAAAAATCCCGCATGTGTGTGGTAGGTCCATATATTTGTATGGACTAGCTGCGTTCGTATTACGTATGTACGGAATTCCGGTACAGAATTCCATACATAAATATATACGGAATTACCTGTGTACCAAATTCTGTTCGGAATCACGAATCAGAATTCCATCTGTATGTGGCCGGGCACACTCGGTCAATTAAAAAAAACCGGCCAAGTGCGTGTCGGGCCACGCGCAGTAGGGTTCCGTAGGTACATTATACCATACCATATTTTAATACCGCTATCATTTTTCGTCTGAAAAAATAACTTTGTTTTTCACAGTGTTTGTATGAATGACAAAGTTATATTTGCGGTTTTGGAAAATGTACTATATCTCGAAAACTAATTACTGTATCTCGTTCAAAACAATTTTCGTTGAAAGTGTTTATTAAGATCTATAGTTTAGATTTTTTTTAGATTTTTCATCCTCTTACTTTAAAAGTTAAAGGGGGGGGGGGACACACATTTTAATAATAATAATAATAAATTGGTTTGATGAAAAAAAAATATTTTCAGTTTCAGTTCCATGTATGGGGAGCCCCCCTTAATCTTTTATTTTTTTATTTTTGTATAAAAATCGTAAAGCGGTTCACAGAGTACACCTACTTACTAAGTTTCAACTATGTAGTCCTAATACTTTTGGAATAAAGTGGCTGTGACATACGGACGGACAGACAGACAGACAGACAGACAGACAGACAGACATGACGAATATATAAGGGTTCCGTTTTTTGCCATTTTGGCTACGGAACCCTAAAAAGAATGGAATTAAAATGGCGGCGCTTCTTTGCCTTTCGCTCACACTACACCTACACGCTCACTTTAATTACCAAATGCCGCCATTTTCATTCCCTTTAAGGGTTAAAATGGCTAAATAGCAGCCCTGTCTGTAGGTGTGAAACCCTAGCTATTAAAGGTCTGTTAACTTGGTTTCATTCTCACTAGTTCCAGTGGATATGGTTCCATTGAACTATTGATACTTTTTATTCTCACTAGTTCCATTGGCAATGGAACTAGTGAGAACGAATATTAAGAATAAAAAAATTAAAAGTATCAGTAGTTCCATGGAACTATACCTATCCACTGGATAGTTACAGTGGATATAGATCCATGGAACTACTGAGAATTATCGTTAACTTACAGGTCGACTGCAAGTGCGCACTTTGCACTTGGTAGCTGGGTGCGTGGTAGCCACATGGCAGTACCTACGGTTCGAGGGGCTAGACCCCGCGCCGCTGCTGGCCCGGGCCACGCGCGCGCCCCTCTGCTACCTGCGCTGCATCTGCGACGTCATCCTCACCAACACCCTCGACGGACCCCAGAAGATGGAGAAGATACCATCCAAAAGAAAACTCCCGCCCGACTCGACACCATCTGACAGCAGCAGTAACAGTGACAGTTAAAAGGATTGTGAACCACGTGGTCTCCATACGGTCTCCATGATGGCGATAACGTTTCCCACCTCTAAACCTTCACCTAGGTCCTAGAGTAATGTTTTTTTTTAATAATATGTTGTTGCCTAACTCTAGGTGTGTCCTGTACCTTATGATTTTTTCAAAATTCATTGTAGATTTGAAAATATTGTCACTTTTTTGCTGTATGAAATCACTAAGATGCAAATTATTTCAAAATCTATGTTAAATATTAAAAAATCTAAATGTATAGACCTAGTTATAGGCATCACAATAACATACTAAAGAAAAAAAATTCTAGCTAGTCAAAGGTTTGGAGGGTATATAGGAAACATTATCTATCGTCGGCCGGCGCTGTTTGTATGGAGACCATGTGGTTCACAATCTTGTTAAGAGGTACTTAATTAAATAAATATGCCTTTGCATTTTTAAATTACACATTATTATTTTTTTTTTATTCGCGTCTAGTTTCAACGCTACGTTGCAACGTACATTTTTATATTAGTTGAGGTTGAGCAAAGGCATGGCTGGTTCATGCATCATGCTCGTGAACGGGTGTTGCCTGTGGGAATGAGTCTGCCTCGGTCTGCTTGTAGTTAGAGGATTGTGAATCGAGCGATCTCCAATTTTCATACAAACTACGATAACGTTGCCCAAATGCCCATCTTCTAAACCTTAACCTTCGGCAATGAATTTTCGGTAAGTATTTGATTTGTTGAAATACTTAAGAACTAGGTAACTACGATTTGATATATTAAATATTCATTGTAGATTTGGATATATTGGCACTTTTTTGTATGAAATCAGTGAGGTGCAAATATTTCAAAATTTATAATAAATCGCACCCTTAAATGTAAAACCGATTATCTGCACTTTTTGCAAAAATGCGTTTTTTACACTAATCGATAGGAAATTTCAAGCTGCGTCTTCAGGTAGAACCCGTTTTCTCGAATTCCGCTTAGTTTAGGAGATACAGAATTTTATTTCAAAAATATCTACAGTGAAAACTAACGAATGTTATGTCTTTTTTTACTTTTGAGTAGAACCGAGTAACGTGTTTTTAGTTTAAATAGTGTTAAAATTAATAAAAAAGTTTCATAATCACTACAACTAAAACAGAGTTACATAGTTTTATCATTCCAAAATTTCATGGATTGAATCAGCTAATGTCGGTTAAATGTACTTTCTTTCAGGTAAAACCAATTAAATGTCTCCCATTGTCAAACTAGTCCTAACTGCCCATATTTCGAAGCGTCATATCTTGGAAACTATTAATTATAAGAAGGTGATTTAAAAACCAAGTTGTAGCTTATTTAGTCTAGTTATTTCCTCCTTATGACAACTTTGCTGTGAAATCCTACCTTTAGAATTTATTTAACTAAAACGAAAAAATGTCGTATTTCATTCGAAAAATTATTGTACTTTTCTGTGGAACAGCTGATTTTTTTTTCGCTATTTCGACATTAGCTCTATTGTAAAAGTTGTAAAATGTACTTCGTTTGCAATATTTTAGTCAAAACACACTGGAAACTGTAAAGATTAGTAGATAAGAAGTTTTCACAGCAGATGTTTAGATATTTCTATACAAGTAAAACCAACTAAATATTTCAATACATAACAAAAAAGAAAAACCTCCTTCAAAAAACCTGAAACAAAAACAGCTTCAAAATTAAATACCTCTAAAAAAGCGAGAAATAATATTCAAATCATTAGTTACGCATAACATTATTAATAAAACACGTCTATTGAAGTCGGGTGGGGCTGGAAGACAAGTAATTTTTTTTTATATTTCTGAAAGCCCCACCCGACTTCACGAGACGTGTTTTATTAATAATGTTATGCGTAACTAATGATTTGAATATTATTTCTCGCTTTTTTAGAGGTATTTAATTTTGAAGCTGTTTTTGTTTCAGGTTTTCTGAAGGAGGTTTTTCTTTTTTGTTAAAAAAGTTTTTTATTTTCAACTTTTTAGTGGCAGGTAAGTAAGCATGTAAATATTTTTTAACTTTATAAAATATTTTCAATGGTAAAATGCCCACAACTCAAATTCCCAATTTACGCTGTTTGTTTTTGAGGAGTTCCATTGTGTCTTCGTAGTCCAAGTCTAGTCCAGAACCTTGCATTGCAGACCATGGTTTGGTTTGTTTTGGATTGTCATAAACCTACCAAAATCAATCACTTTACATATACTATTTGAATTTGAGGAGTTCCCTTGTGTATCTTCGAAGTTCAAAGTCCAATACCGATGAAATCAAAATGTGACCACTCTTGAAGTATACCCTTTCAAACAAAAAAAGAATCATCTAAATCGGTACATAAACAAAGATGTTATGTTCGAAAATCCGTAAAACACGTGTAATGGCAAGCTAAATAATTGTCATTTTTCAGGATTATGAAAAAACTACCAGCCAGATCTCTGTAATTTTTTTATGGGACCACACACGAACTATGTTCTTTAAGATAAAAAAAGAATTGTATAAATCGGTTAACAACTGACGAAGTTATGGTAAAACATACATAAAAAAAAATACCGACGACTTGAGAACTACAGAAACAGAATAAATATTTTTAACCGACTTCAAAAAAAGGAGGAGTCCTTTTTTTGAAGTCGGTTAAAAATATTTATTCTGTTTCTGTAGTACTAACAGAATTCAAAATTTTATAAAATAAATTGTTTAGAACGTTTTGCAAAATATTTCTAACAGCGATACGCATATTACTTTGGGAAATACAGCTGCATATTTTTTATTTTTTTTTTAAAGATATTTACATTTCATTTTAAGCAAAAATTGACAGTTTTTATCATTTAGATCTTCAGACATATTATTATCTACAATCAGATGGATTATTTAATCTTAATGCCTAAATCTACTCTCAAACTTTCAAATTGCGATACTGTAAAGTTATTTTTTGCAGATAACCGGTTTTACCTTTAACGGTACGAAATATTCAAAAATCGAAACGTACAGCTCGCGCAACATAACTTGAACCATACCATAGACAATGAAGCTTGCGCAGTAGCAATTTGCAGTACAAAAATTGTAGTGCGCTGGTCACGTGGTACTAAAACTGGATCAAGTTATGTTATGCAAGCAAGCTGTACAGTCCTAGTTCATAGACATCACAACAACATACTGAAAAACCTTACTCGAAGTGAAGGTTTAGAGGGTGGGAAACTTTGTCTATGGAGACCGCTTGGTGCACAATCCTCTTGAGAGCTTCTTACTAAAAAAATATAAGTTTTTTTAAGTATTAATAAATAATAGGTAGGCATTGTTATAATAACATTATTTTTAATTTCCATGTATAGTAATATATTGTAAAGTCGCATTACTAATTTCCCAGCAAAAATGTAAACAAAGAAACGTCACTGTCAAATTGACAAACAGACCCTGATAGTGAGATTTTCAGATATTGAAAACCTTTGGTCGCTTTTATAACTTTTTAATTTGTTTATTATATTGAGTCATAATAAATATAATGTTATCCAGGGTAATTTTAAAGTAGGATAAATTTTTTTAGAAGTAGGATGGTAATTAGAAATTTTATTTTTATAACCTTGGATGAATTAACCACTGGATACGTAACGTAAGAAAAATGTATGAAATCACGATCAACCAATTTTTGCGGGGTGAGGGGGGATTACACTTGTCAAATAATGTCAATGTTATAGGGTGATTTAGCATGTTTTCGGCCATAATTGCCGGCCAAATATTATGGATTGTGAAACTCATACATTAGTTTTCGGCCAGGCGGCCGAAAAGCAAATGACCTCCCAAAAACGCATTTAGTTACCAGGCCATCAAAGGTGAATGCGCAGGCTACATACAAAATTACCTGAGCCCCGGCGCAAATTAAATCTATCTCAGGTTTAAGTACCTTTTATGTGTATAACAAAAAAAATATGGGACCTCTGTGATCGGTAACTAACATAAAAAAAACTGCAATTTTTTTTAAGGCGTTAATATTTTGCGTAGCTTAAGGTATATTTTCAAAAAATATTAGGTAATAATCACGACGGACCAGCTAGATAGCGCAGTATGTAAGCGCATCACCCAGTGATTGCGACAGTTAAGCAACTTTTCCAAAGGTTTGGTCATGGGATGGGTGACCAAAAATGACCTCGAGCTCCTCCGTGACTTTGAGAGGCACGCTAAGCCGTTATTTATGGCCTATGATATATCATTGTTTTTGGCTGCATTTTCAGTCGTTAACACCCCACCAATCCGCATTGGGGCCCCTTATTATTTATTTATTATTATTATTAGTTAACGGGAGGCGCTCAATTACATAACTAACATAGTTAACTTACTTTAAGATAAACAGAAATGGGTAATAGCCGAACACCCTCTTGTATAGGTAACTCGAGACCTTTTGTACTTTTTGACCATTACCTTATATTTCGCTTCGTGTGGATTCCGCACACATGAACTCGTTTCTAATTTTTTATCTTAGTTATGGTCAGTCCTGTTTATCCATCCATAAGAAAAACCTGTGCCCCAGCAGCGGGGACATTATAAAAATAGCTGATGTGCAATCACGTCTGATAATAATATAATAAAAATAAAATTAGAATAACGTCATAACATACTTTTTTATTTATGGTTTTATATTATCCACATACAAGTCACAGGACCTACAAATCTATTAAAAGATTATCCAAAAATGAACCTGGATGCGCAAATTCTTCTAGGTTATGTCGAGCTCAACCAAGAAAGTACAAAATGCTCATAACATGAGCGCAACATCCAAGCGTTCGGCGGCCATGAATGCACGAGCAATAATATTCATTTATGGCACTGCGACCCTGTGCTTCATGATTATACAAAATGTAGGTATAATATGTTTTACTCCGCACATGCCTCGATGGAATTTTACATCTTATTAGAACATTTTGTTCATTATTGATATGAATTCTTTCTGGATGTCGATAGTATTCAATTTCATATACTCCCGTCCTTTTCATATGCTCACTGCAATAAGAACGCGCGCGCCAACTTTAGGTGGTACGTTCCTATTGCGATTAAAATTAATTGTTCGTTTGTGAGCTCGGGAAAATCTATAATATGTTGGTCATTAGCATTTAATCTTTAAAATGTGGCTCTTTGGCGATTAATATTATTTTCTTCAATATTATCCGCCAGAAGATTTGGTTTATTTAAATTCAACCGGATTGATTCTATGAATTCAGCTGTGTATTGGCTATCCTCTTAAGGCTCTTGGAAGCAGTTGATTAGAGCTCCCGCTATTTTAAAATCATTAAAGCTGTTTGGCGAGGCGCGGTTGAAAATTTTGTGCCTGAAGATTTTAAAATCTCTTTTGAACTTACCGTTTACGGCCTCAATGACCCATCTGCTGATTGTAACTAGTCTTGACTTGTTAGCTTCTATAGTCGTCAGTTGACTTTCGTTTCGCCGTTTCGTCAGCGGCATATGTGCAGCATATCCATAGGATTCTATGACTGGTACTGCATCTCTAAATCCTCTGTTTAAAACCAGAACATCATCCTCTTCAAACAAATAGTGAAATGTGCAGTCTTCAACCGGCTGGTCGTCATTTTCTAATATATTTTTCATAATGTCCGCATCTGTGGTTGTTGCGGCATATGGTCATTTTATATCTATTTTTTTTTATTTATTTATATATACATAATTATACGGGATAGACGGGGTGGATATTATGAAAATATTAATATTTAGAAAGTTTTTCGAAAACGTCAGCTCCTGGGGGCAGTACGTCTCGTAATTTGTTTCTAATTATATTTTGTATTAGTGATAAATAAGTGTATTGGCAACTTTTAATAATACCGCGAAAAAGAAATTTCACGAAAAATTTCTTTCATACATTCTTACATTTTCCGTAATGGCCGAAAACCAAAGGGGGCAGGCAAACCGGCTAAGTCACCCTACTTTGTTTACATACCAAATTTTATTTATTTTGCGAAAAATAGCTACTATATTAGGTTGAAATTGTGCTTACGTGTGAAAATAAACATTTCTTGATTGCCCGCTATTTTTTTTGCTGAACAATACGAAGTATTTTGCCCATTTTTGTACCAATGTTTCGCCACGAGCTCTAGCATCACACTGACAACGCGATATCGTTTACTGAGGCTATCGGTCACAGTAAGTGGCAGAGGGGTAAAGGCGAATATGGCTGTCATTTCGCATCCAGTGGTTAATTCATCCAAGTTTATAACCTATCATAATTTTTGATGTTAAAAGTTCTTGAAACGAGCTGATAAGAAATCTTTACTTAGATATTGACTGTATGTAAACTATCAAAAATACGTAGCATCTTCGCCAGTTCCCCGCAATACCAAAAGACAAAATGTTACTACTACAGCTACTACTCGTAATACTATTTTTTATAAAATTTTATAAAGTGACCATAGGTTGATGTGTACGGTTTGCAGTTAATGTGTGCACAGCATCATAAAATGTTTTCTTCTAAAAATCTGTTATTATGAAATATCAATTTATATTACTGTTTTTGCTGCAAAAGATTTATCTAATCTATTTTTATTAGGTTTGTAATGAAAAAACATGTAAGTGTGTTTATTTCTTGACTTAGCAACATACTATTTCTTTTTGTGTTGTTTTGTTCTGGCAACACCTTTGTTTACATTTTTGCTGGGAAATGAGTAATGCGACTTTAAGTAATTAATATTTGGATATTACTTTTTAATGCCTTAACGTGGGGGTAACCTGAGTATGATATGCTCTCTTTAAATATTTCTGCAGTTGTGACATGTAAGATGGGTCGCTACGTTCCCTTAAATATGGTTGAGCGAAACGACGACAACGGCTGGTTCATGCGTCATGCTCGTCAACGGATGGGCCACCAGTCGGAATGGGTCTGCTTCACAGTCTACATAGCCTAACATGTATTGAATTGTAATAATTGTATTATAAATCGTTATTAGTACAGCATACAGTGATAATATGTAGTAAATATTGGAAATCGTACAACATTAAGTAAGCATTTCCGAGTAGTTAGTAGAGTTATTTTTACTGTTTAAACATTATTTGCTCCTACAATAATTACTATCGGATGTTTAGACACCTAGTTCATGTCAGAAACTTCGTTGTTGATAAATCTTGACAATTACTGAAAATCTGAAAAAGCGACAAAACCGCTCACAATGCGTTGTGGTCACTGCCAAAATTTCATAACGAGAAATTCGTGTTGTAGCTCTTATAAAAACGCCCATGACGCGTTGTGGTAATCAATGAAAGACCACAAAGTGAAATACGCATAGTGGTCATCAATCAAACGACCACGACGCGTTGTAGAAATGAAAAAAAGCCATGAGCACTGAGCACTAGTTGGTGCAGCTATAACATTCACGAGACGGACATGTGATTGTAGTTTACAATAACTAACTATATTTTGTGTTCAACAATTGGGAGTCTTATCATGTTGATTTGAAAAAAACAACTGTTATAAAGAACCGTAATGGTATTTATGTTTTTTTAATAAAATAAATATGAAATTAAAATTTACTGAAAATAATTAGGAACTACTTTATTTAAAAATTTCAACTTATACTAATTAATTAAATTATTAGTCATTGAAAACCATAATTTAATATAAATCAAGTATATAATAATTATTTTAAGTAAAATTCCTTATTATTAGGAAAGTTTATTTTTTTACGAAAAATGAGTTATTTTTTGTCCGTCGTTATCGTGTCGTCGTCGTCGTGTTATGGTCACTCAAAACGCATCAGGGCTCTTCTTCATTTCCACAATGCGTTATGATCATTTGGTCTAATGAGCACGATGCGAATTTCGCTTTGTGGTCTTTCTGTGATTACCACAACGCGTCACGGGTGTTTTTATAAGAGCCACAACATGAATTCCGATATTATTATGTGGATTCTTGAGAGTGACAAAGCGTTTTTAGCGTTTTTTCGCTCAATGATCGATTTCGGTCTTTGAGCCTAACTTATGTGGATTTTTTGGCATTTCATAATTTAAAGGTTTTTTTATTTCGGTCACAATATGGAAGTCTTCAAGACATGACAAGACATGAATGAGATAGGTCCTTAATAAAATCCTTTTAACAAACTTATACTTTTGATGAGTGTATTGTATACCTATTTTATTGTGATTAATTGGAAAATTATAATGTTGATTAAGGTTCTGATACCTATTTTGGTTACATTAGCATTGTTTTGATTGCTGACGTAAGTACCTTACTATGGTAAGTACATTGCTTATTATACAAATTGATTGAGATTGCCAACGTTTGTTAACGTTATATGACAGCATTATAATCATTTGTAAGCAAATCATTTTAAAAACGTTATACTAGGTGTTTGGTTTTAAAGCCAAATATGGTAAATAGGATACCATGCATACAGTTCCGGAAAATTATCGTAAATATTGAAAACCACCACATTTTTACATTTTTTTTATAATAAACTGCATAGTGGCAAACCTAGACCGAATTATTGTTTTGCTTACAATAGTCTTTTTGCATCTAGGGTAGTCACTTAGCAATTTTCCATACAAAAAAAAAAACAAATTTTCTCAACATAGGGTGGCTTTCAGTTAATAATTTTCTGGGATTGTATGTACGGTACAATTACCCTATCCGTCCGAACGTATTCGGCGATATAAGGTTATTATCAAACAATCTGTAGAACAGAAAATGAAATAAAAGTTATTTTTAATTCATATTATGTTTCATTTTTGACGGTCACTGTTGTACTTAAAACGTAGTGATTATTTCCTCTATGGTTGTACGTACTACCCGAGCAGTAAGTCCAATGAATGCCCATACGTTAATTTTGTTGTGACAGTCCTACTAGTAGAACCACAGAAAAAACACATTGATTTTGGTACTACCAGTAGAACTACGGAGTATATTGGTAGGATCACAGAACATAAATAAAGAAAAACAATTGCTGTTCTGTGGAAAGGACCATGACCTTGGTCCTACAAAACGTTTACATACAAAAAAGACATTTCGTTATTGTTAAGTCAAAGTTAAAAAAATCTTTTTCAATAGGCAGTTGTTCGAAAATGTGAGATAACGATTACAGTACAGCGTGCGGTAAGTTGATTTTGCCGCACGGGCACGCCGTGCATTTTTGTTTACGGTTTAGTACAGCGTGGTGTACTAGTGGGAACGAAGGTGCCGTTGTTAATCTTACCGCACGCCGACGCCGTGCGTTTTTGTTTACGTACGTTTTTTTAATTTCTACTAGCTTCCGCCTGCGACTTCATCCACGTGGACAGTAGAAAAATACAGCGACCAGTTTAAAATTACCCCTTTAGTTTAGTGTATGAAAGCTATTACTACGGAGAGTTCAAGCTGTTTCCCAGGTTCCACTCACCTGAATTTGATGAAACATAGCTTTGATTTTAAGTTGGACCCCAATATACTAAACTATGAAAAGCCCATCAAAATTCATTTAGCGGTTTTTGCGTAATTCGCGCACAAATATTAAGATTCACAGTTTTATTATATGTATAGTTTAATGTTTTCTCGCAAATATATTGGACAGCGTTGTATGGCACACGGTCGTTAAGGTTTTTTAAAACCTCCTTACCAACCTCGTATCATAATAGTACATTATGATACAAGTTAGCTTAGGTTACTTATTGCACACAAGGCTGTGGGTTGCAGCCCGAGCCGCAGGCGAGGGCGTAACTCAGCCGAGTGTGCAATAAGTAAGAGCTCACGAGTTTCATACGACGTTTTTCAACACATTTGCGAGGAAAAAATAAAGTAATTTACCACACAGCAACAAATACGACAAAAACAAAATGATAATCATGATGAGAATAGGCGCGCAGGTTTTTTTTTGTTTTTTTCACACGCCCAATGCAAGAATATTTTACGAACAAAGGGGTTAGTGAGCATACAGCCTACTTCAAAATTATAAATGTAAGTGATAAAATGCTAATATTTTAATATTTTTTAACAAAATATTGTAAATAAGAAATAATTTGATAATAATAAATATTTGTTCGACTTAATTAAGGACCTACACATTTATTTATTCCAAAAACGCAAATGAATTTTCAGCGGCATAAAACCTCTTTGTTGTTACTAAAAAAATAACTGTATTACCCGGTTAAATTGAAAATGCTCTGTTTACTCGCATAGAACTTGCAGTAAGGTACCTATTTAACTTTGTAGGGATAATTCTATAACCAACTAGTGTTTTATATATTATTGCACGCGTTTGTTATAAACCGAAGTTTATGGCCCTAAAAGCGATGTATTAGGGCTCACTTTACGAGCAAGTGTGTTGAAAACTACTATTCAACACACTTGCTCGAAAAGTGAGCCTTATTACATCACTTTTAAGGCCATAAACCGAGATATAACATACACCGTGCCTAATAATATTATACACTAGTGCGTAATATAATTATTCCTACAAAGTTAAATTAGTACCTTACTGCAAGTTCTATGCGAGTAAATAGAGCATTCCTAGTAAGTAATATACCTAATTTTTTTTTACGTAATTATAAATAAATACATTACCTAAAAATATTTTACAGTTTTTTTTAGTAACAACAAAGAGGTTTTATGCCGCTGAAAATTCATATACATTTTTTGCTTAGAGTATTTATTTTTTTGGAATAGATAAAACGGAAGTATAAGTATGTAAATAAACGTGTACGTTCTTAATTAAGTCAAACAAATTTTTATTATTATCAAATTATTTATAATTCACAATATTTTGTTTTAAAATATTAAAATATCGGTATTTTATCACTTAAAATTTTATTAGAATTTTGAAATAGGCTGTAATTTTGAAGTACCTGTTCGCAAAATATTCTTACATTGGGCATGTAAAAAAAACCTGCGGCCTCTTTCTCCAAAATTTTCATATTTTGTTTTTGTCATATTTGTCGCTGTGTGGTAAATTATTTTATAACATATTTGCTCGTAAAGGGTCTCTTATTACATCAATTTCAATATCGTATTGTATCTCATTACGAACTTGTGCGGTAATGTAAAGTAAAACGCACGGTTTCCTTGATAAACCGTGCGTTTTACTTTACATTACCGCACGGTTTATCAAGATACTTCGTCTAAAACTTTTATAAATCTTAGCAAAGAGTTTTTATGTCAGAAAAAGAGGTCAACATTTTATGGATAAAATTAACTTTGGGAGATAAAATATAATAAATAAACATTAAATTATTCAATTTAATTGATTTTGACAAAAATTACAACCATTTATCTGTAACAAAAACACAAAAACACAAAAATATTAATTTACTTTATTAGTAATACTGGCTGTTTTTAT
Source organism: Agriphila geniculea (assembly GCA_943789525.1). Lineage (NCBI taxonomy): Eukaryota > Metazoa > Arthropoda > Insecta > Lepidoptera > Crambidae > Agriphila > Agriphila geniculea. The sequence continues at coordinate 21,169,430 of OX038870.1, read as the reverse complement.
GCCTTTGCCTTAAAAAAAGCGCTGATGCGCGCGCATTGCTAATTTAATTTTTTTTTGCTGTATTGTTTTTATTTGAAAATGTCGTCAAGTAGTGATGAATTTATTAATTCAACACCGCCAGAAGTCTCAGAGGCAGCGAAAAAGGCTACTCTAAGCCTCTTGCCCGAAAAATTGACCGATAAGATACTTACAAGCGTATCAAAATTTAATCATATGGAAAACAAGCAAAGGTGCAAAGTCCGAGTTTTATTTATTTCGTCGCAAATATGTTATAAAACGTCGTATGACATACGTGCGCTTTGATAATTACAGCCTCTGCTTTCTTGTAGCCCTCGCCTACGGCTCGGGCTAGCAATATCGCCTCGGCTGTAATTTTCAACGTACCGCACTTATATCATAATGTACTATTATTTTTTCCTCGCAAATGCGTTGAAAAACGTCGTATGAAACTCGTGAGCTCGTGCTTATTGCACACTTGGCTGAGCTACGTCCTCGCCTACGGCTCGGGCTACAACCCACAGCCTCGTATGCAATGAGCAACTTAAGCTCACTTGTCTTTTAATATACTATCATGAATGTCTGAAATAAAATTATTTTATTGAACCTAGTGCTGCCAGATTGTGTAGAGCAAAACACGCGCTTTGGTCCCGGCTTAATATATCAAGAGTACGATAGCTATGCAATGATGTGCGACGATGTGTGCTTTAAGAAACCGTACTGATATTAAACCAGCGCGCGACGGCGCCCGCCTTTGACCAGCCAACCGGGCGATATGACTGCGTCGCTGGAACTTCCACCGCACGTTTAATATCAAACAGTTCAGCTTTATGACTGCAATAACGGTCTAAATTACATGCAAACGGGATTAATCAGGTTTTACATCATACAATTTCGTCGGTTTGAATTTTTGTAACCAATCAGTGTATAAGAAATATTTCACGCGTAGTCAGCAATGTAAAATAGTGGTATATGAATTCATCTCGAGCAGCCCTATAGCGCAGTGGGTTCGCACATTCACCCTGCAATTGCGGTAGATAAGCAACTTTTGCAAGGTTCAGTCATGGGATGGGTGACCAATTTATCAGTTTAACTATTGTTATAATTGTTGTTATAACCAGTTATTCAAATGTTTACCATACACCTATAAAACTGTCTGAATAAACAAATAATTGTAACGCTCGGTAGATTTAAATGTTTATAAAACGATGTTTACTATAAAACATCTCACCATGAAGCGAAACACAATGCCAGGAAATAATATTTTTAATCCCATTTTCGCCTTCACCATATAAGCTCGCTCAAAATGTCAATTAAAAAAAGCTTCATTAAAGTTTGTGCTATATCTTTTCAATACTTGATGTCCGTGGTGTGAGGGCCACTTCTTCTAAAGTTAGTTAAGGAACACAAAACAATCTATATAATATTGAAACAATAAACATTAAAATTATTAAGAATGATGTTTACTGATACTTCAGTCAAAGTAACACATTTTGTCTTCGATTAAACATTTTGTACCTAATTTAGGTCTGACTTTGATGTCAAACCTTGATGTGATCGTATTGAGTTCCAACGTTTGAAGTAGAAAAACTTAAATTCGTTAGTCAAAAGAACACGCTATTGGTTTGCACTTTAATAAGACTTGTCAGACCTGGGGGGCTACTCAAATGGCCACTTTTCTATTCGTTCGCCAACTTAAAAACTAAAAATAAGTCATAAACTCCAAAATTACGTGTCGTAGGCTTGTCAATTCCATACAATACAACAATGTCTGTGATTTACATAAGCTTGCGACGTGTGACTTGATCGTTAAAGTGCTTATTTTTAAGCTTTAAGTTAGCGAACGAATAGAAAAGTGGCCATTTGAGTAGGGGGGCTGAGATTTAACTATATAGATTCTGGCCAAACCCAGAAGCGCCAGAGCTTTGGAATTTATCTATAACATTGATAGTATATTAATCACATTTGATCGCTTCGTGTAAAATATCATTAAGTTAGTACCTAGGTGTCTGGGAGAGTCTCGTGTTCACACATGTTAGTCTCGTGGAAGCAAAATAAATAGAATCGACTCGGGTCGGAAAAGCGGCGATGGGCGTGGCCTCCGAAAGGCGGTGTTTTTTCTGTGACTCCGCCCTGTGAAAATAAACGGGGCCCGCCCCATCGCCATTACAGGAGCTGGTTAAGCAAACTTCAGCTGGAAATACGAATAACTTTTTACTGAAACGGGAATCTTTTCTACATTGAATTTGCTTTCAGGATATTTATTTTTTAGGTTAAGTAAAGTTATTTTCATTAAGTCGCCATAATACCGTGTAGGAATATATAAATAATTACTTTTGTGGTGTTTATGCAATGCTTATTTATAATAATAACAAAATCAGTGAAACTTCTTAGGTAGGTTCCTATAATACTAAGTATAGTTATTATCTACCCTGCTTTGAGATGAAATGGATTATTTTTGGGCTTTTTGACCGACTTCATAAAAAGGAGGATATCATCGATTCGCTTGTAGTTTTTTGTATTCCGTAATTTATGAACCAACTAGGTAGCAATCGCTCGCGAATTCGTCTGCATTAGCAGTTATTTTTCTTTACCTCGGGAACAGTACTTTTTTATGGATGAATGGTATATTCATATTCATATTTCTTTATTGCATCTTGTTGTATACCCTATGTAGCTACCCGTGACAACATGTATGCAAGCTTGCATGATATGCATAAGCGCAACAATCAAATAAACACTTTCGCATATCTATGAATTAGGTAATTGCAGTTTTGTATGGAGAATTTTAAAGAAGTTTTATTTTCTTACTAACTTTTAAATAATTTACAACCATGAACGCTACGTTTTAAAACTTTTATGCACAAATGTTTAAACACTAAGCCAACTAATGCCACGGCTAAGGTACAACTATTTTAGTAAAGGAGTCCCTTATTAGGTATTTTTTAGAAATATTTTTATTGCTGGAAGTTGGCTGTCATGATCAAATAATAACAAGCAACTAACTAAAGTATCTTTAACGACCGATAACCCTGTCAAAAAATATTTTTTTTTCCGGATCTACAAATCCTACATTTCCAAAAAAATAATATTCGAAATAAGCAATACCACATTATCAAGAAAACAACTTTAATATGTCATGTCAATTTGAATTCTAAATGTGTGTGCATTTTATTTTTTCTTACATAATAGCTATCCACTTGCACCGCCTATTCATTTATTTTTATTATACGTTAACCAGGTCAATATTTAAAATAAGGAATCAACCATGCCCTCTTAAATTATCTGTAATATTTTTTCAACACACTTGCTCGTAAAGTGAGCCCTAATACATCGCTTTTAGGGCCATAAACCGAGCTATGCTATATATACTAAAAAAAATAACTATTTTTTTTTAGTATTATTTTTTATATAATTACGCGTTTGTTATACTTTGTTATAACAAACGCGTGCAATAATAATTATACAAAACACTAGTACGTAATAGAATTAACCTTACAAAGTTAAATTAGTACCTTATTGCAAGTTTTATGCGAGTAAAGAGAGCATTTCCAATTTGACCGCATAATAGTTATTTTTTTTTAGTAACAACAAAGAGGCTTTATGCCGCTGAAAATTCATATACATTTTTGGAATAAATAAATGTATAAGTCCTTAATTAAGTCAAACAAATATTTACTATTATTAAATTATTCATAATACACAATTTTTTGTTAGAAAATATTAAAATATTTGCATATTAAGAGATTATGCCATTTTGTAGATATAACAAAATGGCATTAAAATCAATGCTCTTATTCAAGAGTTATTGTTATTTGATAAGATAAGATAAGGCCCCTTCCCCGCGTTTCCAATCAACATTTTAATCGGGCTGCGCTGTCAAAGCAAATTGAACATTATTCTGTAGGCAGCATGATTAATCCCTCGATAGCGGCAAAACAATTACTATATGGTATAGTTGCGAATTTGAATTCTGTCATCTCATAAAACTATGTTAATAAATTGACTAGTGGAAACGCTCGTTAAGAAACACTTAATTTTTGAGAATGGACAAAATCCAAAACTTATAGAATCGTGCTTTTATTATTTATTGCACGACATTCGTAATTTGTATTCAAAATTAGCAACTTAATATTTATTTTATTTTGTCAATTTTTGAAAAATAACATTTCAGTAGCGTATATTCAAAAAACAATAACTTTTAAATAAAAAAAATTACACAATGTTTTTTTTTATTTGATATATGTATTTTATTACTTACGTTTAGAATTATTATGTTTTATTTTTGTCAGGGCCATATAAAATAAAAATTAAATTTAAAATGGCCGTCATTCCAACAGGAAAGAGGATGGACATGGACCCCAACGTGTAGGTGTTTTTGTCGATAAAACTAGGTATATTTCACGCCTTTAAATTCAAACAATCGTAAAGAAAACGTAAGTAGTCGCCACAGAAAAATCTACAGATCTCACACTACGCGCAACTATTTAGAAATAAAGCATACGGCGCTGTTATCAATGCCATATATAGTAGTTAATATGAATTCATTCTTTATTGTACTGACGACAAAGTGAACGGAGCGCAGGTTGACTTCGCGCGTAAGGGACACTACAGCCCACAGTTTTGTCCGCCCGCCTCCTAAGATGGCTCAAATTATAGATTAATTCAATCCCGAGATCCATTTTTTCCGTTTCTTGAATAAGCTCAAAATATAATTTGAAAATTCTTGGTCCAAGTGGGCGAAAAAATTTTGAAAAACTGGAAAAATCTTTAAAAATTACAGACCAATTTTAGGAATTTAAACTGCACCTTGAAGCCCTTCGGCCACAGACCTTACAACTGTGTTATTTTCAAACTTCTACTTATTGGCCAGACATGTTTTAATTGATTTTGAACTAAGTATGTAAACTTTTGAGTTTTCTCTAAAAACCTTGCTCTGCACCGCTAACAAAAAAGTTTTTACCAGCACGAAAAGGGCGCTTTTGGCGCGTAAAAACTCGCAGCAAAATTGACTTTTGCTGCGAGCGTGAGGCGAAGTGCTTTTTTAATTTCTAACACCATTTTTTGCAATAATAAAGAAAAAAGAAATAGATTGACAAGGGTGAGACTTGTAAAATTGAAATGTGAGAAAAAGATAGACTGCTTTATGTTGTCATACATTGATTAAAATGGATCATGATGGCCTAAAAAGTAGGTATAAAAAAATAAAATACATGGAAATATCAAGGAGTTTTCCTTCTTTTTTAACTAAGTTTGTTAAAAAAGAAGGTTGATAATTCAAAATAGGGTTTGGACGAAATGAGGTCGCATTTATGAAATAAACTAGCGGCCGCCCGCGACTTCGTCTGCGTGGACAGTTTTTTTGATGTCCCTCGGGAACTATACGTTTTTTCGGGATGAAAGGTACCCTATGTCCTTTTCTGCACCCCTGAAAACGTGTATGCAAAATTTCATGATGATCGGTTCAGTAGTTACGACGTGAAGGCGTAACAAACAAACAAACGGACATTCGCATTTATAATATTAAGTAAGGATATAAAATAAGAAAAACTAATCCTTACTAATATTATAAATGCGAAAGTCCGTTTGTTTGTTTGTTTGTTTGTTACGCCTTCTCGTCTTAACTACTGAACCGATCATCATGAAATTTTACACACACGTTGTCATGGGTACAGAGAAGGACATAGGGTACCTTTCATCCCGAAAAAAGGAACTGTTCCCGAGGGATAGACAAAATACTATCCACGCAGACGAAGTCGCGGGCGGAAGCTAGTGAAATATAAAACAAATTAGTGTTTTATGATTATAAATAAATAATTAAGATGGCATATTAATAAATAAGATAAAAACTCAACGTAATGTAAAACAAAACGACGGGAATCAACTTTATGAATAACATTTTGCAGCTTAGATTAAAGCGAACAATTTTTGTAATATTACAAAAAATGATTGCGTCCAGCGATGAAAATAGTTGTCTAACTCCAAACGAATTGAGAAAACAAGCTTCTAATCTAATAAAAATTCTAATGTTAATCTAAAAATTTCGAAATACTGGCTTGACTAAAAAAAATTTATATCTTTATAATTATCAAACCTGCTCACAAAAGTTCACGAGAATCAGCTGAGAAATGCGACCTGTAGAGGAGAACAAACGGACAGACATCCGGACCTGAAGTAGTTGGTTGAGGCGAATTAGGGACTAGCACCGCTGGTATTCGATTGGGTATTTCATAGACTTGTTTTCAAAAACCCTATCGATTAGGTAAGCATTTACTTTCCTAATCGATAGGGATTTACGCCAACGAAAGGCTAACTATATTAATACAGTTAGTTCGGGTAAGCACTTACCGAATCCGAAAACCCTATCGGGGAAACCCTATCATTTGGGAAGCCCTATCATTTGGAAAGCCATTTAAAACGCTTTCCTTAACAATAGGCTTAATTAAAAAAAACACTATCGTAGGGAAACCCTATCATTTGGGAAGCCTTTTAATACGCTTTTCCTAACAATTGGTTTAATAAAATAAACACTATCGATAGGAAAACCCTATCGATACGGAAACCCTATCAATACGGAAACACTATCCGCTAAATACGCTTTCCGTAAAAATTTGCAATGAAATAACCACTATCGATAGGGAAACCCTAATATTGAATTAAAATGATAATGCTACCTATTTGTCACACTATGTTACGTAGTTTAAAACTACCATAACGAGGAATAATTATTCTTTATATAGAAATATAAAGAATAATTATTCCGGAAATCATTAATACCAATTAGAACAGTAGTTAGTGGCTGGTGAATTGGTGATAGAGATCGGGCAGTGCAAATTGCCTCGTACATCCATCAAGCGATCTAACGACGGCTTATTGGGCATTCGCTTCACTACGAAGGCAAACTGAGTACAGTAACGCTTAAATCTCACATTTACTGCTCAGATTCTTTCCAGCTATAGTAACACCTGCTTTCTTTGGAAATTATATAGCTATAGGTTTTTATGATTAATCCAGGTTTTTAATGAGAAATGTATTTGAATACACATTTTTGTATATTTTCTTACTAATTTTCTATAAGTATCCTATTTACTAGAATAATAATATATTTTCTTTCCTTAGATATTTAACCCTTAACATTTACCAATACTATTATTTGAAAAATAATTTTACGTTATGCATATTTTATTAAATCCATCAAGAAAACGCTGAAATTTTGCCATTCTATGATAATAACAGGAGAACACACAATCACACGCATTTGGACAAAAAAATATGTTTTCACCGTAGTACCGAGGACCCCGGGACCCTGGTAGTTAAATAATAATTTTTAAGTTGTAAAAGAAGCTTAAAAACGTCAAAGTATCTGTAAATAACCAGGAAACTGACCGATTTCAAATAAAAAAAACTTAGGTATATCTACTTTTGCCTATGCAAAATGTTCCCTTAGTTCCACTAAATTGATATTTCCACCCCGACCCAGTATTAACTTGTCTTAGGGTTTTTCTGTCAACAACTGATATGTAAATTCCGGCAGACTTTGAGGTAGGTACGGAAAATGATCGTATTTATATCTGTGTTATTTATTTTCTCTGGTGAGCCGTAAAATATGGTTGTATGGAAATGCGGGGATTTGGCGCGCACTGCAGTTTGACAAGATGACAGTTATAGCGAGGGCGAGCGAGGGTTACGGCGCGTTTGAGACGTCCTGTTAACTCGTTTATTGCGATATATTCTTTATGCCGTTAGCCTTTTATTGAATCTATCAGACGTATCAGAATGTTTTCTTTTACGCACGGAATTCAACTGTTTTCCTAATATATTTAAACTTGCTCTTTCCTTTCCTTTAGTTGCTTCGTAAACAATTTCGACGTAGAATGCTGGGGTAGGGGATAGTTTTCTATGTCCAGTCAAACGTGTAATAATATGCAAGTGCAAGCCTTAGCTTCAAGATTTTAGAATGTTCCATAAATTTATAAAGGATTCCTTTTTTTTGTTTTAAGACAATAGCATGTTTAGATGGATCGAGTGAAAACATACATGAAATTTAGATTTACCATCTGAAATTAATTATTATCTACTATAATACTTAACTGTAATAATTTACGTTCCAGATAAACGAATGTGTATGAATGTCGTCGTCGTTTTAATAAAAAGAAAACAGAGGTAAGGTAAGGTAGTGGCATCAAGAAAGTGTAATCAAAGTAGCCGTTTATTATTATGGTATTTCTTTCTATATTATTATGATGATCACAGTGACAAATCAATCGATACATATAATATTTACGTTAACTGTTGCCATACCATAAATTATACTGAACATTTAACTAATAGCATAATTCCACACCTTCGCATCTGTAACAAGAAAGAACTCCGGATCACCACACGTTGTCCGACAACACCCGATAAGACCTCGCATCTACAATGACATGTGCTGAACGTTGACCAGTCCCCGCGAAACAGATCTCTAATTCAAACTCTATAAAGTCGATAGTCTTTTGCTACGAGCGGATTTTACCCACGTATGAATTGCACATTTATTTGCGAGGGTGCGAAAACTTGTTGTTATCTTGAACGAGGCCAATTTCGGCAAATGGATACTAAGTCCTGACTCTCGTATCTGTTTTATGTGTTCGCTCGCGTTCTTTTAAAATATAGACAAACGACATATGGGGCCGACGTGTGATCACGGCCGCCAAGCAATTTGGAAAGGATTTACTTTACAGCCTCCAGTTAACTGGCTGCACCTTTTTGCGGATATTTTAAGTCTAATCCACTTTAACATCTTATAAATTTGACAACTTGATCGCCGTGTATAAATAACTGATGGTTCAAGTTCTTTAGATAAATTTTTGACAAAATCTTACGCGAAGCCGTTTTATTCTTTAGATTGTTATTTCACATAATTCTGAAGCTGATAAACTTACATCCAATATAAAAAAATATATTTAGTTGTACACAAATACGCAGTACGCGCCCGTATTCAAAATCGAACCCGCTAACGGTAATCGTCGTAGTCACTGTTCCGTTCCATCGCAACGCAATAAAGTTTTAAACGCTTTTATGAAGGGCGTGTGGGTCAGATTGTTTTGGGCGGGCGCGCGCTCCGCTGGCCGCCCTTTGACGCCAAACCATGCGAGAACTCATCCACTTACCACCGACGCGATCCGGATCCGACATTTTTCCGTTTTTCCCCGTCTTTTCGCCTCGACGACTGTGCTACAAACGTGACATAATTGAATCAACCTCGACGATGCGAGATTGTTGCAAATTAATTCAGACAGACGTAAATAAATATTTGTTACGAGCCTTCCACGCTGATATGTGTATCGTTGATTTGATTTATTCCCAATGTTGCTGTGATTGCTAACCGATCAAATTCGTTAACGAACTTGGAATTTGATGCAGACAGTGGAAAATCAAAAATCTATTAGATAAGTAGATGTGAATCAAACATTGTTTCTACTATTTAATATAAAAAACTAACTTTTTTAAGTAAGTACACACTTAAAAAAGTTAAAACAAGTTCAAAGGATTACCTCCATAATGTTAACGTTGCATTAAGAGCTACGAAAACACAAATGTCTCAACTGTAATTACGTCAACTCGAGGGCCATCTAATAAAAAACGACAGGGTTTCATCTGCTAGCGGAAAAAGGCTTTGAGGCCCCCGTTTCACGCCAACTGAAATACAATTTGAAGTGAGTATCAAAGCAACGTTGCCCTCTTGGCGCGGGAACAAAGATTAAACATCAGCTGTGATCTATTTAATGCCTAGGCGACTGACATAAGTAGGTACGTAGGTAAGTAGATTATACTAAATAGAACTGTAATCAAAATACGTTTAAATTTTCAGAACTAAAATAAGAAATCCAAGTGGATACGATATTCGAAAGTATAAATTCATGGTTTTCATTCATTTATGTAGCCATTCAGCTATCAGTGTCGACATTTAAAACTTTAAAATGTTCAGCAAAGAAATTCCCTATCTAAAAGAATAAATTACACATTAATAGTAAGAAAAACCAAAACTTTACTGTCCGCTAGAAACAACAAAACTTTTTTTGTTAGCGGGGCAAAGCAAGTTTTAATTTTATTATTTTTAAAAAACTCAAAGTTCACAGTTCAAAATCAATCAAAACATTTCTGGACAATATTCGAAATTTGAAAACAGCGTAACTATATTTTTTTCAGACAACATATAATTTGCGCGAGGTCTACAGCTCACGGAGCCACTAATACGTAATTGGTAAGATAAACCATTTTATTGTCCGCTAGAAACAACGCGCTAACGTAATTTAAACAAGAATATATCAATGCTTTGTAATAAGCGTGTAAATTGAGCAGACAAAACGCCGCCGGCTGGCCGCATGTGGTGATGGTACAACGTAACGTAACATAGTTAACGCGGTGCGGCGCGGATGCGTTGCGGTCACTGGTGCAGCGATGGCGGCGTTTTGCCGACGGTTTTTGCAACAGTGGCCGGCACAGTGCGGTCGATGCCCTAGTGATGGCGCGGCTGGCTACAAATTAAGTTTCGAATGAGATATAAAATTTATATTTTCTTTAACTACTAAAATCAATCAATCCTCGAGTTCTCAATCAATCAATCCTTCAGAATAAAGAATACCTACTTAAAAAGCCTTCCTGATCACGCTGCCTAAAAATCAAAATATCTACGAAGCAAAATGCCTAAAATTCATGTCTAAAGAGCAAAATGTATACTAAGTAAATTGTCTAAAAAGCAGAATGACTAAATAGTAGTTTGCCTTAGGATTAAAAAGATCTAAATTGCAAAACGTTCGTGGCGCAAATTGTCGCATTTGTTCAACTGTAAAAACCACAATAAAACAAATTATATTTTTTTTGATAAAAGATATAATGAAGAATTAGAAAAGCTGAAAAAAGGCATCATAACGCCCTTACAACTTTTAAACAAGGTGCGCTGATTGCGTATTGTATGGAAAAAAAATATTAAATAGACATTTCAACTTGAAACTTCGTAGGTGTACTTCTAAAAACAAATAAGCAAACATATGTTTCGTGGTTTTCTGAAACTCAACCCTTAGGGGGTAAATGGGGTAAAAAGCCCAAACTCGATATGGATGTCGTTATTGAGGTTTTATGGGATGTTGATTGCGAAAATGGCATTTATTTTTAAGTCCAACATAATGGCTATGTTTCAAGGGTAAAATAGAGTTCATTGTTTGTATGAAAAATTATATTAAATAGACATTTTGACGTGAAACTTCACTTTTAAAAACAAACACGTATTTTGTGATTTTCCGATAATTAACCCCTTAGGGGTAAATGAACCCAAAAAATAGAATAGAATATCATTTATTTGTATTTGATAAGGGTACACTGGAGGTCTATAAAAGATCTGCCTATTCAACCATTAACTGCGTGCAAACATTATTTTAAATTAAAATTAACACGTACTTTTATTCTTTTTTTTTCATAAATTGATATGGATATCGTTATTAAGGTTTCATAGGATGTTGATTACGAAAAAGATATTTAATTTGAAGTCCAACAATGGCCATGATTCTACCCCTAAAGGAGAGAAATGGGGCTTATTTTGTATGGATTTTTTTTATTTAAAGACATTTCGACTTGAGACTTCGTAATAGTAATTTTAAAAACTAAGCAAAAATACGTATTTCGTGATTCTCCGAAAATGTTAAGGTATAATTACCTACTAACCCCCAACCCCGTAACAACTGGGGGTTAGTGGGTAAATAAACCTTCGATATTAAAATGGCATTTATTTTAGGGTCCAACACGACACGATGGACATTATTCATCACCTAAAGGACTGAAACGGGGGTTCATATTTTTTTATGGATAAATGATACGGGAACGGGAACAGGAATGAGAACGAGATCGGGAACGGGAACTAATAATATTATAAATACGAAAGTTTAATCTTTGGATGTTTGTTACTCAATCACGTAAAACTGGCTGAACGGATTTGGAATAGCACACAGATAGTTATAGCCTGTGGTAAAACATGGATACTTTTCATCTCGGTCAAATGTTCCATAGCGATTTTCCGAATGTCCACGCGGACGAAATCGCGGGCAAAAGCTAGTATGTAATTAAAAAGTACTGTTACTTATTTCCATTTTCAGCATAACATAATACTACTGGATATGATTTGAGAATAAACGGTGTATTTTAAATTTTTCGCGGGTAAAGTTTCTTTACATTTTTAGCTAACTTCTCAAAAAATTTGAATATTTGCGTACGCTTGATTTGTTTATATTTTTAAATACCTACTGCTCCAAAAAACTTAATTGCGATTTGTGTACAAACATGATAAAGACGAGACGTGGTCAATTGGACCCATTCGAAAAGACAATTTATACACCTTCAAAATATACAAGGTTATTTTTAGTTAATACAAAACTTCTCGTGGGGTTGATCAGACTATCAAACTGAACAACTTTCATTATGGGACCAACCTCGAAATCATGAAAAAAGAATCAGCTATTTCATACAAAAGTACAATCCTACTCCATCGAAATGTATGAATAAGCTGATTTTATTTCGCGATTTCAAGGTTGGTCCCATAATGAAAGTTGTTCAGTTTGATAGTCTGATCAACCACACGAGAGATTTAACTAAAAATAAAGTTGTAATTTTTTAATTAAGGTGAACTATTCTATTTCGATATTCATTTACGTCGACGTGTGAACATCCCCGTCCAGTCGGCCGGACGGGTGACGACGTGTTTTGCGCCGGGTGACACGTGACGGCGTAATTAGTGCGTGACCGCGCTCCGCCCGCGCCCACCGCCGCCCGCCGCCACGCCGTCACGCCGTCACGTCGCCGTCGGTTGCCGGAGCGGCGTGTCCATACCACGCCCGCACCAACTCGCTACGTTATGACAGATAAACAAACGCTGAACATTGTTTCCATTTGTGTCGCGCTGTTATTTGTTTATTATAGATCACAATCATGTATTATAATCATTGTGGTCCGTTAATCATAACTCTGTGATTCTATTGACGTCAATGTGATCAACATTACAGATCCTTACAATTTTAAGGGCCAATGTCATCAATTATTTGAAAAATCAGGTATGGCATTTTCAAATGGCACGTTCAAATGTCGAGTTTGATCTCCGGTTATTTCAAATCGATTTTACCAGCTGATTTTACGAGAAATTATTAATTACATAAAGAAATCGTTTTAAATCTGGTCCTAATTAATTACGTAAATAAATATTTTAATTAAGGATCTTATTACTTACTAGCGGCCGCCCGCGATTTCGTCTGCGTGGAAAGGTTTTTTGCTTTCCCTCGGGATCAATACATTTTTTCGGGATGAAAGGTACCCTATGTCCTTCTCTGTACCCCTGACAACGTGTATGCAAAATTTCATGATGATCGGTTCAGTGGTTAGGACGTGAAGTCGTAACAAACAAACAAACAAACGGACTTTCGCATTTATAATATTAAGTAAGGATTATTATTGTACCTATACCTAATTTATACCTACGTTGATAAATACCTACAGGTCAACCGATATTATGATTAACCTTACCGATAAGTATTATCTTCACAGAAATGAGACTTACGTAATCTGTTTTGAAGAAGTCTTTACATACTTATATAAAAAAATAAGAGGTGTCGTTACTTCTTTCATCGTAAACCCAAGCACCGTATCAGATGTGCCCCCAATCAATCCGCGGTAAATTATATAAAAAATACATTTCAAGCTTCAGCTGCTGGCGAAATGGTTTCTTTATTAGTTTCCCCGAAGGCGGGCGGGGGACGTGTGAAAAAATCGTGCCGGATTAAGACCCGTTTATCGGGGCCCCGGCGACTTACAGCCGTAATACAATCTGGGTTATGTCACTCGCGGATTACGCTTCATGCGGGCTTACCTGAATTGTGTTTGTTATGAGATGTGTTGGCTTTTTTCATCACGTAAAGTTTGAAAAAATGCTTGTTATATAAAATATATAAGTATATGTAGATGCTATGAATTCAGAACCTCCTTTTTTAAGTTGGCTTAAAATGTATGTTTTGAAGATGAAACATTAACGATGATTTTTAACATCTATGCGATGTTGGTCCTATGAAAATAGATCAAATTAATAGTAATTGTATAAACAATCTAGAAATAAGCCTGGTTGTAATAACTAAAACCATCATCTTAAAAATAAAAACAAAGTTTTTTTTTGTGAAATTATTAGTAAGCACTTTTTTAAGAAAAAATCTCTCCCTTATCCTGAGCAGATTATACTTATTCATCTTTTTGTAAAGCTCGCCTTTCAAATCCTCTCAAATTGAAAAAGCCATTATCGGCTGTAGCAATTTGCGCGCAGCTGGTGCTACGTGCTACGCGCTACGAGCTACGCGCTACGCACACGCTACGGAATGTGGTTTCGTAGCTCGTAACGAGTAGACTTGCTTTGACGGATTCTATGATAGTTTTTATTTAAGGCGATTAATTAAATTTATTGCTCGCTAAGTACATAATGTATCGAAAATTAACATGTAAAGATTGAAGCCAAGGTTCTATAGATTATTTACAAACAATAACCTCAATAAAATATAGTTCGCTGTAGTAGTAGTTAGCAAAAGTGCCAAAAGTGGCCACTTTTTGCTTTTTTACCGACTTCAAAAGGAGGGAGGTACTCAATTCGACCCGTTTTTTTTTGTTTTTTGTATGTACACCGATTACTCAAAGACGGCTGAACCGATTGAGATGATTCAAACGTTATTACATTAGGTAAACTCCCAAGTTGGTCCCATTTTTTTTTTAAATTTTGAAATCGGTTCAGTACTTTTCAAGTAATCTTGAAAAAAGCACGAAAATAGTATGATTTTTTTGTGTGAACTACCTCGATGATCAGTCGTATAACTTCTTTGTTTATGAACTGAATAAGATAATTATTTTTTTGTTGGAAAAGGGATATCTTAAGTGTAGTCCTTTAACCGACTAAAAAAAAGGAGGTTCTCAGTTTGACCCGCATGTATGTGTGTTTCTCCGCGATTAAATTAACTCACGTTTAGCTGAGCCGATTTTTCTACTTAAATAATATACTTACTTACACTACCTAATACAAAGGTACCTACACTAAATATTAAAAAAATAAAAAATTGTTTAAAAAAACAAAAAACCGCCTTCAAAAAACCTACCTCTAAAAAGCAAGAAATAATATTCGTAATAATAAAAACACGTCTATTGAAGTCGGGTGGGGCTTTTAGAATAAAAAAAGAAATTTGTACTCCAGCCCCACCCGACTTCAATAGACGTGTTTTTATTATTACGAATATTATTTCTTGCTTTTTAGAGGTAGGTTTTTTGAAGTCGGTTTTTTGTTTTTTTAAACAATTTTTCTAACTACTACTACAGCGAACTAGATTTTACTGAGGTTTTTGTTTGTAAATAAACTAAAGAACCTAAGCTTTAATATGTATATGTGACTATTCGATACATTATGTACTTAGCGAGCATTTAATTTAATTATGATGAGGGCGCCACTTTGCGGTTCTACAAATATTTTATGACATTTGCGCTGCAAAATATTATTAGTAGTTACTTAACTATTATTGAATTTGAAGCTAATTGTGTATTGTATAATCTCTTTTAAATTAAAATACGAAATTGATACTTACTTTAAATAGTTTTTTTTTTTTATTCTTGCTAATGTTTTTGTAGGACTGCTCCAGCCGCAACTATATTCGCATCAGGCCTCAGCGCCGAGTGCGCTTCTCGTAAATAAGTGAGATGTTGACGAGCGGATCCTGACTCGAATTGAAAACAGAATCCACCCTCCACCTACTAACTCATAGTTTTTCCACGCACAAGATATTTTCAATTTTCAGCCACTAAAACTTGCTTATTCAATTTCTTCGTGTTTTATAAAATGCAGTATCATAGAATTTGGTGCCAATATAATCAGTACAAAGCAGTTTTTTTATGCACAACAGGATAGTGCTTGGCTGATGGCCTCACCTGATTTTAAGTGATGATAAGACCGCTACACCCGGAATCCTCATCAATGCGGAACTGGCTATCATACCTCTAATTGGCGGAACACAACAATTGTTGTAATGGCGTCAGACTTAGGTAAGATGGTGGTAGCTAGCCAGGCGGACTTGAAATAATCCCTAGCAAACCAAACCGAGTAAAAATTTTTCCCCCCTTGGGAATCAAACCCGGGACCCCTGCGTCTTACACGGGTGGGCGAACCACTAGACCACAGAGGCAGTTAAATAATTGGTTTACCAGTTATCCTAATTACCTAACTATTCTAGGTACGCTTAAATCTTTACTTTTAAGGTACCTAATACACAACTCCATTACTATTTTTATAAACAAATAGAGGCATAGTGTTGACAAGAACACCGAGTATCTAAATTGAAACCAAGAAGTGAGAATAGTTTTTATCAAAACATAATCGAAACCCCTCACTCCGGAATGAATGTCATGCAACAAAATTATGAAAATGGCAAATCGTTTGTCATCCTCGGTGGCGGGCCAGCCACGTCACGCCGCTATTAATTCGTCGTGATACCTACGATCACATCCAAACATGAAGGGCTCCCGAATTGGCCTGTGACTGCGACCGCTTCAATTGGCTCATTAATCCTCGTGCTGAAAGGAAAGTATTTGTTTTGTGATGGAAACAAATTCAACTCAAAAACGTCTGGTTGTGGTATTGTTTAAGCTTTTTGAAAGCTCTGGATTGTTGAAAGGGTGTTGTCGTGGTTGAAAAACAATAATCATGAATTACTTTTTTCTGTAGCTTAAATTGTTAGGGTTTTGTTATTTTTTATTCAATGAATTTAATTATTGTGATATGACGTGATTAAAACTGCTTTCACTATTTCAACACATAGCACTCTTAGAGGTAACAGCAACGTAGAGCAAGTTGCAAATTACAACAATAGCTAAAAGACTTTTCTGCATAGGTATGGTATAAAAACAAAAAAATATTATCTAACGCCCGTTATAAAGCTACCCGCCGCTATACCACCAACGTATAGTATGAATAACTCATAACGCAACAGCCCCGTCACGTATCCACCTCCACGTTAGAAGTTGACGGAAAGTTTGTCGGGGCGGCTAATATCGCGATAACATCTGTAAAACGACCAGATTGACTTAATGGTGTTCGCGGAGTTGGCGGCGAAATTTTAGTTCCCGCGCCTTACTAATGCGGCTGCGGCCGGCCGATTAGCGGCAGCTGTCATACCTCGCGAATACGTTATTTATCGGAGACGTGGAGCTAGGAAATGAGCTCTATACATTCTGTTACATCAAATTTCAATTTATCGGTTTTTTTATAGATAGGTGCAGTCGCTTTATACAGTTTTATATGACATGCATTGTTGAGATAAGTATTTGGGTTCTAGGTTGCTTTTTAGGTCGATAATAAAACGTCACAGATTAGTTAAACTTATGAACTTTACTAGAGAAAACTGTTTATTCTCTATTGCAATGATAAATTAACATAAATAATATAGGTATTCTATAAACTCAAGTCATCAGACTGAAATCGAATTACACAGATAGTGTGTGATCTTAGTAAAGCTAAATTTAAAATCGGTTTATGAAAGAGATTGGCAATCGCCTCCTCCACAATATGGCCGTGGCGCTCGGCGAGCAGCGAGACCGCACCTGTCAGAATATTAGATTGTCGACATTAATCCATCGCCGTAGCCTGCCCCCTCCACCCCCTACAAACAAACGATCCAGAAGCCTGCTAGCTCGCAGTCAGTTGCGGTTCTCCAACATCTCTGTCACCGAAGCTCGGAAACTTTTTAAATTTATCAATTTCGTCATAGCGAAAAAGAGGAACAACCATTTTGTAGGCACCTACTACGAGGTCTACTTCCTTTAATACCACCTAACCACTGACCTGATTTTTTTTTATTTAACTAATATAGAGGTCAATGCACCAAACACACTATTATCATGGAAAATACGACATATTAAACACTAGTGGCTCCATAGACATAGAAACATTTTCGCTGCAGGTGGCTCCGTGAGCTGCAGACCTCGCGTTAAAAAGTAGCTCAAATGCATAGACTTATTAAATCAATGCTCAAATGGTATTTTTTCAAAAACAAATAACACAGTATAGATTTTAGTTTTTCCAACTAATAAGTATATATACTGTGCAAATAATATACGCAGTCCTAGATTCTGTCACAAAGTCACAAACTTATTTATTTTTAAAATTTCGAATATTGGCCACAAATGTTTTGATTGATGAACCTTTGATGAACTTTTGAGTCAAAATAATAAACAAAATTCGCTTTACAGTATTAAGGCGGTTGTATGACCGAAAGTGGCGCCCTCAGAGGTTTTTAATTAATAAGTTATTAATAGAAAAAGATTTTAATAGTGTTTATCGTGGAGATTTTAGGGCGCATGGTCTAGTATTTTTAGAAGGTATCACTACATGTTCTCGTAGTCATTCGTAGAAGTAGATAGCAAATGTGTCAAAAACGGCCACTTTTAGCAGTTTTTCTATCTACTTCTGGCAGTGACTACTAGGGAATGTAACGATACCGTCTAAAAATACTAGACGGTAGGCCCTAAAATCTCCACGATAAACATTATTAAAATTGTGTATTAGAATTATAATATTAAATAAAATTCACCGCGGCGCCACTTTCGCTCAGGGTACCACCTGAATATAAGATTCTTGGCTTTACTTACACCGCTAACAAAAATAGTTCTGTTCATAGACTTATTATATTGGTTCTGTTACATTTTTTGATCATTTTTCGAAACGGCTAAAATGTATCTTTTTACATAGGTATCTCCGCCATTTCGAAATATTTCCAAAAACCGATTCGACAATGCTCACAAAATTTCACGAGAATCGGTTGAGAAATGCGACCTGTAGACGAGAACAAACGGACAGCAGGAAGATCCGGAAGGAAGGAAGGACATACGAAAGATTTTTTGTCCAAGCTGAAATCTTCTGGTGATAGTAGGTACTATGCATTGATATGAGGTACGCTTGAGATACGCCTGTGGACAACTGTCCACTCCACATCAACAAGTTAAACAACCCAATTTTTGAGAAAAGTTGTTTTTAACTCGTTTTTATTAGGTCGTTTTTTTAAAGTTAGCCTATACTTTTTAGTGATAGCCTCTACGTGTGAAACAAGCCCTTGTAAACAATGCATCGATGAAAGCATTCAATTGCTGTGAAAGAAACAATGGGAGCGGAGCGGGCCGGATGCTCGTCAGCGGCCGGAGATCACGACCGTCCCAAAACTACGAGCGGTTTTCCGATCGCCGGTACTGGCAGACCTAGCCGTTACAACGCATGTGTGCATAAATCAAACAATGATCTGTGAACGTACGTCTGTTTCATCATGTCTGTGTGGAAAAATACAATGGAACTAAAATTTTGATTAAAAGGGAATACCGCAATCCGCTCCATGAGGAATCTTGGAGGATTGTAGAGGATTGTGCACAATATAATTTATCGAAGATTTTTCTGTTTAAAATTTTTGGAATGTGCTTTTGTCCCCCTTTCTCACCGTCCACATCCTAAGATTCCTGAGTCATGTCAACAATGAAAAAATAATATCCTGAGCAGTAGTTACTTGCAGCCAGAGTACAATAGCACATGACATTTTACTTAGAAACTTGTGTTTTCTTAATATTGTAATGTTGAAATATAAAACGATCAACATCACAAAAGAATTCATAGGAACCCCTTTCAAAGACCTGATAAGTGTCCAAGAGAATTTTTCAAACGTCCATTTGCCTTATAAAAGGCGTAACGTAACACAAGGCTATGTTATTGTGGGGTCGAACTTATTCATCCCGCAAATCCGCTCATGTATGAACCAAATCCCGCTCGGTCACCGCTGATTGCACTGTCATGTCTAGTGGTCGAGAGTAAGGAGGAATGATAAGGACCTTAAGTTATTGTAACAAGGGTTATAATTGAATAGCGGCGGCGTATGATCGCGCGCACCCGCGTCGATCGGTTTGTAAAACAAGCGAGCCAACGTGATTGGAATACTATGCCTGACCCCCGGAACATATGAGACCGGTATGATGAATGTTTTTTCCTTTTGACAGATATATCGGATAATGTTATCCACGTTAGTAAGTTTCTAGATATCACATTGTTGCGTTCACATGCTCATCTTTTCGTGAAGCCGTACTGGTCGTGGTGTGGTGGGTGTAAGAAGTAAAATTTATTTTATAACTTACTAGCGGCTGCCCACGGTTTCACCCGTGTGGTTCTCGTTCCCGTGGGAATATCGGGATAAAAAGTATTTTATGTTTTAATCTAGGGTATCTACTATCTGTGTGCTAAATTTCAATCCAATCCGTTTAGTAGTTTTTGCGTGATTGAGGAACAAACATCCAAACCCACAAACTTTCACATTTATAATATTAGTAGGACTATTAGGATAGTAAAACCAATGCAATACACAAGCGTAGAAGTTTCCTTAAGTGCATAATGCAATAGGTTTTACAAAACCTATGGTTTTATAAAAGAAAATAACATTTTCTTTATTTGTGTCAATAACTTTATTCGTTTTCGTCTTTTATTTTAAATTTAAAACAACGCAAATAAATCAATACTATTTAAACCATTTATAGTTATTGTCTTATGTTACTATTATTTATTCTGTTTTAACTATTAAAACTACCTTTTCCTAGTGACTTTCTATCGAAAATGTAATCGTAACCAGGAAAAACAAAAAAAAACTGATATGTAATTACCATTTTCATTCGTTTTTCCATTCCTTTCAGAGCATTGCGCTTTTGTAATATTTTACGCAAAAAAGACAGAAAAACGTAGGTACCGTCATTCATGTCCACCATGTTCCACGTCAACACCAGACCATTGTCCAAATCTCCCATGATTTCCATGCAGTACAAAATCAGCATGATTTTCAAGCTTATTATTTTCCTTCACTGAAAAAATAAAGAAGTCAATCAAAGGAAGTGAGGTAAGTAGGTACATGCAATGTTTGAGTTTCTTTTAAAAACAACATATCGTTTTATACAATTTTCCTAAATTTAATGACTGCTAGGTTCCATTATCATCACCGAAGGGGTAACAGTTTTAAGTCCTATAACCCCATTACCAGGCTTAGCGCTAATCCGGGCGGTCGGGCGATTTATGTCGACACCTCCAATTTGCCGATTCCGATCGCTTATTGACCATTAGCTTTTACAAGCCTTCTGATAGGGCTGGGCCACCATCATTAGTCAGCTAAGATTAGGAAGACTGTTCACTTTTCTTACTAACAAAAACAAAAATTACTAAGAACAACAAATAAGTATCACACGATTCCCGCAAGTAGAGATTTTTAATTTCAAAAGTAATTTGCATTATTTTACATTATTTTAACCGTCTGCGAAAATGTACAAATCGTTTTATGCTTTTATTGCAGAAAAAAATAATAATAAAAACTGATATTATTACTTTTGTGTGTTAAATTAGTATACCTAAACTTTAAATTTTTCAGAGGTTCATTACATTTTTCTTTGGTTTATTTTCTTCAGATTTCAATGATTTAAAATCTAACTTTTTTAGGGAAATTGGTCAAAAGCTATCGAGCAATATAATGGTTTCACAGCCGCAGATACATGGTTTATGCGTGAATGGCGTTTATCCGGGGATCTGCAAAAGCCGCGAGTTTCACGCCTCTTTATTACATTAATTTAAATGTTTGTGTCCCGGCCCCGACCGGCCGCTCCCCAGCGATGGAAATAAATCCTGCTTCTGATCAATGCCATGGAAACACACTAGCTATTTGACGTCACGAAAATTGTATTTGTTTCGAAAAAAAGAGAAAAGATTAAAAGTACCTTTACCACAAATTGAAACAATACGTCATAAAAAGTTGCTTAACTTTTTAATTTACATAAGAATTAAACAACTCAATATTTTACGAATAAGGTTTTTCAGATTTCTGAAAATACTTACAATAAAATATATTGTAAAAATCACTTCTATTAAAAAAAATTAAAAGTGATGCTAAACGATCTTCGTCTGTCTTCTTAATTTAAATAAAACTTTAACAAAATAATTTTAACAGTACACGATTGTTGTTACCAGACTAAAATATATCTACAGGTTAAACAACCGAAATGCCAGCAAACCGACAATTTACATTCTCAACACTTGTTACCATAGGGATTATACACGTCAACGCACCTGGATTCGGCGGGACAAACGATGGTAATTAGTCACGCTAAGCCGCACCATGCAAAATATTCAGTGCTGCCGAGATGTTAACTTATAGCTCTATAATCCGATAAACGGAGATCACTCGCGAAAATTGTGTTATCGCTTCTGTAAAGCGCTCACCCGACGCCGCTTTACGACGCCAGGCGTCGGGACATGCAAACATAAAAATTCTCTATTGGGACTAATAGGAGCGAAACAAATAAAAGGATACGTAAATACGAGCCCTGGATAAATTCCAGTGGGGCCGAGAGCGCGTAAATCCGCGCGATTTGTATCTGTGACAGGGGTGCGGGCGCTCAGCCACCCCACCCGCTCATTCCAACAATTAATTTGACAGATAATATTTTGGTAACACACACTAAAGAGCCGCGCAGTCATTTCGTAAAAATCTCTTTCAATTAAGTACATTTTTTTGGAAGCATCATGTGCTCGCGCCCGCAACTTTTTGTTCGGATTAAGTGTTGTTTATTGCATTCTTTTTGTATGATAATAACAGTTCCTATTTTGCATTTGTTACTACTTGTAGTTTTTGTAATAATAATCTAATCTAGTATATTAAATTACCTACAAATCTCTACATTCGATGAACTTTAGAAAATATGTTAACAAAATAGGTAGAACCCTCAAATAAAATGTATAGTTGTAAAAACAACAGCAGTTAAAGTCTGTCCATTCTTACTTGCCATATTTAGTAAACATTTTCTGACAGTTGTCATACGTCTTTTATACTTAAATCATTATTCAAAAATATGTTAGTAATTGTTATTAATTTATTAAAAATTTATTTCGTAATCTATGTGTGGAAAACCATTTGTTGTATTTTATAAATGATTATTTCAATTAAGTCTTGGGTGAAGATTGTTTACCATATTTATAAGACAAGTAAGGATTGACTTTAGTTTGCCTCATGTTACTTTACCTTCTTGTACAAGTCACTCGAGAAGAAAACACAAATCTACATTCAAATGTAATCCAAAAGCCGCAACGCCACCTCGGCTCGAACTGCGCGCGGCGCAGGTCACGTCCATGCAAATGATATTAAATTAGAAACGCTTAATAACAACTGTGCGCCGCTCCTCGTGTAAAGAGGTGCAATTACACCAATCAAATTGAAATTTTAGAGCACTAATTGCGCCCGACGTGTTTTATAGCTCGTCCCGGGATTCGGCGCGCTCCGCAGATTATGCAACGCTCCGTACCCTGACGTCCGCCTCGGAATTAATTGATTTCATTATATTGGCATTAGGAGTTTCTATTGATATGTACTTTCCCTCTACAAACATTGAAGTTGGAGCATTCACGTTAGAGTATATAGTTAATGTGATAGGTACCTACTTGACTTTTCTAAGTTTTTACTTTATGGGTTAAAGATGGTTTTAAACTGGCTCCTATTTTTCCTTTTCCGGTCGTCTTGATTTATTTTTTATTTTACATTAATATAACACAGGTTGGTACTAAGTACATATTTTTATAGCTATCCATTATCCTCTTCGGTTCAATGTAAGCACCTGAGCTCGCCCCGTACCTATACACACAGAAAATACACAAGTACATTTATCAATAACTATCTCTGCTTATTAATGTTTTTATTACAGAAATACATTTTTATCGTAGTCCTTATCTATTACTGTAACCTTATTAAAGATAGGTATTAAACTAAATAAAATATAAGTACCTACTTATTTTTTTATATATGTAAGTATACACATACACAAAAACACACACATACATACACAAAATACGTAAATAAAAAATAACTTTTGTTATTAAAAATTGTTATGTTTTAGGTATTTGTAACTTGATAGATAAGTTTGAGGTGGACGCTAATAACTGCGACAAAGTAATGTAGTTATTAACCGTTAATGATTTTCATTAACATTTATAGCACAAAGAAAGATTATTATTATTATATTATTAGCGAGAATAATATGTTTGTGCAATTACTACAATAGTTTCAAACAAATTGATATCCTCCTATACCTACATGAAAATAAATAGAATACATTATCATACTAATGCAAAAGTTATTGTGCACAAACAATAAACGATCGATGATAGATTGTGCTCAAACAGACAAATGCTTAGCTTAACAGCGCAGCGCTAACATTATTTGAAGACTGCACCTGCGACCGCGGGAACGCAAGTCAGCCTACCGCTCGCGAGTCAGCCTACTGCCCGCCTTATTATTGCCAAAGCCTTAATTGACAATGATAAGTCAGGCTAAACAATAAAGGCTACTGATTATTCTACAAAAACCGACAAAAGCCCGCAAAGTTTTTTCAAAGAGCTTTCTGAGTCCAATTTAAAATCCAAATAATCGTCGTATCATCGCGTTTTTTCTCAAGAGAGAGTCTGAGAGAGTCTGAAACTACGTTAAAATGATTTAACTCCCCCTGATAGCGGTCCTGGCGTTATTGAGATCGCCTGCCCGCCGCTAATAAACGCTTATCAACGTTCTCATTATCACACCCTTAACATCGCTTTAATGTCTTGCTCTTGAACAAAACATATTTAATCAGATTTTTTCCCTCGCCCGAGAACTTTTTAAATTTCATAAATCTGCCCCGCGCCGCGCCACGAGCGTCGGAGCTATTTTCGAGCGGTAATGAATAGGTTTAAGCACTTTTAGTTACAAATAATGTCGCAATAAACGATGCTGTTTAGGGGTCGTTGTTGGATGTTTTCGTGGTAATTTTTCTTAATTGTGTTTCTGACTGAACCTAAAGTAGCAATAAAAATTGGTTTTAATACTTATTTTATAACTAAAATAATAATAAAGTGCAGCCCTTTTCACTTTTTTTTAATTTACCTACTTTCATTGATTTTTATCTTGTTCCACATTACAACCTAACCAACTAATTTGATGCCCAGTAATGTCGTTTTGATGTTCCAGTTGAACGTTAAATACCACGGCATTATCCAAGTTTTAATTTTCATCTAAACTTTTTGTTCCATTGCATTCTTGAAAAAGAATACATGTGGCAAGGAATACACAGATAAATGTGACATATTATTTTATGGTATAAACAAAGAATACTAACTATTACTAGTACATATAGGTATATTAGTCAAGGAAAATTTATCTAAAACTGCTTTTTCTGAAAGAAACGTGTGTTTTATCTGTATATCAGCAGTTATTATTGTAGTTTGAGACCACTTGGCTTCAAGTGAGTCACTATGAGTATCGACGACTTCCAGGGCACCGTAAACAGCGGGCGTCGATGCGACCCCGACGATCCCCTGATCTTTTAAGCCCGCTTTTACGGTGGCTTCGCGACACTAAATTATAATATAACAAGTCATAAATTGCACAAACTATCCGCCGCTGACGTCTCGACTTAAGGAAAGAGCATCTCGCTTTAATAAACGGCGAAATTTGACACAAAGATTAAACGCTAACTACGTAAATATATTATAATAGAGTTAAAATGTACAGCTACAGTGGCATTTAAAGATATGCCTGAATGTCATAACTCACTTAATTTATATCTAATTCACAAGCCCAATCTTGATTTCTTAATTTTTTCCGTTTGCTAAAGTAAGATCGTAGTACCTACAATACGTTTCATTTGTGTAAGCTAAGAGAGCAACATCTCGAAATCTAGGTACTTTATATCTAACGTACGTTCTCAGAGATGAGTATCACAGTTAACACGACCCTTATCCGAGTTGTGTTTAATACTATTTTTTTATTTGTAAGCCATAAACAGCGCGCGTCCCAGGTGCTCTGGCTTGTTTGACCTAGGATTTGCGAAGTGTTCTTTTAAGCGTATCTCCCCCCGTATTTAAACTTGAAATGAAGAGCCTCCATGCAAACAGTATCGTTGTCGGGGAAAAAAATAAAAGGGTGTCGACGAAGTATCTCGCAATATGAAACGACGAAAGAACCGAATTGAATATTAAATGAAATAATTTATGCCATATTTATCATTTTGCAAATGAACGCTCTTACCTTAATGAGAACGTTGATTCTATTTTTTCGCTTCGTTTGAATGTTCTAAAACTGAAAAGCTAGGTGTATTTAAACTTTCAGTACTCTTTTGGTCAAGAATGATTGTATTTGACACAAAAACGCGTTAAACATTTTACAAATTTTCACGAAAACAAATAGCTACTGATGCAACTCATATACATTTACAAGTGTTTTTATTCTCAAAACTATGTTCATGTTAAAAACCAGGTTATTCACAAAACTGACTCTGCTTATTTGTAGTGTAGTTTTATAAGAGCATGTACACCACTAATGGAAAAGCTAGCAACAAACACCATGACGGGTACTAGCCCTTGTAAATCTGCGTGCAGATTAGTGGGCAGAGGTCGGCGGCCGTAAATCAGGCTGTCTGCGACGGCTATCGGTGACAACACGCCGCGTCACGTGATCGCCACCCCGTACGGGAAGCTGCTATCGCAAGCAAACGTTGTTACACAAATTGCCAGTTAAATACACGTCGAACAGAAAAAAAACAGCAACCCTGGCTGGTTAGTTTTGAAAATAATAAAAACAAACAATTGACACGCGAAATTTGAAATGAAAGAACAAAAGAATCTTTGATTCAATTGTTTTTATTACAAAACAAAAGATTAAAAACTATGATTTTTCAATTTGTTAGTTCGATGTGGTTCGATTGCCTAACAGAATGTGTATTATTCTTTCACATAAGCGATGTGCAAAAGCAGAAGCCTTAAAAGAAAAATAATACCGAACTTTAATGTCTTTGTTTGATAAGCAGCAAAAAAAGACAAAAAGAGATACATTTAAATAAAAATGCCGCAGCGAAAGCAAAACAGATTTAGGTAAAAATAACGGGCCAGGTAACAGTGGTGGGGGAGGGGATCTTCGTTAGGTTTTAATTAAATCGTCCTCAGCGGCCTCTCGCGTTTTAATTCCACCGTTATTAACGCTGTTAAAAACTGAGTAGCTCGGATAAACCATCTGTAGAGACTTCCAACGTAATCCAAAGATTTAAATCGTAGTCATCTCAATAATTGGTTTAAGCATTATTGTTATAGGTAAGTATGTAAAAGACAATAATAATTTACGAATGTAAACAAAACTTACTTTTTGTTTTGTTTTTTTGTCTCGTAGCATCTCGTAGTACGCTTTGCTACGAAGATGCAAATCCCGTAGCACAGCTTCGCTCTTGAATATCTCAATCTCAATGAAACCGATTTAAAGCTTTTAACGTTTAAAAATGAATTGATTTGTATATGTCGTAGGATAATCGTATAAACCGGATCTTTACAAAAATCCTAGGTATATTGTAAAGAACCGCCGGATAATTGAAATCTAAGATATATTTTCGCAATTTTCCGAGCAACTTTTAGGATCTTTGTAAAAATCCCAGTATGTTTCGGACAATTGTAAACTTGAATGCTGATTGGATGATCTAGGAGACGATTTATAATATCTTTTTCACTTCTCATGCTCGTAAAGTTCGTCTTTATGTTGGGTATAGGCTGCATAAAATCGCTTTTTATGCTCTAGTGCAGTGGTTCTTAACCTTTTTGGCTGGCGACCCAAATTAGAAATATATTTGAAGTCCGCGACCCTAATCCTAATATTTTTTATTATTTTCCAGTGACAGGTACCCGCGACTTGTCTGCGTGGACAGTATTTTTGCTTTCCCTCGTGAACTGAATGTCCCTTTTCTGTACCCCTGACTACCTATGCAAAATTTCATGATTGGTTTAGTAGTTAACACGTGAAGGCAGTGCCGGTTTTAGCACTACCAGCGCCCTGGGCGACATTTCTGCGGGTGCCTCCACTTGCGATTCCGAGATTTTCAATTTTATCTGTTGGTTAAAAACGGCAGCGCTATTTTTAGTCAGTTTCATCTACTAATCTTGCTTGTTTATAGTAAAAAACGGCCGCACAGTGCAATTTTTAGTCAGTTTCATCTACTAATCTTGTAATCTCGCTTGTTTATAGAAAAAAATGGCCGCGCAGCGCGATTTTTAGTCAGTTTCATCTACTAATCTTGTAATCTCACTTGTTTATAGGAAAAAACGGCCGCACAGTGCAATTTTTAGTCAGTTTCATCTACTAATTTTGTAATCTTGCTTGTTTATAGAAAAAAATGGCCACGCAGCGCGATTTTTAGTCAGTTTCATCTAATAATCTTGTAATCTCGCTTGTTTATAGCAAAGAAATGGCCGCGCAGCCCGATTTTTAGTCAGTTTCATCCACTAATCTTGCTAATTTTTACTAAAAAATGACCGCGCAGTGCGATTTTTAGTCATTTTTATTCGTCGCGTCACCAGGCAACAATACGATTGATAGTCGACCGGTGGTCGGGCGTTTTCGGCGCCCCACACACGAGGGTGCTCAGTGCAGTCGCACCGCTTGCACCGCCCTAGGGCCGCCCCTGGATTTTACAATGGCCTAATCTTAAACGGCGCATGGTAGCGAGCGATGAAATTTCGGCGAGATATTGCCAAGTTGTTGTGATTATGTGTTGCCATTGCCATCATAACGATTTTGTCGCTAAAAGGGAATTTACAACAGTAAGTAGGACTCCCCTGCGGTGCCTCTTTATATCCGGCGTAACAAACAAATAAATGGACTTTGCATTTATAATATGCCGAAAACTGAGAACTAACATGTTGCGATTGTAAACTGATGGTAGTAAAACGCAGTCTGTAGTCTACTTTGTGCAATGACACTGATCGACCTATCAATAAAAAATATTCGCAATAAAAAATGTAAAATTTTATCACTTCTTAAAGTCGTTTGGGGGCCCGCGACCCAACCCAATACCTTTCGCGACCCGAATTTGGGTCGCGACCCGAGGTTAAGAATCACTGCTCTAGTGCATAAAGTAAAATCTTCGTCTAAGTCTTAGACTTTAAGACAAAGGTCGTCAGGTAAACAGCCACACACGCAATTTAACTTCGTTAAATTAACTTGTTATTTCATTGTTTCTTCATTTTTTGTTGTGTTATACTTAATACATTTTTATTTTTGAAAATGGGTATCAATTTTATTGAAAGACTGTGATATTTTTTTTTTCAATTTTTGGATATGGGTATCAAATGAAAGACCTTGATGAGCACATTCCAAAATTATATTTTTTTAATAAAAAAAAATAGTTTTTTTTTTCAATTTTTGAATATGGGTATCAAATGAAAAGCCTTGATGAGCACATTCCAAAAATATAGAATTTGTCACTAAAATTTAAGATTTTTTTTTAGATTTTTACATTATTGTTGTTGAATTTCCTCACAATCGAAGTGAAAAGCAGAGTGTATAACTCGTACATAAAACCCATTTTATGCACTTGTTGTACAATTTACTATAGTCTGATTGGTCAGAACATTATATTGCTGATGGGTTTTGGGATTAATTTGCAATTTTTCGTAATTAAATTCTTCAATTACAATTTTAACAACATTAATTCGCTCGAAGTCCATTCAGGTTTTGCACAACCATAAACCATGCACTGTAGAACGTTCTTAACTCTGTGTAGAAAAGTTATTTTTCAATTGTAACCTCTAAATTGTCTGCACTGATCGAGGCCGGCACTCGTATAACATTCAATTTACTTAACTCATAGTACATGAATGTCTCTTGATTATTGTGAGCACTCAGTTTTTTTAAAATAAAAAACGTAAAATTCATACAAAACACAGGAAAAGTATTTGACAATAATCACAACAATAACAATGGACGCAGTAATATTGCCGTTAGCCAATCAGAGCTGATGGATATCAGACGCAACGCAAAGTGATGGTCATTCACGATTTACCAAAGATACACTGGATTTTTGTAAAAATCCTAAACATTACTCGGACGATTGTAAAAATCTGTCTTAGATTCAAAATTATCCGGAATTTCACAATCGTACTAGGATTTTTGTAAAAATCCTATTTGTACAATTATCCTACGACATATACATACTTACTTAAATATTTTTAATGAGCAAAATTTCTTATAAAACAGACAATGCTATTAATGTTGACAACAAATAGGTGCCTTGTCTACAGAAAGGAAAACCACTTTGAAAGTATTGCTTTCTCTGTGCTTTAAAAAAAATTGGGTTGCACTCCGGGAGTTTGAATATTGTTGTGCATTTTTGATATTTTGGAATGGTCAGGGAATAATTTTGCACGAATTGCCGTCTTACGAATTTACTCTGCATTTGAATTTACGAATACAGAACAGTATTGTACGAATGTCTTATTATTAAAGGCCGGATTTGCGGTGGCAGGAATACAAACTTGCTAGTGATTACCAAATTATCGTAAATGTTTTTATATATCGATGTTTTGAAAATATTTTTGAAGTGGAACTTTTTTGATCGCGTCTGTATTTATTTTTTGTATTTTACCAAGGAGGATGTATTTCTTAAAAAAATGACATTCTACTTCACTCATTTTGACTTTGCTATCTTTGCATCAGGAAAAACTGCAGTGAATTTTATTATTTATACATTTCACGATTTCCACTTTTCTTAATGTAGGTAGGTAATTTCTACTATTTCCGACAGTAAGTCTATATATCACGTTACATAATTATATTTTTTTATCGATAAATTACACAAATAGATAATCAAGTTGTCCACGCACTATTAAACGTCATTTTATTCGTGCTACCGCAAATCCGGGGTCTGCTTATTATACATAGCTTGACAGAAAGTCTAGAGTTTTGACATTGAATTAAAAAATTTGACCGTTGCTATGGTGACACAAGTGTTTACGTCTTAAAATGTTGCGCCGCCATTTAGCAGCCGCGCCCCGTAGAAAGAGAGGGGGACACTTCCGCCGCCGGCTGTCTACTCTCCCTCCGTCACCGGATGTGACGAATTTTCGATCAGGGTCACGTGATTCTTACTGACGCGAGTTTAGCATTGTTTCCCCATTACAAAAAAGCGTACAACGCCACTAAAGAAGTTTTCACTTCAAAAATACTAATTCATTTTTTCGTAGCTGCTCTATGGTTTTGTCTTGCGGGAGAAGTGGCCGCAGTGTTTCCGCAGCGGAACATCCGCGATAAGACGCTCGACTTAGCCGCCAGCGCCCAACTGTTTGGATTTTAATATCGCATTTAAGTGCTGTTCCAAAGATGTCGTCTCCTAAGTACTAATTTGTCCGAATTCAAAACGATTGAGCCGTTTTCTGGAGTTTCATTAAACGTTTATTGTATCTTTAATGAATGTCCTCGTTCATAATATTAGAAATTGACCCTTATTAATTAAAGTTTTACTTAAGTATATTAAAAAGCTTTGATTCCATGCTTGCAATGAAAATCGGGTTGCACTCCGGGAGTGCCGGCAGAAGTGAAAACTTGAATATTAACGTTGTGCATTGTTGATATTTTGGAATGGTTAGGGAATAATTTTGCACGAATTACTTTAATTATCAATATAAAAGTACTATCATAATAGCCGTAGAAAGAGAGGGGGATACTTCCGCCGCCGGCTGTCTAGTCTCCATCCGTCACATCCGTCTTACGAATTTTCGATCAGGGTCACGTGACCCTGACTGACGCGAGTTTAACATTTATTCCCCATTACAAAAAAAGTGTACAACGCCGCTAAAGAAGTTTTCACTTCAAAATTACATATTTTTTTATATTTTGAATGTTAAACTTAGTAAATGATCCTATCCTCATAAGGATAAATATAAATCGGAGCTCTGTTGGCGCATTTGCGCTTTCAATAATCCCATGCACACTGAGAGTTGAAACTTGCAACCGCAGCAAAACCAAAAGCTGTCGAGTGCAATAACACCGCGCGCCGGTTCAACCATACATGACATACATCCCAACAAACATTATGGCTGCAAATAGAGCATACTTTAGAACCTAAAATGTTATGAAGGTAGAGAAGTAGCTGCAATTATAGTTTGTGATGACAAAAGAGTGTTAGTAACAAAATATAACGCTTATAGTGACAAAGTATATAAGAGCCATGTACGAAAGTTAAACACGTAGAGCAGCGATGATTATCCCTACAATATAGACCAAAGCTTCTGTGTTACAGTTTTGAACAAATCTTACGACTGTAAGATCAAAATAAGAAGTTAACAGTTACTATTAACTTCTAAAGTTCTAAGCAAGCTACCTCAAACTCTTTCGGAGCTTTGAAGTTGCACAAAAGGAGCAATTAACGCTACTGGCTCTACAATATTGTTCATTAAATCTTTTACAACACTAAACTCCTAAAGGGATACAAAACTCCCTTGTATAATTTAGGGCTGAATGGGATATTTCTCCATATTAATAGAACTTAAAGTGTCAAGTATAGCCTCCATATTATTTAAGGTTACTAATAGAACTTATAGTGTCAAGTACAGCCTCCATATTATTTAAGGTTGAATTATTGATTTCGTTACCCACCATTTTAAGATTTTGAAGTTAATTAAAAACAGTAAAACGTACGAACCGAAAACATAATAAGTATATATTTTTCTTGCGTTCTAATAAGGTTCTAATACCACTTTTAAATCAATAGGCAAAGTTTTGTTACATACCTAGACAGAAGCGCGTCTTACATACCTATTTAGTAAAAAAATGTTTTGCTCCATGTGAAGCAAAAAATATTTTTAAATAAATACACAACAAAGAGTGGGCCCTTCAATTATTTGATAATAATTGACCCAGCGAGCACGAAGTGCGAGCGAAGCGTCTCTGCATCAGCTTCTGCAAAAATTCTTTCGTATGCCCGGTTGTCTTGTGTATTCTTTCGTATGACCTGTACGTTGTTCCGCATTTCTCAACCGATTCTCGTGAAATTTTGTGAGAAGGTTCGAAAGTTTATAGATTTATTTTTGTCGAGCCAATAAGGAATGTCCGAAAAAAATAAAATTCGCTGAATATTTTTTGTAGGTAGGATAAGCTCCCTGAGTAATAGAAAAAAGTTTCAAAATTTTCAGTTGCGTATAACTTAAAAAAAAAAAATTCTTAGACTTCACAAATGTACGAAAGTAACAGCAGAATGGAAATTATACCTTTGCCACCACCTGCCACAACCACAACATAGCATTAAAAAAAAAGTTTTGACATTTTGTATTGAAACTTTTTTTCGATCGAGTTTTTGGCGGGATTTTGTCGAGTTCAGTTCGGTGACTATTTTAATTATTCTCAAATTGATTCATAGTGGATATTGTGTCTTAAAATTGGTGCAGTTTTGTGGTACAAGTGTCTACGCAACTGAACAATATGTGGGATGATGGAAATAGGCGCGATCTTGGTTGTGTGAAGCTGAGACTTTTATTGTAGTCGCTACCTCGGCAAAACTTACCGAGTAAACTGTCTTGATATACTTGCTGCCAAATGCTCCAAGCAGCATTGGAATGTGATGCACCCGCATTTTAATGTAAACTGAAACAATCTACTAGAAAATCAAGAAATACTGAACTATTCAAAACATGACACTGGCAAAAATTACTTCCACGAGGAAAGTAGTTTGCCATAACAAAAATAAGAAGAAGAAGAAGAAACTTTTTTTCAAGGAAATTGTAAGTAGTTGTACGAAGTACTTACAATTTCCTTGCAATTTTGTAATACTATGTTGTGGTTGTGACAGGTGGTGGCAAAAGTATTATTTCCATTCTGCTGTTACTTTCGTACATTTGCGAAGTCAAAGAGACTTTAATTTTTAAAAAAAGTTTTACGCAACCGAAAATTCTGAAACTTTTTTCTATTACTTAGGGAGCTTATTCCTACCTATAAAAAAATATTCAGCCAATTTGATTTTTTTCGGACATTCCCCATCTTTTGGAATTTTTCAAAATGGCGAAGATATGGTAAAAAACAGATTTCAGTCCGACTTCCCAGCTTTGCCCGTTCTCTTCTACAGGTCGCATTTCTCAACCGATTCTCTTGAAATTTTGTAAGCAAGTTTGAAAAATAAATAGATTTTTTATGCCAAGCCAATTTATTGATCTTTTCTAAAATGCTGGAGATTGGAAAAAAATCATATTTCAGTCTGGCTTTCCGGCGCTGTCTGTTCTCCTTTACAGGTCGCATTTCTCAACCGATTCTCGTGAAATTTTGTGAGCAGGTTCAAAAATAATATAGATTTTTTTTACCACGCCAGTTTTTTAAAATTTTTGAAAATGACAGAGAAATTTAAAAAAAACATATTTCAGTCCGGCTTTTACAGTTCTGTCTGTCCTCCTCAACCGATTCATATGAAATTTCGTGAGAAGGTTTGAAAATTATATAAATTATTTTTGTCGAGCCAGTTTTTCGAAATTTTTCGAAATGGCGAAGATATGTAAAAAAAACATATTTCAGTCCGGTTTTCTGGCGCTGGCTGTTCTCCTCTACAGGCCGCATTTCTCAACTGATTCTCGTAAAATTTTGTGAGCAGGTTTGGAAATAATATAGTTTTTTTTTGTCAAGCCAGTTTTTTTAAATTTTGTAAAATGGCGGAGATATGTTAAAAAAACATATTTCAGTCTGTATTTTCAGCGCTGTCTGTTCTTCTCTACAGGTCGCATTTCTCAACCGATTCTCGTGAGCAAGTATGAAAACTGAATATTGCTATCGTGGGGCTCAGCTGCCAGTATCCTTACTAATATTATAAATGCGAAAGTCCGTTTGTTTGTTTGTTTGTTTGTTACGCCTTCACGTCTTAACTACTGAACCGATCATCATGAAATTTTGCATATACGTTGTCAGGAGTACACAGAAGAACATAGAATACCTGTCATCCCGAAAAAAACTATTGTTCCCGAGGGATAGCAAAAAACATTCCACGCAGACGAAGTCGCGGGCGGCCGCTAGTTGAAAATATTTTTGTACTCCAAAAAAGAGCTGTTCGCGCCATATCCAATCTTCGGCAAAGAGATAGCTTGAGAGAATTGTTTAAAAAAATAAATATCTTAACTTTGGCAGGCCAATACATATATGAAAATTTAGTTTATGTAAGGAAACACTATGATTCATTTGCTAAAAACAGAAATATTCACCAGTTTAATACAAGAAGATAAACTTGCGGTTCCAAGATTTAGGCTTGCAAAAACTAGAGGTTCATTTATGGGTAAGGCCTTTATTAATAAAGTTCCGCAACAAGTGATTGATCTTCCTTTGCATGAATTTAAAAACCATGTTAAAAAAATGCTCAAGAGTAAAGGTTATTATAAAGTAGACGATTATCTTAAAGATCAGAATGCGTGGAAATGATGTAACACATAACTTGCTACTATAAGTACTTTGTTGAAGTAATATAATAAGTCTATGTTGTTGCCAATAATCCTGTCACCCTGTTGTAATTATCTGGTAACGATATATTCAAGTTTGTAAATATCGTTACTTATGGCTATGATATGATAAGTTTGTTGCGCCCGTTCTTCTTGTCAGCTAAAAAAGTCTGGAACGGGTGGTAGGAAAATATAGACGATTCAGAAGTACTTAATTATTAAGTTTATTTAAATAAAGCTTATTTGACTTTGACTTTGACTTTAACTATAGAATTTTTTTGCTAAACCATTTTTTTATTGTTTTTTTTTTAAACGGATGAGATGTTAAAAAAATACATATTTCAGTCCGGCTTTCCGGGCGCTGTCTGTTGTCATCTACATGTCGCATTTCTCAACCGATCCCGGTGAAATTTTGTGAGCAGGTTTGATAAATATATAAAATTTTTTTTGAGGCAGTTTTTTTAAATTTATTAAAATGACGGAGATATGTAAATAAAACACATTTCAGTCCGACTTTCTGGGTGTTTGTTCTTCTCTACAGGTCGCATTTCTCAACCGATTCTGGTGAAATTTTGTGATCAGGATTGATAATTATATAGAACTGTTTAGTCAAGCCAGTTTTTCCAAATTTATCTAAAAATATTTACCCATTTCGGAAAATGATCAAAATTAGAAGCATTAGCTACATAGTTGCGAATAACTCACGTACTGAGTGCTTTGAAAACTTCATGGCGACATTTTATTTCTGTACAATTTGAGCCACTTTTTATCGCGAGGTCTACAGCTCACGGAGCTACTAGTATATATGTTACGGCTTATACCCGAAGTGTGGCTAAACCTAGTTCTAGCCGGCTTAAACTAGGTGTAGCCGATAGCTGTTGGCTAAAACTAGGTGTAGCCGATAGCCGTTGGCTAAAACTAGGTGTAGCCGATTTGCTCGCGGCTAATACAAGGTGTAGCCGACTAAAACTAGTAGCATGGGGTATTAAGAAAATTATTTCTGTTGACTGTTAAAAAAAAATAACCTCGAAATTTAAGGCTCACGCTACGCTGCGCTTCGCGCTCGCCTTAAATTTCTAACTTATATTCGGGACCTACAGGAGTAAAGCAGATCGGTTCACATTGGAGACTCATCGTTTCGATCGGACGTGTCGTAATTGTAAATGTAATATTAATAAATCATTGCAAAATTGTGACCTACCTGAACTTTACGCGGAAGTGGCATTAGTCTGTGTCATTCGTTCTATATACTTGAATTATTTTAATAAGTGTAAATTAGTGATTTATAAAATGGATGGTAGCCCCTTTAACCGACGGAGCGAGCTAACGGCCCGCAGCCCGCCGCCGACGCCCTCGCGCCCGCCCCCAGCGCCTGCGCCTGCCCTACAGGAAGATGAGTTCCCAGAATTGGTGTCCACGCCTGAGATCCAGAACTGGATGAAGATGCCTGTGAAGGTAAACTAAATTCGGATCAAAAAATCTGAATCAATAATTTGTGCCGAAAAGTAAGCCATGGGACTTCACAAATGGCTGTGCAATACCAGTCCCTTAAGCAAAAAACTATACAGACCCATTTTTCCCTGCAAGAACTTAAAGAAAAACACAACCTCTCACAGCGGCTTCAAGATCTGAAACAAACCATCGAAGAGTCCTCAAAACCCGCCGCGGATGCAGTTTCCTTCGCCGACATGGTTAAAAAAAGTCCTCACAACTTTATTCAGCCCGTTAATGTCAACTCTGTGGCAATAGGAAACATGCATCAATTTTTTTTTGTATCAAAAGTATAATGCGTGAGAAAATCAACTGTAATATTAAAACTTTTCTCTTGTGTTTTTTTCTCGTGATATAGTTACATGAAGTTAACAACGCAGCAGCACCCGCCGAAAACGCTCTATACAAAAAGGTCAACATTTGTGACGTCACTTATGTCACGTTTCAGTGCATTAGTATCTCGGTTGGAGCGATCCGAGAGCTACTCGCGGTCTGCGAGTCCTATGCCGCCTCACATGGGTTGATTAACAATGTCAAGAAGAGTGAGTATATGGTCTTTCAGGCAGGAACCCGGTGCCCATTAGTCTTTCCACCTATTAAATTGAACGGGGCTGTCTTGAACAAGGTACAGCAATTCAAGTATCTCGGGCACTGGGTTACTGAGAACCTGAAGGACAATGTTGATATTGAGAGAGAGAGCGCAGAGCATTGTCGATTAGAGCAAACATGCTGGCCCGAAGATTTGCACGGAGTACGGACGCGGTCAAAATATCACTTTTTAAAGCATACTGCACGTCGCTATACTCTTGCAGTCTTTGGGTTAAGTACACACAGAAATCGCTCAATGTTCTGAAAGTGCAGTACAATAATGCTTTCAGGGTGCTGCTGGGGTTGCCTCGCTTTTGTAGCGCATCTGGCATGTTCGCTGAAACGTACACGGACAGTTTCTCAACAGTTTTGCGCAAGAAAATGGTGTCCTTGATAAACAGAGTGAAGGGCAGCACCAACACCATCCTGAAGGTCATCGCTAATAGGCAACATGTTTGCCCTTTAATGTGGCATATGGCTCAAACTACTATGTCTAAATTAGTTATAGAATACTAACATAGTTTTAAGAATTATTGTTACTAACAAAAATATGGATCTTGTTGCCTGAATGAAATAAATAATAATAATAATTAGTATGGAGTTAGCCAAAAATTTTCAAATATCTCCATAAATAATGCGTTTAAGTACATATGTGTCATACAAAATATTATTGCTTTTTGATGTTCTATCCGATTGTTAAGGGCATTATATCCGAAAACGAAAAAAAAAATTCGTTATTTTCCCTTGTGTGATAAAACTAAAGTAATACATTTTATTTTTTATTTTTCTGTTTCATCATGTTTTTATACGTGTCCGCAGCGATCAAGCTCAAATTTATCAAAATCACCGGACTTATGCATGATGTTCCCTATTCACCCCACTGACAAAATGAAGTCGAGCGAGGAGACAAAGGCCCTCGTTCAAAAAATCATCAGACCAGACCAAATGAAGCTGCATGTGAGGAGCCTGCGTAAAACTAGGAACGGCGGTGTAATTATCAGCACAGATACTAAGGACGTTATCGAGAAACTTAAGCAAACGGATCAACTAACGACCTCTGGCCTAACTGTGAATGAATCACATAAACGCAAACCTAGAATCGTGGTCATCGGAGTGCCCGTATGTATGGAGGAAACGGAAGTTTTCAACTGCATATACCATCTTCTGCAATCTTATCTTATTATCTTAACTTATCTTATATTATTATCAATCTGCAAACTTAGCCGACAAGCTTAGCGGCATGACACTCGCGACATTTTTGACCTCTATTAAATTAAGCCATAAATCGGGGAAAAGGACTCCGAGACCTGTAATTATATTACAGAAGTTCCTGCACAAATTCGAAAACTCTTAATTATGAACGACCGGGTATTTGTAAATTGGTCTTCGTGCCCAGTGAGAGATTTTACCTCGTGACAAGGTGCTACAAGTGTCAGCAATACGGTCATGCTGCTAAGACATGCCGGGAGGAGGCCACCACCTGTGGTCACTGCGGCGATATAGGTCATACTATAAAGGACTGTGCTAAGAAGGCCGAGCCAGCAAAATGTGCAACATATTTGCACTTCAAGAAGCCCGCAGATCACAAAACTGGTGATGTTGACTGTCCTGCGAAAAAGATTGCCGAAAAAAGGTATATCAGCTCGATTGATTATGTGGGCACCCAAGACGGTTCTCACACTGGCACCGCGCGCGGTCGCGGGGCTCCCGCTCGCGTGTTTTACTTTGTATGTAAGTACATCAATTTCTATAGAAAACCGCTTGGTCCAACACACCGAGGCCGCGCCTCCGGCGAAAAGCGAAAGATTTTATTTATTTATTGCCGATAAGCGAGCGCCGACAGACCATCGGTCACCAACCAATCGTTCATAGACGCGTATCAAATACGTATATTTGCCGTATCTTTTACAACGGAATTCTTAAACAGACTGTATTGATTCCGGATTTTTAAAATACAAGTCCTTAGTTATTGAAAGTTAAATATCCATTTGCGGCTGGTAACTGCCAACGTAAACGCAACGCATCGCACCCGTGTGACGACATGCTGGGGGGTGGCGACCGCAGCATAATCACACTGCACTTCTGTCTGCCGCAGAGCCGTCCTGTTACATTAGGTAGCTCGGAAAAATGATATTTGATACGTAAGTATGGTAGGATCCAAACAAAATAATAAAATCAGTTTAGATAAGCATGCCAGATAAGTCGCAATTTCGATACACGGTGTAGTTTCAGCGATGAGCAACCTTGCTCATTAAATTAAATTAGACAACTTCACTTTGGCAATTTTATTGTATTTATTTAAGACTAGCTTTTGCCCGCGACTTCGTCTGCGTGGACTTTAGAGAACCTTTGACCCAGACGAAAAGCAAAACTATCTGTGTGCTATTCCAAATCCGTTCAGCCGTCTCCAAACAGAACGCGCACTTAGCGCGCGCTAGAGCGCTAACCTGACGTTGCGCTATAGCGCCGAATTGTGTTGTAGGCGCTAGCAGTACGCAGCGCTAGCGCTGTGTTTGACATAAAACTATGCAAGTCCTACAACACAATCTCGTATGGGTTGATTTTCAGAAATCACGAAATATGCGTTAGCTTATTTGTTTAAGTCAAAGTCAAATCAGTTTTATTCAAATAAACTTAATAATTAAATACTTTTGAATCGTCTATATTTTCCTACCACCCGTTCCAGACTTTTTTAGCTGACAAGAAGAACGGGCGCAAGAAACTTATCAGCTGTAACAGCCATAAGTAACGATATTTACAAACTTGAATATATCGTTACCAGATAATTACAACAGGGTGACAGGATTATTGGCAACAACATAGACTTATTACATAATAATATATTACTTCAACATAGTACTTATAGTAGCAAGTTATGTGTTACATGATTTCCACGCATTTTGATCTAAAATAATCTAGGGTTAATAAATAAATATCTTGTTATTCGTATGGGTAATACTGGTGTTTATTTAACTTAGTTGTTTTACGTTAGATTTGACACCTAACCATTAAAAAGTCACAAATAAATAATTATTAAAAAATCACATTAACAAAATTTATACAAACATAATCTCATTTAATCTAATTTTACTTGATTAAAGAATTTTACATAAGTATCAATAAATTAAAAATATATTTTTGTTTTGCTTTTAAAAACACTTTCATTAGGTACCTATACGATTTTTTTTATAACAAGAAAATAACATTTTATTACATTTACAACTCAAAATATAACTATAAACACACATTTGTCTTCCAGACCATTAGCGTTGATACGACTGGTACGGACGAGCACACTACTGCGCTCAGCGCTCACTCACACGCTCCGCGCAAACTTGTTATTTACCTCAAATTTTTTTTAAGTAGACCAATGTCATAATTCGAGGTGTTTTTAAAATCAACCCGATATCGCGTTTTGTTTACGAGATATGATTTTTTTCTCGCCGAAACCGGGCGAAAATCGACCAAATTTTTCACATTTTGCGATTTTCAAAAAAAGATTTTGAGATTTTTGTAAATTTTTTTTTTCAGTTTAGAGCCCTTGATTAGACGCGTCATTTGATATCTCAATCATTTACATAGCTCTAATATCTACGACACCAGGGTGATATCGCACTTTGGCTGAAAATCGGGCCTATACAGATGCCTCAAAAAACATTTTCAATGTTAAAAGTTATTATTAAGATATTTCGAAGTTAAAACTGATGCATTACATTCCTATTTCTTGCACAAAAGATCGTAAAGATTGAAAAATCAATCAGAATTTTTATAGGTTATACAAAAAATGATGGATTATGTTACTAATTACATTGACTGATTACAGTACCACATATGTTCTTTTATTCAGATCACATCTGTTTTAAGGTACTTATACACATCAACTTTGTCTAGGGATACAGGTGTTATTTTCATACAAACGAGGTAACTTTGAAGCCTTGGTTTTCTGTGTAGGGATATACCGTGCTGTAATCTGATGATGGCCATCCAAGGACTGAATGGAGAAGATTCAGATCGCTATACACACCCAACTGATCTGATCAGCATTCTAAAAGATTAATGGGTTAGAGGTCTCAGTTTGAGGATTTCCATACATTTTCATGCTATTTTCACGTTTTTTTTAAACATTTTGCGCATTTGGCGCATTTGACAAGCATTTTACGGTTTCAAGGCTTGCGGCTGGAGCAAAGCAGAGACAGGCATTTTTTTGTAGTGAGTCTCGCTGTGAAATCTTGCGTACATGCTCCAATCACGCAAGCCTTGCTATGCAAGCTACCCGTCTGCCCGGATGAAACCACATATTACAAGATTAGTGGAGATAAAAATGGCGCAGCACGGGCCCCGTTTTTTACTATAAACAGACAAGATTAATTGATGAAACTAACTAAAAATCGGCAATATTTTTTAGTAAAGACAGCCAAAAGTACAAGATTTACGGATGAAACTGACTAAAAATGGTGCTGCGCGACCGTTTTTTAGGGTTCCGTACCAAAATGGTAAAAAAGGAACCCTTTTGGTGTGATTCAGTCTGTCTGTCTGTCTGTCTGTCTGTCACAGCTGTATATCTCGAGAACTACTAATGGTATCAACTTGAAATTTGGAATAGTTTAAGATGACATGTGCCCAACTATTTTGCAAATAAGAAAAAA
The DNA here is from genome assembly GCA_943789525.1 of Agriphila geniculea. Lineage (NCBI taxonomy): Eukaryota > Metazoa > Arthropoda > Insecta > Lepidoptera > Crambidae > Agriphila > Agriphila geniculea. The sequence goes on along the minus strand of OX038870.1, from coordinate 21,127,358 downwards.
ATAAAAAAATAATAATTTTTCTACAACAGGGACTGAAAACGAAAATAATACTTCAATGACACCACAACCCCATATAGATACAAACAACTTAACACCACTAACACAAACGACATTACCACCACAAACACAAAGACCAGACTCACCAATAAAAATTTAAAGTTAGGTGACTAGGGCATGTGGGGTATCATATGAAAGAGCGCTGTTTGCACATTTTAAAACATTTTTTTCTTTTTTCTTAGGCCGCATAGTTTTCGACTTATGATGAAAAATGTAAAAAAAATACCGTTCCCCCCCCTTTATCTCCGAAGTTTGCAAAGAGAAAAATCTGAAATAATTCTATGTGATAGTAGTTTATGTAAAGATTACAGGAAAAATAAAACGATGTCTCAATATAACACACTTTTTTAGAAATTCAAAAAACAAACAAAAATTATTTTGTTTCACTACCAGTCAACAGATGGCGCTGTCCTAAGCATGCTAACCTAAGAAAAAAAGTAGTTCCACTATCGGTTAAGAGATGGCGCAACCTAATGCTACAATAATAAATTGGTTGCTGGGTACGAATAAACGAAGAATAAGTTCCTACTTAGTAATATAAACAGTTTGCAATGTGGAGTGGCTGAAACGTTTTTCAGTCACCATAAGCAGCTGTGGTTAAGATTTGTAAATTAACTGTCCGCCTGTTCGCCCTTCCATCTGTCTGCCGTTTATCCTACTTTTTTAAAGACTGTATTAAAGTAACATATCCAAATATATTTATGACTAGCTTTCGCCCGCGACTTCGTCCGCGTGGACGTGGAAAATAGTTCCATATAGTTTGATGGTCCCTCATATTCGTAAGGCCTTTGTAAGGCTATACCAAACAGTTTGTATTTATTGATGTCATATTATTAGTCGTCAACTTGGCTATCTATTATTGGTATATTGGTATATGCACGTCCTACAACACAATTCAGCGCTACAGACTACAGTGCGACGTTAGGATAGCACTCTAGCGCGCGCTAAGTACGCGTTCTGTTTGACAAAGCCATCTTTCACATTTATAATACAACGTGTTCCAAAAATTAAACGATTTCAGAGTTGGTCCCATAGTAAAAGTTGTTCAGTTTGATGGTCCCTATCTACCATATTCGGGATTAGGGGTATTTTTGTAACACGTTGTATAAGTAGGATATAAATGTTCAGTTACTTTCACATTATTATAATATTAGTACGATATCCATAACCCGTTCATGCCCCGTTCCCGTACCCGTTCTCGTTCCTGTTCCCGTTACCGTATTATTTCAGCCCTTTAGGAGTTTTAAGCATTTCCACCCTGTTGAACTTCAAAATTAACAAAAAAGAAAAACCTCCTTCACAAAACCTGAAATAAAAACAGCTTCAAAATTAAATACCTCTAAAAAAGCGAGAAACTTCAAAAAACCAGAAACAAAAACAGCTTCAAAATTAAATACCTCTAAAAAAGCGAGAAATAATATTCAAATCATTAGTTATGCATAACATTATTAATAAAACACGTCTATTGAAGTCGGGTGGGGCTGGAAGACAACTTTTTTTTTATATTTCTAAAAACCCCACCCGACTTCATTAGACGTGTTTTATTAATAATGTTATGCATAACTAATGATTTGAATATTATTTCTCGCATTTGGGTTTAAAAGTACTCCCACCACGAAGTTTTAAGTTGAAATGTGTATTTTTTTTATTCCATACAAATTTTGAACCCCCATTTCACCCCTTTAGGAATGGAACTTCCGAAAATCCTTTCTTAGTGGATGTTTAGATTGTATAAAGTATCTATGTAGGTATGTAAAAAAAATACAAAATTTCAAGTCTCTAGGTCCAGTGGCTTGAGCTGGGCGTCAGTCTGTCAGTCACCCCTTCATTTTTATATTAGAGAAAATGACGCTCGGGGTCAGTAATTTATTTTTTAATAATTTATTTAGAAATGTAGCTTTATCAAGAAATTTAGTACCGGTTCTCCCGGTTATATTCACTCAAGCAAGATCGAACTACTCAAGACAATTTAATTTTATAAAAGAAGCGCCATCTAGCTTCAAATAGATATATTAAAAGAACACCAAAGCAGCAGATACAGATAGTGCGGTTTTTGAAAACCTCGTGGTCAAGCTCAAACTGTATGTTGTTTAAAAATTCTCTTAATAGATGTCTATGATGAGAATTTTTAAACATAATACAATTTGAACTACTTATTTACCTATTTATTTTATTTATTTCTACAAAACCGACGACCTTGAAATATTTACGCGACAATCTTAAAAGTATTTCCAATCTAACATAAAAAATTGAATGAAATCGGACTACGCGTTAATGAATAACAACCAAGTACACATTTTGACTTTCATGCCCTCTCCCAAGGGAACGGTGCTGAATTTCGAGATAAAAAGTATACGTTGACCTTCCTCGTAATATGAACTCAAATCATGCCAAGTTTCATTTGAATTCATTCAGTAGTTTCGGAGTCCATAGAGGACGTGAAACCGACAGAAAGACAGACAGACAGACAGACAGACAAAAATAAAAAAAATACAGTTTTGGCTTCAGTATCGATTCTAGAGAGCCCTCCAAACATTTTTTTCAAAATATCTTCAATGTACAGAATTGGACCTGTTACAGCTTTATTATAAGTATAGATTGTACGGGACCCTCGGTGCGCGAGTCCGACTCGCTCTTGACCGGTTTTTTTTACTAAAGACAGACATGATTAGTGGATGAAACTGACTAAAAATCGCGCTGCGCGGCCGGTTTTTTACTATACACAAGCAAGAGTATAAAGTCTGTTCATCCTTACTTGTCTTATTTAGTAAACAGTTTTTGACAGTTGTCATACGTCTTTTAAACTTAAATCATTATTTAAAAATATGTTAGTAAGTTAATTATTATTAATTTATTAACAATTTATTTCGTAATCTATGTGTGGAAAATCATTTGTTTTATTTTATAAATGATTATTTAAGAGTTGGGTGAAGATTGTTTACCATATAAGACAAGTAAGGATGGACAGACTTTAAGTATAACAGTGTAACTGACTACAAATGGTGCTGCGCGGTAGTTTTTTAACTAAAGAACAAGATTGGTGGATGATACTGACTAAAAGTGGCGCTGCGCGGCTGTATCTTTTATTATAGACAGACAAGATTAATGGATGAAACTGACTAAATATCGCGCTGCGCGGCCGCTTTTTTTTTCTATATGCAGGCAAAAGAACAAGATTAGTGGATAAAACTGACTAAAAATCGCGCTGCGCGGCCGTTTTTTTAACTAAAGACAAACAGTTTTCTAAAAAATCAGGCGTTTTGTGCATCCTAAGGCATCCTACCGTACATAGATATCTATGTAAGGTAACCCTAGACCCGAGTTTTAATACCTAATTATGTACAGTTGCATACAAGACTCTATCTACACCCATTTTTTTTATTATGGAAACAAACAATATTTTAATACATATGGATTAAAAACACCCATGATATTTATCTAAACCCATGATATGTATCATCTATAAAGGTTTTGACTTTGTCTTTGACTTTTACTTTCCTCTCCCTCCTCGTCATTGTCTTCCGCAAGAGTGTTATAATGTTGTACTGAATTTCATAATGCAACCCTCGCGCGTGGGCGCGCGGCGCTGCAGGACCAGCTCTCGCTCGGGATATTGTAATGATGGCAGTAAGCTAACTGTTTCAGAACTAGAGGACAGAACAGAACTATAGAACAGAGGATTTAAAGCATGGGTGTAGATCTTGGTACTCGACACCTTCAGATATCGATAGTTTTGTTCCGAAACTTTTTTGGTACCGATACTTTTGATAAGATACTGGTATCGAGTAAAGTATAATAGGGATGCTCCGATCCGAACCGATCTTTTGAAAGATCGGATCGGCAGGCATACGATCCGGCGATATTCGGATCGGATCGAGACCATACGATTTTTAGCCGGATCGATACAAAACTTGAAAGATCGGATCGCTTGGATCGTATGAATTAAAACGCAGTTTGTTTACAAAAAATGGGCACTTACTTAGGTTTAATTGTTACGAACTTTATCTTTGTTTACATTTTGAACATGGCGGCATCAATCATCATCATTCAAGGTACTTGTTTACAAGTTTTAAATGAGTTTTTTCTATTTATTGGGATCGACAAACAGTTTCATCATAAGTACCTAATGTTTTTTAATTTTTATATATTTATTTGCAGGGATAACAAACGGTTGTATGTACAAACGATTATTAAGTACTAATTATACAGCCAGCCACATTATCCTCAATGTTAAGCTAATCTTAAATAGTAGATTTAATAATTGTGAGACCAACACCCTCAACTACAGCTTAAAAACTTTATTGAATTGTTTTATTTTTTTCTTGACATAGCAATATACTACTTCATTTTGTGTTGTTTTGTTCTGGCAACACCATTGTTTACCTTTTTTCTAAGAAATTGATAATTGGACTTTACACAGTTGAATTAATCTAATATCAAATAATCAATTATTTCGGCATCGATTATCATCCCTACTCGCCCGCCAGCCAGTTTTGCTAACGGTACTGAGTGTTCGATTTCACTACGTCATTTTGACGTCATCAACATGGTCGCCACGTGCATTACCAATTGACGGGGATTATATAACACTTTATCGTTTCCTAAAATATTGTCAAGCAAAATCAACATAGTTCCCGCCAAATCACTTTTTTAAATTTCTTTCCTTTTTAAATCAGAGTTAGCAGCACTGACGTCCATTATACAAAGTACTTGTATAATGGACGTCAGTGGTTAGCAGCAATCATTATTTAAATTTGGAACAAGTAGGATAGAAACGAATAATACGTACGTAAAAAAAATTATTGATATCGGCTGGCTGAATAGAATAGAGCTAATCCATTGAGATTGGCACCTTTTGGTGCGATTAAAAGAAAACTGTGCATTAATGAAACATACATTTTTATTGCTCTAGACTAGAGTCTAGAGAGCATTAGAGAATCGCGTTGTACTGAGTTTTTAGTGTGAAATTGTGATGAAATTAAAGCATAGTTGGAAGAAAAGTTACTTTGTTGTAAAATGCTAGTGGCCAAATGCAAGGTTTTATCATCGTTTTTTCAAAAGTTTAGGTTTCAGTCGAGTCGGTGTTTTTTTTATACGATCTTTCCATACAATTTTCGTCGTACGATGCGATTCGGGTGAAAATCGCATCCTGTTGAATCGATTAAAAAAATCGAGTGATTGTTTTTCCGTTAATCGATCTTAAAAAATCTATTCAGATCGGTCATCCCATCCCTAGTGTCAAAGTGATGGTGATGTCAAAACTGAAAATTGCGTGGTTGAGTTGCCTTTGCTTGATGTAATACTTGCTTGTAATTTGTGAAGTGATTAAGCGGCATGTCCTTTCGATGCATGATGCGAAATATACAAATAAACGTGCTGACCCCTTCTGGAAATGCAATCAACCATAAACGCATCGCTGGTAACTTATCAACTGGAAAAAACGGTGTCGAATCTCTCCACTAACGTACATTTTGTTGATTTTATACGTAGTTTCTCGGACTGTAAACACAGTGTTTAAAACAAGATAGCAATGGCAGGAGGAACTTTACCTGAAAGGGTGGCACAAATATATTACACTTATGGTTTATTTTGCTCATCATATCCAATAGTAGCCATAACATTAGCACTGTCTGTTGTTCTACTATGCTGGTAAGTATAAATACCTACGATGTAGATAAAATATTTGTGATTTGGGTTATTAACTGAATGATTAACCTTGGCAGCTATCCATTACTCAACGTTCCTCTCCCAGGAAACATTCCCACAGTCGTAAGCTTACCGTGGCACATGGAAAATGTTCAACATCCACTACAAGCAGATTGCACCTCTAAAGATTGCTTCCAAGGTGAAGGTAAGGAAATGTATTCAATAACTTGTATCATTGTGTATTGAATTGATAGAAATCCCTGTGTTGGTCAACACACTGTTAATACCTAGAGATTCATTATGTAAAATAGAGTGCATATGTAATTCAAAGCTTATTATTTTGAACTAATTAGGTATCATAAATCTACTTGAAAAAAATAAGTAAGTAATAATTTGTTTATGAATTAGTGTGATTTACCTTTGCTGCATAGCTATTTGTCAGTCCTATTTAAGTTTGAAGAAAATCAGGTTATGACATCATTTCTAAGCTTGTTTACATCATCCTAAAGACATTTGAAATATTTATACTCAAATATAAAGTATAATAGAACAATGATTATTAATTAAGTCTCATTTGTACATACTCCCAAGATAAAGTAAATTAATAAAGACTCAATAGTTAGTCATAAATCTTACTCTTGTAGTTTGGACTCAGTTATCAAGCAGAAGATGATTTTGCAGTAAAATTTTAACTAAAATACAGTAACCTACAACTGTATTGTTAATTTTTTACAGTATTTGCGAAATATTCAGAACAATTTTGACAGTGACAGCTTCGGTGTTTTTGCAAACTGAATAACAAGCTGTAACCTTATGCCCTTGTTAAATAATGTTTCGCTAAAATTTTTATTTGTGAATCATAAGTGATGTTTGATTGACAAGATCCGTTCTTATTTATACATATTATAAATGGGAAAATAACTTTGTTACGTTTCACACATTAGTATAGTCCAGAGGTGCCCATACAGTTGATCGCCAAGGATAGCTAAAATTATTAGTTATAATTAGTTGGTGGGTTAAACTGTGGACTTGACAAATATTTGGTTGATTAAACGCTCAAAACGTCCATCTCTTAGTCATAAATATTTGCTAGATCAATCTTCTTAAGAAAAAGTAAGGGCACTCCTAGTATATTCTGTTTGTTTAGTTTTCAAACAATGCATTGCACGGTTTTTAATGTTTTTTTTTAAATAAATTATTATGATGGCCGCTTTTAATGTCTGGATCATTCAAGAAAGATAAACATATTTTGAATGTAATTCTCTGTTTGTTTGATTGTTACACCATCGAGCCCTCAGCCAATATTAATATACCAATTTATTCTTTGTATTCGAGCTAGAAATTATTTACAACAGTAATATTTTTTACTAGGCTTTATTTAACTTAGTTTATACAAAAGTTAAACTCTGTGTTGGCGTGCTTTGTGTTGTAACACAAAGGCCTCCAGCATTTTTCAATCTTCTCTTAGCCCTCTTCCACACTAGCTGTCAACCGTGGGCATGGCCATTGGTGTGGTTCCATTTTAGTATGAAATTTTGTAGAGGTTACTAAATCTGAAACTACTTTTGAAGTCATTTTCAAATGGCAATGTCTTAGATACTTATAATATCAACAAATCTGTCAATGGTTCAAATAAATAAACTAGACATCACATTAATACATACATTTTATATATTTGCAACAGATATTGCGGAGCATTTGAATTTTCTTCTGAATGAGACCCAAAGATTACCTTATCTTTGGGCCAAAGAGAAGCCTCTTCTCTATGTTCATCAAATAATCATGAAAATTGGTAAGTGTGCACTTTCATATTTAATTGTATAAATCTTTTGGTAAATTAAACTTTTATTTATCTGTTTCATTATTGTTAAATATTTTATTAAATAACATTGTAAAGTTCTGGGTTAAAACTGGTGTTTGCTATCAAATAATGTGTACCTATCAGGGTTAAACACATGTTTATGATTAAAGTTTAACCTGGTAAACAATCTTCATTTATATTAAATACATTTATTTTTTAAATGCAATCCATTTCTATGATGTTAATTTAAATTGAATTATTGTAATAGTAACACAGTTTGTAAAGGTCAATCAATCAACAAGTAGGTCTATGAAACTAAAAAAAAAAAAAAATTTTGCAGGTGTGTCACCATGGAATAATAACCTGAAAATGTGGGATGCATTCCGGGCCCCCCTTCAAGAAGTATTTAGGTTATTAGAAACAATACGCAACCATGAAGATCCGGAAACGTGAGTTTGAATTCTCTATTCTTGGCTATGCGATATACGAGTTACTAGGCGGCCGTTTTTATTTACTTAAAATAACAGGAATTAAACGCGAATGTAACTAATGATAGGTATTTTTTTACAAATAGGTACCTATTTTCCCTCAGTCGAAAACCGAGTTGCATCGGCTGTGGTCACAGGCTGACTTAATCCTGTAATTTTAACTAATTGTGCAATGCAACGCGAATGTTTAAACGTGACTGTTTTTATGTCCTTGCCACACCCCGGGCACTCCATACAAACGCCGCGTTTCATCTACCTATTTACACTGACGCTACACAGTGACGTTTTTGCACACGCGCAACTGTGTGCGTGAAGTCTAGGGCTATTGTATGAGCCTACGAACTGGCCTATAAACTCGCGGGGCGCGGTGAGGTAATTGATTGCGGGGCGGGGCGGAGAGCTTCCTTTCTGTACGGTAGTACTTATATCTATTCTGTGTCCTTGCTTGCGACGTAAAAAGTATGCTATAATTTATATCCTGGGACATGTATTTGTCTACAGATATTCAGCCGTTTTTTTATTTTGTGTTGGAAACTAAGAACATTAATTAATTTGATCAGTTTTGTTTGTATAGAGCATAGCGAATAAACATACTATCTCTCTTAAATAATAATAAATGTTTCTGTTGCTTATTAGGGTTATCTATGAAAGTGAAAGCGAAATTGGGACCAATTATAATTTTATTATAATGCACATTGCACATGTAATAATTCTAGTGAGCGCTATTATAAATTTCAACTTTTAATCATCATGATCCTCTGCCATTTTAAAGTATTTAATAGAATCTGGTGTTACCATGCAAAATTGCATCCATTTTATAATGTTTCAAATGCTGGGACAGAGTCCATACTTAAAGATGGATAAGGAGGATGGATCATTATGTAACCCACCACGCATGCCGAATGCGGATTGTCCATCAGCCATTTTAATGTCCCCACTGCTGGGGCACAGGCCTTCCTTATGGGTGGATAGGATAAGAAGAACGGGTCATAACCCACCACGCGGGCCCAATGCTGATTGGTGGGTGCTAACGACTTCAAATGCACCCGGGATCAACGGCTTAACGTGCCTTCCGAAGCACAGAGGAGCTGGAGATAATAATTTTTTGGTCACCCATCCCATGACCGACCCTTGCGAAAGTTGCTTAATCTCAGCAATCGCTGGGCCACGCGCTAAACCACTGCGCCACCGAGCTCCTCATAATATCTCTCTGAAATAATAATAGATGTTTCTGTAGCTTACGAGGCTTATCTATGAAACTGAAAGTGAAAGTATGTAAGTATATTTTGGGACCAGTTTTATTATACATAATTACGTCGGCCTGCGGTGAGACCAACGGCTTATGGTTACGTGCCTTCTGCAGCACGGAAGAACTCGGGATAATAAATGTTTGGTCTCCCATCCCATTTCCTGCCATTGCGATAGTTGCTTAACTGTTACAACCACAGTGCGAATGTGCTAACCCACTGCGCTATCGAGCTTCTTTTATTATAAGTAACTGAAATTATATTTGAAGAGAAGATGTAATAAATTATATTGCTACTTTTCTTTATAAAAAGTATATCAAAATTCATAATAATTATTCAGTCATAATAAAATTAACTTTGAGGTAACTCATAGTTGATTTTATTATGATTGTGCTGATGTTGTCCTAAATAAACGCCCTCACCTGTTTCAATATAGTCACAAAATGTTGTTACACTTACCACCATATTATACCCATACCATCCACCATATACATTACGAAGAGATTTTTGAGTGTTAAGTTTTAAGACACGGATGATAGTATTGCAAGCAATGATTTTAATGATTCTATGATTGCAAGACTTTCAAGCGAAATATTACTTGTATTATTTGTTTAACAGTGTCGCTTAGAGCAAGATTCATTCTGCAATAGTTATTGCTTTGACGAAACTTAATTTATTCATCAATTTGCCATTATCTCATGTGAATATTTTAACTGTATTTTTTATAAAATTTACCTTTTAAATTCTATTTATTAATGCAGTTTGTGTCAACAAGTTGTTCGTACTTCAAACTATTTATATTTATAAAGTCTGCATTATGCAAAATTTCATAAATAATAAATGATTCCATTGCTTGCGCATCAGCCATTTTTAATGTCCCCTTTGCTGGGGCCATAAACCACCACGCGGACCTAATGCGGATTGGTGGGTGTTGACTGCAGATGAAGTCAGGACCAACGGTTTAACGTGCCTTGCGAAGCATGGACCAAGTCGAGATAATAAAATTTTAGGCAATCGCATGGCGAATGCGGATCCATTTTAGAACCGTGCTCATTCAAACAAAGCAAAAGATTTGGAAGAAAAAACAAATTCCCTTTATAAGAAAATGAGATCACGCCGTTTCTTACTTTTTTTGGCTATGCAGTCTCTAAAAGTGTGAATATGTCTTTACTTTTTTGTCTTAGAAATAAATACAAAAATATCCAAAATTATTGTATGTATCTTTTACAGCAGCAACTTTAACAGAAGTAACAACATTTACAAAATATGTACCTATATGTCATTGCCATAAAATAAAGAAAATATTATATTCAAGCTGTTATTTAATTAGGAAGCTGTAATTTGATATGTGACATTATCAAATCCACGCATTGCTTTGCGTTTTTAAGTATACATGAAAGTATACTAAAATATATATTATAATCTTTCATTTGGTAAAGAGATTCTGTTAAGTATTTAATATTTATGCATAGTGATCTGCTATTAAACGGTGCAACATTTTAATAAAAAAGGGCTAAGCCTTAATAGTGTAGGAAATATAGCGATCTTTTGTATGAAGACCCCAACATTAAATCCTTAGTCGATGAAACTTTGCAGGGATGTAATATACTATGAACGAAACCTATGTACAAATATCCAAAAACAAAAAAAAGTTTTGGATAAGTTAAAAAATATGTTTCATTTATTATATTTTATCATACTGTAAAGTTTCGTCTACTGAGGATTTACTGTAAGGGTCTACTACCTTCCTTTTCTACACTATTAAATGCTACATAATTTTACAGCAAGAGCACATTACTCCATCACTGCTACCAAATCGAAGGAATCAAGCGGCACAACGGCGAAGCGAGCGCAGAACAGGTACTACCTGAATATAGCTGCTTGCTATTATCGCCCGCAAACCTGTGGCAGCAGAGCTTACAATCGTTCTCCATGGACGCCAACATTGTCAACACTGTATTCAAAAACCAGGTTAGTACTCCTTTGACGTTTGAACAAATGGATGAATCCCTTCCTGATCACGCTGCCTAAAAAGCATAAAGTCTATGAGGGCAAAATTACCAAAACCCAGAATGACTAAAATGCAGAATGACTAAAACATAAAATGACTAAAATGCAGAATGACTACAATGCAAATGACTAAAATGGAGTAGGACTAAATAACTTCATTTCAGAATGCCGTAAACAATAAGTTCAAATGACTACCTTATAATCTAGAATAAATAAACACAAAATGATAATAATAATATATTTTTTCTCAACGAAACATTTTTTTTTCAATGACACTTTGATTTTTAATCAAACAATTGTTTGATTAAAAATTTATGAACATACGTACGTATCGTATTTCAAACAGACAAAGAAGTTTATGCTAAAACAATTTGCGACATGGACGTTTTGAAATTTAGACCTTTTTCATCCTTAGGCAAACTACTGTTTAGTCATGAGTTTTAGACAATTTACTTAGTAGACATTTTGCTCTTTAGACATTCATTTTAGGCATTTTGCTTCGTAGACATTTTGATTTTTATGCAGCGTGATCAGGAAGGGATAAATCCACGGGCGTTTTGAACGCCGTCATTCTCCTCGATATGTAATTGACATGATAAGTTGCAAAAAGAATATAATCTATGCTACTAAACGCCACTCGTCTGGGATCTATTCTCGTCACTGCACACGGGGTCAGAATTTCCGTACTCTAAAATTACGAAAATATGTCGAGGAGAATGACGGCGTTCAAAACTCCCGTGGATTCACCCAAATAGCGTTTTCGCTCCGTAACAAATTAACAACTAAATGATCAACTTTTCAGAAAAGCAAACCGATTGCTGAGATGGCATTCGGTATGCAACTTCGAGACACGGGCATTAAACGCTACCCGCTCCGCGCTCGCCCACGAGTCCTTCAATATGCCATTACTATATTTTACCAAAACCCAGAACAAAGGTACTTGCTTTTAATTTCCATATCCAACACTTGCTAATGCAATAAATTACTTCACTGACAATGTTTATGTTTGTTTCAGATTTATTCAATCTTTGAGTAAGAAATTAAAAGAAATGTACCCCTTGTATCAAGAATCGTACAATCGCATCAATGAAGTAACACTGATATATTATCCTGGTCAATTCAATTATAGAGAACTAGTGCCGCTGCTGATAACTTTTGTAGGGATATTCTTGTATGTTTATTTTTCAGTACGAAAAATAGAGTTCATAAAATCTAAATTTGGTCTCGCCGCATGTGCTGTGGTGACAATTGCTGGCAGTTTATCAATGTCTATGGGCATATGCTTTTACTTCGGATTCTCTTTGAGTCTTCAAGGCAAAGAAATTTTTCCTTATCTAGTCATTATTATGGGACTTGAAAATGTGTTAGTGCTCACCAAGAGCGTGACGTCGACGGATTCGAGACTCGACGTAAAGATACGTTTAGCGCAGGGCTTGAGTAAGGAGGGCTGGTCGATAACCAAGAACTTACTCACTGAAATTACAATTTTCACCGTGAGCTTCTTTACGTTCGTGCCTTTCATCCAAGAGTTTTCGATTTTCATGATCGTGAGTCTCATATCCGATTACTTCATTCAAATGGTGTTTTTCGCAACGATACTGGGTATAGACGTGCGCCGAATGGAATGTTTCCAAGACCAGAACAACAAGTTACATTTGAAGGAATATTTCAACCCTGCCAATGCTTTGAATTGGCGTTTCACTAACAATTATGTGGAAGAGAATAATTTTTCTCCACAAGTAATGAAGAAATCGAAGTCTCATCCGCGATTGAATGGGTTGGCGCAAAACACTCCTACAGATGTTGTGGCTAAAAGGAACGCCAGTCCGGGGCATCAGGACAACAGAGTGCCCAAGAGGATACGCCTCGTCAATATGTGGGCGAGAACTCGATTCTTTCAAAGAGCTTTTATGTTGTGGATGCTTGTCTGGATATCTATGATAGTCTACAACTCTGGTGTCGTCGATTACTTCATAGCCAATACCGAGCGAGGAGATAGCACCAAAGATGCGAACGCTAAAAACCAACAGAAAAAGGAACTGAGGCAATCTTTGTTCATGTCGTTTAATACGAGTGAGAATAATCCGCTCGTGTTTTCTCCCTTGCCAAACATGGTGGAGACGGAGAAGTCGCCAGTTGACGCCAACGACACCATTATTTTTAAACACTCGCCACATTCGAGGCCATGGTCTAGGTAAGTTTTATTTTTAATTCAAATAATGAAACAATTTACCTTCTGTTAACCATCATTTTGATATTATAGGTATAAGAAGTGTACTCCTGTGTTTATTTGATTGGTATTTTCGGTTCAAAGTTCTTCCCTAGACGACCTAGAGTCTAGGTATAGAGTCTAGGACAATAGTAATGTTTGTGATACTGGTGATATGGTCAAATCAAACGATGCTTAAGTTAAGGCCATCTTAAATTCATAAAAGTTGTCAGATTTGACAGAAACTTAAAAACTGACAGCTTCCTCAAAGTTAAGGAGACCTCAACCTAAGATTTTAGCTAGGAAGCCTTTGAGTATTCGTTCATTAGCCTTATAGCGGGGTTTTTGTGGGCAGGTTGTCTCCGTACCACTGGTCGAGCATCCTGTCCCAGTACAACGAGTCGGTGGGCGGTCGGTTCGCGGTGGTGCTGCCGCCGCTGGTGCTCTCGCACCGCGCGAGCCCCGAGCTGGCGGCGTCGCTGCGGCACCCTGACGAGCGCGACCCGCCGCCGCTGCGCTGGCAGGCGCTCGCCGCCGCGCTCGACCCCATCGACATCATCTCCGGTGCGTACACGACACTTACTTCACTCACGAGAGTTTTGGGCGCCATTTTGTCACTTAGAGAGGATGAATGAAAGGCGAGTCACGAAAGAGATATATTGTGCGAATGTAGAAGAAACGATTGCGCAAGGGCGCCCCAGAAAAACCTACGCGGACCGAATAGAGGTTATTATAAAAAAGGCTGGTGTACGCAGTGACAAAAACCGCAGGGCATGTATAAAAAGATTGATGGATGAAAAGATTGAGCGAGTCCGACTCGCACTTGGCCGGTTTTTTATCAATTCCACAAACAAACTTTAGCAATTAATTCATTCTAACCAGAAGATAAATCGTGTTTTCCCCATTAGACTTCGAGCTGATCGAGAGCAAGGGCCAGGGGCAGTGGAGCCAGGGGCACCAGTGGAGCCAGGGCTCGGAGCTGCCCATCTACCCCACCACGCCCATGGAGATCCTCTTGCTGGCCATCCTGTGTACCATCAGCGTCGCCGTCATCGCTTACATGATGGTCGTTCTTTACAGGTGAATTATCCTATCCTGCTAATAACCTACTAAGACACACATCAACTTTATCTAGAAATATATTTTTTTATACAAACGAGGTAACTTTGAAGCTTTGGTTTCCTGCCAGGGATGTACCGTGCTGTGATCTGATGACTATCCAGGGAGTAAATGGAGGAGATTCAGATCGCTATACACACCCAACAGCTGATCAGCAATCTAAAAGATTTTAATGCTATTTTCACAGGTTAAGTGTGTGTTTGTTACCTCTTCACATCCAAACGGCTGAACGGATATGGATAAAATTTGGCACACAGTTTATGATTATAAACTGAATTAAAATATGTTCCCTAGATTCCACACGGATGAAATCGCGGGCGGCCGTTAGTTTACGATAGTAAATTAATATTTCATTTATACATCCATTCCACAATAATATTACCTTTTCACCTCATAACCATTGAAGCAATTTTGATGAATTTAACTATAGAAGTAGATTGGTTTATAAGAAAAGACAGGCTACCTTTTATTGCGAGAATGAATATCGACTGGGTAAAAGGGGCCTAGAACAAAATCTACGCGGTCGAAGTCGGGCAGCTGCTAGTGTTTAAATACCAATCCTTTGTATTCCCATAAATATATACTTTTTCTCAAAAGACAAATTATATTTAAATCTCGTTGTTTTCAAAATCGTCATACATACGCATGCAGGAGAGCATTATCTTCGAAATCCTTCCTATCGTTATACAATACTCAATGCTATGCAAAATAGCCAGCTATACGTACAACTTGTCACACAGGTGCGTGTGCTCGCGACATTACGCCGAGTGGCGCGCATCATGGAACGAGGACGACGAGTACAGAAAGATCATGGCGAAGCAACCAGCGGTGCAGGTGTGTAATAAAGGTTGGATGCGTTCTGCGGTCCGATCAACCCTTACATAGGGTGAACGCAATGTATGGGTTGACCGGACCGCAGAACGCGTCCAGTGTGGCAAAT
This sequence comes from Agriphila geniculea, assembly GCA_943789525.1. Taxonomy (NCBI): domain Eukaryota; kingdom Metazoa; phylum Arthropoda; class Insecta; order Lepidoptera; family Crambidae; genus Agriphila; species Agriphila geniculea. The sequence continues at coordinate 21,111,841 of OX038870.1, read as the reverse complement.
CCTTAAGAGGCCGCTTGCAAAAATTGCTACTAATGACAAAGGCAGCGCCAAGAGTATAGTACGAATCACGAAAGATGACCACAAATGGCGATCATCTTTGCAACATAACTGAATAAGAAAAGACTTACGACAAAATTATATTTTATATACTTATAGATATACATATTACATAATATAATATGAAATAATATTTAGTTTTAGTCTCTTCTTCATGAGTTATGATGCGAAGATGTGCGCCATTTGTGGTCATCTTTCGTGATTCGAACTATAATAATTATTGTATACGATTTTTGTACCGTCAACTACTGGACTACTATAATACGTAATTTGCTTATGATTTAAATAAACGAAACGAAATATAATTAAAGAGACATTTAAAAAAATCCCTTAAATGGACTAGTTTTCAAAAAAAAATATTTACGAGCCAATTTCAATAATTTCTAAAATCCTGCCGTGAAGTGAAGGTCCATAAAAGCGTATTATCTGAATTTGAAATTCATTGACATTGTAGAGACGTCACTATTTGAGTTCAAATATTGCCAAATTCTGGGAGCCCCCTCTATGGCGACATTATATGCCACACTAGCGCCAATCTCGCAAAAAAACCATGTAAATACATCATTTATTAAAAATCCAAGCTTATGGTCCCATCTCAATATCAATTGTTATTTATAAACACACAAACTTGAATGACAGATCATTTATTGAGGTTTTTCTCGAATCTCTCGGATCTAAAAAATCTCTGATAGCCACTTTCGGTGGATGGTCGATTGATATCTTCTTTAAGAGGCCTATTACCTCTCAACTGTGATTTCTGCGTAAAATTTATCCCTTATATAGGTTATATAGTCGAATAGTTCATAGCGGCCTCGAAATTATGTATGGAATATGTGAGAAAAAATCCCAATCAAAAACCATAAAACTACCAAAAACGCTCAGAATTAATTGTGAATTTCTCTTAGATACATTAATATTATTACGTAAAATTTATATCTTTAGTTCATAAGAAAATCAAATTTCATACTTTTATTGTTGTTTGCACTGTCTTTCTGTGTATGTTCAAAGTTGACTCTGAGAAATCGTTCACCAACTTTCATTTTCATTTCTAACCCCATAACTTTCCAGTGAATCATCATATTACTTTTTGTCGCGGACACATATAAATGTATTTAGTAGACCCAAAGGTTTCTCTAGGTTGCAATGCTAAAATCCATCAAAATCGAAATGTCATAGGGCCCTTAACAAGCCACCTTCGATCGGCAGTTGGTGATGGAAGCTGTGCCCCTGGTGGTGGCGGGGCACGTGCAGGAGGTGGAGTGCCTCGTCACCGACGGCGAGAAGGTCGTCAGCTCCTGCCTGCAGGGGAACATCAAGGTGTGGGACTCGCACAACGGAGAGATACTCACCAACATTGACAGGGGAGCGTAAGTTGCCACGACAAAGTAGACTATAGACCAGAGGTGCCCATACGATCGATCGCGAGAGTTTATGGTCGATCGCCAAAGTTAATCGACAGATTTGACACTTTGCAACCAATGTAGTTATTACTTATGCAATTTTTGAAGTGAAAACTCCTTTAGCGGCGTTGTACGCTTTTTTGTAATGGGGAAAAAATGCTAAACTCGCGTCAGTAAGAATCACGTGGCTGATCGAAAATGCGTAAGATGGATGTGACGGATGGAGAGTAGACAGCTGGCGGCGGAAGTATCCCCTTCACTTTCTACGGGGCGCGTCATTTTAAGACGTAAACAGTTGTGTCGCCAGCAACACGCTAATTTTGAAAATGGAACTAATAGCAGCGATCTCTTCGGTGAAATCATAGACTTATTTATACTCTGTGACTATAAGTTTAAATCGTAGAATGCGTGCATGTAGAAATTAAAAAGCCCACTGGCGCGAAATCTTTAGATTTTTTCTCTAATTACAAACTGATTGAATTGTGTGACTGTATTGTATAGTAATAGTAAAGAAATTTGCCGCTAATTTCAAAATATCAAAAATGCACAACGTTAATATTCAAGTTTTTCTGCCGGCACTCCGGCCCCCTGATTATCTAAAAAGAAACTATTTAGCGACCGGTTTCATTCGACATACATTGCTACTTTTCTTTGGTATGTTTTTTTTTAATCCACAAAGAAGTAGCAATGGATCACTATCATCTATGAACTGCAACCGGTCGCTAGGTGGTTTCTAATTAGATAATCAGCCCGCCGGAGTGCAACCTGATTTTTTTTCTTATAAATATTTGGTGGGTTAAACGATCGAAAGTATGGGCACCCCTGCTATAGACCGTAGAAGTGTGATGTCACATAATGGCGAAGTTTGACGTCACATTATGGCGGAGTTTGATATTTTAGGTAAAAATAAACATCAAAAGCAAGCAAATTTCTTTCTTTTCTTTTCTTGAAATTTCACCCAGGAGCAAAAAATACGGCATAATACTTAGTCCTAACACCAAAATAACTCAAGAATTTGATAACAAAGCAAAAGTGCCAACGTTCTCGTCTGTTTTTACTCAAATGTACGTCATAGCTTCCACTGACTATTTGCGATCCTAATTAATAAAAAACAAATACAGATTTGTTATAAAAAATATTTCTTTGTGGAACTATCATTTCTATAAATGTTTTGACTAAATGTACCACGTAACTCAATATCCATATTTTCTCGAAAAAGTATTATTTTGATAATTATTTATTTATTTGTTGTGTGTAAATGTTTTAAATTGGTTTACAGATTCTTCAAACTACAAAATGAGCTTTATGGCAAAACGAATGCAAAGAAGACTGAATTCGCAGATACCATTGAAGGTAATAATTGTTGGTAAATAAAATACATTTTCACCACTGCGCCACCGAGCAGCTCGGTGGCGCAGTGGTTTAGCGCGTGGCCCAGCGATTGCGGAGGTTAAGCAACTTTCGCAAGGGTCGGTCATGGGATGGGTGACCAAAAATCATTATCTCGAGCTCCTCCGTGCTTCGGAAGGCACATTAAGCCGTTGGTCCCGGCTGCATTTGCAGTCGTTAACACCCACCAATCCGCATTGGGCCCGCGTGGTGGGTTATGGCCCGTCCTCCTTATCCACCCATAAGGAAGGCCTGTGCCCCAGCAGTGGGGACATTAAAAATGGCTGATGGACAATTAATTTTCAACATACCACATTTGAAAAATACACCTAATTAAGTCAAGCCTGTCATCAAATGACACTTTTCACAGCTTTAAAATTAAAAAACAAAGTGCTTTGCGGTTTGGTTTTTATTCAATTACCAGGATTGAAGTTTGTTGTAAAAAAATATTACAGATACCTGCACATAACTTGGCAAGACAACAGATGCACAGCAGCTACAAACACTATACTCGGCGCATTTTTGTCTCATCTTTGTCTTACCAAGTTATGTGCTGACACCTATAACTCAACAGTTTTGTTTTTTCCAGAAATTCATCACAAGAATGTTCCTTCTCAACAAAAAGAGGTAAGTTTCAATAAAAAAAAAACTACTTAGTCTTAGCGCTATCGCACACGGGCAACTTAGTCTCCCAGCAACTGTTTTGTCTCTCACATCAAGTCCACGGGTTTATATGGAAGCGCGCACACGAAGCAACACGGTCGTCTGCAATTTCTCATACAAATCACGTGATAGACAAAAAAGTTGCAGAGACAAAAGTTTCCCGTGTGCGATAGCGCTTACATTTTTATTCTGCCTCGCATATCTGACGACCCAGAAAATAAACTGAACTTTAGAAGCCTTTTAGTCCTTGGATGGCATTTTTTCATTAAGGTGGTACCCTGAGCGAAAGTGGCGCCGCGGTGAGTTTTATTTAATATTATAATTCCCATACACAATTTTAATAATGTTTATCGTGGAGATTTTAGAGCCCACAGTCTAGTATTTTTAGACAGTATCGTTACATTCCCTCGTAGTCACTGCTAGAAGTAGATAGCAAAACTGCTAAAAGTAGCCGTTTTTGACACATTTGCTATCTACTTCTACGGATGACTACGAGGGAATGAAGTGGCACCTTCTAAAAATACTAGACCATGGGCCCTAAAATCTCCACGATAAACATTATTAAAATCTTTATCTATTAATAATTTATTAAATAAAAACCTCTGAAGGCGCCACTTTCGGTCATACAACCGCCTTAAGAATAATAGCAAAAGTCTGTTTCGGCGGTCTCGCAAAACCATGTTTCCGTGATTTGCCAACACCTTAAAAACAAAAATGGGTGTTAACGCGCAAGAGCGAGACAGCAGCATCGGCAGAAGGGTGCGCGTCTCTTTTTCTGACGGCGCGAGAAAAGGACTACCGATCTCGCGCCCTTGTCACACCGACGAATGGTCTGTGGTTCGTGGCTCTCGTCGCGAACGCGCTCCACCTCATATATATACTCTTTGTCCTCCATCTTTGCGATATTTTTACAACTTGCATGTCCTCCATAAAATCAATTCACATCTCATTAGAATATTTAATTATTTAAGCATAACAGTGTTAAAAGACAATAAACTGTCTATCGGTTACATCGGCTACATTATTTCAAGCCCTACAAGTCCTCGTCGTGTTCCGTTGTATCAGCCAGCGGCACGAGTCTTCAACATTTTTCGAGCCGGATACTTCAAGAGCAAGGCTCCAAGGGAATTGTAAGAAATTCAAGATTGGGCCAAGAAGTAACGGTGGGGACCAAAAGCACGACGGAATCCGCGGCGCGGACATCAAGCACGGCTTTGGAAGAAGGTCAATTTTCATAGCACGTCATATAAAGTGCCATTTAAGAAGCCATTTGGAAGGTCAATTTTCATAGCACGCATCCATCGTGCCATTCCACAAGCTATATATATGTACCAAACCAAGAAAAGGGTTTGTGGTTAGCTATGCTGTGTGTAAGTACGACCCATCAATCACAGTTTGAATCCTTGCATCACTCATGCTAAATACATTTGTTTTTTGTGTACCTACAAATTAAATACATTTCCTTACAGCTTACAATTTGGTAAATATTATACGCATCGAGATTTCATTTAAGGATGGATATTAAAATGTTAAAACGAACTAGGGCATCGCAAAAGTCAAAACTCACAATTTTCAAATCATTCCTTGAACCTCTAATTCTAAATAAAACCCTAAATAAGTTACAGCTGCACGAGCTAACTTCACGGTTAAATAAAATTGATCTATTGTACAACGATTTTGATACGACTCAAACTGAAATAGAAAATATGACTGAAATTCCAGATTCTGAGTTCGGAGAAAGGGAAGCGTTTGAGGCATCCTACTTCAGTGCTGTTGCTACTGCTCAGGACATGCTGAGTCGTCATTCTGAGAGGCTCAACGAGGAGTCGGAGACAGGTTCAGTCACAGGTGCAACCGCAGGTGGGCCAAACGTTAAATTACCTACTATCCATTTACCAACTTTTTCTGGACGCTATCAGGATTGGCTCGAGTATCATGATACTTTCAAATCGCTCATACACAATAATACATCTATTACAAACATACACAAATTTCATTACTTACGAGCTTCGCTGAAGGATAGTGCGGCAATAGTGATACAATCTTTAGATTTTTCTTCGGAAAATTATAACGTGGCATGGGAGTTGTTGTGCAGCAGATACAATAACCGTAGACTTCTCATTAATAACCATATTCAAGCATTATTTAATATTGAACCAATTATTAGAGAATCTCCAAAATTGTTGCGAAATATAATAGATACTATCAACAAAAATTTAAGATGTTTAAAAACATTAGAACTATCTGTTGAACACTGGGATATCTTATTGATTCACATGGTTTCTAACAAGTTGGACAATTATACTATTAGGGAATGGGAAACATACAGAAATACACTTCAAGATATTCCAACATTAGAGCAATTTCATACATTTTTAAAGAATCGTGCAGACTATTTGGAGACAATGGAGGAAACACATAACAAGATACGCAGACATAGTGACATCACTCATGTTAGACCAAAAACATTTATAGTTAATCAAACACCGATCACAAAACATTTACCTTTATGTCCAGTGTGCCAAAATAAACATACTATTTATCAATGTTTAAAATTTAAAACAATGCCAATCGAAGTTAGAATTGACAAAATAAATAAATTAAATTTATGTAAAAATTGCCTTCGCTCGGGACATACAGATAAAAATTGTAGATTGGGACCTTGTAGGATATGTTCACAGAGACACAACACTATGATCCATATACCAACTCAACAAACGCAACAGTCCCAATCTACTCCTACAGATTGTGTGGTATTACCTACTACCACTCCACAAAAACCACAGAATTCTATTTCTGAAGTATCCCAAACAAATAATGTTACACTTTCAGCAACACATAATACACAACAATATGTATTTCTTTCAACGGTTATAATTAATGTATCAGACAACAATGGGGAGGTACATCGGGTTCGTGCACTGCTCGATAATGGCAGCACATCAAGTTTTGTTACCGACTCATTATTTAAACAATTAAATATTCCTAGTTATTCCACTGCAATAACAGTACGTGGATTAAATAATCAATTATCTAAAATTACAAAACGATGTGAAGTAACTATGTCATCGCTAACAAACAGTGGCTATACGACAGAAGTAAACTGCTTTGTTGTTCCACAAATTACACAATTAATTCCAGCAACAAAAATCAACGCTAATTCACTAAACATACCCAGTCACATCCAATTAGCTGATCCAGGCTTCAACAATCCATCCGAAATTCAGATGTTGTTGGGGGCTGACATCTTTTGGAATGTTCTATCCAATAATCATATCAATTTAGGAAAGCATATGCCTACATTAGTTGAAACAACACTAGGATGGCTTGTTTCCGGATCTATACAAAACAACAACCACTCATCCAATACATTACGCACCTATAATACAGTCCATTGTCATTTCTCGAATAGCATGGAGCTTGAAGAGAAACTTAACAAATTTTTTGAATATGAATCAGTTTCCACAGCTCAACAACCTTACTCTAACGGTGAGAGTGAGTGCGAAACCATATTCACACAAACAACTAAACGTCACCCAGATGACAATAAATTTGTAGTCACTATACCATTAAAGGAATCAATCCAATGCTTGGGTGATTCTAGAAACCAAGCACTAGTAAGATTTAATTCATTAGAGCGAAAATTCAAACGCAATCCATCATATAAACAAAAATATACAGAGTTCATTGACGAATATATAGCACTAGGTCACATGACCGAAAACACTAATCCGCAGGAGGATGACTGCTCATATTTCTTACCACATCACGGAGTTGAGCGGGAAGGCAGCTTGACTACCAAGTTGAGAACAGTATTCGATGCCTCAGCGGTAACGACATCAGGCAAATCATTTAATGACATCCAGCACATAGGACCTGTTATGCAGGATGATTTGATAGCGATACTCATTCGATTTCGTCAGCACAAGTTTGTTGTTACTTCTGATATTGAGAAAATGTATCGACAAATTTGGGTTAACGAGAGCCAACGGAAGTTGCAACAAATTTTCTGGCGTTCTGATCCAGGTCAACCCATTAAACAATATAAACTCAACACGATTAGTTATGGAACCGCTTGTGCGCCGTATTTGGCCACTAGATGTTTAACAGAATTAGGCAAAAATTGTTCACAAGTAACTGTAGGTGAAACAATCCTCAAAGATATGTATTACGATGATCTTATCACAGGTAATGATAATGAAAAAATTTTGATAGAAACTTGCAAGGGTGTCATTCAAGAGTTAGAAGGGGCTCATTTTCATTTGAGAAAGTGGCATTCTAATTCTACACATATACTAAACGAAGTCGTGGGTGAAAACAACAATGACAAATTATTAAATTTAAGTAGTGAAGAATATTCAAAAACATTGGGGCTATTATGGTCGTGTAAGCAGGATTTATTGTTATTTTCATACACACACAATAATATACGAAAACTTAATACAAACAAACGTACAATCTTATCAATAATAGCACAGATATTTGACCCCCTAGGGTTAATTAATCCATGCATGCTTCAAGCAAAGCTCATTCTCCAAGCACTTTGGGCAAAAAATATATCATGGGACGAAAACTTACCTCATGACTTAGAAATTCTTTGGAATAATTTTATTAAATACTTACCTGACCTAGCTACTATCACAATACCACGCAGAGTTGTTTGCGAGTGTTTCAGTCATGTTGAAATACACGCATTCAGCGATGCTTCCATCAAAGCATATTCAGCATGTGTATACTTACGATCAGTGTCCGAAGATGGTTCGGTATCAGTACATTTATTGTTAGCTAAGAGTAGGGTTGCTCCACTCAAGCAAAAACTTACCACGCCAAGGCTAGAGCTGTGTGGAGCTGTGCTTGCTATGGAATTAGTTAAAAAGGCAAGGCAGTCATTAAGACTTAAAATAGATAATGAATTATTTTGGTGTGACTCGACGATTGTGCTGGGCTGGATTAAATCCTCTAAACTTAAATTAAAACAATATGTTCATAATAGGATAAGGGAAATCCGTGCTAACAGTGATATAACTAAATGGAATTATGTACCTACAGGTTTAAACCCTGCAGATATCGGCTCACGGGGAGTTAATGCAGCTCAGCTCAAAGATTCTTCCTTGTGGTGGGAAGGACCTCCATTCTTACACAATAATGAAGTATTATTTCCTAGGCAACCACACCTAGCAAGCGTTGAGTTACCTGAAGTTAAGGTTGAAACAAATCTGTTGTTGGACGATTCCACAGAAACTAACTTCATTTATAAATATTCGAGTTTTGTAAAACTACAACGTGTAATTATATATATAAAACGATTCATTCACAATTGCAAGAATTCAAGTAAATTAACTGGTCCCCTGCAGGCCTCGGAATATAAAAATGCAAATTTAATTTTATGTAGAATAGTACAAATACATGTATTTTTAAAACAGTACACTCTGTTATCAAAGGGTCATAAACTACCACCTAAAGACAAACTGCTACATTTGAACCCATTTATGGATAGTAATGGCATTATTCGTGTAGGCGGACGACTCTCTAACGCAAACTATAGTTATGATCTTAAACATCCAATACTGTTACACTCCTCACATCATATCACAAACTTACTGGCAGAATATTATCATAAAATATTATTGCATGGTGGACCACAATTACTATTGGCCACTTTACGACAAAAATATTGGATTGTTAGTGGTAGAAATTTGACAAGGAAAGTGACTCGTAATTGTATGAGCTGTTGTCGATTTGCAGCCAAATCATTCCAACCCATCATGGGTAATTTACCATCACAAAGACTACATGCCGAATTTCCATTCACTAACACAGCAACCGACTACGCGGGTCCAATTCTGATAGCGAACAGAAAAGGTAGAGGTTGTAAAATGGTAAAGGCGTACATTTGTGTGTTTGTTTGTTTGGTGGTTCGTGCGGTGCATTTGGAACTTGTCACCGACTTGTCGTCACAAGCCTTTATAGCGGCTTTAAATAGATTTATTTCTCGAAGGGGGAAGCCCTCTACCATTTATTCAGATAACGGGACAAATTTTGTGGGTGCCGCGAATGAACTGTCAAAATTTCTAAGGACTAACTGCGATGCCTTAACTACTTACTCATCTGAAAATGAAATTAATTTCCAATTTTATCCGGCATACAGCCCACATTTTAATGGGCTAGCTGAATCATCGGTAAAGTCAATCAAGCATCATTTAAAGCGAGTATCGGCTATGGCAAATTTAGACTATGAGGAGATGTATACGTTGTTAGTACAAATTGAAGCGACACTCAATTCGAGGCCGCTAACGCCTATTTCATCAGATCCTTCAGATCTTACACCGCTTACCCCAGCTCATTTTTTGATTGGTCGTACGCACATGGCTCTACCGACAACTCAGGTGGAAGAAAGAAACATCTGTTCATTAACCAGATACAAGCGGATTCAAGCACTCTCTAATCACTTCTGGAAACGTTATTGCCGGGAATGTATTTCAGAACAGCAACGCAGAAACAAATGGCGAGTAGATGGCATTCAACCAGGCTTGGGGCAGATGGTGCTAATCAAGAACGAGAGGTTGCCGCCAAACAAGTGGCCCATGGCAGAGTTACGGCAGTGTATCCGGGCTCCGACGGCGTCGTCCGGGTGGCCGACGTCCGCACCTCATCAGGCACGCTACGAAGGGGCTTCAACAGACTTTGTCCCCTTCCACCGTTGGAACAACACGATGTTCCAAGGGGGGCAGCATGTTAACGCGCAAGAGCGAGACAGCAGCATCGGCAGAAGGGTGCGCGTCTCTTTTTCTGACGGCGCGAGAAAAGGACTACCGATCTCGCGCCCTTGTCACACCGACGAATGGTCTGTGGTTCGTGGCTCTCGTCGCGAACGCGCTCCACCTCATATATATACTCTTTGTCCTCCATCTTTGCGATATTTTTACAACTTGCATGTCCTCCATAAAATCAATTCACATCTCATTAGAATATTTAATTATTTAAGCATAACAGTGTTAAAAGACAATAAACTGTCTATCGGTTACATCGGCTACATTATTTCAAGCCCTACAAGTCCTCGTCGTGTTCCGTTGTATCAGCCAGCGGCACGAGTCTTCAACAATGGGCGTAGCTCTGATGTCAACAGTTGAACTGCAAAAACAGTTTTTATTACGTAGTACATAAAGACGATCTCAATGTCAACATATTGTCTTATTTGCCGTTGTGTGTACATCTTTCATAAAAGAAAATCGATGTTACATATTACAAAAGATTTTTAAACACCTCTTTAACTTAGACACTGTTCAAATGTAATGCCATCTCTTTAAAACAATATTGTCAAAAAAGTGATAGCATCACATTTAAACAGAGTCTAAGTTAAACAGGAGTTGAAAAATCTTTTTTAATAACACGGACTATGTTTACGCAGTATTTGCCGAGGCTACGCAAAAGACTGAACGAGCACCTAAGCGGACTGAGGTTCCGCGCGGCGACGCGGCATTCTCCGCCGCACTTGTCCGCCGCGGAGACCACTAAGTATGACTTCGCCAAAAATTATAGGTGCGTTTGCCTATGTTTTTAATATAATCATACAATGCGATTAAATTGACAATAGACAGAGATCCGTTGCAACTTCACTCGAGAATGTATGGAAAAGAGAAAAAATTACAGATTAAAATACGTAGTTTTGTACCACAAGAGTTCTGAAGTTAGTGACGTCAGTTGTATGTAGATCGTCAATTGAATCTCATTGTACTGCCGCCATTATCCCTATTAACGTAGTACGTCCTTCTCTTTTCTTCTCTCCTTTCCTGTCAGCCATCATCTCATTATCCAAATTATTTCGAACACAATCGTCCATATTTTGTATGGTGAAGCGCTCATGGCGGAACTTGACAGACTGATCGTACTCGATCACGTTTGTTAAGCAACCCTCGGTCTGGTCGCATATTCGTAAATACTCGACGCGTATGCCACCCGAAATTGCTTCGTAAATAGCAGACGTGTCGGGATAATGCGTCTGCTATTTACAAGAGCCAGAATTGCTTTGTAAACAGCAAACCTACCGCGTCAGTTATTATAATAAAAGAAAATATTTCTGTTGTCTGTTATAAAAAAAATAAACTCGAAATTTAAGGCTCACACTTCGCTGCGCTTCGCGCTTGCCTTAAATTTCTAACCTATACACGGGACCTACAGGAATAATGCAGTTCGATTCGATCGATCATCGATACGTCAGGTCAAATACGAGCGCCCGAGCGGCAGTCGAAACTTCCCGAGTGGATAACGCGTCGGGTATTTACAAATATGCGGTCCGGTCAGGTATCGGATGGGTGACCATTAAAGTGGCATTACAACTGAGCGCTTCCGTGCTTCGGAGGGCACGTTAAACCGTCGGTCTTGGCTGTTGTCATCTGATAACAGTCGTTAAGCCAAGTTAGAGGCCTTACAGGCGGCTTGATAAACTCTAACACCAGAGGTGGCCACTAATCCTCATTCGATAATAATAATATTTTGTATGGTCTTCCTTTTCCGCTATGTTTAGTAGAATAACTGTGTTATTCATAAAAAAACAAATGTCATTTAAACAATTGTTTAACTAAGAATGTGTTTGTCCTTTACGTTCAAACTCAATTCATAATTTGAAAGAAAGTAACAGAACACACTGATCTGGGGTCCTACCAGCTAACCTTCGAATTTTGCGGGTCTGCTGAGCTTCAACTTAAATAAATCGAAGTAAGGAATTTCGTATTGTACTGTTTGCCGAAGTTATTTGGAAGATATCGATGTTCATGTGACATCATGAATTAGGGTTTGCCATTTTGGCCCGACTGGGACTCGATTTATCTGTTTTAATATGAAGCCCAGCAGACTTTCCGAAGTTCGGTACGTTAGTAGGTACGGCCCCTTCTAAAATTATTTAAAAGACGTTTATTATTTTTATGAATAAAGTGTTTAAATTTTAATGAATTACTTTCAGGGATTTATATTGCAGCGACCAATCACAAGAAGAATATAACTGTTACGAAGCTAAAGAAAATGTAGATACTAGCAACTTAAACATACACAATAATGGTCATATTGACACTAGTGCAAAAACTGTGAAAGAGGGTGATATGTGTGACGATAATCATTTGTTATTAAGTGACAATAGTGCAGTGAACAATCTACGGAATAGGAATAAGAGTAAATTAAGTGACGTTAGTGACAAGCGGACAGAGAGTGAAGTGAACTCACATACAGTGTCGAACTCTGACTGGAAAGGTGGTCCCGTCATAGAATCTCCAGTTTGGTGCATGGACTTTTGCAATGATTTGATCATATTAGGTTGTGCCGACGGCCGGATAGAGTTCTGGGAGGCGAGCTCGGGGAAGCTAATGGTAAGTTTAATACTGACAATATAGTATACACTACACCCTGTCTGAATCATGTGGCAAATAAATACTTCCTATGGTACAGTACGAGGCATATAACTTGAAATGGGGGGGTGAGGATTGCGCGAAACGCGTATTTTGGGTATGCGTAGCGGTGAGGGGCGCGGGCGGCGGGAGAGGGGCGCGCGCTATTGGTCGCTCACAAGAGCACATGCGCGATCTTTTCCCCACTCCGTCGAAAAAATTTCAAGATACGTGCCTAGTACTGCAAATACATATATCACTGCAACCCGTAGAGTCGTCTGTACTGTACATGCAATTCACTAGGTAATCCAAAAGTTGTGCACTTGTTTGGACTGCTGTGGTGCAGTCTGTTGGTAAGCTTCTGCATAAAGTTGGCACTAGTTAATTAAGTGTGTCGACGTTGCCTAGGACTTAAGGGCCCTGTATACCTCGAAGTGGCGCTATTTTAGGCTCTTTTGCCTATTACTACTACAATGAACTATATTTTACTGTGGTTATTGTTTCTAAGGGCTGATTTTTCAATGAAAATAAAACTTTATTCGTTTGATAACGTATTATGCCGCCAAACTGCAAATGATTGACATGTTTATTTGTCAATTTTTTTGAATGTTATTCGAATTATAATTTATCTGACTGATATCTGTTATCCGAGGATTGATAAATCAGCCCTTAATAAACTAGAAAACCTTAACTTTAATCTGTACATGTGAATTTTCAATACATTAGTAAGATAAAGCTGCCACTTGAGGGCTATAGGATTCATAATAGTGTTGTAGAAGGAAGGATAATGCAACAAAAATATGAAGTTTTTCGATAGAAATTGCTGAGCGGACACCTCTTGCAATAAGCTATGGGATAATGTGTACTCGTTGTCGCATCCCGGCAGTACTGCAACGTTCGTCTCAACCCCGATATTTACATTCTGTGTACTAAGTATCGGGAATTTGTCAATAAAACAAAAAATACAAATTATTCATCTAAATTTATTTTATCGCCTTCAAAGTAGGCCCCATCGCTTGCAATACAACATCTCCACCGCTTCACCCAGTCTTCCATACATTTTTCATAGGCTATTTGCGGTATGGCCTTTAGCTCATTCAGCGAATTTTCTTTTATGGCTTCTATCGACTCAAAACGTTTTCCTCAAAGTGGTAATTTTAACTTGGGAAATAAAAAAAAGTCAGACGGAGCCATATCAGGTGAATACGGTGCTTGGTCGAGAACTTTTGTTGAATTTTTCGCTAAAAACTCTTTCACTATGATGGCTGTGTGTGATGGTGCATTATCATTTTCCATTGTAAAATCGCCGAGGACTCAAAACTATCACCAACAAAAAGTGTAGTTTATAACAAATTAAATGACAGATCCCGCTCAAATTTTGCGCGCTTAATAAGTACAGTGCTACCAACATGCAGTAAAAAAATTAGAACGACCTCTTTTACGCGGGTCTTTTTATTGACATATTCCCGATACTTTTTACACAGAGTAGTATATAGTGGTGAGAAAAAAAATAGACAAAACCACACGAAAAATTGCAGAAGTACGACCTTCACTAAGGGCCTGTCCACATGACCACGTCACGACGTCGTCAACTTAAAACAGTGCAGTGTCGCGACGCGGTGCGTTGACGTGTAGTGCAAATTTATGATGCCGCAACGTCATACGTTGTCGTGCCTTGTAAAATTCCGATACATTCTTCACTTATGCACAGAGAAATAGCAGTCTCTTTCTAAATATGGATATTGTTTTGTTTTTTACGATCGATTCGATCGATTTGTGGTTTTACATTAATTTTGAGCTTGTACGCCGGCCACTAGCTTCCGACGAGACGTCAGCCGCGTACCGTGCAACACGACGCGACAACGAACCGCGCCGCGACGTCACCGCGTGACGTGGATGTGAACAAGTCCTAACATCGAGGTGCGAGCGGTGTAGACACTAAGCTGTTGTTATCTTTCTCACGTAAAATTAATTGCTACCCTATTTTAACAATATTTCCCAAAAAATTACTTTGAGACCACACCAAAGTTTTGTCTTTTTGTCAAACGTTGGAAATAAGCGTGCTCACCAGTGTGAGTGACTATGTTGACGCAGTGCCACATCCCGGGCACTCCATACAAGCGTCGCGTTTCAACTACTTATTACACAGACGCTACACAGTGACGTTTTAGTACACTCGAAACTGTGTGCGCGATGTCTAGAGCTATTGAATATGCACACGGATCGGCACACAAACTCGCGCTGTGGGCGCCGGTGGGGTGAGGTAATGGGGAAGGCAACTGTCAAAATGGCGCTGCGTACGCTTGTTCCACGAGAACTATCAAAACAAAGGACTTTTACTTAAAAAAAAATCGTTTTTATAGCTTTAAAATGATCAAATTCTGTGTAATAGGCTGTAAAGATGTTGGCTCTTACAAATTTCCGAAAAATCTGGATATTAAAAAAATTAATAAATTCTGTAACAATAAAAAGTCTTAATTTGGCTTTCAATTCCGGCACTTGCATTGTAGAATTAGTCCAATCAATGAGCATATTTGTTGTATGGAGACTTCCGAAAAATTCTCCCGTCTATAAAATTTGGCATGTGATGAAGTTAGGTAACACAGATTACAGATGAACAATAAGCCAATAAAATTTGTTAAGAGAAGTTAGGTATTTTTACCTAAACATGAAAATCGCTTATATCTCTCTGTGAATATTTCCTCGGGCTAAAATACTTTCTGTATACGTATTTGTGTATTAGTTAGAATAAGTATGTAAAAGAATCCAATATTTTTTCGATTTCGGAGATACTCCAAATTTAAATTTTAATATTTTTCAATATATCTTTTCTTGATTAAAATATCTGCTGATTATTATTTTTTAATATTTTTTTATACCCTTAATATATAGATTTGTTCAGTAGGCCAACAAATTTTCTTCTTTAATCATATTTATACATAAATGTATGAAAATGGACCGACTATTTTTCACATTACCTCTTAAGACCAAAAAATAAAAAAAATATGATTAAAGAAGAAAATTAATTGACTTACTGAACAAAGCTATATATTTAAGGATATAAAAACATATTAAAAATAATAATCAGCTGATATTTTTATCAAGAAAAGATATATTTAAAAATATTAAAATTTAAATTTGGAGTATCTCCGAAATCGAAAAAATATTGGATTCTTTTACATACTTATTCTAACTAATACACAAGTACGTATACAGAAAGTATTTTAGCCCGAGGAAATATTCACAGAGAGATATAAGCGATTTTCATGTTTAGGTAAAAATACCTAACTTCTCGTAACAAAATTTATTGGATTATTGTTCATCTGTAATCTGTATTACCTAACTTCATCACATGCTAAATTTCATAGACGGAAGAATTATTCGGGTTGCATAAGCCCCGTTGATTGCACTAAATAGTCTTTTATATAAATTTTGGGTCAATGGGTCTTTTTCGGTAAAAAAAATACTACAAAATAAATACCTATTTTCCCATAAATTTTGTTCTGAACGTCTACTGCCTTAGGAACAAGCGTACGCAGCGACAACTACGATTAGCTTTGCGTTGCCAACCCCATTGATTGTGGGGCGGGGCGGAGAGTTTCCTTTCTGTACAGTAGTACTTATAATTATGTATTGTATGGCAGTGCATCTGGCGGAGCAGCGGTGTATGGTGCGGCGTGACGCACGTGCGCGCGCTGGCGGGCGCGCGGCGCGTGTGCGCGGCCTCGCTGGGCGGCCACCTCACGCTGCTGCGCCTCGACGCGCACAGCGCCGCCTCGGGCGCGCTCGTCGACTGGCGGTTCAGCACCGCGCACCGCCGGAGTCAGTTACATACATTTATATTTCAATCAGCCATTTTTGATGTCCCCACTGCTGGGGTACAGGCCTTCCTTATGGGTGGATAAAGAGGACGGCCTATAACCCACCACGCGGGCCCAATGCGGATTGGTGGGTAATAACGACTGCAAATGCAGCCGGGACCAACGGCTTAACGTGTCTTACGAAGCACGGAGGAGTTCGCCATAATAAATTTTTTGTCACCCATCCCATGACAGACCCTTGCGAATGTTGCTTAACCTACGCAATCGCTGGGCCAGGCGCTAAACCACTGTGCCACCGAGCTCCTCAATACATTTATGTAGCGAACTAAAATCTATGCAACAAGCATTACACTCAAAAAATGGCACCACACGAAAAGTACAACTAAGTGGATGGAACTAAAAATGCTGGCATTCCATACAAACTTTGTACTCTAGGGGTGGAATTTCCAAAAGTCCCTTCTTAGTGGGTGATTACGCTGTAAAAATATCTATGTACAGAATTTCAAGTCTCTAGGTTCAGTGGTTTGGGCTGGGCAATAGTCTGTCAGTCACCCCTTCACTTTTATATAAGAGATAATCTCTTTAGCCTGTTGTATGTTTTTTTTTGTGGCTACAACTTTACGTTTTTAGGGTTCCGTAGCCTAAATGGCAAAAAACGGAACCCTTATAGATTCGTTATGTCTGTGTGTCTGTCTGTCCGTATTTCACAGCCACTTTATTCCGAAAGTATTAAGACTACACAGTTGAAACTTGGTTGGTAGATGTATTCTGTTAACCGCTTAACGAATTTAATACAAAAATAAGAAAAATAAAAAATTAAGGGGGGGCCCCCCATACATGTAAATGAAGCTGAAAAAATTTTTTTCTTCAAACCAACACGTGTTGGGTGTCTATAGATAGGTCTTTAAAAATGACATTGAGGTTCGTAACACAATTTTTTCTCAAAGTGTGTCCCCCCTTTAACTTTTGAAATAAGAGAGTGAAAAATCTAAAAAAAAATATATGCTGTAGATCTTAATAAATACTTTCAACGAAAATTGGTTTGAACGATATATAGTAATTAGTTTTTGAGATATAGCATATTTTCCAAAACCGCAAATATAACTTTGTCATTCATACCAACACTGTGAAAAACAAAGTTATTTTTGCAGACGAAAAATTATAGATGGTATTAAATATGGTATGGTATAAGTTAACTACGGAACCCTAAGGCGCGTGGCCCTACATGCACTTGGCCGGTTTTTTTATATAAAATATGGTCCGCGCAAACCATGTTTTCTTATTATGGCCCTTTAATGTTATCGTGTATTCGCACTAGCACACAAGCGCACTGGGTCGGCGGGTTCGCTTCGCAGCCTGCACGGTGACGCCCCGGCCGGCCGCATGAGCTACCCCTACGACACCGAGCTAGCCGACGCGGAAGGTAACATGCTTTCAACTGCTGATGCTTTTAATTGCCTCTGTGATCTAGTTGTTCGCCCACCCGTGAAGACGCAAGGGTCCCGGCTACGATTCCCAGGGAGGGTACAATTTGTCCGCCTGGCAAGCTATCACCATCTTATCTTAGTCTGACGCCATAACAGCAATTAAAAATTGTTGTGTTCCGGCAGCAGTTAGAGTGAATGAAGGCCAAACACTATCTTGTTCTGCATAAAAAAAAATCTGCTGCTTTGATATATTTTGATATTTTTGTTATCAATTTTTGTGTAAAACAGCTAATTTTTTTCACGAATTCAGAGTTTATTCTATTGTAAAAGTTGTTCAGTTTGATGGTCCGAAGAAACGGTATTCCCACTTTTTTTAAAAGCTATAAATAAATAAATAGATATGTTAAAATACTTTTCTATCGCATTAGATTGAAATCTGTAACGGTAGATTAAGTGGTGTTAAATAAATAATAAATGAAGAGGGAATATGCATACCGATTTTGATAAATTTTAGCTTGATCGTTTGGGACACGTATATAAACACGATGAAACAGAAAAATAAAAAATAAATGCATTATTTTAGTTTTATCACACGATGAAATTAGTATCATTATTTTTCAGTCATTATTTTTCGAATATAATGCTAACAGTCGGATAGAATATTGAATAAGAAATAATATTTTGTATGACACATATGTACTTAAACGCAAAATTAAGAGAGATAATTGAAAATTCTTGACTAACTCCATAATAAAGGCGCCTGAAACGTGACATGTGACATCACAAATCATGACCGTTTTGTATAGAGCGTTTTCGGCGGTTGCTGCTGCGCACAGTGATTGATTTGACTCAAAAAATTTCCCTATGCCGTTTATTGCATAAATCGATCAAGAAATTCATTTTAAACGGCCGACTAGAACACCCACGTGTCTATTTCAAATACTTTTTTTCTATAAAAAATAATTTATATTTCGTGACTTATTTATATCTATATAAAAAAGTATTTGAAATAGACACGTGGGTGTTCTACTCGGCCGTTTAAAATGCATTTCTTGATCGATTTATGCAATAAACGGCATAGGGAAATTTTTTGAGTCAAATAAAACACTGTGCTGCGTGCTAACTTCAAGTAACTATATCACGAGAAAAAAACCCAAGAGAAAACTTTTAATATTACAGTTGATTTTGTGACGCATTATACTTTGGATTTTGATGCATATTCCCTATTAGGGTTCATGAATTAAGACGTATAAGATGTGTGATGGGTGGTTTCCGCAGAGGTGGTGTGCGTGCGGCTGGCGCAGTGCCGGCCGCACCAGCAGCCCATCACGGAGATGCACTCGGAGGGCGAGCGCATCCTCACCGGCGGACAGGACCACGTGCTCAAGGTACCTGTCGCATAACGGGTGTAACAACACAACCAGCACGCTGCAAAGTCATTTAAATAAATAGCGACTTTTGTTCCGACACAATAAAGTGCAATGAGGATCAGTAACGATTTTTGTTTAGTGGCTTATCAGAAAGCTTATGCCACCACATGATTAACTGTGAATAAATTTTTACAATATCTCTTAAACCTAAGAAGATATACGAGCTAAAACACTGTTAGTTTGGGGTGTCCTTAGGACGTCATAGAGACATTCGCGAACCTTATGTCGTAAGTGATAAAGCACATATTGCATTAAGTTTGGCATTTCCTTCAAAACCCTCATAACTCAACCATATCTAAACGGATTTCAAAAAATCTTTCACTAAATTTCATAGCTATGAATATGTTTTTATATTATACCAATAAAACTATAGGATTCAAACCTGTTACTGGTCCTCATTCAGGTCGCGCAGCGCTAATATAGCCTGTGGGCTACCTGAATGAGGACCAGTAACAGGTTTGAATCCTATAGTTTTATTCACTAATAGTTTAATTCACCTAGTAGTACCGTGCTCTTACCTTTTCTGACGGCGTAACGTTAGGGTTGACTTCTTTTAAATGAACTGCGTAACATATATCATAATGTGAAAAACAAACAATTGTTTACTAGTTTTTTGATTTAGACATCCGTACACGGCACAGTAATGTCGGTTCTACATTGTTTCTATTATAAAAGACAATACCTACGTAGGCATTAAGATGCCGCGCGGCCCGCTGCTCACTTGTGCCCTCGTAGGCACGGCTAGCGGTAGGTGCTTATCGCGCGACCTTGAGCGAGTGAAGGAAGCCTGCCTCAACGAAGCCGAAGTCCACGCCTTCCGCCCATCATCAAATTCAGTTTTGTTTAAGTTTAAGACTATACCTGGAAAACCAATAGCTACGAAGTTATTGAAGGTCAAGTCAAAAAATATATCTCAAATATTTTAAGAAATCATTTTATAATCTGAAATTTTTGCATTCACATGCTATTTTTAAGCTTATTTTAATCGTTATTTCGTAATTTTTGTCCAAAGAAACATTATCAAAATTTTAAGTATTTCGTAATAAACAATGGCTTAAAAATGTATCTCATCAGCACGCACATAATCGCTGCCTTTCAACTCGGTCGCACTCAGCTGTGTAGCATACACTCGCAGGCGCGGAATGTTGTACGCGTTACATTGCGTGGTAATGTATGCAATGCTTCTTTTTAACACCATAAATTAAAATCGTTTCCCAGCAATAATTTTGAACAGAAATGGTCCTGATGATGGGCAGAATACGTAGATCTCGGCTTCGTTGAGGGTCTTGTTACACCCGGTATATATGGAAAGCATAGCATCAGATACGGAAAGGTTCGGACGTTTGTGAATATGGACCGTTGTCGGTTGTGTTTTGGTGCAGGTGTTTTCGAGCACGGACCTGAGTGCGCTGTTCACGCTGCACGGGCACTGCGGGCCGGTGACCAGCTGCTTCATAGACCACGCGACGCCCACCATCGCGGGCAGCGGCTCGCAAGACGGCCTGCTGTGCGTGTGGGACTTGCACACAGGTATGTTGTCCTACACTTAAGGTCTCTACTCACTACACCATGCCATACCATGGCCGTGCTAGGAACGTATCAGACACGAAAATCAACACAATACGCTCTATTATGCCTACTGAAACAGTTCTACTGAGACAGTTACAAAGCAACTGATGTTTTTATTAATTATCTATAAAAGTTGTGATACCCTTTGTGTGTGAGAAAAACGGCAATTTCATAATATTAATAAATTGTAGATTTTTGTATTCACGATACTATTTAATTATTTTCAACACACTTGCTCGTAAAATCAGCCTTAATACATCATTTTTAGGGCCATAAACTGAGCTATAACACATACTGCGTGATAATATTATACACTAGTGCGTATTATCCCTACAACACGTAGACGTACCATGACGTTGTAATGTCTGAAACTTTATGAGACAAGGCACACCGCTTGCGTAACGTACGCGTGCACGTAAACTGATGCGTAACCCTACGCATTGCAGCTCGTGACGTTGTACTCAATGGCATTCCCTATTGGAGGTCACACCGAACACGCACGTATCTTTGCTGCGCGACACTACGCGCGCGTCTACGCAGCCGGTGTGCCCAGGCCTTTAAGTTTATAAAGAAAATTTGATATTTAGTTAATGTAATATGCAGGTGCGTGCCTGTACAGCACGCAGGCGCACGACGGCGCGGTGACGTCACTGGCGCACACCGCCTCGTACGTGGTGAGCGCGGGCGCCGACGAGCGGCTCTGCATATGGGACCGGTTCCAGGGGCACATGCTCAACTCCATACACATCGTGAGTCTATGGCTCTGTCCTAATTGGCATCGGTCGTGCGATCATGCGTTGCGATTTCATCGTGCGATGAAACTGAACAATAGACAATTTGGTCGCATCGCATGATCGCGCGATCGTCAACTAGGATATTCAATAGATATCACTAGGTTTGATCGCACGGTCGCACGACCAGCTAGTTGATTACGTAAGGCTGTTGCTAACAATAGGCTAAGTAGTTGACAAAATTTAGAAAAAAGTTTAAAAATAAAGTTTGTTATCTATTTTACCCCAAAAATATATTATTTTAAGAAAAATAAGTCATTTTACCTATGAATTTTGCGTTTTAAGAAATGAACTCAAAATGACATCGAAAAAGGCCAAAACTGTCATGGCTTCTTGAATGACGTCACGCCTCGCGAAACATTCGTGTTTATGACCGTCATTGTTCACACACACACACTCTCTGTTCACTTATCGAAAATGACAGCAACAACAAATGTTTCGCGAAGCGTGACGTCACGCGTCTCTGATTGGTGTTCAATGTCACGTGATTAAATGGCCAATTTTGCCGATTTTATTTTCCGTAAATATTGGTAATCTTTATTTATTTTAATGAAAAAAGTGTTTTTTTGGTTACTATTTAACATGATTAATCATTAGAAACCTTATGCTAGCCGATTTATTCTTAGTTGAAACAAGCCTATTCTCGATTGAAATCGATTAAAAGAAAACATTGCTGCTTTAAGTAAAATAGTTGTCACATTGGTTCTTAACTAAAGCAGCAAAGTAACTGCGATTTCTGTCAGAGTTGATTGCAACAAAGTTAGATAATTACCCCTCCAGTTTCATCGGACGGACGAACCATCGCACGACCGATGCCCAATTAGGACAGGGCCTATGGCACATGAGTAAAGATAGGACCAGAGACAAAGCTTCTTAAAAACGTGAAATTCAAACTTGCAACTAACAAAACAAGCAATGTCCTAAATTAGATTGTCCACTGGCTGTAGTTGTCAAAACAGACAGACAGACAGACATGACGAATCTATAAGGGTTCCGTTTTTTGCCATTTAGGCTACGGAACCCTAAAAGGTTTTTTTCCAGTTTTTCCGCGTAAGCGACAAGCGACCAGTAAACACGCACACATGCCCCGCGTGCTTGTAGTAGTGCAACCGATTCGCGCGGTTGTTTGAAGCTTTGTCTCTGGTCTTTTTCTTTACTCATGTGCCTATGAGGCCTAATCTTTGACAGGTCTCCAGACACACTGGCGCTGCCTAGTCGGATACCATTGGAACTGCTCAGATTAGTCTCCATTATTTTTTATTATTTTTTTCATCAACAACGGGATACCTCAACTGGGGGCTGGTTACGTAACTCTGTTGCTAACAATTCTCGATTCATACCGCATTTACATTGCTGCTATAAGTAAGAAAGTTGTCACATTAGTTCTTGCTAAAGCAGCAATGTTACTACGATTTCTGTCAGAGTTGATTGCAACAAAGGTACAAAATCAGGAGGCCGATGTAAAGTGACGATAAGACCAAAAGTATAAGCGCACTACACCCGGAATCCTGTTCACTGAGGAACTGACTATCTTACCTCTAACTGCTGGAACACAACAATTTTTAATTGTTGTTATACTCGTAGTGTTAGGTAAGATGGTGGTAGCTAGCTAAGCGTACTCGGAATAAGCCCTACCACCAATCAAACCGAGTACAAATATACCTTCCTCCTAGGAATCGAACCCGGGGCCTCTGCGTCTTACATGGGTCTTACTAATTTGCTGCGAGTTTTTACGCACCTAAAGCCTTTTCTTGCTGGAGGTGAAAATATACTTTTCGTTTGGTTAATAAATAGTTATTTACTTCGCAGGGTTTAAATTACATGAGTCGCTTGCTGCCGCTGACGCACACTATGTTAGTGATGGGTGATCGCAGCGGCCTCACCGTGTACGACCTGAGCAGTGGGGAAGTCATACGACGGGTCATACTAGGTAAACTATAAGTTTTATATTATCTATCCATTTAAAACTAAATTGATTGATTGTTGGCATACGCTTAGAGCACTAACGGCGGAAGGTATAGACATCATTTTTGGTGGGTAGATATACCTTTCATGGTGTATGTAGGTAAGCACTAAGAAAGGAATTTCGAAAATTCCTGTTGTACAGGGTGTTCCAGTTTGTATGGGAATTTGTATAAAAACCGGCCAAGTGCGTGTCGGGCCACGCGCAGTAGGGTTCCGTAGTTATACCATACCATATTGAATACCACTATAATTTTTCGTCAGCAAAAATAACTTTGTTTTTCATAGTGTTGGTATCAATGACAAAGTTATATTTGCGGTTTTGGAAAATGTGATATGGTGTCTAAAAATTATCACTATATCTCGTTCAAACCAATTTTCGTTGAAAGTATTTATTAGGATTTACAGCATATATTTTTTTAGATTTTTCACTCTCTTATTTTAAAAGTTAAAGGGGGGGGGGGGGGGGGGGACACTCATTTTACCACTTTGGCAGTGTATATCTTTCAAACGGTTGACTTTGAGAAAAAATAGTCTTAGAAAACTCAATGTCATTTTAAAGACCTTCGTTTTAAAAAGTAGGTTTGATAAAAAAAATATTTTCATTTTCAGTTCCATGTATGGGGAGCCCCCCTTAATCTATATTTTTTTATTTTTATGTAAAAACCTTAGAGCAGTTTACAGAAAACATCTAGCTACCAAGTTTCAACTGTGTAATCTTAATAGTTTCGGAATAAAGTGGCTGTGACATACGGACAGACAGACTAGGCTACGGAACTCTAAAAAGGGGAGATAGAGCCCTAACGGCTGAAGGTGGAGACACCATTTTTGGAGGGTAGATTAGATAATAATAATAATAGTTTATTGCATAAAAACAGATTACAGTTTCAAATTACATAAAATTAAAGGCAATGACAAGCAGAATATTGAAATCGGTGACTACTGTTTCCCATGGTAGGGTAACCTGTATTACAGGTAACAGGGGCATTAGATACCATTCATGGTGTAGGTTAGGTGAGCACTAAGAAAGGGTTTAGGAAAAGGTAAGGGAAAGGGAAACTATAATCTCAGGATCCAATTCTAAACGGGGACGGGAACGCCTTCTATAGCATTTTAAGGATACTATTTTTTTTTAAATATACACGCATACGAACTGGTCTAGTAGGTACTGGTCTAGGTCTAGGCCGGCAAAAGCTAGTCTCTTTATATGCATAGGGTTGGTTTCACCGGTTTTAATCTGCGGATACCTTATTTATTTGACAATGTCATATAAATTCTGCTTTATTTTATTTTATAAACACACAAACTCAATTACAAATAATTGTTTACAGTTTTGGTGGTGAAAAAAGCGAAATACGGCCGTCGTTTTGTTTGTCGTAGTAGCACCTCGTAGTATGGAGAATATATGGAAAACCTACATCTCGCTGACGAAATTCACTCAGCGACTCACCAATCTCACCATATATACAACTGCCAACCATCATCGGTTGCATCACGGTCCCCGGGCTAATACCACCCAGCCCAGAGTTCCATTTGGCCTTCCTATCAGTGCAGTGTTCTATCTACGGTAATCCCGATCGAATTTGACTCGAGATACGGCACCATTTTATAACGCTGTCCATACAAATACGGCAAAATTCATTGCCAAACTTAGTGTATTTTTCAAAAATACGGCAATTATTTAGATTTTTTTTGCGTTTTACGGCAATTTTTGAGTGTGAATACGGCAATCCTAAATTTGCCAGGAACATACTGTATCAGTGGCACCTACCTCCACTCCATACTACCCGTACCTAAATTTTTTTTACAATTCACCGTATCAATAATAATTTATCTGACAGGTCAAAGCGACGGCTGCATCTTCGTGCGGCAGATCCTGCCGCTCCGAGACGCCATCGTGTGCGACTACGCCAACCAGCTGCGGATAGTGCGGTTCCCGCTGGTCTCCAGGCTCTCCAGCACCAAGAGCGACTAGCACTTCAATCACAAACGGACTAAGAGTTGACACCGGAAATACAACCCGGGGCTAATTGTCTAATTTTAAAAATCTATCGCAATCGCTCTTGTTTGACAGATGGATGTGACACATTGCTGCATTTCTTTGGTAAGTTTTTATTTGTGCCAAAAAGAAACTTCAATGTATTACATCCTGAAAGCGATTGCGATAGATTTTGAAGTTAGACAATACAAAGGCAGGTCGAGTTAACTCGGCCCCTGAAGTTCGATAGACCCCTCTCGTTTTCTCCTTTCCTCACGCCACCGTCATCAATTTTTTGAAAGTTTTCGATAGATTATCGATAAATTATCGCTAACAAATGTACTAACGCTACTGGCATGACGACAGTGGCGTGAAGAAAGGAGAAAACGAAGGGGTGTCTATCGCGTTTCAGGTGCCGAGTTAACTCTACCGTGTTATGGGTATGCAACTTACAGAGCGACGATATCCCTCTAGTTAATAATAATAAAAAATATTGAAACAAAATTACAAAATCAAAACTTTTGAAAACAATTCAGATTAAACCTTAACAATATACAATTTAGATTTAAAAACATCTGCACCCAAACTAGGAAACCTGTATATCAGGTGCAGTGCTCTTTCTCTACACAATAACGCCAAACAGAAGGTTTAGCACCAGTGGGGCTACCGCCCAAGTAGCGTCGACTTCGCCGGCGGCTTCATTTGACATATGGTTGTAATACATTGCTACTTTTCTTTGGTATGTTTTTATTATATTATTTTATTATTAATAAGAAGTAGCAATGTATCTCATCCTTCTGTCAAATGAAGCCGACGGCGAAGTCGACGACACTTGGGCGGTAGGGCCCCAGGTGATTGTTACATAAAAATAAACAGTGAATAATGCCATATGCCAATAAAACTTATAACTAGTGTAGAATGAACCTCTCATCACATGAGTAAATAAACGAACAGAGTACAAACTTTCACAACTTATACCGATTCTCAAAGGGTTGACACCTATCGCAAGTTAAAAATAGGTAGTCGGGAGAAAAATAAAATAAGGCAAGTCCATAATAAAATGTGTATTTGAACGAAACGAACGAAAATGAATACTTACTGCATTTGAATTTTTCCGTACGAAAAAAAAAGAAATATCCTTTTTTCCCCGAATCATTCATACACACGGTGAAGGAGTTGGGCATATTTAATTTTATAAACACTAATGTATGTAAAATTTATTTTACACACTGAAAAATGGTAGAATCTAATAATTAATTTTTCAACAAAATCTTTGTCACGACTCGTATTTTTTCTTCGAGTCAGTAATTTGACAAATCAAACTGTCATTGTTCAGTGTATTCTCTAAGAAAAAATTGAAGGTGGTATAGCACTTAGCGGCCCTGTCGGTTATACCGCAACTGAGCCGGTGCAAACCAGTTTTTAAGCCCGGCGGCGTGCCTGTCACATTGTCGGTGAGAGGTCACGCACACATCGCCGCGCTATGTATGAGTGAACCTACAGCGGACCGTTTGTAGGCAGCTTGGACTCTGTTCAGTTTACGTTTTTTTACTCATGTGCTCTCATGGTGAGTAGAGTGTAAGTGAGTGTGTGTGTGGAGAGGGTGAGGTAATCGATCTGGGCGCCCGGCAGCTTTTTTAGTGGTTGGGCAACAAACGGGCTGAAAAACCAAGCTCTGGATTTGGAGTGGTATAATAGCTAATCATGTATATAATTCGAATATAACTTTGCCACTGAAAAGCTGCGGGTCACCCGGATCTATTAATAATGATATGATAGTATGGCACACTAACTAGAAGGATTTCGTCGCTCTGTAAATTGCATATCTATTTCCGGGACCAGCTCTTAGGCCTCTATTTATAAACCGCTCGCAATGTTGAGAACTAAATATCTTGAGATCATCTCGAGATGCTGTTCCTATAAGAAGAACATCTCAAGTATGATCTGAAGATGGCTCTCAATGTTGAAAACGCATTATAAATACGGGCCTTAGTATAAAAAAGCGCTCTCAAATCTCGTACAAAGTTACAAGATCATCTATAAATAAAACAAGAAACGATAGCCTTCCTCAGTGTCTTAATACTAAAATAAATCTTATTTGTTATACAGTAACACATAAGTAGTACTTATATTTAAGTATATTCCATATCCTCTTCAGGGGCCGTACCGGCTAACGAATCAATTATCGAAAAGTCTGCTGGGTTTCAAATTAAAACAGATAAATCGAGCCCCAATTGGGCCAAAATGGCGAACCCCAATTCATTATGTCACACGAACATCGTTATCTTCCAAATTACATCAACAGAAAGTACAAGACGAAATTCCTTACTTTGATTTTTCTGTTTTAAGTTGAAACCCAGAAGACTTTTCGATAATCGATTCGTTAGCCGGTACGGCCCCAGGTGCAAACTGTTTGTGTTAATTCAATTCAAACTCCTTAAGTACTGACTGACAAACTTGTTATTTATTCTTATTAAACGTGATGCGCTTCCCAAGCCCTTTTATGCTTTTTCTGTAAAGCCGTTGTAATTGTAAAAATGAAGATTTATTTATTAAAACGATCTTATTTATTAAAAAGTACCTAAGTATTAGATATTTTGGCATTTTATTCGTATTGATTTCTAAAGTAATGTTTATTACTCGATATTCCAAAGGTGATTTGCACCAAGGTCTTGAGCGGTGTGCAAAAAGTAATTTTTAGTCTCATTGTCAGGTGATGTGTACGTGGCTACAGCAAACAAGCGCAGTAATCCTCAATCCTCTTCAATTTCTCTCACCACTCACGATTCGTGCCGGCACCTATACCACAGAATACCTAATAGTACAAGTACAGAAGGAACACTCCGCAAGATCATTTCAATAAATAACGACTGTATCTTCTACGCAATAAAGCGCAATATAGATCGCGCACCGCTACAGCTCCTAGTTATATTCACCTAGAAGTTTTCTCTCTTTCTATCGCGTAGCTCTTATCTCTTCTGACGCCATTAGGGTTTTCTTATTATTATAAGGGTTGTTAGGACCTCTAAAGTACAGATACTATAGGCACAGTATAAAGAAGTACTACCAGTAAACCGACTCTTTTGTTGATAAACGCATGCCGCCACTGTGTAGGTATACGCACAGAAACTCCGTCAGGGGTCAGGGTTGTCACAGCAAAAACTACTCGAATATATTACATAAAAGTTTGAATTTGTAATAACGAAAGAATAAAAATTGGCAATAAGGCCTTTTAAAGAATAACATCGTAACACACAAAACAGAAACAGCAAACATGAAACCACTGATTGTTTTTTCGCGATTTCAAAGTTTGTCCCATAGTAAAAGTTGTTCAGTTTGATGGTCCCTATCAAACCATGACGTGAATTTACAATTAAAAACGGAACAAATCCTGTAAACTATTATCACGTTTTAATATTTCGTTACGCTTCTTAAAACGTACACCCCTTTAAGTTAGAGAGCGCAAACTGGAGGAGATTGCGCTCGCCGACTCTGCCGCTCACTTCCCCGCGTACCCCCCATCGTTGCCCCGCGCAAGTACATAGGTGTATTCAAACTGTGCTATAGGTTACCTACTGTTGGTTTATCCTTACTGTCTTGTTTTAACTTAGTTATTTAGTAAACAGATTTGGCTGTTATCATACAACACCTATTAAATTATGCTTTCTTACGAAATCAAATTGTCATTAATAATTAACTTTATTTCGTTACTGGGTAAGTAAGTACCTAAATTATTATTTAAATAAATAGTTTGGTGAAGATTGTTTACCATATAAGAGAAGTACTACCTACCTAACTAAGAATAAACGTACTATACTAAATACTAACTAGGTTTGAACCTACCTATAAGTAGATAAGCATTCTTCTTACCTTTCGATGTCGCTTGGAAGTGTGAAAAACGTGAGGTTCGGATCCTTTTTATTATTGTTAAGGCATCCCATTGCGATGCATTATGCCTTCATCGAACGAACGCCGCGCGATACGCGAACGCGGCGCGTGAATGAGTATCGGAATCGAACTAATGTTGCTAACGTGCGACCCGGGGGGTAACTATGTAACTTTGTTGCAATCAACTCTGACAAAAATCTTTAGTAAAAACCAATGTGACAACTATCTTACTTAAAGCAGCAATGTAACTGCGCTTTCAATCGATTTCAATCGAGAATTGTTAGCAACAGACTGATGTAATCAACTAGCCGGCCAACACGCGGCAGCTCTCTAAGTCCGTCCGGACGGACCTGCTGGCTGCTTATAGCTTCGTATCTAAAGCGCGGAGTGTGCCTGGCCTGCCTATACTTACTTATACCGCAGTAGTTCCGCCATGACTTGTCTTCTTTTGACTACGATATCAAAATTCAAAATTCAAAATTCAAATTAATTTATTCAGTCTAGGCTGTTACAAGCACTTGTGAATGTCATAGAAGCTACGCCATCGGTTCGCAAACCCTAAGCGGGAGACCTTGTAACGAGAAGAACCGGCAAGAAACTCGTCAAGGGCTGCTTTTTTCTCCCTGTATATTTCATACAGAGTCGTCAAGATTGAAAAATGAGCTCCACATTTAAAGTGAGGTCATTTTCCATCACAATAGTTATCAAAAGGTTACACACAATGGGTAGTTAGGTTAAAATTAAATATCTACTATATTCAGTTAGATAATCGTGAGAGTAAATAACTTTCAACTAGTTTAGAAATCACTCTGTCTGCTACTCTAACAAAAAAAACACTTGATACAAGACATAAAAATAAAACGCAATTCTTACAATTCAATATGCGTTAAGATAGGTACTCAGAAGCAGACCCATTCCCACTGGCAGCACCCGTTCACGAGCATGACGCATGGACCAGCCATCGCTTCGCTCAACCATATTTGAGGGAACGTAACGACCCGCCCCACACGACACCACCGCAGAAATGATTAAAGAGAGCATGACATACTTAGGCTACCCATCCTAAGGCACCGAATTGAAAACTAATATCCAAAAGCTTTTCATAGGCCTTTACTTACAAAACTATAGACAAAAAAATACGAAAACATCGTGATAACGAAAGCCAAATAATCATTTTGGTCATTAGCAATAAAAAAGTGAGAAATCAAAACAAGGATTAGTTATTAATTCTATGTTTTGAGTAAGAAGTGCCATACTGATTGATAATATTAAACAGGAAAAAAAAAATATGCGACGCCCTTAGTACAAGCAGACAGATATCGTATATATATATCGTATCGTATATATATATAGACAGAGTATCATATATAATAATATGACGATCACATCTACGTAGCGGTTTTGCGTCATTGTTTTCTCGGCGGCGGAGATGTGCCGACGGTCCGAACCGCGGGCTGATTATCTAATTATAAACCACCTAGCGACCGGTTGCAGTTCATAGATGATAGTGATCCATTGCTACTTCTTATTGGATTAAAAAAAACATACCAAAGAAAAGTAGCAATGTATGTGGAATGGAACCGGTCGCTAGTTTCTTTTTAGATAATCAGGGTGCCGATCAGGCGGAATCGCGCGTGCAAGAGAGCATCATAGTTATATCTATGCGTTAGAAGTAGAACAGGCTGTTCCGCATGTTTTTCTCTTGGCGTACAACACTTGTACTATTATGTATACTGCCCGGCGTATATATTGGCAAGAGAAAGAAAGAGACAAAAGATGCGCAGTAACCATAAACTGCGCATCTTTTGTCTCTTTCTTTCTCTTGCCAATATATATATGCCGGCATCTGTATCTGTGGTACAATTAACAAGTCATGGTGGAACCTACTGAGGCTTCGCTGCTATTGTTCGCGGCGGAGATGTGCTTTGCTGCTCATTCAAAATAGTTAAAAAAATAGTGTCTAGATACACTATGCCAAAGTTACCGCCTCTGTGGTCTAGTGGTTCGCCCATCCGTGTAAGACGCAGAGGTTCCGGGTTCGATTCCCAGGGGGGGTACAATTTGTACACGGTTTGGTTGGTGGTAGGGCTTATTCCAAGTCCGCCTGGCTAGCTACCACCTTCTTACCTAAGTCTGACGCCATAATAACAATTTAAAAAAGTTACGCGACCGAAGTTCAGCGGTTATGAAAAAAAACGAAACGTAATTGCGGCATAATGTGTCTAGTCCATAATGCCGATTTAGGAATGGTAAATATTTATTGGAATGAAATGAACAACCCACAATCAAATTAAGGCGCACATTTAATCAGTGACGAAATAAAACAAAAATGTACAAAGTGACAGTTTAGATTTGTTTACATTGTTCACAACAATTTCCCGCAGCCGCAATGCGAAAGGGCCGATTATTCCGATCCCGAGCGTACACTGTGCCCTGCCCGCCACAAAGACCCTTCCGCAGACATGGATACCACATGAAAATCAGGAATGAACCCACAATTAATGTGTATATCATCCTCGGCAGGAAAACTTCATGCTCGCGGTACTGCAACAAATGAAGATAACTAATTCATTTTTAGGGTTCCGTACCTCAAAAGGATAAAAGGGAACCCTTATATGATCACTTTATTGTCCGCCTGTCTGTCTGTCAAGACCCTTTATCTAGGGAACTCGTGGAGGTTTCGAGTTGAAATTAAAACCATATAGTCAGGTCTACGGTCCCTTGAAGCTGTAAAAAAACGCAAAAAAAGATACGTCTGTTTATGCCGCAAAAACGCATATTTCAACACTCAAGGGCATTAAAATTTATAGGGTAGTTCCCGTTGACCTAGAACTATGAAATTTGGCAAGTAATATCAAGTATATACAGGGGAAAATCTGAAAACTATACATTTGTAGTTACTTATATCATAAAAAATACAGTAAAATATTCCAGAACTAATTAAAATATGAACCTTTAAATTTGTACGGAACCCTCGGTGGGCGAGTCAGACTCGCACTTGTCCGGTTTTTAAAATAACAAGTCAATGTGATAAATTAACCAAAGGAATTTTAAAAGGTTCTAAAGAATTTTTAGACCATGTGCCCTATTTTTAAATGGCGTCGCTCTATTCTACCTACTCATTTGACTCGACGTGACTGTTGGACTTGCGATAAGTATATTTAATTACTTAAATTATTCATCGTTTTAAATAACTCATAGACTCGTAAATAGTTCATGATGCTACAAAAGCCTTACACGCCCTTATTACAAGCGGCCAACGCCATTTTTACAAGAGCCCAACGCCCTTGTAACAAGGGCCCAACGCCCTTATTACAAGAGCCCAACGCCCTTATTACAAGCGGCCTACGCCCTTATTACAAATGCCCAACGCCCTTATTACAAGAGCCCAACGCACTTATTACAAGAGCCCAACGCCCTTATTACAAAGGCCCAACGCCCTTATTACAAAGGCCCAACGCCCTTATTACAAGCGGCCAACGCCCTATTACAAGAGCCCAACGCCCTTATTACAAGAGCCAGCGCCCTTATTACAAGCGGCCTACGCCCTTATTACAAGAGCCCAACGCCCTTATTACAAGAGCCCAACGCACTTATTACAAGAGCCCAACGCCCTTATTACAAAGGCCCAACGCCCTTATTACAAGCGGCCAACGCCCTATTACAAAAGCCCAACGCCCTTATTACAAGAGCCCAACGCCCTTATTACAAGGGACCAACGCCCTTATTACAAGAGCCCAACGCCCTTATTACAAGAGCCCAACGCCCTTATTACAAGAGCCCAACGCCCTTATTACAAGAGCCCAACGCCCTTATTACAAGAGCCCAACGCCCTTATTACAAGAGCCCAACGCCCTTATTACAGGAGCCCAACGCCCTTATTACAAGAGCCCAACGCCCTTATTACAAGAGCCCAACGCCCTTATTACAAGGGCCCAACACCTTTATTACAAGGGGCCAACGCCCTTATTACGAGGGGCCAACGCCCTTATTACAAGGGCCCAACGCCCTTATTACATGGGGCCAACGCCCTTATTACGAGGGGCCAACGCCCTTATTACAAGCGGCCAACGCCATTTTTACAAGAGCCCAACGCCCTTGTAACAAGGGCCCAACGCCCTTATTACAAGAGCCCAACGCCCTTATTACAAGCGGCCTACGCCCTTATTACAAGAGCCCAACGCCCTTATTACAAGAGCCCAACGCACTTATTACAAGAGCCCAACGCCCTTATTACAAAGGCCCAACGCCCTTATTACAAAGGCCCAACGCCCTTATTACAAGCGGCCAACGCCCTATTACAAGAGCCCAACGCCCTTATTACAAGAGCCAGCGCCCTTATTACAAGCGGCCTACGCCCTTATTACAAGAGCCCAACGCCCTTATTACAAGAGCCCAACGCACTTATTACAAGAGCCCAACGCCCTTATTACAAAGGCCCAACGCCCTTATTACAAGCGGCCAACGCCCTATTACAAAAGCCCAACGCCCTTATTACAAGAGCCCAACGCCCTTATTACAAGGGACCAACGCCCTTATTACAAGAGCCCAACGCCCTTATTACAAGAGCCCAACGCCCTTATTACAAGAGCCCAACGCCCTTATTACAAGAGCCCAACGCCCTTATTACAAGAGCCCAACGCCCTTATTACAAGAGCCCAACGCCCTTATTACAGGAGCCCAACGCCCTTATTACAAGAGCCCAACGCCCTTATTACAAGAGCCCAACGCCCTTATTACAAGGGCCCAACACCTTTATTACAAGGGGCCAACGCCCTTATTACGAGAGGCCAACGCCCTTATTACAAGGGCCCAACGCCCTTATTACATGGGGCCAACGCCCTTATTACGAGGGGCCAACGCCCTTATTACAAGGGCCCAACGCCCTTATTACATGGGGCCAACGCCCTTATTACAAGGGCCCAACACCTTTATTACAAGGGACCAACGCCCTTATTACGAGGGGCCAACGCCCTTATTACAAGGCCCCAACGCCCTTATTACATGGGGCCAACGCCCTTATTACAAGGGCCCAACACCTTTATTACAAGGGACCAACGCCCTTATTACAAGGGACCAACGCCCTTATTACAAGGGGCCAACGCCCTTATTACATGGGGCCAACGCCCTTATTACAAGGGCCCAACACCTTTATTACAAGGGACCAACGCCCTTATTACAAGGGCCTAACACCTTTATTACAAGGGACCAACGCCCTTATTACAAGGGACCAACGCCCTTATTACAAGGGACCAACGCCCTTATTACAAGGGGCCAACGCCCTTATTACATAGGGCCAACGCCCTTATTACAAGGGCCCAACACCTTTATTACAAGGGACCAACGCCCTTATTACAAGGGCCCAACACCTTTATTACAAGGGACCAACGCCCTTATTACAAGGGGCCAACGCCCTTGTTACAAGGGCCCAACGTGCGTGGCTGGCCCGACTAAAGCTGAGCGGGTTCTACTTTTTCGGCCCCGTGGTGCCATTATGTAAGCAATATTTGTTTGCAATTACACTTCCATAGATTTTAGTCCCGTCGTAGACCTGAGCTAAGTCACCTGGGTGAATAAAGTATACTAATTGGTACACTTAATTCACCTAGGGCAGGGGTCTCCAAACTACGGCCCGCGGGCCAGATCCGGCCCGCGAGCACCAACAATCCGGCCCGCGAAAGCAGGCCGGATCGTACCATAACAAAACTGTAATTTACAGTATGTTAGTACAGAGCTAGCTAGATCCTGGCCCTTGGGACTTGGTGGAGGAGTAAGTCTGGCCCTTATGCTAAAAAGTTTGGAGACCCATGACCTAGGGGAATAGTTGAATTAAGTATACCGATTAGTATATTTAATTCATCTGTTATCTTTTCCATTATTGTTAAATAGTTACTACGATACGAAAGAAATCAAACAAATTAATAGTCATAAGTAAACATGGAATTTATTAGACCTACGAAATAGTCATGAATAACATAAAAAATAAACGTAAAGTGCTTTGGCATCGCAGTTCAAATAAGATAAGTTTTAAAATAAGGGTTTAAAAACATACTATACTGAACAAAATACAGATTTGGATCAAGTCTACTAATAAGTAAACTTAATTCACCTAGGGGGTGAGGATCTTGGTTCGTTGCTGTCGGTAGTCGACCGGAGAAATTTTAGATTTAGTTTAACAACTAAATTGGGTTAACACCCAATGTGGAAACAGCCAGTGGGGGAACATTAAATATAGCCAAATATGTAGAAAAGTTAGAAACTATACTTACTTGGAACTGGATTCATAAAAAATATTTTTTCGCAACTCGTTTTTTTTTAGTTCACAATAAAATCCTTTTTAACTTAGGCATTGGAAAAATACAAAAAGATTACTTTTTATTGATTGTTTATTTGTTTACTTTATTTTTTGTGCGCAAAAATCGGATAATAATATCTTAGTGACCACTTTGCTAATATAATGACAGATGTTTTGACAGAATGACAGAATCATTCTTGACAACTAAAAGTAGTGATTGTGTTTTACATGCTCTTTGCCAACTCTTTGCCAAGGCTACCGAAAAGATGACTTTACGGAATGAGGTCCTTTATACAAGTACCTTTTATCTTACTCTATGCAAGTACCTACGCTGTGTAATGGACGTCAGTGTTTCGGGAGCAAACCTTTGATTATGTAGCTACCACAGTGTATGTATATATGTTACGGCTAATACCCGAAGTGCGGCTAAATCTAGTTTTAGCCGGCTAAAACTAGGTGTAACCGATAGCTGTTGGCTAAAACTAGGTGTAGCCGATTTGCTCGCTGCTAATACAAGTTTAGCCGGCTAAAACTAGGTGTAGCATGGGGTATTAAAAAAGTTATTTCTGTTGTGTTAAAAAAAAATACCTCGAAATTTAAGGCTCACGAAACGCTGCGCTTCGCGCTCGCCTTAAATTTCTTACCTATATTCGGGACCTACAGGGGTAAAGCAGATCGGTTCACCTAGTTTTAGCAAATAGCTATCGGCTACACCTAGTTTTAGCCGGCTAAAACTAGGTTTAGCCGCACTTCGGGTAACATATATATTTTCAATAAAACTAATATTATATATATATACATACTGTGTGGCTATTTTGTGACGTAGCAGCGTATGTTAAGCGGCCACAGTCGATTTCATAATATATAATATTATGAAATCGTATTAATTATTTATCGTATTAATAAGCATATTAATTTGACCATCAGCCATTTTAATGTCTCCACTGCTGGGTCACAGGCCTTCCTTATGGGAGGATGGGCCATAACCCACCACGCGGGCTCAGTGCGGATTGGTGGATGTTAACGACTCACAGTGTTTGATTTGACTCAAAAAATTTCCCTATGCCGTTTATTTCATAAATCGATCAAGAAATGCATTTTAAACGGCCGACTAGAACACCCACGTCTCTATTTCAAATACTTTATAAAAAATAATTTATATTTCGTGACTTTAAGCTAGAAAAAAGATTAAATAAATTCTGTAAGCGTATCTAATCAACATATATTTTTTTGGTTAATACAGTTTTATAAA
The DNA here is from genome assembly GCA_943789525.1 of Agriphila geniculea. NCBI lineage: Eukaryota > Metazoa > Arthropoda > Insecta > Lepidoptera > Crambidae > Agriphila > Agriphila geniculea. The sequence continues at coordinate 21,074,542 of OX038870.1, read as the reverse complement.
ACATCCTTAGATTATTTATATGTCTAGATAGAGTCTTAGGCTTTTGACGTATTAAACAAAACAGGCCAACTTTTTTAAGGTGGTGTGCATTTTTAGCATCATCGCGTCCAAAGAGTATTGTAATAAAAACTATGGCCGGCTCACACTACTGACAATGTGTGCGTGTTTTGGTCACCCAACTGTTGGGTGATATTTTTTTCGACGCTGTCGTAGCTTTGACTGTCTATCTTGACATATAAATAATCTAAGAAAACATCTTTAGGCGCATATTTGCCAGTTTCTGTTTTTGGAGTGTCACCTCTGGTTATCGTGTTATTAATTTTTATTCAGATTTTGGTTTTTATTTTTTTTTCTCCCAAAAAACTCAAAAGTGCGGCTTGTGACTAGTACTGCAAGATTGCTCTTAATTAGGTCTATCATTGATAAAATAATCACGCTGCTTTATTGCGGCGTTTACGAGTTCTCGAATTTCAAAATAAACTTGACCTTGACCTTGACGTTTACGAGTCAATATAAACTTGACCTTTTATTTTAGTTATAATAATTATTTTTTTCCCCTAAGTTTCAACACTGTATATTATAAACATATAAAATACAGGGTGTCCGGGAAGTCATGGATAACCCTTTACCTGCCGATAGGCCATATTGGGATCTACAAATAAAAAAATTATGACCTTAGTAAAAGTCTTATAGATTCCGAGTTTTTTGATGTTTTATGCAATTTTGGAAAATTTCTACCTTTGATCGGTTTTTTTCATGCCATTTCTATAAATGAATTCTTTTTCGATTACTGTTTTTTTTATTTTAATCTTGAATCATCCTGCTATCGATAGATATAAGAAAGTTACAGATATCCTCTATTTAACACCTAAAATTTAAGTCCAGACTTAAAAATTTCACCTAAATTTTTTTTTACCTTACTTTTGATCAGCCCTGGTGAAAAAAAAAATACAACATGGAGTGTGCAATTTTTTTCAAAAACTACTTTATTTCATGAGGATTTTAAAATGGTATAATAGTTAGTAACTTTTTCTTTTAAACTCTTGTTATTACAATTTTAATCCAATTGGGTAATTTTTGGCAAGTGTTTGAAATAAAGTTGTAATAGCAAAACGTGATTATTTTTAGGTATGTGGAGGTAAATAACAACAAAATAACAAGTAAATAATAAATAATCATTGTTTTTAATTACAGCAGGTGTTCAAAATAGCGGCCTTCGCTCTAATGCACATTCGGCACCTTCTGATGAATGATCTTTTGATTCGGCGTGCATAACCCGCATTGCTGATTTGTTTGGCGGCTGAATTGATTCTCTCTTGCAGCTGGTGTATGGACGTTATGGGAGTTGCATAAACCAGGTCCTTCAGAGCGCCCCCGTTAAAAAAAAACCAAGGGATTGAGATCCGGAGATTTGGGTGGCAACAAAATTGGGCCTAAGCGCCTGATCCAGCGTTGCGGGAATTGTCCGCTCAAGTGCTGCCGTACATCACGGGCATAGTGAGCTGGGTACCCGTCGTTTTGGTACCATATTCCTTGCCTGGTTGCCAGCGGCACTTCTAACAGTAGCTCGAACACAATTTGCATCACTGGGCAGTTGAGAACCCGCATGCCACACGTATTGATCGCTCACAAACACAATTCAAAATAAATTTGTGGGCGGGCATCTTAATGGGCAAATTATTGGACCAGATATATTACTAGCTACACTAAATGGTAAGAACTACTTGGAATTTCTCCAATATGATTTATTCGAGCTACTGTTAGAAGTGCCGCTGGCAACCAGGCAAGGAATATGGTACCAAAACCACGGGTGCCCAGCTCACTACGCCCGTGATGTACGACAGCACTTGAACGAACAATTCCCGCTGGATCGGGCGCTTAGGCCCAATTTTGGTGCCACCCAGATCTCCGGATTTCAATCCCTTGGATTTTTTTAACGGGGGCGCTCTGAAGGACCCAGTTTATGCAACTCCCATAACGTCCATACACCAGCTGCAAGAGAGAATCAATTCAGCCGCAGAACAAATCAGCAATACGGGTTATGCACGCCGAATCAAAGATCATTCATCAGAAAGTGCCGAATGTGCATTAGAGCCGAAGGCCGCTATTTTGAACACCTGCTGTAATTAAAAACAAATAATTAATTTTATTTACTTGTTATTTTGTTGTTATTTAGGTACCTCCACACACCTAAAAAAACATGTGTTGCTATTAAAACTTTATTTCAAACACTTGCCAAAAATTACCCTTTTGGATTAAAATTGTAATAACAAGACTTTAAAAGAAAAAGTTATGAGATGTGAAACTGAAGTCGATGATTTTTAGATTAGTTCTGACTAAAAATAAAGGTCAATTTATTTTGAAATTCGTTAATTCATAAACATCAAGGTCAACTTTATTTTGAAATTCGATAACTCGTAAACGCCGCAATAAAGCAACGTGATTATTTTATCAACAATAGACCAAATTAGGAGCAATCTTGCAGTACTAGTCACAAGCCGCACTTTTGAGTTTTTTATAGAAAATAAATAAAAACCAAATCTGAATAAAAATTAATAACACGATAAGCAGAGGTGATAGGTACTCCAAAAATAAAAACTGGCAAATATGTACCTAAAAATGTTTTATCAATCTGTATTAACCAAAAACATATATGTTGATTAGATACGCTTACAGAATTTTTTTAATAATTTTTTGTAGGTTAAAGTCACGAAATATAAATTATTTTTTATAAAAAAAGTATTTGAAATAGACACGTGGGTGTTCTAGTCAGCCGTTTAAAATGCATTTCTTGATCGATTTATGCAATAAACGGCATAGGGATTTTTTTTGAGTCAAATCAAACACTGTGCGACTGCAAATGCAGCCGAGACCAACGGCTGAACGTGCCTTCCGAAGCACGGAGGAGCTCGAGATAATAAACTTTTGGTCTCCCATCCCATGACCGACAATCCGCAATCGCTGGGCCAGGCGCAATACCACTGCGCCACCGAGCTCCAGCTAAAAATGCCAATAAAGAACAAAACGAACATTTGTTTGGTTTATATTTGGGAAACATTCTGAGCATCTTACCACAGAAAACATGCGTGGCTGGGCTGCACCGTTACGGTACCGCCCGACAGAGGCGTCTTCACCTATGGTGCAGGGTGTGCGGGGCACACGGGCGCCGCGGTCTCAGGGGCGCCGCCGAACGCCACTGGCCGCGCGCCCCCCGCCTCATGATGCCGGACCCGGGCATATACCATAAACTAACCTACGTAAAAAAGCCCATAATACCCATCGATCCTACTTAATTTTAAGTCTTCCTAGATACTTCTTCAGAGATTTCTAAGATTTTCTTGAAAGATGCCTAATATCTTTGTACCCACTTGTGGAGAATGTGGAGAAGCGACAAACCGCATAGCCCGAGGGCCACATGCGCCTCTCTGTGCGGTTATGCCAAGAGTTACTCATGTAGGTACTTAATCATTTATTTTTCAAATCTATGCAAGCTTGCTTACTACCGCTCCGCATCGAATTATGGCATACAGAGAGGATAGGCATCTAGACTGGATTTTAAGAGCTTAGCTTCGCACGCCGCAACTAAACTTCTACACAAGAAGTGAGTATAAAGGAATAGTTCAAGAAACTACCCACTTGTGTAGTTTTACAAAAACTAACCGTGGGAAAGAGTTAAATCACCGCACGGCCCGGAGCGCACGGCACGCTTCGCACTCCGCGACTAGATATCTACACAAGAAGTGAGTATAAAGGTATATTTCAGGAAACTTCACACTTGTGTAATTTTACAAAAACTAAGCGTGAGGCAGAGTTAAATCGCCGCACGGCCCGGAGCGCGCGGCGCGCTAGTAGCGCGCCGGCGACTAGACGTCTACACAAGTAGTAAATATAAAGGTATATTTCAGGAAACTCTCCACTTGTGTAATTTTACAAAAACTAATATCATGTGGCAGAGTTAAATCACCGCACGGCCGGGAGCGCACGGCGCGCTACGCACGCCGCGACTAGACATCTACACAAGTAGGTAGTAAATATAAAGGTATATTTCAGGAAACTGTCCACTTGTGTAATTTTATAGTCATATTGACCGGCGGACTTATTATCTCATAAGATACCGCCGACGACGGTCATCTTTATGTAGCGTGAAAAATGAACAACCATTCATTAGTTTTGGAGTAATTTATTGCGCCATGCTCAGCGCCATTGCCCGTGCCATTACACAAAATATTTCTACACTCTATTTGGCACTATTTATTAGTTAATTACACAATAGCTACAACACTGTGATGTACAAAAATATAGAGACCATTTTTAGTCGTAGCCGAGCTCAAACAGGAAGTTGACGGACCGACAACCGTACGCTCCGCGCGGAATTATCGCGACGGACGGTGTTGCCAACATTGCATAATTAATTAGCCACAGGATTACTGCAGCTATGGTGGCGCCACAATGAGCTTTTTCTTAAAAAGCTACGTACTTAGTTGAACAACGACATCTAGCCGTCTTTTAAGTACTACTTTTCTTTTTTAAACTGCCTTTTGAAAACCGCTCATTTTACAAAAACTAATAGCATGGGGCAGAGTTAAATCACCGCACCGGCCGGGAGCGCCGCACGCCGCGACTAGACATCTACACAAGGAGTGAGTATAAAGGTATATTTCAGGAAACTGCACACTTGTGTAATTATACAAAAACTTAACGTGGGGCAGAGTTACAATTAAATATGACTCTCAAAAGATTTTTTTTCTTTTTGACAAGCTCAGCATGGGTAGTCGTAGTTATAGGGCGTTCCAGTCTTTTGCCTAGGGCGCCAAGTTTCCTTGAGCCGGCGCTGCTCAGCACGCACTAGAGGGCGCTAGGATAATGATTGCACCCGCCCCGAGACCGCCTAACTCTCTCGCTTTGACTCTGGCTTTGGTTTATGACGTCAGTGCACTGTCCGTCCTTGTCATCGTGTTATGATAGGGCGCATGTCGTGGGTAATTTTTTGTCCCTTCTACACTACCACCACCGCCAAGTAGTGTCGTAGGTAATTGAAAAATTGCATTCCCCGCGACACTACCAATTTTTTTCGTGACAATACGTAAATATAATAATAATAACTATTTGTATTTCACCAAAGTACCAGGAGCTCATAAACATAAGGAAGGTTAACTTCTGTATTTTTTATCGCTTTTATTTTTTTATTATTTTCGTAATACAATACGAGGAGCTCGGTGGCGCAGTGGTTTAGCGCCTGGCCCAGCGATTGCGGAGGTTAAGCAACGTTCGCAAGGGTCGGCCATGGGATGGGTGACCAAAAATTTATTATCTCGAGCTCCTCCGTGCTTCGGAAGGCACGTTAAGCCGTTGGTCCCGGCTGCATTTGCAGTCGTTAACACCCACCAATCCGCATTGGGCCCGCGTGGTGGGTTATGGCCTGTCCTCCTTATCCACCCATAAGGAAGGCCTGTGCCCCAGCAGTGGGGACATTAAAAATGGCTGATGGACAATACAATACGTGTTAAATAAACCGATCTAAATAGAGATTTAGTTACCTATGTATTTACATGTATTGTTGTCACGAAATTCCAGAATCTGCCATTTATCGAAAAGAATGAAAAACATTGGTAGTGTCGTAGGGAATCTATGTGTATGGAATTTTTCATTTACCTACGACACTACTGGACCGGTAGTGTAGAAGGGAAAAAAAATACCCACGCTAGTTTTGTGGTATTTTTTTTACCGAAAAAGACCCATTGACCCAAAATGGGTATAAAAGACTATTCGACAATGCAAGTGCCGGAATTGATAGCCAAATTAAGACGTTTTTATTCTTACAGAATAAATTATTTTTTTTAATATCTTCATTTTTCGGATTTGTAAGTGCCAACATCATTACAGTATATTATTTGATCATTTTAAAGCTATAAAAACGATTTTTAAAGTAAAAGTCAAGAATCTTATATTCATATTTGGTAAAAGTCCTTTGTTTTGAAGGGATAGTTCTCGTGCTTAGTGCTTAAGTTCTCGTGGAACAAGCGTACCAAGGAACACTTATACTTACAGGGAAGCGTACGTAGCGCCATTTTGACAGTTGCCTTCTCAATCTACTGCAAGCTATAAATCGACTGTGGCCAGCCCCTAGATTACGTAAGTCTGTTGCTAACAATTCTATATTGAAACCAGTTACATTGCTGCTTTATGTTAGACAGTTGTCCTATTGGTTCTTACTAAAGCAGCAATATAACTGCGATTTCTGTCAGAGTTGATTGCAACAAAGTTACGTAATAAGCCCCCGGGTGGAAGCGCTACACACGACGTAGATTCCAATCAAGAATAAAACTTTTTATTTTTAAAATATGCATATAAAATTCTTGCTGTCATCAGTTTGAATTATATAAAAGTGTATTATCTATGGTCATCAGCAAAGTTCTTTTTCCAAAGAAGAAAGCATGGGAAAAAGTCACACGAGGAGAAAATTAGAACAACATTTTGTAGTAAATAAAAATTTATTCCATAATAATAAATTTCCAAAAATATAAAGCACCCATTTCAATTTCACAGCAAGTATTATAACATTTTAGCTTATAAAGGTAAAAAAAGGTAAAGTCAGGATAATTAAAAAATAAATAACTACCAAATAAAAATCAGACAACCGACCACCGAGTACAAGCTGTTATAAAAATACAATCGGAATGTTTCAGACATTTCAAAACATACTTGTAGTTCTTACGAAATAGGGAATGACTTATAGCAATTAACATCAGTTTTTCTCTTACTCTATTCTTACAAAATTGGACCTTAAAAAGTCAGATACATAAAGTAACAAAAACAGGATTTGGTCCCAACAGGTAAATTCTCATGTTCAAAAATCATCGGAAAATTAACTGAGGCGTTCTCATAAATGAACTTGATTATTTGTGAATTTTATTCTAATCATTCGCCAGGAAAAATTTTCATAAAAATTTTACGCATCTATCAACAATAGTCCAAAACATAACGAGTAAAAAGCACGGCAATGTAGTAGATATAGGTGCCGGCATATAATTTGACAAGACAAAGATGAGACAAAAGATGGGCCGAGTTAAGTGTTGTAACTATACCACACCCCGGGCACTTCATACAAGCGTCGCGTCTCAACTACCTATTAAACAAACGCTACACAGTGACGTTTTTGCACACGCGCAACTGTGTGCGTGAAGTCTAGAGCTATTGAATGAGCACACGGATCGGCACACGAACTCGCGCGGTGGGCGCCGGTGGGGTGAGGTAATGGGGTTGGCAACGCAAAGCTAATTGTAGATGTCGTTGCGTACGCTTGTTCCTAAGACAGTAGACGTTCAGAACAAAATGTATGGGAAAATAGGTATTTATTTTGTGGATTTTTTTTTACCGAAAAAGACCCATTGACCCAAAATGGATATTAAAGACTATTCTACAATGCAAATGCCGGCATCGTAAGCCAAATTAAGACGTTTTTATTCTTACAAAATTTATAATTTTTTTCTATATCCAGATTTTGCGGAAATTTGTAAGTGCCAACATTTTTAATGCCTATTATACAGAATTTAGTCATTTTAAAGCTAAAAACACGATTTTTTAAAGTAAAAGTCCTTTGTTTTCATAGTTCTCGTGGAACAAGCGTACGCAGCGCCATTTTGACAGTTGCCTTCCCCATTGATCGTGGGGCGGGGCGGAGAGTTTCCTTTCTGTACGGAAGTCTATTCTGTGCTACTATCTTGCCAAGTTACGTGCCGGCCGGTATACATTGACATCAGTTATTGTAAGTGGAGGCGGAGACGTTGCCTCCGTGGCCGGTCCAGTTTGTGTGCACGAACTCGCCTGGTTTGTCCAGAAGCTCGTACGTATGCGCGCCGAAGTAGTCCCTCTGCGCCTGTTAACAACAATATCATTATTATTTATTACACGACTGCCCAAAAAGGAGTGTATATGTGTTCAGGGTTCATGTATGTTTGTGGGCACGTGAGTTTCTTTATTCCACCATAACTTCTAAATGGCTCAACGGATTTGCAGTCGAGGGACCGTTTTGTGGAACAATTTTTAATCAAAGAGGTCCCCCGACTGCAATGACACTTGTTATTTAACTTTTCAATACGTTTTTGTCAGGGCAGTCGTGTTTTTAATATTTTATTAATTAATTATTTTTTTAAGAGATAATAACAGACACCAGACGGAAAACAAATTACAATAATTATCTTATACAAGGTTATTTTTAGTTAATATAAAACCTCTTGTGGGGTTGATCAGACCATCATACTGAACAACTTTCATTATGTGACAAATCACGAAAAAAAAATCGGGTTGCACTCCGGGAGTGCCAGCAGAAGTGAAAACTTGAATATTAACGTTGTGCATTTTTGATATTTTGGAATGGTTAGGGAATAATTTTGCACGATTTGCTTTAATTATCAGTATACAAGTACTATCATTTATGAGGTAGAATACAATATTTATTTATTGCGCTATCGTACACAAACATGACAATTTATATTACATTAAAAAGTTTTTCTCTCAGAAAAATCAAACCGCCGAACGCCAAAACGACGCAAAGAAAAATTAGATATATTAAATAGAGTTGAGATAAGACTAAAATCAAAAATAAAATAATACTAAAATCTGAATAAGTACGTATTTTTATTAATAATTAAAGATTGGGATTATGACATGAGAGCTCTTTTTAAAGAATTGACATAACAATTGAATATTATTATATCGAATAAAATGAACACACATACTGATTTGAAATGTACCGTGTATTCTCAGAAGTTCCGTTAAGCGTCCATGATAGGAAATCATGGTTTACGCGGGCCATCCTACTAATATTATAAATGTGAAAGTTTGTGGGTTTGGATGTTTGTTCCTCAATCACGCAAAAACTACTGAACGGATTTGGTTGAAATTTGGCACACAGATAGTAGATAGCCTAGATTAAAACATAGAATACTTTTTATCCCGATATTCCCACGGGAACGGGAACCAAGCGGGTGAAACCGCGGGCGGCCGCTAGTATTTTTATATAGAAAACGTAAAGTTGTAGCCACAAAAAAAAAAGAAAATACGACAAGCTAAAGAGATTATCTAGTAGCTACAAGTATTAAATTGCGTAAACCAGTATCAGAATAAGAAATCAGAATATCATCAAAAGCGCTTGTCGCGGGTCATATTTTTAGCGCACTTAAATAATAGCGGAAACGTATTGAATTCTACATCAAAATACACTTTAATGTACTGTGCAGATGCTCCAATAACTTTTTTTCAAGAAAGATAATTGTGCTAAAGATAATGATGAAAAAACAACGAAAAAAGTGCAGAAATGAGGTTACTTTCCATACTCTTTACACGTAAAGAAAAAGACAGAGACAAATGTTTTCGCATAAGCGAGCCTTAAATTGTTCCATGATGGAACTACTGGATTTTTCCCCGAGGTTCCGTTAACTGGACTACTAGTTAACGGAACTAACTAATAAACTAAACTAATTAACTGGACAAATGAGATTTTCATTCCCAGAGGGGGATTGTTCCATGATGGAACTACTGGATTTTTCCCCGAGGTTCCGTTAACTGGACTACTAGTTAACGGAACTAACTAATAAACTAAACTAATTAACTGGACAAATGAGATTTTCATTCCCAGAGGGGGAATGAAAATCTCATTTGTCCAGTTAATGGAACCTCGGGGAAAAAATCCAGTAGTTCCACAGAACAACTTCAACATAACTTCTGGGAATACACGGAATGTACAGTCGGAAGTCTGGGGACATCAAGAGTAGATGTCAATTGGTGGAAAAGGTGAGTGGTGAGAAGGTGGTGGGGCACGGTTATGCGCGTCGGGCATAGCGGCTAACTTCACAACCACCATTAAGTTTGTATCACACTTTAACGAAGTCGATAAATAAGATGAGCACAGAAATATAAGACCAAATTGAAGCAAGCAAACAACAGTATCTTTTGGCGTGTTCAACCATGAAAACAGGGGGTCAAGTCTGCTGATAGGCCAGTCAAATCTTACAAACTAATGTTCTAAAAACGCAAAACGCTATGCAAAGCTGCATTTTTGGTATGCTATTTGGACCCCTTAGGGATTTGCCACACAAACTAATGTTCTAAAAACGCAAAACGCTATGCAAAGCTGCATTTTTGGTATGCTATTTGGACCCCTTAGGGATTTGCCACACTGGATGCGTTCTGCGGTCCGGTTAACCCATACATAGGGTGAACGCAATGTATGGGTTGACCGGACCGCAGCCCGCAGAACGCATCCAGTGTGGCAAATCCTTTAGGAGAGTGTCTAACTACGATTTGCAAACGAAAAAAGTTCTGCTACCTGCGTGATACGTGAAAAACTACAAAAAAAAACAGTTTTTGCAGTTTAATAAAAAAAACTATGGGCTTTTGACATTAGTTGCTATTATCATTTTGAAAGTATATTGAATTTCAAAAAATTTAAGCCTACCTACAGCTCCGTATATCTAATAGTTTTTGAGATATGATGCTTGAAAAATTTGCACTCACTGGCACATCTAACTGCCTACAAGGTTATTTTCATACAAGCATGCTCACTTCACAGTCTCATAATTATAAAATGTTATGCATTTCTGCAATGATTTATATGTTAATAGAGATTAGTCAGGTGCTCATTTTTCGAATTAGAATGTCAAATAAGTATAAACACCTCTCAATTTCTCCAAAAATGCAGAAAAGCCATTCATAATTTTAATTCTATTATATCATTGTATGGAACAAGGAAACTGGTTTACCTTTCCCTCTTTTTGGATAAATTGAGAGGTGTCTATACTTATTTGACATTCTTATTCGAAAAATGTGCACTTGACTAATCTATTATCATGCAAACGATTGCAGAAAGGCACAACCTTTTTTTATTTATGAGACTGAAGTGAACATGTTTGTATGAAAATAACGGTGTGGGTGTTTAGATGTGCCGATGAGTGCAAATTTTATAAGCATCATATCTCAAAAAATATTAGACATACGGAGCTGTGGGTAGGCTTAAATTCTTTCAAATTTAAATATTTTCTAGATGATACAAGCAACTAATGTGAAGAACCCATAGTTTTTGAATTGAACTGCAAAAACGGAAAAAAATGTTTTTCTCGTATCACGCATGTAGCACAACTTTTTATGCTTGCAAAACATAGTTTTACATACCTCTAAGGGGTCTAAATAAAAAACCAATAATGCAGCTTTACATCGCGCTTTGCGTTTTTATGTAGAATTTTACTGGCCTTTGAATGTTTTCGTCAAAATCGTAGTTCAATTGTGTTCTAATGGTAATGCTTTTTGACACAGTTTGTTTCTTAAACCTAAAATCAAGGCACAATATGTTTCCGTTTTGGGTTTAATAAATGCAATGTGTTTCAGTTTTAGGTTTAAGAAACAAGAACTGTGTCAAAAAGCATTACCATTCAAACACTTATGATTTTGAGGAAAACATTAGCAGACTTGAACCCCAGGTGTGTGTGAGTTTGGTTCAAACTGAACAACTTTTACTATGGGACCAATTTTGAAATCGCGAATCGCCGTTTATAAGAAAATTTATAATGAAAATATAAAAAAATGAAAGTATGAAACAGCAAAATGTATCTCCCAGGGGAGTTTAGCAGGGGATCCTAGTGGACGAAGTTTTTTTCTCGATTCCAGAGTTGGTTCCATAGTAAAAGTTGTTCGGTTTGATTGTCTGAAGAAAGGGTTTTCTCATTTTTGGTTTTTAACATCCTGTATATTCTCAAAGCGAATCTAGAATGGTACAGTCAGCAAAGCTATGAGCTGAACACCTTAAGGTTCATAAGTTAATTTCTAGATACAGTAGTCTGTATTGTCTTACATTTACCCAAAAGTCGCAAAAGCATCTTTTGTATAATCCTACTAATATTATAAATGTAAAAGTTTGTGGGTTTGGATGTTTGTTCCTCAATCACGCAAAAACTACTGAACGGATTTGGTTGAAATTTGGCGCAGAGATTGTAGATAGCCTAGATTAAAACATAGAATACTTTTTATCCCGATATTCCCATGAGAACGGAAACCACGCGGGTGTAACCGCGGGCGGCCGCTAGTAATTAATAACGATGGAGGCAGGTAAAGACGAACTTTTAGTTTCGTTCTTGCAAGCGATTTGATATCAATCTGTTAAGGTTATACCTGCAGCAGGTTGGCAGGCAGCATGGGCGCGCGGTACGCGTCGTAGAAGGCGAGCGCGGCGGAGAGCGCGGGCGCGGGCGCGGCGTGCAGCGCGGCGCGCGCCACCGTCTGCCGCAGCGCCGCCTGGCACGCGCCCATGCGCCCGCTGAAGTACGGGTCCAGCAGCAAGTTACTCAGCTGCGGGTTCTTCGTGAACGCGTCCTTACAACAACAACGCACACGTTTTGGTTTTATGGTCGTTTTAGGCCCAATACTCATTTGTCGACGCAGCATCGGTACGATATCAACACACTCGGTATACGCGGTACCGAAAACTTACTGGACGCCTATATTTTAGTTGTCGGCGTAATATCAACTGTTCTTTATTCTTTACCAAATCTGTACCGCGCCGACAAATGAGTAAAGGGCCTTAATGTAGTGCTAGACATGCAGCGGCTAGCACAAGATGATTTAAGTGAACGAAATAATTTCATACTTAAAGTCGCATTACTCATTTCCCAGCAAAAATGTAAACAAAGGTGTTGCCAGAACAAAACAACACAAAAGGAAATAGTATATTGCTAAGTCAATAAATAAACACACTTACATGTTTTTTCATCACAAACCTAATAAAAATAGAATAGATAAATATTCTGAATCATGAGTTTTGCGGAAAAAGCAGCAATATAATTTAATATTTCATAGTAACAGTTTTATAGTAGAAAACATTTTATGATGCTGTGCACACATCAACTGCAAACCATACACATCAATCTTTGGTTCATTTCATTTTATAAAATTAAAAATTTCATAAAAATTAGTATTACGAGTAGTAGCTGTAGTAGTAACATTTGTCTTTTGGTATTGCGGGGAACTGGCGAAGTTGCAACGTATTTTCGATAGTTTACATACAGTTAATATCTAAGTAAAATTTTCTTATCAGTTCGTTTCAAGAACTTTTGATATCAAAAATTATGATAGGTTAAAATAAAAGTTCCTAGTATCATCCTACTTTAAAATTACCCTGGAAGGCATTACATTTATTATGACTCAAAATATAATAAACAAATTAAAAAGTTATAATAATGACCAAAGGTTTTGAATATCTGAAAATGTCACTATCAGGGTCAGTTTGTCAATTTGACAGTGACGTTTCTTTGTTTACATTTTTGCTGGGAAATGAGTAATGCGACTTTAGACCACTCGTGAAGAGGAATTTTCTCTTATTTCAGGACACGTACATAATAAAGCCTGCTGTTCTTATATTAAAACTAATCCTGCGAAAATCATATCATCAACAGCTAAAACGTTATTGAAAGCTGCTGCCGAGTCTGTTTAGTATATCTGTTACTGTAAAACCCCGAAATCCTAAGATTTTCCAGTAAAACCTAACATTTACCAACTCTTCATGGTAAAAGTTCGAACTGTTCTGTGATCCTCGGTCATTTCGAACATTTACCACCATTCACGCGGTAAATCTTAGGTTTTACCTCACAGACGAGGTAAATGCTGAAATATATTTATTTTGAAGGTGTTTTAAAATTATGACTCTCTCAGGAGTAAGGAGACGTAAGGAGTCAAATTGAGTGATAGAGTGAGCAATGATGTGATTCGTAAAAGGTGTGGTCTGAAAGATGATATAGTGACATGAATTGAGAAAGGAATGCTCCGGTGGTTTGGTCACTTAGAGAGGATGAATGAAAGGCGAATCACGAAAGAGATATATTGTGCGAATGTGGAAGGAACGATTGCGCAAGGGCGTCCCAGAAAAACCTACGCGGACCAGATAGAGGTTATTATAAAAAAGGCTGGTGTACGCAGTGACAAAAACCGCAGGGCATGTATGAAAAGATTGATGGATGTGAATGAAGCGAAAGAAGTGTGCAAGGATCGTAGCAGGTGGCGATCCATAGTCTCTGCCTACCCCCATGGGAAACAGGCGTGAGAGTATGTATGTATGTATGTTTAAAATTATATTTTACTTATTACTAATAAATTCATCAAATGATAATTTAAACAAAATGAATTGAATTGAAGGGTAATTTTATTGTAATGAATGACTAAGAAATACTCCTACAGGATAAATAAAAATAATAATGACAATGAAGGAATAAATAAAAATGATAGTGAAATGTATTTAAGAATTTTACTTTATTTTTTAATTTAATATGAATGACTTAGTTATGATAGCTAATTCACTGTTTTATTAAAAAAATCCAACATTTACAAAACGTCAATGGTAAAACCTAGCAAGTACCAAACTCTCCGAAAAATGGTCTCCCTTTTACGAAATCCTTACATTTACCAACTCCATGTAGGTAAATCTTAAAATATTATAGTAAATCCTGAGATTTACCAATATAAGGGCTTTTACAGTAACATATCGATTTTGTTACTGTAAAAGCCCTTTGGAAAAATTCAACTTGCAACTTTTTTACTACGAGAGTTTTTCAACATACTAATCTTTATTTTGGAATATGATTACGAATATGAACCAAATATAATTCAGAATTTAATCAAAAGTTTCTAATGATAATCGTATGTTCAACAGGCTGTTAATGAATGAACCAAGGGTAAGAAAACCGTTTCTTCAGACTTCATAAATTTTGAGATTTTCGTAATTTTTATAATAAACAGCGGATAGTTTTCGCGATTTCAGAGTTGTTCCCATAGTAACAGTTGTTCACTTTGATGGTCCGAAGAAACGGTTTTCCCATCTTTATGTCATTCATTAACACGTTGCATAAAAGAATTCTCATAAAATCATCAAGTAAATAAACCTTATCCTTAAAAGGTACCTACCTAAGAATTCTCAAAAAACATTTAGTAAATAAACCTGTCAAATCTTTATAAGGTACCTACAAGGTTAAAAACCTCTCGTGGGGTTGATCAGACCATCAAACTGAACAACTTTAATTATGGGACCAACCTTGAAATCGCGAAAAAAAAACAGCTCTTCCATACATTTCGATGGAGTAAAATTGTATCGTACTTTAGTATGGAACAGCTGATTTTTTTCGTGATTTCGAGGTTGGTCCCATAATGAAAGTTGTCCAGTTTAATGGTCTGATCGGTTGATTTTGGGGGTCTCGTGGGATCTCGTGGGGTTCCACGAGAGGTTTTGTATAAACTAAAAATAGCCTTGTAAGGTATCTTTTTCAACAAGTTTCAAAGTAATTGTAAGTCAAATAGTAATTCGCGGCCGGTGAACGTAAGTGATTGAATAATGGGGTTACGCAACGTGACCGTGACTGTAGGGTCGGGTATTATCGCGCGCGCGGTCGCGGCAAGGTCGCGCTCACCTTGATGTTGCCGAGGAACGCGCTGCGGATTATGCACCCGCCGCGCCACATCAGCGCTATACTCCCGTAGTTCAACTTCCAGCTGTGCACCTGGAATACACAGTAATAACACAGAATACATATAAGTACTACCGTACAGAAAATAAACTCTCCACCCCGCCCCACAATCAATTACCTCACCCCGCCGGCGCCCACAGCGCGAGTTCCGTGTGCTCATTCAATAGCTCGCACAGACGTCACTGTGTAACGTCTGTGTAATAGGTAGTTGAGACGCGACGCTTGTATGGAGTGCCCAGGTTGTGGTAATATGCAGCGAACTAAAATCTATGGAACATGTTGAGGGAGCCTTCCGACCTCCATGTGATATCTATATGTTCGAATCTCAAGGGTGATAATCTGCCACACATGTTGTCAGTCGATAGTTTAACACTACGAATTTGGGCTCAGCGGCTTCCACAATCTACAGAACAAGCATTGCGCTCAACAAATGGCACCACACGAAAAGTACAACTAAGTGGATGGAGCTAAAAATGCTGGCATTTAATTATGCAGCACAAAGCGTCTGAACATTGATTGCTTATTAGCGACCATAATTTGTATACTCATAGATATTTTCTATACTTAAACGAAAAAATATGATACGTTATTTCTGCATATTTTTACGGCCTCCTTGCGTCTTTTACACAATTTGACTACACAGGACGTCAGTTCTAATAAACTTTCTCTTTCTCTCTTTTCTCTACAATACAATAATACAAACTTCAAGTAAAGAACGTTAACATCAGTCACCGGGTGCGTGGCTGGCCCGACTAAAGCTGAGCGGGTTGTACTTTTTCGGCCCCGTGGTACCATTTTTAAGCAATATTTGTTTGCAATTACACTTCCATAGATTTTAGTTCGCTGGTAATATGCATGGTCGTACACACGACAGCACTTTAGACTATAGATGTTGACCTTGAGACCGAATTTATGCCCTACGCAATAAAAGCTGTTTTCGTGGTTTAACTGTATAACCCAACGTGCTGTCGTGTGAACATGTGGATAACGGTGTGGGTTTCACAATGAACCAAGCAAAATAGTGCATGTAACATTATTTAATAATACTATATTGTGTAAGTGAACTGTTTGTTGTTCCAAATACATAAAATGAACCCATTAGTCAACATTTCAGTCGAAATCTAATTTCTGCTTAAATTATCGATTGAAAAGTTTCCATTTATTTCTTTAAATAAATATATTAGACAACATCACAAACATTACTCTGATTACAAAGTAGCAAGCATGTGTGTTATCAAAACAAGAGACAACGGTGGAACTACAAACAGCCAGACCTGAGCCAATAGACAAGTTCGTTTTCCAAATTGACCCAGCCTGGATCGAACCCGGGACCTCGAGAGTTGGTTACATTTTGAAAACCGGTGTGCAAGCCACTCGACCATGGAGGTGATCAAATGTAATAAAAAATTCCAACTGTATTCCTGGAAAATAGTAGCTGTGCAAATCGAACCAATGTTATTGCTACACAATGAATTTCCCCTCAATCCTTTAAACACGTACAATACACGTGTTTTTATATTTTTTAATACATAAAACCACGCGTAGATTACGACTAATAGATTAATTATCAGAGACATTTTGATTAAACATGACGGCATGTTTTAACCGTTTTGGCTGTGACTTAAGAGAACAGTTAAAAACATTTAATGAGACAAGCAAGAAAAGAAAAGGGAATATACTTTTGCAAGTTTTTCACTTTTAGGCTACGCAATCCTAGGCATTACTATCAATACAGTACTACATACTAAGTACGGTCAGCAGCACATCAAGCTATACAAAACTGTCAAAAATCTCCAATGAATTTTGAACATTAAACTGTTTGTTTTTAAGTTTAAAATTGATTGAGAAAATCTGACACTTCGTGGTAGCCCACCGGCCAGCCGTTTACATTTTTTAATGTCATTGTAAACTTAAAATGCACAAAAATTTGATGTTTCTTCGCCATCGTTTATAACAAAATCAATATCAAAATGACAAACATAAAGACATGAAAAGTGGGTCATCATGAATCATGACTTCATGTTAAATAACTTTCACCATACGCGCTCAATGCTCACCTTGGCTGCTTCGCGGAGAAGCATGAATCCCTGCGCGTAAGATATCAGTTTGCTGGCGTACAGAGCTTTTTGCAAATCTTCTATGAACTGCTTTTTGTCACCGGTGAATTTCTCAGTAGGGCCTGGTAGAAACTTGCTTGCTTTCACGCGCTCCTCTGTTAAAAACAAGTAAACATTAATCATTTTAAGAACACTAGTTTTGCACATAAATAATCTAGCCCCGTAATAGATAGGGTCTACTAAAAATTGCTTGGTATTTTTGTTAAATGATGGGAAACAAATTGTTGCCTATGCCTAATAATAACTGATCCATAGACCTTATCTTTTATTTACATAAGGTATTGAGAATGGTCGTATATCTATTGTGGAAAAGCATAACCGAAGGTTCAATTTACCTTTGAGTGAAGAGAGGCACCGTGCAAAGACAGCCTCTCCGATTAGAGTGACGGGCACGCCATACTCGAGTGCGCTTATGCCTGTCCATTTGCCCGTGCCTTTCTGTCCAGCCGAGTCACGGATCTTGGGTAGCAAGAATTTACCTATAGAAAAAGTATTGAAAGAAAATTTTAAATGCTGTCTTACAATCGATAGATACATATTTATTGCTATCATATAAATATTAGGTCTTTACCTATGAAATTGCCGATATTTTGTCACATACAGAGAAAATAATAACTTCTATAATTTAAAAATTTAACAAAATCGTGAATATTACATCGAATTATGATCATGATAGTTAACTATCAGTAAAAATAAAGTCCATATTTTAGCTTTCGTGACATTAAAAAAAAGATCTTGAAAGTGAGTCTTTTTTTGTGAGCAAAAAAAAGGGTGACCGAAGGGGTTGTAACTTAACCAAAACTTATTTTTTCGCTGATCTTAAATGGAAATAAGTTAGCATAGTGTTCAAACATTAGTACATAAAAGTTTTGTTACATGAGTGTTCATGGTTGTTAAATGAACAAAGAAAATGCTATTATGAAAAATGCAACTTCTTGAAAAATCTCCATACAAATCGGCAATTTCATAGGTAAAGACCTATTATATAGACTGTCTATATCAGAGAATAATAATTTATATTTATATTTATTTGGACAAATCAAAAATATCAAGGAATATACATTACTAATCACCTGCTGTTCCTAGCGGAGTCTGAGAAGACATTACAACTCAAACGATAAAAGATGCCAGGCATTTTTTTTAACTAAAACTGCACTGAAAATATTATCTATGCCATGAAAGGTAGGTAATTAAAGTAACTTTGAATCGCTATATCATAAATTGGGTTTTGGTGGTCATGCTTAGGGGGCAGTTTCTAAGTGATCTAAGCCAGTCTAAGGCATTAGCTTAGACCACTAAGATTTCAAGTCATTGGTCACATCTAGAGCTTATCAGTACTTGATAGTATGTTGGTTTACTTTACCTTGAGTGTTCGTATTATATCATTCAATCTGATATAACTGTATTATTCTGATATTCACTATGACTTACTAATTTAAAGATGTGTCTAAGTCTATTTTTATTATCTGTTCCAATAACAATATCAACCTAACGTGAGTTGAGCTATAAATAAATATAGCTGCTCTTTAAAATGAGTTATTATCAACTGAATTTCATGTAAAGCAGACAATTTCTGTTAATTTATGTTTTTCCTATTTAAGTACTACCTACTAATAATATGAATCTTAAAAATCATTGTCCACACCACTCACAAAACTCTTCATTTTATGACACCACCACTTACCATCAGTATCCTTAAACTTTAAAATATCACGAGTGATTTCAATAAGGAATGAATCCAATTCTCCTTTATTCCAGTCTTCAAACACTGCCGCCATCTCATCCTGTGCCATACCTACGAAAATGATGAAAATAACATTAGGTATGTTAATAGAAATGTTGTATTTGTCAGAAAGTATGTTGCAAAATTTATTTATTATAAAACCAACCTCCCTAGCATAATCACCGAAATGCGATATTATATAGCGATTTATCAATTTTAACTGTCATCATACAGACAGTCAATTTTGACAGTGTTAATCACACTATAATCACGCGATATAATGGTGTTTCGGTGGTCATGCTAGGCGGGCAGAATACCAATTCAATTAATTTATAAACTTTAAAGTATACAACTATTTGGAGTCTTCATACTCACCTAAGACATCTTTCATGATATTATAGGCCTCACAAATGAGCTGCATGTCCCCATACTCAATACCATTGTGCACCATTTTGACAAAGTGCCCTGCTCCACCATCCCCGACCCAGTCACAGCACGGCTCATTATTGGCTTTAGCACTAATAGCCTAAAATTAGAATATGGTCATTATTTCTCGATTTTATGAATACAATATGGTTATTATTTCTTGATTTTACGCAAACAATGGTTCTGGCCAATGGGCCTGTAAAATAAATTGAAACTTTATGACCATGTATATATATGTATATATATATATATCTATATACACATATGAAAATGTGTTATGTAGCGTGTTTACGTGTTTTAGTTTCATTTAAATCAAGCGAGTAGTTTTTAAGTTATAAGAGTTTGAAGGAAATGCCTAGCGTAAGTACTGATATGTGCATTATTACGTACGACTAGAGGATTCGATCCCGGGATCCCAACCGTTTTTCAATCCCGTAATTTTCGGGATTGAGTTTTCATAACCCCGGGATTTTCGGGATTGGTTAATTACAAGAACCTTATATTCATATTCTATGACACTGGACATTCTACTACTGAAGGATGGTTGGGGATGAGGTCATTCACCTTTGCAGATTTCTTTTATCCCTCTCACACTGTGACTGAAATTGCCATGCTAAGTACAAAATATCCCAATCCATAATCAATTTACCCAGGTCATGTACAACAATTAATTAGATTTTCTAAATAAATGTAAATATCGGCACACTTTAAATTAGTTACATGATGTTAAAATTTATTAGTACATGCCAAAGTAATTATTTAGAGGACAGATGAGTCCATTTTGTTATTACAATATTTTACGTTTAACAGTAATTTCTCCATATTTCATAAGTTACCAAATAAAAATAAGGTGGCATCACTGATGGAATTTGTCTTTGATTTGACATGTCACTAATGTCAATGATTTTCCACCGCATCTCACGTTTATGTATAAAAATATAAAATTATTTAAATAAAATTCGCGTTACAAAGCATGTGTTGCATTGTGCAAAATTGCAAAAGTGTTTCAAAACCAAATTCTAAAATTATATTTCACAAGTAAGTGTTTTTTAAAGTATTTTCAGCATTCAATTTTTCCTTCTCAGAAATCTGAATTTTAGCAGATTTCAAAGATTGTTTCCGATCTAATTCGGAAATATTATAGAAGTTAATTATAATTCCACCTTAATTACGTATTTTTTATTTCAATATAATAAATATAATATGTACAAATCTGTATTCATTTTCGACACATAAGAAGCTTTAGAAATATTATCTGCATATCGCAGGGTGACCATAATCACAGCAGAACTTTTGAATAAGAAAGAAAGATTTGGATGAAAAATTTACGTTTATCCTACCTAACATTACATTTTATGTTTTTATGCCACATTTAACTTTGAGAGCGGAATTATTTTGTATTCTTAACAGAGAGAAAAAATGTAATGTAAACTAAAATATTATCTTACGTAGTTGAGTTAAACAATTTAGATCAGTTTCAGCTAAGAATCGGACCTACCTAACTTACTACCTTACTACTATACTAGTTATTATGGTCTTTGACACCGATTGTTTATTCGTAGTAACAAAATAAAAATTAATCTTATTTTATTTTTCAGATTCCGAAACGATGAGGAAAAGAAACATTTATAGTATATCCCAATTACCGTTAGAGGGCAATTATTTTCAACGGCCAAAATAATGCAGTTTTGACATTTTATATTGCAACTTTTTTTAATACAATGACTAATAATGAGACTTAATTTTTTTTTCACACAACCGAAAATTATAAAACTTTTTTCTATTACTAAGGGCGCTTATTCCTGCCTATAAAAATATTCAGCCAATTTGTTTTTTTGGACATTCCTCATTGTACAAAATACAAATACACGTGACTTTAGGGTGGAAGGGCAGGTGTGTATAAAAAAAAAACTGCCCGGCATATATTGGGACAAAAGATACGCAGTAGCCTTAAACACTAAGTTTATGGCTACTGCGCATCTTTTGTCTCTTTCATTTTCTTGCCAATATATATGCCGGCATCTGTACCTAAGTCTTAAACCTCACCACGTATCTCCAAGTTTTGACTTTTAACCAGCTGGACCGTACAGGACCAAGGGGTCAAGTTTGCTATTATCGTGACTAACGCCGTAATCGTGTTTCAATGGTGTTTGGATGGTAATGCTTTTTGACACAATTCTTGTTTTTGTAAACCCAAAATTGAAACACATTGTTTTTACTAAAAATCCAAACCCGTTAGACACTGTGTCTCAGTTTTGGGTTTAAGAATCAAGAACTGTGTTAAAAAGCATTACCGTTCAAACACCATTGAAACACGATTATATGATGTTAACAATAGCAGACTTGACCCCCAGTGTGACCACCATTCCAAAACAGTATCGTCCATCCGGAGAGGAGCCAACCGAAAATAATCATTAAGTAAATATTTTGTGTTGCGCGCCGCCGCTGGCCAAAAGGGGGGTTTGAATGAATATATAGAAAGGTTATAATGTGGTTGGTCAAGAGTAGTAATAATCCTATAAATGCAGTAATATTCTAAATGCGAATGTTTGTACGTTTAGAGATACCCAAACATACAAACTTTGGCACTAACTAACATCTAAACTATTCTAAACATTCAAATGTTTAGAATCTAAACACTTTTGAATGTTTGGATTGGTCGTCCAAAAAACTTACGCCGTAGGCATAAGTTGATAGTCTGTAGTAAGTACCTATTTGTAGTGACTGTCCTACGAATGGACAACATTGTTGTCACCCTAATGAAAGAGATGGAAAATATCGTTGACGTCATTCAAGGTTATTTTTTCGTTCTTCAAGCCCCAAAAGGTGACGCAATGTCCAGAGTCATATATAAGGTTCTTGGTTAATTAATTTAAAAAAAAATGGCGAAATATAAGGTCCTTCGTAAATAGTGCACATAATTTTAAGGGGTCAATGTACTCAGGCATACAAACAACTTTATCTATGGGACCAACATTGAAATCGCGAAAAAAAAATCAGCTGTTTCATAGAAAATTTAAAATCAAATAGATCAAAATGTATGGAACAGCTGATTTTTTTTTCGCGATTTCAATGTTGGTCCCATAGTAAAAGTTGTTTGTATATTGTATGCATGAGTACATTGACCCCTTAAAATTATGTGCACTATTTACGAAGGACCTTATATAGTGCGTGAAGCTAAACGCTCAGTGCCAGTGCTTTCAATATAATTGCCCGCCTATCATTTTTAATATAAAATACAAGAAAACCTTCTGTATTTCATTCAAGCAGCATTCCAAGTAAGCAATACAAATTAAACCAACGGGTTTACGATGGTTTCTTGGAACAAAACTTTTTTTATTTAGTGTTACTGCTAGTGAACAAAAATGTATGAACATTCTTCAAGATTAGTTTTGAAATAAGACATTTTGTGATTCACATTATTTTAAATCAGTTTTTGCTAAGAAACTACTTTACTACCGAAATCCGTCTATTTGGTCGACGTAAAGAGAGGTTTTGTCAATTATCTTTATTTGCATACTTTCTTAGATAAATGTTTTTTCAATTTATTGAAGTTTAAAGAGATGTTATGCATTCTTGATTAAAAAAAAATAATATAAAAAATGTGTCAAACTAAGCCGACTTAAAGTCTGGTTAGACTGAATTTGACTCTATCTTTGATTAGTTAGTGATTAGATTAGCTAGGTGTGTATTGTAACGTAAAATATGTTAGTTTTTGTTAAAATTTTGATTGAGTACGTCGATTTTTGATCAAATCTTAATTACGTTTATTTTTGACTATTTTCAATTGTTGATTATAGAGCAGTATTTTGTAAGATTTATATATTTTTATTTTTAATCTTCAATCCCGAAATAATCCCGGGATCCCGGGATTGGCTAAGTGTAATCCCGAAATCCCGGGATCAGAAATAAGGACCGGAATCGAATTCCCTACGTACGACGTAAGGTTCACCGCCCGCATTATAACGTTATGGTTAGGGAGGCGAATAGGGGAATTTTCGGTAATACTCGAGCGTGGCAGTTTAAGATATGAGAGATACCTTGGACCTAATAGAACAACCTTGTAAAGTATTTAGCTCTATATGTAGTGACGCGCGCCTAGGATAGACGATCAGATTAGTAAAAAAAAATCGATAGTCTGAAATACTCGAGCGCGTCAGATTAAGATATTGGGGGTTGATTTTAGTGTTTTAAGACTAAATTTAACTAATCTGACGATAAGTCCTTGACGCCGCCGAGTTATAGGGTCGCGAACTTGTAAAAAAAAAACGTTAATCCGGCATTCTCGAGCGCGATTTTTATTTTTTTTATTTTGAAGAATATAATCTAAAACGTACTAAAAATACAAAATCTGCCGGTTTCCGCATGACCGGGAGTGTGGAAGAGCCATTTCGTCTTCCGAAAAACGCGTTGCGGCATATAAGTCGCGAACGATACATTTTACAAAAAAAAAGTTTAAATAAACAAAAAAGGTAATTTTATTTTACACAAAAAAGGTCTCTTTACATTTTTGTCCAAAGTTAAAACTTTTTGACTTGAAGCATCATAAAAACTCAAATTCCCGGTTTTTTGAGTATATCTTGAAAACCATTTTTTATATCATTTCATTTTTTTATACAATGAATAATACAATTCGTACTACATTTCATCTACATTTACGTTGGTTGTAACTATCGCTTTATTGTCATTCTTAAATTCCCCGTTCTATCAAGGAGAAAGAAAGGAAAAAAAAAACCAAAAAACCTTTCCGGTCAGATTAAGAGAACACACCAACATTTTTGTCAGATTAAGAAAATATGCTTTCAGGATACCGAGATAAACCTCCCCTATGAAAATCTGACGCGCTCGAGTATTTCAAAAAAACATTTTTTTTTTGCATTTTCAAAAATTCATCGTAACTTATGGTCACGCCAAAATCGTCAGTTTTTTTAAAGGGAGCTTCCTTGGGGCCTACTTAACACCCCTTCCGAAAATCTGACGCGCTCGAGTAATTTTTTTTTTTGCACTTTTGACTACTTTATATGCCTACCCCCACCACGAAAACCGGCAGATTAGTATACCGTTGTTATCAGAGGCACTTGGGGCATACGTAGTATGAATATCTGACGCGCTCGAGAATGCCCAAGTAACTGTTTTTTTTTACATTTTTGAAAAACCGTACACGCCAAACCCACCGCTAAAATGGTTTTTACCATACGAGCTTTTCTTTTCGAAATTATTTTATCTTTCGATTTTGATAGGTCTCGACGGCGCCGTTGAATTACGCCATTTAGCTACCTCGCCTCCCTAACTATTATAACTCGAGTCAAAATAAGTTTCTAGACCACATAACTTTACTGTTTTAAGAGATATCTCGAAAATTTCTTCAGTTGTTCATGTATTAAGCTATGGGATAAGTCACTAAACAAATATCAATAGCCAGATTTAAAACGCAGTATTATTAAAATAATAACAATGGCCATTAATACCCTTTATGGGAAAGTATCTATAAAAAGGCAATAATTACTGAATAATAACATTAACTATCAACAATCAACATATAAATAAATGCTAAATCATCATCATCATATCAGCCGCACGACACCCACTGCTGGGTATAGGCCTCCCCTAAGGATCTACACGACGATCGGTCCCGCTTTGCCCGCATCCAGTGGCTTCCCGCGACCTTCACCCTCACGTCGGTCCACCTTGTCGGGGGCCTACCCACGGAGCGTCGTCCGGTGCGCTAAAAATGCTAAATATTAAATAATATTGTCTCCAAAATATGCAAAAAAGTAAATTTATGCAAACCTGAAAGATAGGTTTGACGTGAGGCCACGCAGCCGGGTGCCCACCAGGCATCAGAGAAGGGCCATACCGAGCTCCATCTTCACCACCACTCACCTAAAAATATAACTATTATTAGTATTGAAGTACAACCCGGTCAAGTTAACACGGAACATGAAACGAAAGTGATCACTCTTCTTTTCTCTGGCTCACGCCACCAGTCATGCCAATGGCTTTAGTACACTTGTTTGCGACAATCTAACGAAAATTTTCAAAAAAATGACGGTGACGTGAGGCAAGAAGGATCGCTTTTGCTTCAGGTGCCGAGTTAACTTGACCGACTTGTATACCTACACTAATGCGATATTAAATTGCAGCATATTACTTCAGCTTGATACTTACACCCATACCAATGTAATGGAGGCCTGTAGGCTCCAACTCATTGCACCATCTTTGAGTGTCTAAATACTGAGAGTTACCACCATCTATTATGATGTCTCCTTTCTCAAGAAGAGGTATTAATTTCTTTACAAATTCATCAACTGCTGAACCAGCTGCAAGAAATGACATTATACATATATGTGACACATGATTTCAACTACTCCATCCAAGATATGCTACATTATTTAATTGATATAAAATCCTGTAACAAACAGCTATATTTTATACTAGCTTCCGCCCGCGACTACGTCCGCGTGGATATTAGAGAAAGTCCTTTGGGACATTCAACCAGGATCCGACCAGCCGTTTTTACGCGATTGGGCGGGTCCTCCACCAAGCGCGCTGCCGGAAAAGGCAAGACGTTTGCCGCGTATCGCGGACCATAATATCTACGCGGACGAAGTCGCGGGCAAAAGCTAGTTTATTACAATAATCAGAATTTGGTCCAGAGATATTAGTATCGTTCCCGTTCCCGTTCCCGTTCCCGTTCCCGTTCCCGTTTCCGAACGAATTTTAAATTTGTAATGTCTATTTTATATTCTTCTTCATACAAATTTTGAACCCCATTTTCACCCCTTTAGGGGTCAAATCATGTCCACCGTGTTGGACTTTAAAATAAATCTCATTTTCGCAATCACCATCCCATAGAACCTCAAGAACGACATCCATATTGTTTTTTATGTTTACTTACCCTATTTACCCCCTATGGGTTGATTTTCAAAATCACAAAATATATTTTTGCCTATTTATTTTTAGATGTGCTCCTACGAAGTTTAAAGTTGTAATGTCTATTTTATATTATTTTTCCATACAAAATTTTAACCCCGTTTTCACCCCCTTAGGCGTTAAATCATGTCCACCGTGTTGGACTTAAAAATAAATCTCATTTTCGTAATTACCATCCCTTCAAACCTCAAGAACGACATCCATACCGATTTCTATGTTTACTCACCCCATTTACCCCCTAAGGGGATGATTTTCAAAATTACAAAATATATGTTTGCCTATTAATTTTTAGATGTGCTCCTACGAAGATTAAAGTTGTAATGTCTATTTTATATTATTTTTCCATACAAAATTTGAACCCCATTTTCACCCCTTTAGGGGTTAAATCATGTCCACCTTGTTGGACTTCAAAATAAATGTCATTTTTGCAATCGTCATCCCAGAAAACCCCAATATCGACATCCATATCTATTTTTAGGTTTTTTTACCCCAGTTCACCCCCATTTCATCCCCATAGGGGTTAAAATACTAACAATTACAATCTACGTTGCGTTAGATTTCCATCCATACGCTTAAATTATAAATTTAGCGATATTTACTTCGAAAATGAAGGATTTTCTTCAATGCACGACTTCATCCCCCTTTTCACCCCTTAGGGGGTAGAATTTTGAAAAACGCTGAGACCCATATTTATTAACTTTCAATCGTCAGCCTAAACACAAAATTTGAAGATCCTAGCTTCGAAACTGAGGGACTTTCATACAAATTTTCATCCCTTATTTCATCCCCTTAGGGATGGAATTTTCAAAAATCCTTCCTTAGTGGATGCCTACATAGTATGAGGTATCTGTGTGTAAAATTTCAAGTCTCTAGGTCCAGCGGTTTGGGCTGTGCGTTGATAGATCAGTCAGTCATTCAGTTTACGATTTTATATATTAAGATTCTCATTAGTGACCGACTGAAGTTTCAGTTTCGGTTTTCTTACAAAAGAATATTTGACATAATGAGTTACATTTTTTTGCTTAAAAATTGTTAATTACTTAAATAAAGAACTTTTTGTTAACTAGGTACCTACATACTTTCATTAATATTACTTTTTAACACATGTTATCTTTAATTCAATATACAGTGGAAAACAACGTCAATTTAATGTATAAAAAATGTTTCAGTTTTGGTTTTGGCCAAAACTGGAGCCAGGGTCGAAAGTATGGTTTAGGTTTCGGCTGGAATTCCGGTTTCTATCAGACACTAATTCTCATTTAACTCTTACCCTTTACTAATAACATTACTTTTCTTGGTTTCTTTAATTTCTGTACCATGTCTTCCAAAGATGTTGCTCCAATTATTTTAGTTCCTTTTGCTTCATTAGCAAGGAATTGTTCAACCTAAAAAAATATGTTATTTAAGTATGATAAAAGTGTGACAAAATATTTGTCAATTATTAAAATATTAAACTACCTTTGCTACTGTTCTATTGAAAGCACACACTACAAATCCATGGTCATCCATATTCAGAATAATATTTTGTCCCATAACCGCCAACCCAATGAGGGCTATATCTGCTTTTTGACTGAAATATTTCATTATAATTAGCTCTTTAATTTAACACTCTACTAATGGTGACAATAGTTACAATATAATTTAGTTTTTTCATACATAAAAGTAAATTATTTATGACAACTATCAGGATAACCTTCAAATAACCTTGGTGTAGGTATTTCAAAAGAGATTAACAGCAAAAATTTTAGGTAGTTTAAGACAAATATATTAGAATTTTTTATTGGTTTAAGAGTAAAGAATAATGATGATATAAATAAACCGACCACTTTTTTTTTAAATAATCATAAAAACTGAGATTAGTATTTTTCATCTTACATAAAAAAGCAAAAAATTTATAAGATAATAAATAACTAAAAAAGTTTTTTATTTCACATAAGTATATAAAATTAATAACCATTGTGATGTGCGAGTTGTGTGACCTACATGATCATTGAAAAATCTTAGAAAGTCTGAGTGCACCCATTTATTTTGTCTTTTTTTAGGAATTTGTAATAGGTATTCATAGTGTATTCAATTTTATGATAGATTAAAAAATACGGATGGTAATTTATTGCACCTACTTCTTACAATTTACAATCTATAGTTGTAATAAACCTATCCAGAATTCTCAACATTAAAAGCAAAATGATCCAACTAAAAAAGTAGCAAATCAAACTCTTTATTATAACAAATCAAAAGACATTATAATTAACAAAAATAAGTTCTTTGAGTGCAAAACCTAGTTTTTAATAAAGATTAAAAATCTTTTCTTTGGTGTGTCATGCATGGGACGTGTGTAAAATAGAATCTTCGTACTTACTTAGCCATGTCGAATGCTGTTTGTTATCACACTGAGATAGAACAAAGACAATAAAAGAAAGCTTTAATCGCTTCAAGAAACTAAAAGAAATTACACAATTATTTTATTTTATACTGTAACAAGAATATTTTTCAAGGCAAGGAATGTGTGCAACACAGACTACTAATAAATAACGGACTGCTGTACTCACTCATCATAGAGTAAGATAAAAAAGCTGTACTGTACGTGACGTGAATGCACCAGTGTTGCCGATTAAGCAAGGCCATAATACCCGAATGCCAAGTCAAAAATTCCCGAATTCGGGAAAAGATAATTATGAAATACCCATTTTTTTCCCGCTGGTTATATAGGTATTAAACTAAAAATGTGTTAAAAAACAACTATTTATTTTGTAGACCTATTTGTTTATTTATTTAATAAATATGTAGGTACCTAAAATAACATTTCTATTCGGCCAAACTTTGCTGCCCATCTATTAGTTACATTATTGGGATTTAAACGGACGGAAAATAGTTTTTTTAATGTCTTTCCATAGTTTTTTTATTTTTTATACATAATAGTAAACACAACAAACAAAGAATAATGAATTCCGTTTTCCTCTTTTCTTTGGCAGTGCTTAAGAGTCCGTATACATTTTGACGCTGATTGCCGCTCTCTCGCTCACACATTTCATGTTTTCTTAAGATTTCTTAAATCTGAGTGCGTAATTGAAAATTGTGTCTCCTCGGCCACTTTTCCCAATATAAAATTACGGACATTTCAACATATATTTCAGTTTCGAGTTGCTGAAGTACAAAAAGTTATCGTTTTTGCCAGTTCAAATACTTAACTGTTAGAAACGACAATGTATTATACTTAAGCAACAAAAAACTGAAATATACAGGGTGCATTTGAAATCACTCTCCAAATTTTAAGGATGTGTTCAGTCCATGAAACTGAACAACTTTCTCTAAGAAACATAGGGTCAAATATGTAAAAAAAAATGACTTTTCATACAAAACAAAGAGATCACGTGATCAGTTTAGTATGGGATGACCAAAATTTTTTGGCGTATTTCGACACCATGTTTCATGGAGAAAGTTGTTCAGTTTCATGGACTGAACACATCCTTAAAATTTGGAGAGTGATTATAAATGCACCCTGTATTTTAAAATGCACGTAATCTTAAATTGCGAAAAAAGACCGAGAAATAATTTTCAATTACGTACACAAATTTGAGAAATCTTGAGAAAACATGAAATGTGCGAACGAGAGAGCGGCAGTCAGCGACAAAATGTGTAAGGGCTCTTAACCATTTACCCATTTTACAACAGACTTTTATGAATCATCAAGAGACAAAGACCGCAAAGACGCTAAATCACTGTTCGGATTCGGATTTACACAAATAATAGGATAAAGTCTGGATAGAGTGCTTTTGCATGTATTGTTAACTCAATCAAATTCACAAATCGACAATAGAACGAATGAAACGATTATGAAATGAACGAAGTGAGCTGTTAGTGAGAGCGTCAGAATGAAAAAGAATGAGCAAGGAGTATAATAAAATTATGTATGGAGGAGACCCCGTCTTATAATGTTCCTAGCATTAAACTAAAAATAAACTATTTAATATTTGATTATAATTTTTTATTTATTACCTATACGTTCGAAATTCCCGAAAAACCCCGAATTTAATCGATTCCCGATTTAATTCCGACTACGGTCAGTAATTCCCGAAATCGGGAGAAATCCCGCCAATCGGCAACACTGGAATGCACAGAGCAAGGAGGTTTATTATTTCCATGGCACAGAGGCACAGAGGAAATAATTTACTATGTTTTAAGGCTGGTTTACATTATTTTGGTATTTAGTAGAGTGCTTAGTAGCGTGCGAGTAGATTCGAATGCGAGTGCTTTAGTAGTTTTGGTGCCTTTCCAGTGACCGTTTACACGCTTCCAGTAGAGTGTCATTTTCGCCATACCCAATACCTATTATTTAATTCAATTACACGTCACGCGTTCACCGGAAAATGCACTCTACTAAAGACGCTACTAAAATGTCGATTTACATGCTTCCAGTGCGAGTGCGAGTAAAATATCGCGCGGGGGGTGAGCGGGCGCGCAGGGGGTGCTACTGGAAAGCGAGTAGAAAGGCTACTAGAACGTTACTCTCTTTAGTCATAAGACGACCGTTTACATGTTTCCACTAAAGCACTCTACTAAAGACTTAAGGCTGGTTTACATTATCTTAGTCTTTAGTAGAGTGCTTTAGTGGAAACATGTAAACGGTCGTCTTATGACTAAAGAGAGTAACGTTCTAGTAGCCTTTCTACTCGCTTTCCAGTAGCACCCCCTGCGCGCCCGCTCACCCCCCGCGCGATATTTTACTCGCACTCGCACTGGAAGCATGTCCATTCTGCTCTCCAGGAATAATCTCCATTCTGCTGTTACTTTCCTATATCAGCGAAGTCAAAGAGACTTTAATTTCTTTAAATTTTTTCACGCAACTGAAAATTCTTAAACTTTTTTCTATTACTAATGGAGCTTATTCCTACCAATAAAAAAATATTCAGTCAATTTGATTTTTTTTGCACATTCCCCATTGACAACTGAATTTTGAAGCGTGCTCATTGGTGGATACGCACTCAGGAGTTAGAGTTTGCGCGCAAAACCTAACTACTGCGTTTTTGACCAATCAGAGATCACTATCGAAACTAGCCCGAAACTGGAGAGTTAGAGTTTGCGCGCAAAATCTAACTACTGAGTTTTTTGACCAATCAGAGATCACCATCAAAACTCGAGAGTTAGATTTTGCTTATATGCGGCCCGGCAGGGCTCGGCACGGCAGCGGCTACGCCGAAAGATGCTTTTATAATTGCTGCCGTGCCGGGCCGTCGGATGTTCAACACAGAACACTCATAGCGAAGAAGTTACTATTTGTACATTGTACAGTAGTGTCGTGGTACCTACTTTTTACTTTAGAATAATATAAAGAATAAAAGTTGACCTTCTCTCTCTAGATTTTGTTATCTTTATAATTATTTCATAAAATAATAGTTTACCAGTTATACAACGTGTAACAGAAAGGAGGTATCAAATCAACTCAAAAGGAAGTCAATGTACTCGTGAATCTCAACACTTCCAACAAAAAAGATTTCAAATAAAATACAATTTTGGACTCTCCATAGAAAATTTGAATTTGCCGCCAACATTTTGTATAGGGAGGGACATTCAAAAATTTTTTTTTTTCTGTTGGAAGTTTCACGAGTACATTGACCTCCATTCGGATTGATACCCCCTTTCTGTTACACGTTGTTTAAGTTTCCACAGTAAAGTGTGTTTATGTACAAATTGATTGTAAATTCTGTAATTATTATATTACAATGTAAGTAGGTAGTAGGTACTTACTTAAGTGATAAATAAATCTATTAAAAATTAAAGAATATAATATATGTAGCTGGTTTTCATTACGTACCTACTTACCAAGATAGGTAGGTATCTACACAACACATTATTTAATTAAGTAGGTAACTACCTACTTAAGTAATATATTATTTAGGTAATTATTTCTTGAGATAGGTAACAAAATTTAACTTTGGTAAGTCCACTATTAACGGTGTTCCCACCGCTGTAAGTACCTAGATATCTTTCCGTTCAGTATCGAAATAACTGTTTGTCGGAATATTACCTATTTGTTGATTTTGATGTTGTTTGTTTCCACAATCATACATAGATACATGGCATACCAACAACAACACTTAACGATATTACGCTAATATACTGGTTGTGCCCTTTATACACGCTGTATGTGCTCTGGACTCACACTCACACATATGAATCCTTGTAGCTAGCTACGCACTACATCGTAAAAGTTCGACGGCAGCGTAGGATTTGGCCGGCACGGCCCGGCCCGGCACGGTTTGCCGGTGCCGTTGAGAAAATATAAAAGCGTCTCTATATGATTCCATACATTTCACTTCCCTGTTGTGCCGTTGGACGGCTGCCGGGCGGTACCGTGCCGGGTTGTTGGGAATTATAAAAGCGCACAATGAGTGTTGTGAGTGTCCGACGGAATCACAGACCAATGAATTTAGTACATCCCTTCGGTATAAACCGGGGGCCCTACCGCCTAACTCAAAGCTTTAGCCAGAGCGATAGCTAGACTATATCCATCCTTGTCATATCATAACACGATGACAAGGACGGACAGTGTACTGACGTCATAAACCAATCCGACCCAAAGCCAGAGTCAAAGCGAGAGAGTTAGGCGGTCCGGGGGCGGATAGTGCGCTCCGCCCCAAAACGAGCCGACAGAGAGGTCAAGTAGAGAGAATAATATCCTTTTCTTTTTTAGGGTGACCAAACCGTATGGTTGGTCGGAGACATACATAATACTTTAAATAAACTGAAATACCTAGGTAGTTCTATATTTATAGGTTTTTTAACACACACACATACACCCACACACACACACACACACACACACACACACACACACACACACACACACACACACACACACACACACACACACACACACACACACACACACACACACACACACACACACACACACACACACACACACACACACACACACACACACACACACACACACACACACACACACACACACACACACACACACACACACACACACACACACACACACACACACACACACACACACACACACACACACACACACACACACACACACACACACACACACACACACACACACACACACACACACACACACACACACACACACACACACACACACACCCACACACACACACACACACACACACACACACTAAACCGTCACAATTATTTTATTTAGCACAGCACACATCACAATCATTAAACATAAACCAACTCCACGCAATTTGTTTGTTTGTAACTATTTATGGGCATTATTTATAAACGCACATTGAAAAACATTTTGAAACTTAGAAAATGTTTATATAATTAGTTTAGCACTTAGCAGTAACTAAACAATGTAAAATTGAAACAACAAATGGATCTTTTGTAATCTTAGAAGGAGCGGGGCTCTTAACACAGGTTTTAAACTTAAAAGGGGCCTCAGCCATATAATATGTAATGTACAAGATACTGAATAAATATTTCTTCATTTTTCAGTTTTTTATTACTTACACTTACACTTTTTATTACCATGTTATTTTTACTTACTTACACTTTTTATTACCATGTTATTATTAGGTTGCTTGCTCGTTTGTTTGAGCACAAGTTTTGCAAACGATTTTATTCTAACTTCCCGATGCTTGGCACTTTGTACACAGGTCAGCACAGCACGGTTAGCACAATAAGTTGTGCTATAATAAAGTGACATAGACCGCGACTCGACAAAGGTTTCTCGCGACTCGACAAAGGTTTGTCACTTTTAGTAACACAACTTTACAGAGTCACAGAATACATAATAGTACAAGAAAATCATCGTTACTATGCGACGGTGATGCTACGCGACATGGCTATCTCGACGGAGCGACAAACATGTTGTTACCACTGGAACAAAATAAATAATTACTATCATATTATTCTCATACGAAAACACCGAGCCCTGTTTACATGGGTCAAGCGATTATTAACACACTCACCCTCGCAGCACAACTTTTGTTTAAATTTAATCATTTGGTTTTACTTCCCTTTCTTCCATTATTTCTAATCTTCCATTTTTCGTTTTTTCACACGCCAGCCAGCAACCCGTTCGCAAGTCGTCCTACCCTCGCATTCGCCGCCTCGGTATTGCCATGCTTGCTTGTGTTGCCATACGTTAAAGTCAATAATTCGAATAAATAATTGCCACATAAAAATAATCCTGGAATAAAAATAATCACTTGTAACAATAAATTAAGCGGGTTACGCTAACAGACGGCCGTCCTGGTTTTGGAATGTCCCTATTCCAACCCGGCCATTCGAGTAGGGAGCCACAATAATATTGTGAGTCTATACGAACTATCCTTACAACTATGTTCACAACTAAAACCACCTAATCTAACTCGCTAACCATACAGAAATTACAGCTATAGTAATACTAATTATATTCATTGTTTATTATTATTATCATTCGTTTCATTGATTATTATGTAATATTAAAATGGAATATTAACTTTTAAAACATAAAATTAGGTAAATAGATAATACTGAAAACTACAATGTTTTTCATTTTGAGTATGTGACATATTACTTGGCAGGATCATTCCTAGATTTATCATTATTGCTTATACAAAAACTTTCAAACACTACACTGATGGATACCACTATATTCAGCATTCAAAGTGAAAATTTCAATTAACATCACACTCTCACTCTAACTACTACACTTCTAAATAAACTCATTGAAATATACTTTAGTTAGAGATTCCGGACCAAGAAACTAACTTAAGACACATTGAGGAAGTAAATAGGTAGGTGATTCTCGGAGACATATGAATGACAATCCACATGGAATCATAACTGTGGTTAAGCAAGTTGTATCCTGTTGTCAGATCTGAAACAGTTGCAATGGTGCAAAACATTAATTAGGTGCAAATGACATTGTAATATTACTAGGGGCAAACGACAGGAACCTTATTGTTCTTCCAATTAGGTATTGCGTTATGAAAATTAGATAATTTTAAGGTATATATTAAATATTTAAGCAAAGAATTATTCGATTACAACATAAAATTATTGTACAACAATATCACAATTGCATATTTTATATTATAATCAAACAATGACAGTTATGTAAACAATAGCAATTTATATTTAAGTGACTTTTTTTTATTATAAATACTTATAGAACTTGATTATTTACAATATACCTACGTCTAATTCTCTTGCACCACATAAAGTAAAGGAAATGCTTAGCAGAGAGGGTAGCTGCCAGAATAAATTGTGTAAAGCTAAAATGAAGGTAGTCGTAAAAGGCTTAGTTAATACAGAAAACCTATCTTTCTTTTCACCAAATCAGGCTCTAAAATCACAAATGCTAATAACTTTTTTTTCTTACATAAGAAAAACATTAGATTGTGTTCTGTCAGAACAATAAGAAAAACATTAGATTGTCTTCTGTCAGAACATAGCATAGCAAGTGAAGAAGACTTATTTACAGTTACTATAAATTAGTTTATTAAAGAGGTAGACGAAGTACATGTCATTTGCCTCACCGGAACATTTATTTGTGATAATTAGTTAAAGAGAAGTATGTATAACTTCATTAAATTGTAATGTTGGCAAACCTTTTCAATATTTATTGACTATATTTATTATCGAAATAAAAATTAATTCGGAACAAAACCTGCTTATTCCCAACCAACCTGTTGTAGAAATTAACAAAGTGGGGGTCGTCCATGTATATACTATTAAGAAATAATATTATAGACTATAAGACGTTTGAAATTCCGGTGGCCATTTTATATACTTTTGAATACTGTGCAGTAAAAATTCCAGAGTATAAAAGCAATACTATGCTTAATTGAAATTGAGTAATCAAGTTTTTTTTAATAATGCTTATAAACTATAAACTTTACATTTATAGAACTACTACAAAAATTCATGATTTCTTAACATGATTACTAATACTGCTGTCTAGAAAACGAGATAAAAATATCATAGGCGCCTTTGCGGTAGTTGGAACTTGGATAATTGTTGCTTGATAATACACAAACTAAAACATAACTAGTCTTTTGTTCAAAAGTAATATAATAAGCTAAGTACCTATACAAAAAATGCATCACGAAAAATGTCTGACTAGATTTAATCACAAAAAAAATAACATTTGAGACATTAAGTTACTGATCGAAAAGTATACGGGATATGAGTAAGGAAATCATAGAAAAATTTAGAGAATTTATGAGTTCTCTCTCATATATTGTGTACTTCGAGGACGAATTGCGGATATGGCCATAAGTCACTTCTGCGAGACTAAATTCTCCTATTTTCTATGAGTCAGAATGAAAATTAATAAATTAGTTAAAAATAAATGGCTAACTAAAGATATCTGAAGGTGCTACATGAATAAAAGACCTAAGTATCTAATATGTAGACTCACGTCGTCGTCAAATTAACTTAAAACACATTACTTAATACTCATCTACACTTAGAAAATATTTCTCAGTCACAGAAGCACAATAATATGTGTTATATTACAAAATGTCACAATGTATGTAAAGCAGCATCGTAGAATATTATTGGAAATATAATTTACTCATTGAATAATTGAAATTCTGATAAATACAAAATTTAATTAATAAAATAATAAATTTTCAAGTAATCCAAATGATATTTGCAATGAATTTAATATGTTTAATAAATATCTAGGAATAAAATATTTTTCATAATTATTGATAGATTTGGCAATGTTATAAACTGATATACATTTTCACCGAAAAAACCTATATTTTTCAGGCCGACAAATATAAAAAGGGAGTTTACAACATAATGATGGGCCTACTAAGGTGTATAGTTATCCCATTAGTATGAGTTATAAAACGTATCTGTTGTCCAAGGTTATTTCCCATCTCAAATAGAATATTCGGTCACTAAGCTACTGCATAAAAGTGGACCGAAGGAAGAGTTAGTAATCATATATGATTAACCTTATATCAGTACTTTCAGAGGTATTTTGAAATAGTATTTGCAGGCAGGTTATATATTTACGCTCTGCAATCCGCAAAAAGCGTCCCATTTCCGATGAACTGCACGCGCGGAAGTCCTAGAAATGTATAAGGTTATATATTGTTTTTAATTCTAACACCTTTCTCAAATTAGGGAGAATAGATCCACAAAATTGGCCTGCTTCCAACTTATTAAGAGAATCACGAAAAGTCCTTATATGAGGATAAATACCTTAAGGAAAATTTATCTAAGGGACAATCGACAATGTTTAAAGATCTGAAATATCTAAAATATCTAGGGAAATAAACTCTTTGGCGTACAATATAAATAACCTAGGAGTACCACAAGGAAATGTATTAGGCCCTCCTACTCTTTCTTATTTATATACATGACTTTTCCTGACATAACAGAGCAACGACGTATTATTTTTGCCGATGGCATGGGTCGTGAAAATCTCAACTGAATGAAATCGCAATCACTGTCCTTGGCAGATTATAAAATGGTTGAATAATAACAACCTTAAAATAAATATAGATAAAACAAAATATATGACATTTAATTTTAACACATAATTAAAAGAAATAACTTAGACATGAATTATAATGACAAGAAATTTAAGAAATAACTATGACAAAGTTCTTAGGTATCATAATCGATGATCAGTGTGGCTGGAAAGCTCAAATAGATTTAAGGGTAGGCCAAGTTGGCAGATTTGTTGTTGTGTTAAGGAGGATAAAAGAAACAACATCCAAGACTGCAGCATTATTGGCCTACCATGACCACGTAGCATTGGTGCTCTGATAAGGAATTATTTTACAAAGTTACTCTGTTGATGTCGACAGGGCCTTTAAATTACAAAAGACATTCATTAGATACGCATGTGGAGGCGGTTACTTGGATTCTAACAAATCCTTATCCTGGGATCTTAGTTTTCTTTTCCTACTATGTCAGTGCCTATGTGTATTGAGGAATTGACAACTTCTGCAAAATAAAATATAGATAAAGTTTATTTAATGCTAAAATAACATTGCCAATTTTATACGAGACGAAAAGAAAAATGTTGTGTGTACCACGGACCACCACAAAAGTTGACATTGTATTAAAAAATATTATTTTTTTTGAATGGCAATACGTATTTATAATAAGATGCCAGAAACCCTTACAAACTTGTCATAACAGAAAGGGAAAAATACGTTGTTTCTGGTTATTATTGAAAAACACAAACAATATACCTCAGGAACTTATAGTTTCTGAGAAGTAAGTATGTGTAATTGTTATGGTAGTAGGTCTAGGCACTTTATGGGAGAACTTAATTATAGCTTCTGAACGGCTACCACCATAGACAATAACTTTTGATAATAGCGCTATGCTCCACTCCACGTACTTGCATTGATACTACCTGCACTTAGCTCCTGACGAAAAAATGATCATTGTACTTGAAAAAAAACCATTAATTGGATTTTACTTAGGCGTCATCTTTAAAACATTCACAAACTTTTACAAATATTGAATTCGACAAAGTAAAAATCAATAAAAACGCGTTCCAAAGACTCATAAATTAATCTACGTGTGAAGGGGCGTCAATGCTAAAATTAGTTGAGAGAATATGTCATTCACTGATTTTTTTATAAGTCACAGATTATAAGTTCATTGCATGCAGTCTATCCGCAGACTACCAAATGATGATAAGTTTGCGTTTTATTAAATATTTTTTCTTTTGTGCTGTTTTTTGAACTCCTTGCCTTTTTATTTTACAGGCCCCAATATCACATTCTTTTAGCTCTTAAGGTCACTTTAAATTTAAAACTAAGATTTAAAATGATAAATTAAAATGTTATTGAAGTTGTAAAAAAACAACATCTTCCATTTGTAAAGTTATAAACGAAATACTTTACCACGATAATATTCGAAACAATATTAAAAGGCGCCCATTGACACGTTTGACCACCAAATCCAGCTTGTACGGCCGTTCGGCCATCCTTCAGATCCAGTTGGGTTCTAGTAAATAAAAGTGTACCAACTACTATACGGTTAATGACTTCTCAAATTACATTTTGTTATTCATACCAAAATTACCAAATTTATATTGATTTTGTTTTTACCTAATCTTATTATTATGACATTTTATTGCAGTATGAGTTGACTAAGTATATTTTGATTTATCTACCTATATAATGTGTAACATGTTAGTTACAATTTTATGAAATTTAATGAAATAACCAAGTAGGCAATACCACTTTACATTGATTAAATTTATACACTGAAATAACAGTACAATATGAGGGCTTTAGTATTATAAAATACCAATAGCTATATTGACCATATTCTGATAAATAAAGAATTTATGATAATAATATGGTGATTATAGGGGTATTCTAGTATTTTAACTATTTCCTTATAAATCTCTTATTATTTATTTTATTTGTACAATATATTCAGAAATTATATCTATGTGTCGTGTACTACCAGTGACCAAGTAACTTGAGACCAAGATTGCTCAGCTGAAGCGGCGGTGGACTGGACACATAGCGAGTAGAACCGATAGCCGTTGGGGACGAAAGGTTCTGGAATAGCGACCGCGCACCGGACAACGCTCCGTCGGCAAGCCCCCGACAAGATGGACCAACGCTCTAGTGAAAGTCGCGGGAAGCCGCTGGATGCTGGCAGCCGTAGGACCGATTCGTGGAGATCCTCGGGGGGGCCTATACCCAACAATGGGTGTCGTGCGGCTGATACGATGATACCAATGACCTCTGTGTTGTATACCTATGGATTTGATCTAAACATTCACTTTTATATTAGGTAAAAGGGTTTAAATAATAATTTAATAAATGAGTGTGTCCTGATTTCGCTTAAATAGGACATTTGGCTATCAAAAGGGAACAAGGGTGCTAATTGAAAATCAGCACAAAATCCCTTTAAATCTTTTTCTCACGTTTTGTGGGATGTCTTACTTGAAATCCCCTTTCTTTACTAAAACTGTGTACGTGACACATGCATATTCTGTTCAATATAATTCAAATGTAAACATATAGTAAGCTGCTAGACTTATCACTACATATGATATTATATATTTCACAATACATGCGAAGCACTACACAATAAGTAGCAATTTTTGTAATAAAGAGAATGAGCACTATAAGTAATATAGTAGTAGATTTTTTTTTGCATGTAATTAGTGGATCACAACAATACACAGAATATTTTCTGTTAAAACAGCGCGATCACTACATTGAGCAGCATATTTCACTAAGTAGAACGCTACTTACATTAAGTAGCATATTTCACGATATGGATCACTACCATAAGTATCATATTTCCTGTATTAATAATAAAAATAAAAATAATAAAATGTTTATTTATTTTCCCGTCACAATTAATAGAAATTAAGTTCAATGACAACTAGGCTCCAACATGGAGGGTTTCTATATTTGTGGGGGACTGGTGCCCGAAATAGGTTTCAGAATAGAAACCTGTGCTACAGGTCGCCAGGCCCACCCACAGACAATAGTTCTGCCTGTACATCACGTAAGCTTGATACACTTAGTCCAAGATGGTAAACTTGAGCATAGCATTGCAGGTTTAAAACTAAAACATGTAAACTAAACTGCAGCAGACAACCCAAAGCAATGATATGCATATATGAATAAGGAAGTGTGTATGTGTGTGTGTGTGTGTGTGTGTGTGGGAGTGAAAGACAGGTACCGGCATAAGAACCAATGTTTAAAATACTTAACTTAAAATAGTATAAAAACGTGTTAAAAAACATTTACTATTGCATTAAATTAATACTCACAAACTTGTGGATGGAGTGATCACTGCATTAAGCAGCATATCTCACTAGTGGATCACTACATTCAGTAGCATATTTCTTGTATAAATTAGTGATCACTGCATTAAGCAGCATATCTCACTAGTGGATCACTACATTCAGTAGCATATTTCCTGTATAAATTAGTGGTCACTGCATTAAGCAGCATATCTCACTAGTGGATCACTACATTCAGTAGCATATTTCCTGTATAAATTAGTGATCACTGCATTAAGCAGCATATCTCACTAGTGGATCACTACATTCAGTAGCATATTTCTTGTATAAATTAGTGATCACTGCATTAAGCAGCATATCTCACTAGTGGATCACTACATTCAGTAGCATATTTCCTGTATAAATTAGTGATTACTGCATTAAGCAGCATATCTCACTAGTGGATCACTACATTCAGTAGCATATTTCCTGTATAAATTAGTGATCACTGCATTAAGCAGCATATCTCACTAGTGGATCACTACATTCTGTAGCATATTTCCTGTATAAATTAGTGATCACTGCATTAAGCAGCATATCTCACTAGTGGATCACTATATTCAGTAGCATATTTCCTGTATAAATTAGTGATCACTGCATTAAGCAGCATATCTCGCTAGTGGATCACTACATCCAGTAGCATATTTCCTGTATAAATTAGTGATCACTGCATTAAGCAGCATATCTCACTAGTGGATCACTACATTCAGTAGCATATTTCCCGTATAAATTAGTTATCACTACATTAAGTACCATATTTCACTATGCGGATCACTACATTCAGTAGCATATTTCCTGTATAAATTAGTGATCACTACATTCAGTAGTATATTTCACTATGCGGATCACTACATTCAGTAGCATATTTCCTGTATAAACAGAGTTACAACTCGATACAATAAACATATTTCAATTCTTACTATGTATTAAATTAGTACCATGACTATCATTTCAGTCTCGTCGCACAGTACAATAATAGTACTAATACTTATATCGGTATTTTTCCAAAGGGTGATTGGTAAAGAATACTATTAACATTAAGCCCGCCTTTTGTACCATTATATTGTACAATAAAGACAATCAAATCAATGAAAGTAAGAATTATAGGCAATAAAAGAAAGTAGTACCTATTCGTTGCATGTCAAAAGACAGAGTATGGCTGATCGAATTTATTACCTGTGTTATCTCTTACTACCTGTATTCACAATAAAACACCGTTCATCGATGGTCAGTTCAGCTAACACCCATTACCGATCGCCGAAATACTTAGTAAATTTATTCATTCATAGTTAGAATTATACTTCCTGATACCCAATGTGGGTACTATCATTAAGGATGAAATTAGTCTGTTACTTTGTGCTTACTTTCTTAAGAGGTCAATTTCATTAATGTTAATTATTAAAAATATAATTTGTATCTTACTTTCATTACTTCTGAGAGGATATTTTCAAATTACATTACACAGCAGATACTAGTAATAACTTGTAGTATTAGATACTATTAGCAGTCAGTAGCATTGCAAAAATCATGATAAAAATAAATAAAGCAATATCGCCTAGTCACGGTCGGTCGCCTAGTCAGTACAAAGTTATACAGTTAATATCTATGTAGATTCTAATGTACTCGTATGTACACCAGAAACACTATCATAATTAACGACAAGAAAACTTATTATCGGAGTCAACCAGTCTGTGGTTATTCCATTATAACATGCTAAGTTTTTGTACTAAGCAATTGATAACCTACTATCTTAGAGGCATCTTAAATAAGTATGTTGGTTTTCACAGCATTGTAAAAGTTACAATTTCATGCCCAATACTTAGGCCGCAGACTAATAAGAGCTTACTCACTAACAAGTAAGTATTTATTTTAAGAGGTTTTAAGGTTATACTTAAAAGTCTTTCTTTATTATGTCGAAGGTAAGTACTGGATTTTAACCGTATAAATTGTAAGTTCTACAAATAACTCATCATTCATTTTCTAAATTCAATGGGTAGTGTCAGCTTCAAATATTTTATTTATGTGACTATTTATATTGAGCGGTTCAATTTGAGCCAGCCTAAAGAAACTAACTTAGTTGTATTGTATTTAAGAAACATACCTGTGGGTCGAGTCCGCTTCTGAAATTATTAACACACTCACCCTCGCAGCACAACTTTTGTTTAAATTTAATCATTTGGTTTTACTTCCCTTTCTTCCATTATTTCTAATCTTCCATTTTTCGTTTTTTCACACGCCAGCCAGCAACCCGTTCGCAAGTCGTCCTACCCTCGCATTCGCCGCCTCGGTATTGCCATGCTTGCTTGTGTTGCCATACGTTAAAGTCAATAATTCGAATAAATAATTGCCACATAAAAATAATCCTGGAATAAAAATAATCACTTGTAACAATAAATTAAGCGGGTTACGCTAACACGATTAAGTAATATTATTATCTAAATAGGCAACTTAATTTTAAGTTAAAATTTAGTGTAAAGTCGTTCACACCGTTTAAGTAGTAAGTACTAAGTAGACATGTGCGCCGATGGTCATTTGACCGGCGGCGGCGACTGGCCTCTAAATTGTCGGCGGCGGCGGCGTCATCGGCGTAATCAGCGTGGATGGTCAAAATAAGTAGAATAGAAGATTTTTCCGTTTTCAATTCCGTCATTGTTGAGGGCAGAACATCGAAGACATGGAACATAAGTGAGGTGAATGTGAGGTGATTATGTTC
The DNA here is from genome assembly GCA_943789525.1 of Agriphila geniculea. Lineage (NCBI taxonomy): Eukaryota > Metazoa > Arthropoda > Insecta > Lepidoptera > Crambidae > Agriphila > Agriphila geniculea. The sequence continues at coordinate 21,030,360 of OX038870.1, read as the reverse complement.
TTTAAAAAGGGTGACAAGACCCTCTTGAAGAATACGAATCTTACGAATCGTCGCGCTCACAAGTTCGACGACTTCCAACCTCCCGAACAAGCCACGTTTTGAAAAGGCTTTGGCACTATAGAGTAGACCACATCCATACGCTGCGGCAGGTTAAACAGAAGACTGAGGAGTATAATCTGCCACTTTGCTTGGCGTTCGTGGTCTATGAGAAAGTCTTTGATTCGATTGAGACCAGGGGTGCGATTGCGTAAGGTAATCGTATTCATTTGACAATTTCTATCGTATTCCATCGGCTGCAATTTGTATGGGGTGACATATATTAGGATACAATATGAACTGTCAAATGAATACGATTGACTGTATACAATCACCTAACTGGGCAGTGCTGCAGTCTTCAGAAGTGCACCAAGTGGACTAGGTATATCGAGGTGTTGAGGCACTTATAAGAAAATGCCACCAGTCAGCCCGAGTACAGAATCAAAGCACAGATCCCATCCAACTACAGCGAGGTGTGAGACAGGGAGACGTCATTTCTCCGTTACTGTTCACAGCTGCGATGGAGGGCATCTTTAAGCTGTTGGACTGGAAAGGACTCGGTAGTCGGTATCAACATTAATGGCCAATACCTAACGTACCTTCGTTTTGCCGACGATATAGTTCTTATGACTGAGACCATGGAAGGCTTGAACACAATGTTCGAAGATATCCGTAGTGCCTCCCAAAAAGTGTGTCTTAGAATGAAGATGGATAAGACGAAAATCATGTCGAGTGCTCATATTGTACCCACTCCAGCGGTTCTACCGCCTAACTCAATTGCTTTGACTATTGCTTTGGTTTATGACATCATTGCACTATCCGTCCTTGTCATCGTGTTATGATATGACAATGACGGATAGAGCATTGCTATCGCTATGGCTATAGCTTTGAGTTAGGCGGTAGGGCCCCAGCTCATGTTGGGAACACAACACTACACTCGAAGTTGTTGACTATTACGTATACCTAGGACAGACAAATCAGTTAGGTAAGTTCGACTTCGAAAAGGAAATCTATCATTGAATCCAGCTCGGATGGGCAGCATTCGGGAAGCATCGACAAATCTACGCGCATCCAACTTACTCAGTGTCACAAGAAAAAAGTCTATGATCAGTGTGTGTTGCCACAGTTGACTTAGCGCAGTAAAACGTGGTTGCTAACGACGGGTCTCATAAGAAGGCTCAAGGTCACCCAGTGTGCAATGGAGGGAGCCATGGTCGGCATTCCCTGCGTGATCGAACCAGAAATGAGGAGATGCAATAAAGTAACTGACATCGCTCGGAGGATTGTTTAGCTGAAGTGGCAGTGGGCGGGAAGGAACATATTAGCGAGAAGAACCAACGGCGGTTAGGGCGGAAAGGTTCGAATGGTGACCTCACACAGCACGACGCTTCGTGAGTAGGCCCCCCACAAGGTGGACCGACGATCTGGTGAAGGTCGCGGGAAACCGCTGGATGCGGGCAGCGCAGGACCGATCGTTGTGGAGATCCTTGGGAAAGGCCTATACCCAGTGTGTAGAGTTGCCACTGTTGCCAGATCGAAGGTCCAAAATATCTGGAGAAAATTTTAAAATATCGGGATTTTGCGGTTGTTGCCGGGAAAAATAATTATTTAAAATAAAAATGTATGTAACTTAAATGTCTGTATATAAGAAAACGGCCGCGCAGCGCGATTTGTAGTCAGTTTCATCCACTAATCTTGTACTATTGCCTGTCTATAGTAAAAGAAAATGGCCGCGCAGCGCGATTTTTAGTCAGTTTTATCCAATAATCTTGTAATCTATGATTTCATCCGTGAAAACGATTGCTTTCTAGAGAACTTTCAGAACAGCTAATTTTCCGGGAGATTTTTAGTTTTTTCGGAAGCTGGGAGATCACTTGAAATTCCGGGCGAATCCAGGCGAATGCCGACTATCTGACGACCCTACCAGCGTGGGTGTCGTGCGGCTGATATGATAATGATTAAATTATAGAATTACAGTAAAAAAACCTCTATGGCAACAATCAAACTAATACAAAAAATAGAGGAAAAGAAAAAAAAGATGCAAGTTATTTTAGCTTTTGTACTTGTTTGTTACACTTGGATTTTGACGCCGATGACGCCAACGATAAAATCGGCGGCGGCGGCGTGGTTAAAATGGCCGGCGGCGTGCGCCACGCCGATCGGCGCACACGTCTAACTACTAAGTAGCCAGTCTTGTTGCCGATTCCGAATGCCAAGCTAGAAATAAGGTCCAAAATCACCTGTTTTTTAACTTCACTGGTTTAGTTAAAAACGATGACAGCTGTCATCTGTAAAACTTAAAACAGCAATATCTCGAAAAGTACTCATCCTAGACTGGTGGTGTCTTTGAAGAAATGAAATGAAAGGTCTTGGTGAGGGCTTCATTTTAGATGACAAACCAAGAACCTTATGTCATATATAAGGTTCTTGTGACAAACTTAAATTTGACAGCGGTCACCTAAGGCGAGTCTACCCTTTATGGCAGAACTTTTTATGTCATAATTTTATTTCCCATAACAGCGAATGGCATAAACTTCATGTTGCAGAAAATCGTTTGGCATACACTCATTTATCATACACTTAAAACGCATAATTTTATAAGACAGAATCATCTTTTGGCATACATTTCATAGCCATAATCATTAAATAGTAGAACCATCATATCGCAGAAAGTTCACAGTCAGAACCATCATATCGCAGACAGTTTATAGTCAGAATCATCTTTTGGCATACATTTAATAGAAAATTCATATCTAGAATAATTTTGTATTTCTTACACGCATGTTTCATGCTGCATGCATCCTTACATGCAGACAAATAAACATGCATGCAAGCAAGCATGCAGCCTGCAAGCAAGCATGCAATCAAACATACAGCACGCAAGCAAGCATGCAGCATGCAAGCAAGCATGCAGCATGCACGCAAGCATGCAGCATGCAAGCAAGCATGCAGCATGCATGCAAGCATTGTGGAGCTCCGCTGCGAGAGGTCAAAACACTAACCTAACCTAACCTACTGGCAGGTGCATTAAAAGTTTTTCTTTATAGCGGGGGGCCTCAGGCCTCCCGACCCCCCCGAGCAGGGGGGCCAGCCCCCCTGCACCCCCCGGCAAGCATGCAAACAGCATAGGCAAGCATTCAAGCATGCATGTAAGCAAGCAAGCATGCATGCATACAAGCAAGCAAGCAAGCATGCATGCATGCATGCATGCAAGCAAGCAGCATGCATGTTGGTTTTGCAGCGATTTGTTCTGTTGTTGACTATTGTAGCACAACATTTACAAAAATTCAACATACTTATTGACATGAAATAAAACAATTTTTAACGGATACTAGCGAGGTTTTATTGAAAGCACTTTGGTAATTAGTTGGTATTTGGTTTGATTTTTGGTTTTCCCGACGTTGAATGTCGTCTAATGATACGGTTAGTGCCTTTTACAAATAAATAAATTAATATAAAAGACGGAGGTCGGTTTTCCTCTCCAAGTTTTCTTGGAGGGGCCTCCCAATTTTATGAAATGGCTTCAGTAGATTCTCTCTCTTTTTAGCACTAAATAATTCATAAAATTAAATTATAAATCAACATAAAATAATTAAATATTTTGTTAAATTTTAATTTCTGAACGTCTAAAAAAATTCATCGCTTGAGGGTAGACTCACGGGTAGCTTCAGTCCCCCGTGACCACGGCAGCTGCAAAGTTGCCGAAACGTCGGGAAAACCAAAAATCAAACCAAATACCAACTAATTACCAAAGTGCTTTCAGTAAAACCGCGCTAGTATCCGTTAAAAATTGTTTTATTTCATGTCTAGTGAGCGCGTAAGCTTGAGAAGTGAATATACTTATTGACTTTTTAAGACAAATATTTAATTCAATTTAAGGTTAAAATGCATTTATTTAGAAATTACAATATGCCTAATTACATTATTTTTAATGAAATTCTGCCATATTCATAGTATACCATGTGAAAATTATACCAAATAATAATTGTCGACTAAATAAACGTTATGCCAAACGAAATTCTGCGAATAAAAATTTTGCTAAGGGTATTTATGCCTAATGAAATTCTGCCATCTGAATAGTATGCCATTATAAATTCGTACATGTAAACATTCTGCCAAACAATAATTATATTAATCAATTTTTATGCCTTAAAAATATTCGTTTAAAGAAGATTCTGCCAAGTGTGTTCTGCCAAATAAATTTCGGAGCATCAAGTTTCTGCCAGATAGAGGTAACCCGCAGGCGGCGTGGTTACTTTATTACTTTAGCATATTGTTAAAATGGCAATCGATGGCTCAGCGATTAGTCTACTGGAATGCACATGTTCAGTGTAGGCAGGGGGTACACTCAGAGGGCCTAGTACAGGTTGGTTTTTTGCTCTCACCAAAGAGAATGTAAAAATAACTAGGCACTCACTTCACTTTGCGAATAGTTAACTATCGTTTTTTCTCTTTCACTCGTTCACTCACTAGCATGATTTCCTCTCTTTCACTCGATACTATTCGCAAAGTGAGGTGAGAAACACAACTCATACTAGGCCCTCAGAACAACGCAAACGGTCTTAAAAAGTCTTTAAAAAGTAGCCTCATCTCTGTATCTTAACTATCGACTTTCACAACCAAGTCTTCATATTTGGCAAAAAATGTCTCTGTACTCTGCAGTCGTACTTATCGAATATTCAAAATAAAATAAATAAAGAAAACAGAACAATAAAGTAGCCTTTTTAACTGGCTATAAAGTAATTTAAAACAAAATATTTTATAAAGATGAAAATGTTTTTTTTTTACTATCGTTATGGATTCACCACCCCTTGGTAGTTCTAACCATTATGTGGTAGGGTTGGCGTCGGTGTATTCTCCGCCCGACCCAAGGCAGAAGCCTTGGCTACAGGGGCGGATCTTGAATTTGTGGGGCCCTGGGCTAATACTGCTTAGGGGCCCTACCTAATTACTCAATTAATTAATTACAGAAAACAGTTTCTTACCATTTTGACAAGAAACTGTTTTCTGTAGTGATGTAGGTATACGTAATGTAATATATGTTAAGTACAGGAAGAAAATAGGAAAACAAAATATTTTATTTATTTTTTAAAACATTATTTATTTAAAATTTATTTTTCTCTACCAAACTGTAATTTACTTTTTTCAGCTCCACTTTTATATTTTCTAGCAGACATATTGTAAAATAAGATATTTTTCTGAAAATAAACAAAGAACTGGATAGAACTTTTAATTTTAATTCTTACCTACTGTGTAATGAGTGTAACAATTCACAAATTATCATTAAATATCGAACGAGTTCAATTCATTTAGTTTTGAAAACTGAAATAAAAATACCTTCCCTTCCCTTCCCTTCCCTTCCCTTCCCTTCCCTTCCCTTCCCTTCCCTTCCCTTCCCTTCCCTTCCCTTCCCTTCCCTTCCCTTCCCTTCCCTTCCCTTCCCTTCCCTTCCCTTCCCTTCCCTTCCCTTCCCTTCCCTTCCCTTCCCTTCCCTTCCCTTCCCTTCCCTTCCCTTCCCTTCCCTTCCCTTCCCTTCCCTTCCCTTCCCTTCCCTTCCCTTCCCTTCCCTTCCCTTCCCTTCCCTTCCCTTCCCTTCCCGTCTGTTATGCCTATCTATCTATCTAACTCTATCAGTGGCATATTACATAAATTTTGGCGAAAGGTCAACCATTCCATTTTTAGTGTTTCAGAAATATTATCATCCCAATCAATACCTTCTGCCCACAATTGTTGGAGAAAAACCTTTGCTCGAATGACTATAGGAGCTAGCCAACCTGCTGGATCGTAAATTTTTGCTATGTCTCTTAGTATTATGCGTTTTGTTGGTTTTTCATTCTCTACATTACGCATTTTAAAATGGAGCTCAAACTTGTCAGTTTTATTGTTCCAGACTAAGCCCAAAATCTTTTGTTTATCGGACGTTGAACTTTCTATAGATGAACAGTTTGAAGACCATTTATGCAATTCAAAGCCAACTTTATTCAAAAGTTTCATTAACTCGGTTTTCAACATAAGAGCTTTGTCAATCGTTGGTGCTCCTGTCAACAAATCATCGACATAAAATTCTGATGAAAGCGCGTTGACAGCTTCCTCTGAGAAGTCTCCATTTTCATCCTCAGCGAGCTGCTTCAAAGTTTTTATAGCTAGGTATGGAGCACATGAAGTACCATATGTAACCGTGGATAATCTATAGTGTTGAATTGGCTCGTTGTAATTTGATCTCCAAAGAATTCTTTGGAAATCTCTGTCACTTTCTTCTATGTTTATTTGACGGTACATTTGGCGAATGTCTCCTACCAGCACTATTACATGTCGTCTCCATCTGAGGGTTGTATCTCTAAGATCAGTTTGAAGTGTGGGCCCAATTAAAAGATTATCGTTTAATGACCTTCCATTACTAGTTTTGGCTAAAGCGTCAAAGACTACGCGAAGTTTAGTAGTGACACGTTGCTCATTGATTATAGCATGATGAGGTAAGTAGCAAACACTGTTGTTTGGCATCATTACTGTTGGAGCAAGTTCCATGTGTTTTTTATCTAAGTAATCTTGCATAAATTCTGCATATCTGTGTTGTAAGTCAGGATCTGTTTTAAACTTACGCTCTACTGAGGCAAATCGTTTCATTGCAATGGATAATGACTCACCGATGTCTGGTGGGCTAACAGTGAATGGTAAGCGCACTACATATCTTCCCTCTGATGTTCTTTTATGTGTAGTATTGTAATGCCGTTCGCATTTCTTCTCATCATTTGTCAATACTCTTTGCTTAGGAATTGGTTCTTCCAGTTCCCAGAACCTTCGGAGTGCTATGTCCATTTTTATTTTAGCGTGATGAGAACAAGATATTTGCTGAGGTGTGTCACCTTTGTTACTATTTCCAGAAATCAACCATCCTTGTGAATTTTGCTGTGCAACTAGCGAATTTGTGTCGTTTCTATAAACCATTACACCTTGTTGAATGATTTCTGCGAAAATATCTGCTCCTAAGAGTAAATCTATTTTTCCAGCCTGTGTAAAGGCTGGAAAAATAGATTTACTCTTATCTACTCTTGTATCTATTGAGTTATGTCTCGACATAATTTCGAACTCTACAAGTGCCTTGGTGGTTGTGTTATTAGAACTAATGCCAACTATGTTTCCGTGAATAGCAGTCTTGCTGAGCCCCAACTCTTGGCAAGCACCTTCAGTAATGAATGATGCTTGTGATCCTTGATCGACAAGTGCACGAAGTGTATGGATTCTATTTGTTCTATTTGACATCACTGTGACAAGTGCTGTGGCTAATATGACTGGAGAAGTATCTATGGATGTCTTCATGGCTATACTTTCTATGTTTACTATCTTCTCTTGGGTATTGTTGCTATTTTCTGTGCTTTGAACTATTGCTGTGTTTACTATCGGAGTGACTGGTGACGATTGTGATGTTGATGGAGTTGTACTGGAACCTGCTGGCACGCTGTATCCGTGTAACAGGGTATGATGTTTGCGACCACACGTTCTACAGCTCAATTGAGTGCAAACTTTTACCGAATGACCCTTATTCAGGCAATTGAAGCACATATTATTCTTCTGTATGTATTGTTGTCTTTCGTTTACATCTAGCTGACAAAAAGCTTTGCATGAATGAATTCTATGATCAGCGTTACAATACAAGCATTTCAATGGACTCGTAATATTCGCAGTGAAACTTTTTGCTGTTGCTGTATGCCTGACATGGGGGTAAGTATCTTTAGGTATAACGGCTTCCAATGTTCTAAATCTCAACTCTAAAAATTCTGATAAATCTTTCCATGTTGGCAGTCTATCTAATGTTTCTATGCGTTGTTCAAATAATCGGTGCGAATCGGTGTCTAGTTTTTGAATAATGATGTAAACAACTATGTTGTCCCATGTGTCTGTGGGAACATCTATAGATTTCAATGACGTTAAACATTCAGATGTAGTGTCTAAAATCTCTCTAATAGCTTTCGGTGTTTCGTTTGTGACTTTCTTTTGATTCAAGAGTCTACCTATGTACGAATTAATGATATGTCTACGGTTATTATATCTCTTATTTAACGTTTCCCATATCAAGTCATAGTTTGCTTCTGTGACAGGAATCTGTTTCACTAAATTTTCAGCTTCACCTTGTAAACATGACTTAAGATACTGACATTTGTTCACAGTACTCAAAGAATAATTATTATTGATAAGAGATTTGAATAAATCATGAAACGAAACCCAATCTCTATATTCTCCTGAAAACTTCGGTATTTCTATAGGCGGTAGCTTCACATTACAGGATTGCTTTGATGTATGACTGTCTGTGGACATAACAACTGTGGATGGCTTTGCTTGGTAACTAAAAACCTCTAGTTTCTCCTTAATGTATGTTTTCAAATCCATATACAGGTCTAGGCAGCTATCATTTATATTTTCCTTAAAATAACTTAACTGAGCTCTTTTATCAACCGAAACTCCTGCTAGTGTGTCATGATTACTTTGGAACTTTACCCAATATTGTTAGAGTAAATACGTAACTAATGATGAATTTTCGTGGAAAATAGTAGTTCCGTTAGAATCTCGTGAACAAATAATTAGAGAGGACCATTGTGAGCCTACAGCAGGTCACTTGGGCATTTTCAAAACCTATAATCGTCTTACATTACGTTACTTCTGGCCAGGCATGCATAAGGACGTGGTTAAGTTTGTTGGTTCATGTGACAAGTGTCTGGAGTATAAGGCACAAAACCACCAGACTCTCGGAATAATGGGCCGTCCTAAACAATGTTCGCGGCCATATCAAATGATCTCCATTGATCTCATGGGCCCTCTGCCCATAAGCCGCAAACAGAATAATTATATATTTGTAGTCACATGCTGTTTTTCCAAATTTTGTTTAATATATCCGATTAAACGAGCTACATCAGAGGTCATTATCAGTATTATGGAAGAGTCGGTCTTAATGGTTCATGGCATTCCTCAAACCATTTTTCTTGATAATGGGTCTCAATTTATTAGTCGCGATACTGAGACGTTTTTTAAAAAGTATAATATTCCTAAATATCTATTTTACACCTAAATCAAATCAACACGGTCGAACGTTATAATAGAACTATTATCACTTGTCTATCAACTTACGTTGACAACGACCATAGAACTTGGGACACTTTCATTCCAAAGGTACAATTTGTGATTAACAACTCTGTAAACTAGGCAACTGGATTTACTCCATCGTTCTTAGTGTATGGTAGAGAGCTTGTTACATGTGGTACTCACTACCTTGATACGGATTTAGGCGATGAAGTTTTATTCCTGCCACGAAACATCTATGCTGAGAACCTGGATTGTCTTGCGGATATATTTGACGAAGTTCAGGCAAAGCTGCACCACGCTCATGCGAAAAATACGGCTCACTTTAATTTGCGTGGTAAGCAAGCCGAATTTAATATTGGTGACATCGTCATCATGAAGCGCGCTTATGTTCTAAGCGATAAAGATAAGAGGTTTAGGAAAAAGTTAGCGCCAAAAATAATTAAATGCCGTGTAGTAGCTAAGAAATCGCCTCTCGTATATATATTAGAGGATATGTCAGGCAAAAATTTTGGGTACATGGCACATCCACGATCTAAAATTAGTTCGTTTTAATAAATAGAATAATATTTAATTAATAGATCAATAATCTTATATTGTTTCATTTCAATTTATTTTCTTGCGTCAAAGACATCGTATTAGCATAATTATAGTTTGTATAGGTTATCTGTTTTTTTAGTAGCAGACACCCTTTATATGTTTGATAGCGACAATGAATTTAAATTATATTTATTGCTGCTTTGATGAATGCGTGATGTTTGTACGAACGGGATGAAAAGTTTTTTGAGTGTGGAAATACAAACATAGACTTAAGTGATAGACTTAAGACTCAATTAAATAATAGCCTCCTCCTTCAACGTTTTTAAAGTCGGTTAAAAATAGAATTTGTAAGTATGTAATTATCTGTCTGTTCTCATAGCTGGAACAATCCCTTGGCCTTGAAGTAACACGAACCACTACAAATTTTATTCTCCCCACGTTGAAGAATCTATAGAGTTTGTCATTATTAGGGTTCCGTACCAAAATGGTAAAAAAGGAACCCTTATGGTGTGACTCAGTCTGTCTCTCTGTCTGTCTGTCTGTCTGTCACAGCTGGATATCTCGAGAACTACTAATGGTATCAACTTGAAATTTGGAATAGTTTAAGATGACATTTGCCCAACTATTTTGCAAATAAGAAATAAATAAAAAAAGAAATCTTTTTTACAACAGGGACTGAAAAGGGGTCTTAAAAATTTTAAGTGGGGCTACTAGGGCATGTGGGGTATTATATGAAAGAGCGCCGTTTGCACGTATTTAATCATTTTTTATTTTTGTTTTAGGCCACATAGTTTTCGACTTATGACGAAAAATGTGAAAAGAAAATACCGTTCCCCCCCCCCCCCATACCTCCGAAGTTTGCAAAGAGAAAAATCTGAAATAATTCTATGTGATAATTGTGATAGCAGTTTATATAAAGATTACAGGAAAAATAAAACGGTGTCTCAATATAGCACACTTTTTTAGAAATTATCAAATTTCTAAATAAGTTAACATTAGTTCCACTATCGGTCAAGAGACGGCGCTGACCTAAAACTGCAATACTAATTTTATTATTTTGCTCTGCAGTGTTGTTTGATGGTGCAATTATGATGGTACGGAACCCTCGGTGCGCGAGTCCGACTGGCTCTTGACCGGTTTTTATTGTGTTGAAATTAAGCACTTTAACGGATTTATGCGCAACTTAATGAATTTATTTTAGCTTTTTGGATTTATATTTCGTTTTATTTTATTTTTTAGGCCTAAGGTGGAAGCGCACTACTTCCGAAATCCTCATCACTGAGGAACTGGCTATCTTACCTCTGTCGGAACACAACAATTTTTAAATTGTTGTTATCGCGCCAGAATTAGGTAAGATGGTAGTAGCTAGCCAGGCGGACTTGAAATAAGTCCTACCACCAACCAAACCGAGTACAAATTGTACCCCCCCTGGGAATCGAACCCGGGACCCCTGCGTCTTACACGGGTGGATGAACCACTAGACCATAGAGGCGGTACACTAATACAATAGAATAGGCAATATTTATTTCTTGGACGAATTAACCACATTTATTTGCATAAAGAAAATAGGGGCCTCTATAAGGTTTCCCATACAAACGAACAAATTTGTAAAAGGTTTTTTTTAGGGTTCCGTACCCAAAGGGTAAAAACGGGACCCTATTACTAAGACTTCGCTGTCCGTCTGTCTGTCACCAGGCTGTATCTCATGAACCGTGATAGCTAGAAAGTTGAAATTTTCAGATGATGTATTTCTGTTATTAAAAAATAAATATTTAAGGGAGGCTCCCATCCCATAAAACAAACTTATTTTTTTTTTTTGCCGTTTTTTGGTACGGAACCCTTCGTGCGCGAGTCCGACTCGCACTTGGCCGGTTTTTGTAATAATAAATTTGATCTGATTTTATTGGAATTTGATGTGTTCATAAGCTGTACAATAGTCAATTTTAGGACTTTACTCTCGAATTTACTATATAATTTCCCCTATTCGCTGTGTCAGAATAAAATTAAAATTTTTTATAAATTTCACGTAGGTACTTTTGTAGAATTAAGGAGAAATTATATAGTTAATTAGACAGTAGATCAGTAGATAGTAGGTAGTGGTAAAGTCCGCAAGTTGACTATACAAGGTTATTTTTATAAGTTAATACAAAACCTCTCGTGAGGTTGATCAGACCATCAACTTTCATTATGGGACCAACTTTGAAATGACGAAAAAAAATCAGCTGTTTCATACATTTCGATGGAGTAGGATTGTACTTTTGATGGTCTGATCAACTCCACGAGAGGTTTGTATTAACTAAAAATAACCTTGTATAGCTATCGAACAATATCAAATTTAAAAAAATCTAAATAATTTATATTAAAAAAAACCTTTCAGAAATTAGCTCGTTTGTATGGAAAATCATAGGGTGGCCCCTATTTTCTTTTGAGTAGGTACCAATCTAGTAGGTGTAAGTACCTATATGTTTAATTCAAGAATTATAACTTTTAAAATACTAGTTATAGGTAGGTGGCAATTAAATCATTTCAAAATAATAGTACATAAGTATCAATTCAATTAAATTTGTTATTTAGTGTCTTTAGATAAGTACCTAGGTAGATGTACTTATTATAGTAAAGTAAGTACTCAAAAAACTCGCACAATTAGTGTGTATGAGATAATAAATAAGAAATGCGTCTAATTAAGGAGCGTGCGCGGTGATGAATGTTTACGGGTGAGTGCGATAGCTATCGCGTTGATGTTCTGTGTGGACGGAGGTGACGGCGGCGGGCTCCGGCGGGCGGCGGCGATCGATAGGCGGGCGCGGCGCTGCAGCGGCCCGCGGCTGCCCGCCGCCGCGCCGCGCGTCACGGCACTCCGGCGACAGCACCCGCCGCGACGGCTCGCGACGATGCGCGGCGACCGCGCCGCCCGGGACACGCGCCACAATAAAGATCACGAAAACTTAAAGTCTTCTCTCAAAAAAGGCATCAAGCCGAAAAAGCACAGAGTAGTTTTCGACGAGAGTGCCAATGAGTTCTTCGAAGCCGACTACATTATCGTGGTGCGGGACGAGTGCGGTTATTCCGACGAGGGTGAAGGAGAAGAATGTTCAGGATGCGGTGCGTGCGAACGCTACCAGGAGCCGGAGCCGGGGGCGTTGAGTCCGCCGGAGGGGTACAAGGATATGGGGCTGTTCAACCGGGACGGGACGTTGCGCGAGCAGGCGTGGTGGGAGGCCGGGGACGTGGTGCTGGTGGGCGAGCGGTCGGGCACCGTGTTCACGCCGCAGCACCTGCAGCTGTTGCGACGGCTGCAGCGGGAGCGGATGCTCCGTTCCACCATCTGTGCCGACTGCGACGCGCACGCCGCTCTCCACCAGCCACTCGGTGAGTCACCTTCGTCCTTGGCAAGGACGAACCGGGTGTCCTTGGTCGCTCGCATCTCGTGTCACCCGTCCGACGGGCTCATGGGCCCCGGCGTGCTCGCTAATCCACGCCACCATGACGATAAACTTAACTGAAACCTTACGACCTCTCCATACACACTCTTGGCCACATTCTTTGAAAATCGATCATACTTATTTACATTGTTTATTGTTCTTAGTCGTACTCGTATGTTTATAAATCACGAATGTTGCTCAGCTATTTGCGACTGCGAATATTCTTATTACCTATATTCATTGCTATGCGAAAAGACACTTCGATCTTCTCATTTAGAACCGTAATTCTTTCACAAATCGGCTGAAGCGAAAACGTTATAAATTTTCCCTGAACTAACAATGGATCGTTTAGTCTGAGACTTTACAAAAATAAAACCATTTTAGATTGTTATTAGAAGAAGTGACGTAAGCGGCGTCATGTTTCAAAACAGTTGGGCGTCTCTTGAGCTCATTTTATATGAACTCAAAAAGTGAGAATGTTCTTTTTACTTGTTCACGGTTCAATAAATACGTTTAAAAATTGATACCATGCCAGAATCAAACGAAAGGAAAAGAATTATGTTTACAAATATCTAACTAATATGGTATTTTAACTAAATTATTAGCTAATAATGTAAGCAAATATTAAATACACAAAAATGATTCGGAGAAATTCATAAATAGAGAGTCAGATGCAAAGATGTCATCCAAATGCAATTACGCAATTTCATTGATGGTGAGAAATCAATACCACTATTTTGCGTCCTAGACCAATTTATTAATAATTTAAAGATGCTCTTTTGTTACTTTTGAGCATAGAGCAATAAAAAAATTTTTTTTCATGTCAGTGATTGAGCACCTACTCCCTCACGCGTCTGTCACTTTAATTTGACATAAATGCTGTACCTATTTGATTTGACAAATCATTTCTTATAGATCTACCTACAAGATAGGTTATTTTTGGAATACTATGTGAAGTTAATAACTATCCAGAACCTATGAAACTTGCTCTAAAATCTAAATCTACCTACCCTTTAATAATTATTCAACGCCTAATCGGGCCGCACAACAATGGAAAATCTATTGTGTCTCATTTTCCGGGGCTTGAGGATTAAACAGAAGATAAATTCGACTGGTAAATAATTTGATGCTAATTAATAAATGTAAATTTAAACGATAATCCAAAGAAAAAGTTTGTCAATATTCGGTTTTTTCAACCAACTGAATACGCTTGGTAATTATTCTTTGCTCGGACTAAGGAGCCTCGGCGATACACGTTGTTTCGTTATAGAAAGGTTATTCTTATAACGGATACCTATTTAGGGTTTACCCTTCTATAACTTTATGGGAGGTTTATGGAGCATTCTTTAACTATTAATACACTTGACGTCAGAAAAATCGCACCTCTTCGAAAATAAGTTTAGACTTAAGCTATTGCTAGCTAACGTTTTATTGTGTAAATGTTGATATGTATTGGAAGTACATTTAGTGAGCTTTCAATTAATAATTGTTTGATTTAATTAACATAACAATTACTTACCATAATTAAACGCATAAAGCGTTATTGCTTGCGCTGCCATAAAAGGGGTCAGTTCAGAAATGCGGGTAAATTTGCTATCGAGATGATGGAGAAAACACACTTCAACAGTTCAATTAAAAAAAAGGAATACCCAAGATGGATACAATTGCCCATGAAGTTGCTCAAAAATTGAAAAAAAATAAGGCAATGTAATGTTGTTCGAATACTGAATCTCACTAATTGATTGAGTATTCCAACGTTTTCTAGAGATTGTTGGCTATGTCCGAAGGGAAAGAAATATACAGGGTTATTTGTAAAACACCAACAACCTCGCAGAAGTAGATTACTAACATCATATACAACAAAAAGATATCGACTTATCATACAAAACTCGATCAGCTCGATCAGACATTTGTATGCATGGAGAGTCGATTTTTTTTGGCTGTTTTCGGAAAAGTCTTAGAACAAAATATATTGTTGTTTATGATGATAGTAATCTACTCCTCTGAGGTTATTGATGTTTTACAAATAACCTTGTATAACAACACTTACCATTAAATTAGATAGGACTAAATTAACTTTAAAGAAATTTTTGAAAATGTGCGATTTTTCTGACGCCGAGTATATTTTTCTAAATATTTATAATAATAAATGTAGGTAGGTAGGTACCTATGCTTTCCCATTTGGGATAGTATTATTGATAATACGACAGAGTGTTCGTTTATTATAAATAACAGCAAGAGAAATGAGGGCTTATTACAAAAAAGAATCACGATAGTCGGACGATGTTCGTTTCGTTGATCGATTTACTTCATTTTGAAACTTAAATATGACACGGAGTGGGACGAACATCGTACGCTTATCGCTTTTTTGTAATAGACCCTCTGCTTTGTTGTGATTTTGGACTTTTATTATTACGTATTCAAATGAAACAACATAACAGTTAGCGTCAGAACCCCTGGACCAAGTACGATATTTTATGTTTGGAGACTATCAAGGTTCAATACCTTTTTGGTACTATTTGATACCTTTATTAAATTATCTAGTACCTCGACGAGCAGTGAAAAAACATGAAAAGAAAGTGGCCAGACATTCTGACGTCAGTTTGTCTGGACCACATTTTTTTCACATAGTTGGAGACAATATATCTTAATTGTTTATTTGTATATATTCAGTACCTTTTTAATACCTTAAAATATAATTTGTTTCAATCTTTATGGCGTTCCAGGAAAAAGTTACGGATGAATGAAATCTAAAACATATTAAAAAACTGACTGACTGACATATCAACGTACAGCCCAAACCGCCGGGTCTAGAGATACGAAATTTGGCACGTAGGTTCCTTGTGAGGTCTGGGGGTGCACTAAGAAAGGATTTTTCAAAATTCACCCACTAAGGGGGTAAAAAAGGGATCAAAGTTTGTATGAAAGTACCTCAGTTTCGAAGTTAGGATCTTCAAATTTTGTGTTTGGGCTGACGATTCATCAAAATCCGATAAGCTGTTTTTATGTGATAAGGTGGGTCCCCACCAAGCGAGCAGCCTCTTGCGAAGCCCGCAATTTTCTCGAATATCCTCGCGGCCGAAGTCGCAGGCGGAAGCAAGTTTATAATGTTCAAAATTTGGTTGAGAGTTAGTATCCCATTCCCGTTTCCGTTTCTGTTTCCATTTTCGTTCCCGTCTTCGTTCCCGTTCCGGTTCCCAATCTTGTTCAGAATTTGGTAGAGAGTTATCTTCCTCTCCCTCCCCCTCCCCCTCCTCCTCCCCCTCTCCCTCTTCCTCTCCCCTCTTCCATATTATTTTCCATTCCAATAACGACATCCATATCGATTTTAGGTTAATTTACCCCATTTCACTCCAAAGGGGTAGAAATACTAACAGTAGCAATATATGTTGCGTTAGATTTCCATCCATAGTACGGGTCACGTAAATATTATATATATTATATTTATTAATTAATGTAAATTAAAATGAATTGTCATTCATTTTGTTTTCAAGTTACTAACATAGTCTAAGTAATACTAACAATTATGGTTGTAATATCTGAAATAAATCTTATATTATTATTATTATATTATTATTATAATCCTGAATAATAAATATAAGCTATTTTTACTTCGAATATACTTAAAGCATTTTCTATACACAACTCCATCACCCCTTTTCATCCCTTCGGGGGTAGAATTTTCAAAAAAGCTGAGATACGTATATATTCATTTTCAATCGTCAGCCCAAACACAAAATTTGAAGACCTAACTTCGAAACTGGGGGACTTTCATAAAAACTTTGATCCCCTTTTTTACCCCCTTAGTGGATGAGTTTTGAAAAATCCTTTCTTAGTGCACCCCTAGACATCATAAGGAACCTACGTGCCAAATTTCGTATCTCTAGACCCGGCGGTTTGGGCTGTACGTTGATATGTCAGTCAGTCAGTTTTTTAATATGTTTTAGATTTCATTCATCCGTAACTTTTTCCTGGGACGCCATAAAGATTGAAAAAAATTATATGTTAAGGTATTAAAAAGGTATTGAATATTTACAAATAAATAATTAAGATATATTGTCTCCAACTATGTGAAAAAAATATGGTCCAGACAAACTGACGTCAGAATGTCTGGCCACTTTCTTTTCATGTTTTTTCACTGCTCGTCGAGGTACTAGATAATTTAATATAGGTATCAAATAGTACCAAAAAGGTATTGAACCTTGATAGTCTCCAAACATAAAATATCGTACTTGGTCCAGGGGTTCTGACGCTTACACATAACAATCTAGGAAATGTAAACATTCCCATAAAAACTCAACTGCCATGAGCCGTCCAGGCAATTCTATTTACTAATGAAAAAATAAATTGATTAATCAGAATTGAAAAAATGCAGCTGCAAAAACGCGTCTGGGATAACAATAAAATCCAATCAATCAGACCCACAGAGGTTATTAGTTCGAATACCCTTACCTTCAAATAATTTCAGCAATAAATATCTGACAACGAACTATGAGATTTTTCATAGAATTGACTCCCCAACAACTCGTGTCTGTCGCGCTAATTGTGAACGCTACGTTGTCATTTAGGTAATATTTACCTAAAAAAACTTTGAATTAGCCATAATACTATTATGTATTTTGTGGTTTTGGCATCTTAGAATCCCTAGTGGGCATAGCTGTCAACAATTTTAACAAAACTAAAGCAAGTTTTTTTTCTGTAAACTAAATTGAAAGGGTAACGATTTAGTTTTGGTTTTATCGTTGAAAATTAGCGCGATTTTCATATAATATATGAAATTGTGTTTACTTAAACAATATTTAATATAAGGTGCAAGTCGCTTACACTTCAAGTATAGACAAATAATATGTAATGGCTTGGCGTACGTAGTTTTCACCACAGAACACAGAAGTAAACAAGTCTTTGTTCTATGGAATCTTACCTTCATAATTTGAATCAACGATTCTGATGATGACTTATCATTTTTGAATCACAGTTGAAAAATGACCTCATCATTCAAAAATTGATTTAAAAAACACTTCACTTTTAAAAACAAATCACTAGATACGCATTATCATTGTAATAAAACACGTCTATTGAAGTCGGGTGGGCTGGAAGACAACTTTTTTGTTATTTTAAAGCCCCACCCGACTTCATTAGACTTGTTTTATTACAATGATAATGCGTATCTAGTGATTTGAATATTATTTCTTGCTTTTTAGAGGTAGCATAGGCTTTTGAAGTAGGTTTTTTGTTTTTTAATACATTTTTTTTCTTTTTAGTGTAAGTACCTTCTGTATTAGATAAAGGTATTTTCTAAGATAAAAAAAATCGGTTTGGCCAAACGTGAGATAATCACGAACAAACATGCATACGGGTCAACCTGAGAAGAGAACCTCATTTTTGAAGTCGGTTAAAATACCAAAACCTTCTCCTTAATGTAATAAATTCTTTTCTGAAAACTGCATCAAAATCTGTTCAGCCGAACGCGAGATAATCGCGTACAAACATACATTCATACAAACAAGTCAAACTGAGAACCTCCTTTTTTTGCTTTGAAGTCGGTTAAATAGAGGTCACTTTACATCACAACTCAATAATTGAACTACTTAGATGGTCTACATGTGATGTGAAACACTTGTCAGCAACAAATCCTGACGAAAATCCATTTCTACTAAAAAGTATTACACTATTTTACTAAATCCCCCTCACGGCTTACAATAATACATTGTAGGTTATTTTAACAAATAAATTATTGTTGTTGTTTCTTGTTACGTTTGAAATTAATATTTCAAATACTTAGACAAAAATTGTTTTAGTTATTCGTTTTATAAGTTTTAGAAATAATTTATTATGTGGATTATTTGAAAATTGATTATTTGCAAAGTAAG
This sequence comes from Agriphila geniculea, assembly GCA_943789525.1. NCBI lineage: Eukaryota > Metazoa > Arthropoda > Insecta > Lepidoptera > Crambidae > Agriphila > Agriphila geniculea. Next base: position 21,011,420 of record OX038870.1, on the reverse strand, counting down.
TTGATTATTTTACTGAAAATGTCCAAGTTGATTGTTACCAAAAAATAAAGCTTATTTGCTCAACTATATTGTGAATAATCCAAAAAAGCTTCACAATAAAGTCCGGACGGAATCTTGACAGGGACCCAAACCCTGACATGACAGGACCAATCCTGACGTCTGGTAACCCTAGCAACAAGGCACTTGATAAAGAGAGAATTTAGCTATCTCCTGCCGACTGTCTACTTTGTAGTATGGTTAATTATTTTGACCTCACAACACCCACAGCACTATTAATAAATGCTTCACTAATGTAGTCGCGTGGTAGGCACACGTAGAACATCAAGTTAAAAGTTGAACTGCGAATACATTATATAAAAAGAACTGCGAAAAGATTATTACGTAGCGTACGGCAAAGGTCTATGTGAGATGTACCGTCGTCGGTACTATTTGGCAGCTAGCTTTGCAAATGCAAATCTCTTATTCTCTCATACAGTGGTGGTCGGATAATTAGAAACACCAGTCGATTTTCATACAAACGAGGTAACTTTGAACCCTTGGTTCTCCGCCAGGGATTGATCTAGCTGTGATCTGATGACGGTCATCCAGGGAGTGAATGGAGGATATCCAGATCGCTTTACACACCCAAATAGTCTGAAAAGCATTCTAAGAGGTATATTCCATAGTTTTGCGCTGCATAGTTGATTTTCGGAAGACAGCCCGGCCCGGCCGATTCGGCCATTTGATGTGTTTGTTCGCGATTATCTCGCGTTTGGCTGAACGATTTTGATGCGGTTTTCAGAATAGTATTTGTTACATTTAGGAAAAGGTTTTGATATTTTAACCGACTTAAAAAAGGAGGTTCTCCGTTTGACCCGCATGTATGTATGTTTCTCCGCAATTATCTCACGTTTGGCTGAGCCGATTTTTCTACCTCAATAATGTACCTACACTACCTAATACAGAAGGTACTGAATACTACCTAATATAATAACTACCTAATACACTAAAAAGAAAAAAAGAAAAATATTGTTTATAGAACAAAAAACCGACTTCAAAAAACCTACCTCTATAAAGCAAGAAATAATATTCAAATCACTAGATACGCATTATCATTGTAATAATAAAAAACCGGCCAAGTGCGTGTCGGGCCACGCGCCATAGGGTTCCGTAGTTACCTTATACCATACCATATTTAATACCACCTATCATTTTTCGTTTGCAAAAATAACTTTGTTTTTCACAGTGTTGGTATGAATGACAAAGTTATATTTGCGGAAAATGTGCTATATCTCAAAAACTAATTACTATATCTCGTTCAAACCAATTTTGGTTGAAAGTGTTTATTAAGATCTACAGCAAATATTTTTTTTAGATTTTTCACTCTCTTATTTCAAAAGTTAAAGGGGGGGGGACACACATTTTACCACTTTGGCGGTGAATATCTTTCAAACGGTTGACTTTGAGAAAAAGTTGTCTTAGGAACCTCAATGTCATTTTTAAAGACCTATCTATAAACACCCAACACGTGTTGGTTTGAAGAAAAAAAATTTTTTCAGTTTCACTTCCATGTATGGGGAGCCCCCCCTTAATCTTTTATTTTTCTTATTTTTGTATTAAATTCGTTAAGCGGTTAACAGAATACATCTACCTACTAAGTTTCAACTGTGTAGTCTTAATACTTTCGGAATAAAGTGGCTGTGACATACGGACAGACAGACAGACAGACAGACAGACAGACAGACAGACAGACAGACAGACAGACAGACAGACAGACATGACGAATCTATAAGGGTTCCGTTTTTTGCCATTTAGGCTACGGAACCCTAAAAACCGGTCAAGAGCGAGTCGGACTCGCGCATCGAGGGTTCCGTACAATCATAAATATATTTGGATATGTTACTTTAGTACAGTCTTTAAAAAAGTAGGATAAACGGCAGACAGTTGGAAGGGCGAACAGGCGGACAGTTAATTTACAAATCTTAACCACAGCTGCTTATGGTGACTGTAAAACGTTTCAGCCACTCCACATTGCAAACTGTTTATATTACTAAGTAGGAACTTATTCTTCGTTTATTCGTACGGCAAATAGTAGGTAATTATTTTAGAACCAGCCACCAATTTATTATTGTAGTGTTAGGTTGCGCCATCTCTTGACCGATAGTGGAACTATTTTTGTCCCTTAGGTTAGCATGCTTAGGACAGCGCCATCTGTTGACTGGTAGTAAAACTAAAAAAAATTTGATTGTTTTTTGAATTTCTTAAAAAGTGTGTTATATTGAGACATCGTTTTATTTTTCCTGTAATCTTTACATAAACTACTATCACATAGAATTATTTCAGATTTTTCTCTCTGCAAACTTCGGAGATAAGGGGGGGGGAACGGTATTTTTTTTTACAATTTTCACGATAAGTCAAAAACTAGGCGGGCTAAAAAAAAAAGAAAAGATGTTTAAAAACGTGCAAACGACGCTCTTTCATATGATACCCCACATGCCCTAGTTGCCCCACTTCAAATTTTTAAGACCCATTTTCAGTCCCTGTTGTAAAAAAGATATTTATTTTTTTATTTATTTCTTATTCGCGAAATAGTTGGACAAATGTCATCTTAAACTATTCCAAATTTCAAGTTGATACCATTAGTAGTTCTCGAGATATCCAGCTGTGACAGACAGACAGACAGACAGACAGACTGAGTCACACCATAAGGGTTCCTTTTTTACCATTTTGGTACGGAACCCTAAAAACATGTCTATTGAAGTCAGTTGAAGCTTCTAAAATAAAAAGACGAAGTTATACTCCAGTACAGCCCCACCCGACATCAATAGACGTGTTTTATTTATTACTTATTTTATTTATTATTATTTTTAGTAATGATAATGCGTATCTAGTGAATTGAATATTATTTCTTGCTTTTTAGAGGTAGGTTTTTGAAGTCGGTTTTTTTGTTTTTAAACAATTTTTTTCCCTTGTGATTTCAACATAGACGTATTATATTACTATTAAACAATTTTTTTTACACTAAGTAGGTATATTGTTTATAAAAAAAGCTAACATTTTCGTACGCGTTAGGTATCGGTCTAGATTCCAGAATAAGTTCTTGGGAAACTTAGCATTAAAATTCTCTGATAAAGATATTTCATTTTATATTTATCAGGTTGACGAATCGCTCAAAGCAATAAAAGATGAACGAAATGATAAGAAAAAAACTAACACAAACAGCTTTAAAAATAAACTGCTCTAAAAAGCATGAAATAATTTTCAAAATTTGCATAAAATTGTAGGAGTGAACATAAGTGTTTAATTTCTTGACAGAAAAGTCCTGAAAATTCGTAAACTTTACTCAGATTGTTGAAAATAGTTTTTAATAACGTTAAAAAATTTATGACTATGTTTTCGCCTTTGTTCTATAATATTTCGAGGCAAATATGCTACTGACTGTACTGTCGATTGAAGTGAAGTGGTCAATTATAATTAATTGGGACGGGTACAATAAAGAACGGCTAAAAAAGTACACACGACAGCTCATCAAGTTGAACTGCAAAAACAGATTTTATTACGTATAGGTCATAAAGACGATCTCAAGTTAAACATGTACAGTGATGTGCCGTCGTGTGTACCGATAAGAAAAAAATTGTGTATTAATGTATTTTGACTTGAAGGAACTATGTGCAAGAAGGAGCACTTAGCTCTTAGGAGTATTTTTTTTTTAAATAATTATCAGTTTTTTTAGGATTTACTACTACACATCTACAAAAAATCCAGGAGATTCTTTAAAATGAAATTTCACTATCAATCGTCGATTATAGAGTTTCTAACAGAGGACATGTATATGATAAATGTTTTAAAAGATATTTCAATATGTGTAACTAGAAATAGTGTTAAAGTATCACACCGTAGAGTTTACGCTTACGTTTTGAGTAGTCGCAACACGAAAGTCTATGAACAGTGTGTGTTGCCAGTGATGACTTACGGCAGTGAAACGTGGTCGCTTACTATGGGTCTCATAAGGAGGCTCAAGGTCACCCAGCTTGCAATGGAGAGAGCCATGCTCGGCGTTTCCTTGCAAGATCGAATCAGAAACGAGGAGATCCGCAGGAGAACTAAAGTAACCGACATCGCTCGAAGGATTGCTCAGCTGAAGTGGCAATGGGCAGGACACATAGCGAGAAGAACTGATGGCCGTTGGGGCGGAAAGGTTCTGGAATGGCGACCGCGCACCGGACGACGCTCCGTGGGTAGGCCCCCGACAAGGTGGACCGACGATCTGGTGAAGGTTGCGGGAAGCCACTGGATGCGGGCAGCGCAGGACCGATCGTCGTGGAGATCCTTAGGGGAGGCCTATACCCAGCAGTGGGTGTTGTGCGGCTGATATGATGATGATGATGATGATGATGATGATGATGATGAGTTTACGCATCGCTCGCTCCAGTACTGTTGTAGACAGCGTAGACCTAGACATAGCTGCTGGGGCGATGCGTATGTGAATCAAGTGGTTTTATCATGCTGACGAAGTTAGGCATCATGGTTCTAGTCCGTCGAGCTATAGGTATCGGAAATTATTATTGTCGATCAGCCATTTTTTACAGGACTGCCCAAAAAAGGATTGTATATGTGTTTCTAAGTTCATGTATGTTTGTGGGTATGTGAGTTTCTTTATTCCACCATAACATCTAAATGCCTTAACTGATTTGGATGTATGGGGTATCGTTAGAATCCTTACATCATTCCGAGTGACACTGGCTATATATTTTTTTGAAAAAATCCAATATGGCGACTGTACAACGCCACTTTCAAATGTAAAAAAAATTTTTTTTCATCTATTATTACAATATGGGCATCAATGAAAGGCCTTGATGAGCACATTCCAAAACTATATATATAATACAATTTGTCACTAAAATGTGTGACATAAAAATAAAATAATAATAAATTAAAAAATATTAAAAACACGACTGCCCTGCCAAAAACGAACTAAAAAGTTAAATAACAAGTGTCATTGCAGTCGGGCGACCACTTTAATCAAAAAATATTTATTAAAATGGTTTAGATATTTTTTAATTTATTTATTTTTAATGTTCCCACTGCTGGGGCACAGGCCCAATGCGGATTGGTGGGTGTTAACGGCTGCAAATGCAGCCGGGACTAACGGCTTAACGTGCCTTCCGAAGCACGGAGGAGCTCGAGATAATAAACTTTTGGTCACCCATCCCATGACCGACCCTTGCGAAAGTGGCTTAACCTCTGCAATCGCTGGGCCAGGCGCTGTACCACTGCGCCACCGAGCTCCTTATCGAGCTCTAAATTATTATTACAGGAGGATCAGAACTAACACTCTGTTACTATCTCTTAAAGACATCGTCGTCGTTGAAATACCAATTAAAGTTCCAAAATAGCAACTTTTTAGTATTCGATAGACACTGTCGATAGATTTTACGGCCCGGCCACAGCCAGCCGCGGCGGGCGGCGCGGCAAGCGAATTCAATACGCGCTATCTCGAAATGATTTCGCTGAAATTTGCTGGTATATGGGGGTTTTCAGGGGTAAACAATCGATCTAGATTAGTCTTATGTTTGGGAAAACGCATGTTTTCTAGTTTTCATGCGTTTTTCTTTCGACTCAGAATATGGTCGCCAATTTCGTTCTACCGGCCACTGTCCGTCTGGTTCAGCAGGTTAAGACGCGGACGGCAAGAAACGAGTGTTACGAATTCGAATCCCGCTCGGTGACTTACTTTTGTTTTTTTTTATATGTTCAAGTTTATATATAATTAATTAATTTTTATTGTTTTTAGACAAGTTTAAAAAAATGTAGTTAATGTTTGAGATAACAATGTAGATTATCACCTAAACATACTTATATCTATTCTGTGGCCATATTAGAATAAATAGTAATAACCGAGCAAAGCTCGGTCGCCCAGATATTTTAAAATGAGATACCTACTGAATCTGGAACGGAGGTTATTAAAGGGTACCTCAGACGCGCCTGGTTACTTCCTACTGTGCGTTGTACGGCTGTCATTGAACTGAAGGCGCGGAGGTGACCGAGACACAAAGCCGTAGACGCGCGCTCACCCCGTTCAACCCCATCCCCAAAGTCACATTTATAAAAAGTGACATTATGAATGATTTGAATTCTATGCCTCCAACTGCATGTTATGTTGCCTTTAATTTATTTAATCTTGTTTCCATCTTTTCAGTTGACTTGTTGACTTGACATCAAAATGCAGGCGGGTTTTTAATTTCTTTAAATTTATTTTTTATTTATTTCTTTTTAGTTATTATTTATATGATATACCTTTTTGAAATCCTTATAATAAGCCCTTTAATTTGACACCCATATTGCAGTATTCTAAAAAAAAAATTTTTTTCGCTTCGTATAATAGCACCGTACAGCCGCCATGTTGGTTTTTTTAGAACGCCACCTTCTTAAGAACACTTGGGCTGACGAGAAAAATCTAACGATATGTTAATCATGGAAATCCATTTATGTCGAGTTTTGTTTCAAACATAGTTTTTTGTAATTTTAATAATTTTTGTCATTTTGGACCATGTCTTGTATAGTGCTTTACTCAAAAATGTCATAAATGTAAAAGATGTCAAAAATTTCAGAAATGTCGAAAAGGTCAGAATTTTTGAGTAAAGCACTATACAAGACTTGGTCCACAATGACTGCACTGCTGGCCACGCTATGATGGCCTCAAGCTGAGCTTAACTACGCTCTCGGCCTTCAAGCTTGGTCATCATTGCAGCCCTTGCTGTCCGCGCTATAAAGGCCTCGACCTCCGGTCTCGGCCTTTATTCCAGCTTGGCCATCAAGGGCTGCAATGCTGACCGCGCTGTGACGGCCTGGACCTGCGTTAAGCTACGCTATCGGCCACTATCATCGCGCTGCCAGCAATGCAGTCATTATTGACCTCGTCAGTAATGTACTATTGCCTATGGTTGGTCGACGCTAATGGAACTACAATGGGCCAGTAATGCCTCATAGACCTTCATGGCACGGAAAACGATAATTTTGCTAGAAGATCAGGACAGTCGATGGCGCCATTTATTATCTTGAGAATGTACATAATTATCGGCTACTTTTCTTCGCGTTACTAAAGGTAGGATGTGTTGATTTTTGCAAAGACTATAGTATTCGGCTGAATTGTAAGGTATCCTCATTTTAAAGCATAGGAATTTCATAAACTTCTTTTGGACTCCTTCAATTCTATCTTTTATTATATATTATTTATTATATATCTATATAATTTATTTTCATTATTTATTTATTTATTTCTATATATCTATATCTTTGATAATAGTAGATTATAGTAATTAGAATATTTTTTGCATGTTGGTTGTAGGGCATGGAACCGATTTTAACCGATTCCAAAATAACCGGGAAAAACCGATTCTTTTATGTCCCGTGAGAATCGATTCTTAAATTAGTAAGAATCGATTCTCGATTCTTTTCGATTCTCGTTAAAAAAATACCAAATTCTCAATCTTACTGCTTAGACGGCTTAAGTTGTGATGATGAACAAAAATGGTTAACTACTCAAGAGGCAAAAAATGATGTAACACATGTTATAAGACCTTATTTTATATAAATCCTTCCTGATGCTGATATTAAGTCGAAATAAAATTAGTTTTTTTTTCGATACAAAAATCACTTCAATATAGACAGACTGACGGAACAAAAATGGTTAAAAACGATTTTTTCTTAAGTATTTTAACAAGTCTAGTTAATTTCCATACAAAATATGCATCTTGATATTAGCATATTATTATTATTATTACGTAAGTACCTAGTACCTACTAACTACCGTACGTACCTATTAAACAAACACCGTGTTTGTTAGTAACATAATTAGTTAATTACGTTGGGGTTGGATCAAAATTGATAAACAAACTGCATTAGAGTTGGGTCAAAATTAGTTAACTGCATTAAAAAAACCTATAATCTCCTGATTTAAAAAGCTATTTTTTTGGGAGAGTATCTCATACAATGATTTTTCTACGATTTTTCCTATCAAAAAAGAAAATACATTATTATTGTGGTAGGTACGTAATACTTTTTGCTTTTTTTCCTTGATTCCTTCTTTTTATGTTTGACTGTTATTGTTCCTATCGTTAATTCCTGTGCAATTTATTGTTACTTTATTTATTGTAAGAGAAGACTAGAAGAAATGAAACAATACTAGTAACGTAGGAGTCCTACTCCTGCCTATCCTACTATAGACCTTGTAAGAATTAAGTAGCTGTTTCTTTTGATTTCGTGTTTTATTTTAAGTAAATAATTTGATTTTAATAATAAAATATTGAAAAAAAGCGTTTTTTCTTTACTTAACATGAAACAAAATTGTAAACAAAAAACCCAAAAAAGAATCGAAAAGAATCGAAAAAACCGGGTACCCGATTCCGACCAAGGAATCGGAATCGAAATTTTCGATTCTTCAAAGAGGTCCGATTCTGCATGCCCTAGTTGGTTGTACCGATCATATTCATTTACTGCGCAGGTGTAGATGTTCTGGCAGAGGAGCGGCCTCCTCTCAATACAGGTCATTTTAACTTAAAGGGAGGAGTCCAATGTAAATCACCCTAACCTGTAGTTTCTTGAAAATAAATATTTTGTTTTTTTTTTTGTATCTATGTAGATTTATTCTGTTTTTAGTACCTATTTGTTGTTATAGCGGCAACAAAAATACATCATCTGTGAAAATTTCAACTGTCTAGCTATCACGGTTCATTAGATACAGCCTGGTGACAGACAGACAGCGGAGTCTTAGTAATAGGGTCCCATTTGTACCCTTTGGGTACGAAACCCTAAAAATGGTTGAGTTAAACAGTATCCCCTTAAACAACGTGTTAGAAAAAAACGAGCAATGCTGAATGCTAGTAATTATACCATTATAGTGAACAACTTTTATTATAGAACCAACTCTGAAATGGCAAAAAAGTCAGCTGTTTTATAAAAAATAAATAGGTAACAAAAATATCAATATGTATGAAACTGCTGGTTTTTTTTCGCGATTTCAGAATTGCTCCCGTAGTAAAAGATGTTCAGTTTGATGGTCCCTGTGCTTAATACCATAGGTATTCGGCATTATTCTTATTTTTATAATATGTTGTATGAACAGGATAAAGTGTATTTTGTCAGTTTGTCAAATAAAAAATAGGAACATAAAAGGGTTTAAAAATAATTCCTATGGGATAAGTCTACTATACTGAGGCGTCTCGCAGAAAACGCTAAAATGTGGCTGAAATCATAGAATCTCAAAATATTACCACTCGTATCGTAGGTATTCGACGACCTGGGTAGTGCAGTGGTCAACATGCCGCCTGCCACGCAAAGGTCCCGGGTTCGATTCCCGGCCCGGCAGAAATTGAAATGATGAATTTTAATTTCTGTGACGGGTCTGGGTGTTACTATGTATAATAAGTATATATTTAAAAAAGTATATAAGTAGTATATCAGTTGTCTAGCACCCATATTATAAGCTTTGCTTAGTTTGGGGCTAGAGGGCGCTGTGTGGAATTGTCCAAGCATTTATTATTATTATTATTATTAAAATTTATAGTTTTTAAGTCCCAGACCAACAGAAAAAAAATTAGGTTATCATTCGAGCGACTGAAAAATATAGGTACTGGTTGTCTGTTCATACGTTTGCGACTAAATAACGGGCGACAAATCATGTATTATAAAAATTATGTAAACTACCTACCTATATATGGGAAATAAGTAAAGTTAACAGTGGAAATTCTAAATGAGTGCTTAAAAATGATGATTTAAAAAATACTTTTGATTCTAAAAAATACTGAGAGGGCGACTATTATAATACCAAGTAGGTTACTATTATCACAGAATACATAATACCTATGCCAAAATTTTAATAATGTGTGCCGTAAAGTTGTCACTAAAATAGATAGCTTCATAATTCTATTATTGTTTGAACTGATCTTTCCAAATACTTAATTAGTAGGTAAGTAACTCAGATAAATCTTTGATTATCTGTAGGACTGGCTGGCGAGCTAGCAACTAGCTGGCAAATGTCGCTAGGTAGTGACATCGAGTGACCGAACCGTTTGTTGTGTTATCATTAATTATAGTATTTGAGTGAAGTGCTTTACAACATTATCAAAAAAACCGGCCAAGTGCGAGCCGGACTCGCGCACAAAGTGTTCCGTACCAAAAAACGGCAAAAAAAAATACGTTTGTTGTACGGGAGACCCCTTAAATATTTATTTTATTCTGTTTTTAGTATTTGTTGTTATAGCGGCAACAGAAATGCATCATCTGTGAAAATTTCAACTTTCTAGCTATCATGGTTCATGAGATACAGCCTGGTGACAGACAGACAGACAGCGGAGTCTTAGTAATAGGGTCCCGTTTTTACCCTTTGGGTAAGGAACCCTAAAAACCAGCCAATTGCGTGTCGGGCCACGCGCCGTAGGGTTCCGTAGTTACCTTATACCATACCATATTTAATACCACTATAATTTTTCGTCTGCAAAAATAACTTTGTTTTTCACAGTGTTGAAATGAATGACAAAGTTATATTTGCGGTTTTGGAATATCTCGAGAACTAATTACTATATCTCGTTCAAACAAATTTTCGTTGAAAGTGTTTATTAAGATCTACAGATGGTTTTTTTCACTCTCTTATTTCAAAAGTTAACACACATTTTACCGCTTTGGCGGTGTATATCTTTCAAACGGTTGACTTTGAGAAAAAATTGTCTTAGAAACCTCAAAGACCTGTATAGTAAAACTATGTATTGATTTGAGGAAAAAAAAAAATTTTTAGTTTCAGTTCAGGGAGCCCCCTCTTAATCTTTTTTTTTTTGTTAAAATCGTTCTATCTACCAAGTTTCAATTGTGTAATATCAATACTTTCGGAATAAAGTGGCTGTGACATACGGACGGACAGACGGACAGACAGACTGACATGACGAATCTAGAAGGGTTCCGGTTTTTGCTATTTAGGCTACGGAACCCTAAAAAAAAAGAAGTTGTCTTCCAGCCCCACCAGACTTCAATATAGATTTTTATGAATATTGATACGCTACGCGTTACTAATTATTTCAATATTATTTCTTGTTTTTTTTTTCGAGGTATTTAACTTAGAAGCAGTTTTTGCTTATATTTTTAGGTCTTTTGAAGGAGGTTTTTCTTTTTTTATATTTAAAGTCATCCTAGTCTGTCTGTCGCCCACTTAGTATTTCACAGAGACCTTATAACAAATTATTAGTAGGTACTATTCAGTATTTTGGATACCTGGAATTTGAATTTAATACCGCTCGGTTAAATACCTACTACTCAAAAGCTTCAACCTTCTGTTTCAATTTCAAAGTATTCCTACTGTTTGTTTGGCGCTTCTCTATTCCAAACGAGGGTACCTACCTTGAATAAAGTCCCTTGTGTACACACCATCTCCCTGTGAGGTTGTCTATAGGGTTCAGGGTTGCCACCTTTAGGAACATAAAAGTCGGGACAAGGGCCGCGAAAGATTTTTTAGTCTATTATCTAGATGTATACGTTTAAATCATTAAAACTGGCAGTAAAACTACTGTAGACTGGTAACTGGTAAATGAAGGGCATGTTGAATGTATGTGGATGCCTGTAATTAAAATACTCAAAATCAATGGGAGCAATCGGGCGGGTCAGCAAAGTAAGAGGTAAATAAAAAATGAGAACTACCTAGCTGAGGGGAAAAAAGAGACTTTTGATTTAATGTTTTATTTTTATTTGACTATGTTTCCATGCATATTATTACTACGAGCCCCTCTCATTAATTCCGCGTCATTTTTTATATTTAAGTACTTACGAATTCTGAACAAGGCATGTCTTTTGAAATTCTGCTTTTATTTAATCTACGGAGCAACGATTTCTGACATTAGATCATTAATTTAAGCGTCATTATGGGAAAATACTCGCTCAACATAAGCATTTGAAGGGATACAACGCAAAATAAGGCAACTTGTTGTCCTTGATTCTTTTAAACATTTGGACCCACTATTTATCAACACTTTGATTTTGATGGCATGCTACATCAAAAATCGGGACAAAACTGATGGATCGTCGGGACGCGGGACAATATCATCGAAATCGGGACTGTCCTGGCAAAATCGGGACGGGTGGCAACCCTGATAGGGTTGTCAAGCGCTGGATAACAACCATCTTAGCGTGGCGCTGCGGGGTTTCATTGTAGGTTAAACAACTCTCATAATATCTCAGATGGTTTGATTGGATATTTATGCTCACTGGAAAGAGTATCGGCCTTTACACTCATAATTTATCAAATATCTGGGCGACCGAGCTTTGCTCGGTTATTAATATTTATTGTAATATGGTGGTGTTATAAAACGTAGTAAAAGTAGTTATAATTTCTTTTTTATTTTCCAAAAACTAAAAAACTGAATGGTAATAGTCGAAGTATCGCCATCTTTGAAGTGCTGTGTACATTTTATTCTGTGGTGCTACTTTACTACACTCAGACTCTGCTTGCCGCATAGCATGCTAGCCAAGCATCTATTTCAACCGACTTTACTAGATGGCGTTAGGTAATTAGGTTAGACTACACAAAAATTTCCTTTAAGATCTGATCTAACGCATGAAAAACGCATGATAACTCAAAAAACCCGGCCAAGTGCGGGTCGGACTCGCGCACGAAGGGTTCCGTACCAAAAACAGCAAAAAATCACGTTTGTTGTATGGAAGCCCCCCTTAAATACTTATTTTTTTCTGTTTTTAGTATTTATAGTTAGAGCAGCAATAGAAATACAGCATCTGTGAAAATTTCAACTGTCTACCTGCAGTCGTTATTAATAGCAAGCAAAAAACGGCAAAAAAATCACGTTTGTTGTATGGGAGCCCCCATTAAATATTATTATTTTTTTCTGTTTTTAGTATTTGTTGTTATAGCGGCAACAGAAATACATCATCTGTGAAAATTTCAACTTTCTAGCTATCACGGTTCATGAGATACCGCCTGGTGACAGACAGACAGACAGACAACGGAGTCTTAGTAACATGGTCCCGTTTTTACCCTTTGGGTACGGAACCCTAAAAACACGCGTTTTCCCAAACATAAGACTAATCTAGATCAATTGTTTACCCCCGAAAATCCCCATATACCAAATTTCAGCGAAATCGTGAAATTGTTACAACACAACACTGAGGCATATTAATTTCACACACCCAAATTCACCCAATATTTACATAGAAACATAAAGAGTTTGACAGATAGCATGACCCCCAAACTCACTAGCGCCATCTGCTTTAAGCTTATGAGATTAGCTGCCATTCGTAAGTCGGCAATTGACAACACGACAAAAAAATAACATGCCCTGTTTATTTGCTTTTCGAATTCGCATTGTTTGACTGTGAAAACTGTCAAACAATGCGACTAGAGATGGGCAAGGGTTTAAACCTGGTCTTTTGGGTCTTTACAAGATTAAACCCAATTTCGACCTAAAAAGCTGATCTAAACTATTACCACTAATATCTTGAATCTTGAGCTCAATAAAAAGGGTTTGAAGATTTTGGCATAGTGGCAAAGTGGTAACCATAATTTTAGATTTTGAAAAAAATGAGACGCTTTTTCTACTACTACAATGCCAGCCTCTCATACTAAGAGGTTTAAACCACAGACCATACAACAAGTACCTACGTGGTTCAAACCCATTTACCTATTAGCACAGATAATATAAAACTATACTAGACTATTAGGTTTTATTGCTAATTGAGAGAGTAGGAAAATATAGTGATGTCAGTGCCACAGAGTGCCTAAGATTAAAAAAAATACTGACAGCTGCTACAAACAACTGCTGCTTGTTCTGTTTCGTTCGTTTGTGCCTTAAGATTTTTGCGTATTTTCTTTGGATTTTTAATAACGACTGCTTTTTCTTGCCGGACTACTGTTTACGCCTATTTCGACGAAAGATTACGCTTGCACTTTGGATTTGAGATCGATAGCCTTCACGTCGACCTACGGAATACACACTGGAACTTGACTGCTACCGATTAATACTGATAACGCTGCGCCCGTTTGAATTCTGTAGCTGAAAGTATTCTAGTACCCGTGAAAGTATTTTATTTTTCGGTAAAAATACAATGGAAATGCGACTAAACGATAAATTACTATTGTAATTTGAGTTGTAAATTCAATAATCTTCATTTTAAATACAACTTATTGCATAAAATTTATTAAGCTAATTTCGGCCCGAATTGAGAACCTACGGAGGGAATTTATGGGTCAAAACTAGGGAATTCGATCCCGGCCCTTATTTCTGATCCCAGGATTTCGGGATTATACTGAGCCAACCCCGGGATCCCGGGATTTTTTCGGGATTGAAGATTAAAAATAAAAATATAGAAATATTACAAAAATTGACTTTACAATTAACAAATAAAATAGACGAAAATAAACGTAATTAAGATTTTATCAAAAATAGACGTTCCTACTTAATCAATAAAGCAAACAAATAAGTCAGACCCTTTGTTCCACTGAGTCTAACCAGACTTTGAGTCGGTTAGACTCAGTCAGACACTCTTTATATTAAAGTTATTATATTTCAAGAATGAATAAGGGATCTTTTCCAATAAATTGAAAAAACATTTATCTAACAAACTATGCAAATGAAGAAAATTAACAATAATCTCTCTTAACATCGACTGAATAGACGACTTTCATGTAAAAACCTAGTTGATATTTAGGTAGTAAAGTAAGTTTCTTAGCAAAAACTGTTTGGAAATTAAATTCATCAATCAAATAATGTCTCATTTCTCTAAGTATGAAGAAAACTAATCTTGAAGAATGTTCATACTACATTCTTGTTCAGTAGCAGTAAAACTGAAATGCTTGTTTGGAATGCTGCTTAATTGTTGTTTGAATTGCTCGCCTATCATGTTTTATTAAACATGATAGGCGAGCAATTCTATTGAGAGCACTGGCACTGAGCGTTTCGCTTCACGCAGTATATTAAGCAACTTTTTTAAAATCATACCAATCCCGAAAATCCCGGGATTATGAAAACTTAATCCCGATAATTTCGGGACTGAAAAACGGTCGGGATCCCGGGATCGAATCCTCTAGGCAAGACCCAATGCCTAATGGTCGGGTTTAAACATTTGTCCATCTCTAAGTGTCATTTTGAGTGACCTATTTAGGGTTCCGTAGCCAAAATGGCAAAAAACGGAACCCTTATAGATTCATCATGTCTGTCTGTCTGTCTGTCTGTCTGTCCGTCCGTATGTCACAGCCACTTTATTCCAAAAGTATTAGGACTACATAGTTGAAACTTGGTAGGCAGGTGTATTCTGTGAACCGCTTTACGATTTTTACACAAAAATAAAAAAATAAAAATATTAAGGGGGGCTCCCCATACATGGAACTGAAACTGGAAATATTTGTTTTCATTAAACCAATACTTGTGGGGTGTCTATAGATAGGTCTTTAAAAATGACATTGAGGTTTCTTAGACTATTTTTTTTCAAAGTCAACCGTTTGAAAGATATATGCCGCCAAAATGTGTGTCCCCCCCCCCTTTAACTTTTGAAGTAAGAGGGTGAAAAATCAAAAAAAAATATAAGTTATAGATCTTAATAAACACTTTCAACGTAAATTGGTTTGAACGAGATACAGTAATTAGTTTTTGAGATATAGCACATTTTCCAAAACCGCAAATATAACTTTGTCATTCATACAAACACTGTGAAAAACAAAGTTATTTTTTCAGACGAAAAATGATAGCGGTATTATAATATTGTATGGTATAATGTACCTACGGAACCCTACTGCGCGTGGCCCGACACGCACTTGGCCGGTTTTTTTTTTTATGAAGCCTACACCGTGAGCATAGGTCTATATTTTTATTGGTATCGAGCTGTGACGTCACTAAGGGTTTTTACATTTCATTTATTTTCTCCATAAATATTGCTTTAAAAATTCTAAAACTATTTTTCTCGCACTCCTGAGGGCCAAATCTAGAAACGTTTTTGTTTTTATTTTGACAAAATATTTTTTGTCGTGTTGTACTTGTTGAATCGAGTACCTCCCTCCTTTTGAAGTTGGTAAAAATGCACAACGTTAATATTAAAGTTTTCACCTCTGCCGGCACTCCCGGAGTGCAACCCGATTTTTTTTTTATATTCGAAGCAATGCGTCGTAAGTCGTAACTTTATTTACCGAAAAGTTGCTCATATAGTACAAACTATAAGGTCATGGCACACTATACCGGCACCGCAACTGCACAGCTGCAACACGGCGCATTATTATTGGCCCAAACGGCGTTTTCCATCGCAAAAATGGTTTGGGCAAAAGTCAACCTGAAACCGTTTTGGTTGTTTTATATTCTGAGAAGATAGAGCTATCAAATAAAAAAGTAAAAAATAATAATAATCAGTTTAAAGTAGATAAAATTACACCCAAACTTTGAACTTCGATAATTTCATAACAACCAGATTACTTATTATGGAAGTTCAACTTAAGATATTTTCTAAGTTATTCTAGAAAATATAGTATCATGCATTTTTGGATTGCTCAAGATCTCTAGTTTACAAATTCATTCTATTTATGAAATTTTATTTTTTTTATTAATTTCAAGGTGTCATCAGGAAATTTTCCGTTTTTTTTGATTTTCAAGTTGAGGTTTCCTCGATAGCTGCCAATGTCGAGTTGATGGCATTTTAAAATTCCTTAACTGCTCAGTAAAACAAGGAAATTGATATAATAAAAGTACAGGGTGTTTTTCGAACTTTAGCCGATTTGATTCCTGGGTGTGGGAAGCATATTTTAATAATATTAGAATGCAGTTTTGTATCTTTTCAAAAATATAGGAATGTTTCCTTTGGGTGAAATTTGCTATCTACATTGTTTAGAAAATTTTCCCTCCAGGTGGCATTAAAAATATTCACCTTGTATACCACCATTATAAGGCATTCACCGTCGCTTTATCGTGCCTGGCGGCGGCACGATTCGGACTTGACTTTAGCGTAGCGACAGAATGGCTATCGGTTATTATATTCTCTTTTAGTAAAAGAAAATTTCACTAACTAAAGACATTCATCTTTTTTTAATCGCATTCTAAGGATAAGATGTTTTAAAGATTTATATCTTTTAACAAAAGATTTAATAATGTTTTTGTGTGATAGTAGGTAGGTACCTATGGCATGGCATATCGTGTCCATGTTTATTTATTTCCGTACTGTTTGATAATAGTAGTTTATGAAACTGATGCATAATGAGGGGTATTAAAACATGAAAGTGTGTTTAAAGTGTTTTTAATAATATCACACGAGAGTTTTAATACCTAGTTATGTACAGTTTCATACACTACTATTACCAAACAGTACGGAAATAAACAAACATGGACACAATATGCCATGCCTTAGATACCTTCCTACTATCACACAAATATTAAATATAAAAAAAATCAATTTGTGATTGAACCTACAACATAAAAAGAGTAGCTGCCCCCCCTAGAGGTTAAAAAATGTAGCCAACTGCAAATAACCAAAGCCCTAAGGCCGTGCAATTGACTTGCTTTTCCGATAAATCCTGCCCCATCTCAAAACTAGAATAAATTCACTAAGTGCTCTTGACTGCACCTACAATTCATATTTTTAACCGACTTCACAAAAAGGAGGAGGTTCACAATTCGATTGTATACTTTTTTTTATTTTTTTTATCGTTGTTCGCGTGTATCTTCGACATTTATGGACCGATTTTGATGATTCTTTTTTTGTTCGATTGAGTTTTCTTGCGAAATGGTCCCATTTAATTTTTATTTCAATCGGTTTAGTAGTTTTCAAGAAATCCTGAAAATACTATGATTTTGCATCAACTACCTTGACGACTTTGTTATTAATAAATCGAATTAGATGTTTCTTTTTGTTGGGAAAGGGTACTTTTAGTGTAGTCTTATTAACCGACTTCAAAAAAACTCTCTCAGTTTGACCTGTATGAATGTATGTTTCTCCGCGAGTCTCACCTTTGACTGAGCCAATTTTTATACGAAATTATATACCTACTCTACCTAATAGAGAAGGTACTTACACTAAAAATGAAAAAATAAAAAATTGTTTTAAATAACAAAAAACTGACTTCAAAAAACCTGCCTCTAAAAAGCAAGAAATAATATTCAAATCATTAGATACGCATTATCATTGTTATAATAACAAGACGTCTATTGAAGTCGGGTAGGGATTTTAGAATAAAAAAAGGAAGTTGTACTCTAGCCCCACCCGACTTCAATAGACGTCTTGTTATTATAACAATGATAATGCGTATCTAATGATTTGAATATTATTTCTTGCTTTTTAGAGGCAGGTTTTTTTGAAGTCGGTTTTTTGTTATTTAAAACATTTTTTTCTCATCCTCTTTAATAGTAACTTGCCCCCCCCTGGGCCATGGGCTGGCGACGCCCTTGTTTCATAATGTAACGCTCGCGCGTGGGCGCGCGGCGCTGCAGGACCAGCTCTCGCTCGGGATATTGTAATGATGGCAGTAGGTAAGCTAACTGTTTCAGAACCCTTTACAGAGGATTTAAAGCATGGGTGTAGATAATAGTAGATTATACACCAAGGGGATAAAGCACTGTTTTATGTCACGGGCGCTACATTGAATCCTGAACGTAACGAAGGACTCCAAATTTAACTCCCGAGCGCAGCGAGGGTGTTATAAGTTAATTCCCGAGCAAAGCGAGGGAATTAAGATTGAGTCCTGAGTGCAGTGAGGGATTCAAGCGCCCAAGAAAAAAACAGTTTTATCCCGGTGGTGTATATTCTACTTTTCTCACTTTATGCGAGACAATAAAAAACCAGGCTTAGTAGATAGTGTTTATTACAGCATATTAAAAGTGCAAATTGATATTGGAGACATTAGTCCAATTATGGAAAGATAACGTTATATTTTTATTTGGTACGTTTATCGAAGTTGAGCTAGAGTTTATTTGAGTTGTAGCTGCTTGACTTCTTTGTAGCTGATAAATATTCAAAATAGAAGAATAGAAGCACTGATTCAGACACAGACTTTGCGCATTTTGCAGTTTTCCATGTGTCAAAATCTTTATAGGCTTTCAGGTATTTTTCCTTTGACTTTTCTGGGAGTAGATTATTGACAATGCCTATGGCATCTAATTTAATAGCTTCTGGAGTCAAAATACTTTCATCACTCGCCATTTTTTATTTTTTCTTTGAAATATTTATAGAATCTTCTAAAGCTAGTAGTACTACTAGCTATGGCTATAGCAACTTCTTTCAGCTGGCGTGGCCTACTCGATTTGACAAACAAATGAAGTTCGTCTCAGTGCGAATCTAGTGGGCCACGGCCTCGGTCTTCGAAAATCGAGTTGGCCGCGCCCGCTGAGGACACATTCTGTTTAGTGAAATTAGACTTTATGGACATTGCAATAAGAATTATGAAAGTGAAAATCACATTATTGACCAGCGGGTTATAATAGAACATTATAACCCAGCTAAAGCCAAGAGATATAATGTCTTGCTTTCGGTAAGGTTTACATGACATATAATTCGGCATTGTCGAGCATGTGGTGTGAAATAGTTATTTATAAAATTGGCAGTTGTACTATAATACCTAATTATGTACAGTTGCTTACAAGACTTTATCTACACCCATCATTTTATTTTTTATTATTTTTATTTGGGAAACAGACATTATTTTAATATATGAATTAAAAGAAACCCATGATATGTATCCTCTATAAGGGGTTTTGACTTTGACTTTAACTTTCCTCCTCCTCGTCGTCATTTTATTATCCAACCGAGTGTTGTAATTTTGTACTGAATTTCATAATGTAACTGGTCGCGCGTGGGCGCGGGGAGAAAAGCGCGACCTCCTCTCGCTCGGATATTGTAAGTAAGCTTACCATTTCAGAACCCTTTGCATGGAAGTAGCTAAAATCATGTAATAACATTTTCACATTTTTATAATAATCTTAAAGATATGTTGTCGTTTGAGAAAGAAATCATAATGACGAATGTTAGGAATGTTATAAATGGCACAAAATATTATAATAGTACAAACGTGAGATGGGTTGGGATGGGACACTATTTTTGAAATCATTCGACGTTTTTCGGCTGGCGCGCTCTATGGTTTAAAATACATTTTACTCAGTAGCAGCTCCAAAGAGTTAATATAATAATGTGACGCTTCGACACGTTAAATGTAATGTTACATAAGTATTGCTAATATTCTTCGTTTATTAATTAATTAAGGCCTTATAAGTTTATATCGTTAAGCGATTCCAAACGGTTACTTCGAAAATCAGTGAGCAAAGTTACATTTTGATGCAATAATAAAAGCTGTGCGAGTGGAATATAAACTAGTGGTTTACTTTATATTATTTGCAGTCAGTAAATTGATTCCCTGTGATATTATGTACCTATTTGAAGTTTATATTATTTGTGATTATTTCATAATAACCCGTAAAATTTTGTTTTTATTTGTATGGAAAACTGCAATGCGACAACGTTAGGATTGTCACTTGATCATCAATCCCTTTAGTGAGCAAAAGCAAAATACAAATTTCGGTCCTTGGTTGCCACTAGGCAACCGCCTAAAAATTATTATTAAAACGGAAACCAGTCACTTTAAAAAAAATATTCATTATAAACTTATCATGAATATTTTTTTTTAAGTGACTGATTTCTGTTTTAATAATATTTTTTCGGAGTTGTAGGTATATTAATTATCTTAGAGTAAGACGCTTCTGTACCAGAAGCCGCGATGCTCTAAGTTAATTGGTCTTTACCTATGAAATTGCCGATATTTTGTCACATACAGAGAAAATAATAACTTCTATAATTAAAAATTTTAACAAAATCGTGAATATTACATCGAATTATGATCATGATAGTTAACTATCAGTAAAAATAAAGTCCATATTTTAGCTTTCGTGACATTAAAAAAAAAGATCTTGAAAGTGACTCTTTTTTTGTGAGCAAAAAAAGGGTGACCGAAGGGGTTGTAACTTAACCAAAACTTATTTTTTCGCTTATCTTAAATGGAAATAAGTTAGCATAGTGTTCAAACATTAGTACATAAAAGTTTTGTTACATGAGTGTTCATGGTTGTTAAATGAACAAAGAAAATGCTATTATGAAAAATGCAACTTCTTGAAAAATCTCCATACAAATCGGCAATTTCATAGGTAAAGACCTATTATTGTACTGTCTTTTTGTAACACGTTGTATTTTAATAGTATGTAACTATCTGCGTTTTCATCAGCTTCCAGTTAAACAACGACTAGCTTTTCTCGTTCAAAAAAATATATATTTGTGTGATTGTGGAAATGTTTATGTATTTTAAATTAAAAATTGAGTAGGTAGATAGGAATCTAATAATACAAACTGAACCATTTTATTATTTTATTACTTTAACATTCATAAATTATTTTATTGCATTATTTGTCCATAAGATAAGAATACATTTAGCATCAGCGAACAGTATTTGTCTTTATTTGCTATTTGCAACTCGACCGACTCGAACTCATGCTATTCTTTGCTTTATTTGCAATACTTTAACTGTGATTTTACTTTTTACACTGTAGTTACGTAGTTTACACCAAAGATACTACGTTGTAACATATAAGTACCTAAGTATATTTATATTAAGGCGATATTTTTCGATTTATTTGAAACGCAGTATTTTTATGTAGGTAGATAAGTTGGGCAGAGTTAGGTTTTCTTTTTAGTTTTTATGCTAGCATACACTACACGTCTTCCACAAAGAGTTTTAAGATTGTCTTTTATACTTACAGGGTTTTATACAGGGTTATACAGGATTATTTGTAAAACACCAACAACCTCGCAGGAGTAGATTAGTAATATCATATACAACAATATTTGTTCTACGACTTTTCCAAAAACTGACAAAAAAATATCCACTTTTCCTTTTCTTTTCCGTAGCTCCATTGGATGTCCCATTGATGGGACAACGGAAAAAATAATTTAACCGTGGTCCCATTGACTGATGGAGCCACCGAAAATAGTTCGATCAGCTGTTCGGACATTTGTATGGAGAGTCGAATTTTTCCTTTTTTCGCTAAATGGCAGATTCTGGAAACGGCAGATTCTGTAAACGGCAGATTCTGTGAATGGCAAATTCTTTAAACGACAGATATTGTACAGTCAGTCAGCAAAAACAAAAGTTTTTTGACATGAGTTTTTTTTAAACATTGTTTTTGACCAGAATTTGTTTTGAGGTTTATATTGGTGGTGGTTAACCTTCTCCATATTTATGAGATCCTGGTACTTTGGTAACGTATTGTTTGGGAAATAATTAATTAGGTGACTGGAAATAATTAAAGGCGAATGGGATACTTAAATACTAAACCGGGCAGCAATTTATTTTTTGGGCGACAAAATAACTAAACGGGTGACAAACAGTGGATTACAAATATACTTAAGGACCTGCAAAACGTAGCGTCAATGAAAACATATAAAGTTTTGTCGCGTAGTTAGAAGAATCTACTCATTTTGAAAGGTAGAAAAAAATATTGTTGTATCTGACATATCCTGAATTAAAGACTTAGCTATAAATAATTTCAAGTAAAAGCTTAGTTAGTGAAAAAAACTTGTTTTTCTAAAAAGTTTTTTCGTCGCGTAATACTCGAAATTTTCAGCGGCAACTAGCATATTTTTTTCAAAATACAATTCGAACATAAGATGAATTAAAGACTTATCAAAAAAAAAAGAATGCAAATGTTATGGATCACTATTAAAATCAAAATAAACAGGTTTTTTAGCGCCTGAAAAATGTAAAGAGCAATACACTTAGAAAAATATTTGCTAGTATTCGGCATTCACAGAGATATGGAGCGGGCGGGCGCGGGCGCGCGGGGTGAACGCCCGGGGCTTGCATCGGGTGGTATCGAGAATGGATGGGGCCGTACTTTTCATTTCATATTTCATATCGAAACTTGTTGGTCAAGTCGGTCTCGTCTTTTTCTTGTGGATTTTGGAAAGTTTTGTAAACTTTGTTTGTTTTAAGTAAATAAAAGAAAATCGGGTTGCACTCCGGGAGTGCTGGCAGAAGTGAAAACTTGAATATTAACGTTGTGCATTTTTGATATTTTGGAATGGTTAGAGAATAATTTTGCACGAATTGCCGTCTTACGAATTTACTCTGCATTTGAATTTAAAAAATTACGTTTGTTGTATGGGAGCCCCCTTTAAATATTTATTTGATTCTGTTTTTAGTATTTGTTGTTATAGCGGCAACAGAAATACATCATCTGTGAAAATTTCAACTTTCTAGCTATCACGGTTCATGAGATACAGCCTGGTGACAGACAGACAGACAGACAGACAGACAGACAGACGGACAGCGGAGTCTCAGCACTATTATGTATTCTGTGGTCTCAGTAATAGGGTCCCGGTTTTACCCTTTGGGTACGGAACCCTAAAAACTAGCGTTTTAGTTTGGCATTGAATTAAAAAAAACCGGCCAAGTGCGAGTCGGACTCGCACACGAAGGGTTCCGTACCAAAAAACAGCAAAAAAAATTACGTTTGTTGTATGGGAGCTCCCCTTAAATGTTAATTTTATTCTGTGTTTAGTATTTGTTGTTATAGCGGCAACAAAAATAAATCATCTGTGCAAAATTTCAACTGTCTACCTATTGTCGTTATTAATATCGAGCAAAAAACGGCAAAAAAATCACGTTTGTTTTATGGGAGCCCCCCTTAAATATTAATTTAATTCTGTTTTTAGTATTTTTTGTTATAGCGGCAACAGATATACATCATCTGTGAAAATTTCAACTTTCTAGCTATCACGGTTCATGAGATACAGCCTGGTGACAGACAAACAGACAGACAGACAGACGGATAGACAGACAGACAGACGGACAGCGGAGTCTTAGTAATAGGGTCCCGTTTTCACCCTTTGGGTACGGAACCCTAAAAAGCGCGTTGCTATGGTGACACAAGTGTTTACGTCTTGAAATGACGCGCCGCTATTTTCGCCGCGCCCCGTAGAAAGAGAGGGGGATACTTCCGACGCCGGTTGTCTACTCTCCATCCGTCACATCCATCTTACTAATTTTCGATCAGGGTCACGTGATCCTGACTGACTGACGCGAGTTCAACAAAAAAGCGTACAACGCCGATAAAGAAGGTTTCACTTCAATAATTTTATTTAGTGTTAATTAAGTAATAGTTTTAGCTGTTTGTTTTGTAGTTTTAGGTTTTAGTAATAAATAAAATAGTGTTAGTATTAGAAGCGATGTAGTAGGTAAACGCCCTCCTCGTCGCGCTGCGTCTAGCAAGACTTGATGTCGATGACGCGTCGTCGTCGACATCATAGTCTTAGAGGTCACGGAATTTTTGGTAACGGTCGAGGAAAAGGTGAGATTCATTTTTATAGGTTGTAAAGTTGTCCCCTAATGTGAATGATGTCGGTCTGCCTGATCTCAGTGGTTGCCACTTCCAGTAATAGCGCTTATAAGAGGCTTCATTGTTACGAGAAAGTAACGATCAGAGAAATTGTCAGTATTAATACCTAGTTAAAGTATGGCTTCTCCGTAGCTAAAACGATGAGGTCTGCCGGCTCTCAGTGGTTTCGTTTTAGAGCTATGACGCGCGCAAGTTACGACTATTTTTTTTGAATAGTATTTTTTTTAAATATTAATCGATAGAACTCTTTATTATATAAGAAATTTCTTAAGATATTTGTGTCTAAAACGAAAAGTTTGGCTGGATAAAAATATTTTATGGTTTTTTTGTATGGAGTGAGACATTCAATGTGCTCTTACGGCTAATTCCTAATATTTTCCGCCTCAAAACTACTTCTGCGTCAATATTTCACATGTTTACAATAATCCTACACTATTAACGCGCGCCTAAAATTGTCCAATCCAATCAATACATATTGGATTTTGAAACAGTTTAAAATCGTAATTTTTAAGTAAGAACTTATTGTTTTGTGATTCTTTTTTACTTTCTCATCAATTTTAACACAAGGAAAGCCAACAAAACTTTCAGTCACTATATTACTATGGATAAGTTTTTTTACCTAATGAATATAATGCAACCATAATAACAAAATGTAGCGGGACAAGGCCTATGGCTAAAGGCTAATGCTCCTGTGTATCGATTTTATACTAGTTTTTTAAGCAGAAAAAAAATTTTTTAGGTAAAGATATGTTTCCTTCTGCTTCACGAATGCTGTGACCGTTCTGCTTTGTCAGGGTCTCTTACAAAGTTCACTCTTGGTATTATGCTAAATATAGAGATGCAGTAGCGTCAAAACATGAGTAATATCTTGCTTGGGTTGATGCTCGATCCAGTAAAGCTAGAAATACACGTGAAAAGAGGAAAGCCTTTAACAAAGCCGGCAAGTCCTGCATAGGGAAAACTTGCTTCTTGAAAAATTCTGGTATAATCTGTGGAAGTCAACTTCTGCCGTCCCTCAATGCCTCCTCTGCGGGAACCAGGAGGATCTTTGGCACATACCGTTTTGCCAATTTATTTTCCGAGTGTTCTCGTTTAGATTCTTTAGATCCTGGCAATGTTGTACCATCGGTCTTACCAAGTTGTGGGATTTTAATGTCGGAAATCCACATCAGAGAGACCGAATTTAAAAAAAAGCATTGCTTGATCTGGGGCTGTATTATGACCTCTTATTTCCAGTCAGTTTTCTGACTGGATATCAATCTATCTCTTTTATTTGCTATACACCGAGAAAGAGATGTCACTACAGCAATTTATAAACCTGGCAGGATTTAAGAGCTTGTAATACGGCCTCTGGACGTGAATAAAGCCAGTAGTCTGGATAGTATACCAGCCATAGTTCTCAGGACTTGCGCCTCTGAGTTAGCCCTAGTATTAACACGCCTGTACCGATTGTCTCAAGTAGTGTTTCCCAATCAGTGGTACGCGTACCCTAAAGGGTACGCGAGGTTGCATCAAAGGGCTACGCGGAGCAATCTCTTACTGCTCACTAGTTCCACTGGGGATATAGTTCCATGGAACTACTGATACTGATTATTCTCACTAGTTCCATTGGAAATGGAACTAGTGAGAATGAATATATGGAACTACAGAACAAAAAGTATCAGTAGTACCATGGAACTGTATCCAATGGAACTAGTGAGAATGATTGGAACTAGAATATTGTATCAGTAACCTTTTTTATTTTTATTTTTTCAGATAATAATTTAATTAAAAAGTTGTTTTTTCATTGTTCTTTTGCTTTAAATATATTTTATATCATGTTACTTAACAAAAGTAACATGATATAAAATATATATTTTCTTTCATTTAGAGTCGATATACTACAAGTCTACAACGACTTTACAGTGGAGGAGTGAGTTAAAACAATATTTATTACGAATTTTTTCCTATTTTACAAACTGATGATGACAAGATTAGTATACATACATACATATACTCACGCCTGTTTCCCATGGGGGTATGCAGAGACTATGGATCGCCACCTGCTACGATCATTGCACACTTCTTTCGCTTCATTCACATCCATCAGTCTTTTCATACATGCCCTGCGGATTTGTCACTGCGTACACCAAGCTTTTTTATAATAACCTCTAATTAGTCCACGTAGGTTTTTCTGGGACGCCCTTGCGCAATCGTTCCTTCTAAATTCGCACAATATATCTCTTTCGTGATTCGCCTTTCATTCATCCTCTCTAAGTGACCAAACCACCGAAGCATTCCTTTCTCAATTCTTGTCACTAAATCATCTTTCAGACCACACCTTTTACGAATCACATCATTGCTCACTCTATCACTCAATTTTACTCTACATATTTTCCTCAACGATCGCATCTCTACCGCATTTATTCTGCTTTCATTCTTCTTCTGCCATAACCAAGATTCACTTCCATACATCAGTGTCGGTACCAGCACTCCGTTATGAATAGCCATTCGCGCCTTTGCCAAAACGATCTGACCTCATAACCGAGTGTATAGCACCATTCACCGAATTTCCTGTTTTCACTCGCCTTTCTATATATTTCTCTCTCTTTCCGTCCCTTGTGAACAAACTCCCCAAGTATACAAACTCACGGACTTGTTCCACTTTTTCGCCACCTAACATTACCGTACAGTCAGTCATTTCTTCATCTCTCTCAAACACCATCACTTACGTCTTAGTTACATTCACTTTCATCCCTTTTCTCACAAAATCATCATTCATAACAGACATCATTTCCTGCAACTCTTGCGCAGAAGACGCAAGTATAACTTGGTCGTCAGCGTAGAGGAGGCACTTGATTTGAGTCCCATTCATCATAACTCTACAGTCACGTTCTTTCAGACCTTACATACAACTGTCCGAAAACAGATTAAAGAGCCATGGTGACGCAACACATCCCTGTCTGACACCCCTAGAGATGCCAAACCAGTCAGTGTATACGCCGTCAATCCTGACGCATGCACGGGAATCCTCATAGAGAGATTTCAGTGCAAATATATAGCTATTTCTTAATAAATTATCATAGAATATTATCGAATCTGCCACTTTCGATACAATTCCAGATTTCAAAAGCATTGAATACTATTGAATCAGCCATATTCGATAAAATTCCTGATTTTAAAAGCATGGAATATTATCAAATGTGAAATATCTTGGGAAATATTTTTATAACTTTATAATAAAATTGTTATTAGGCACAAAAAAAGAGACAAAAATAAGCTATTATTTAGTAAAGAAACTTTAATGATACAATTCAAAATTACGATTTTATGTTTTTTGTGTAAAAAAACTTTAAACTGCTCTACTGTAAAGTACGTGATTTGCAGTTTCAACACTATTAGTTGTGGCAGTCGATATTTTTGTTTTTTCGTTGGGAATATTAAAGCTTTATATATTAAAACAATTATTAATAGACTTTAACTGTGTGACTAGATGTTTTTTTGGCTTTTCTAGTGTTAAAATTGATGAGAAAGTGAAAAAAATGACAAAACAAACAGGTAAGACCTGTTAAATAAATGTCATTTCCGCAATCACCATCCCATACCTATACCATACCCATACCATAACCTCAAGAACGACATCCATATCGATTTTTGTTTTTTTCCCCATTTACCCCCTAAGGGGTTGATTTTCAAAATCACAAAATATAATATGTATGCCTATTTATTTTTAGACGTGCTCCTACGAAGCTTAAAGTTGTAATGTCTTTTTTATTCTTTTTCCATATAAAATTTGAACCCCATTTTCACCCTTTTTGGGGTTAAATCATGTCCACCGTGTTGGACTCCAAAATAAATGTCATTTTCCCAATCGTCAGAAAACCACAATAACGACATCTATATCTATTTTTAGGTTTATTGACCCCATTTCATCCCCATTATCATTCCCATAGGGATCGAAATACTAACAATAATAATGTACGTTACGTTAAATTTGCATCCATAAGCTTAAATAATAAATTTAGCGATTTTCACTTCGAAAATGAAGGATATTTATTATTTCTATACACAACTTCATCCCCCTTTTCACCCTTTAGAGAGTGGAATTTAAAAAAAAATACAATCATCAGTCTAAATACAAAATTTGAAGATCCTCGCTTTCAAACTGAGGGAATTTCATACAAACTTTGGACACCCGTTTCAGTTTTGAAAAAATCTTTTCTTATTGCACCCTTAGACCTTATAAGGAACCTATGTACCAAATTTGGAGTCTCTCGACCTAGCGGTTTGGGCTGTGCGTTGATATGTCAGTCACCAATCAGTTTCTTCTTTTATACACGGTTAATTTTTAAGTATATCTAATAATGAAATGGGGATTTCAGACCACATAAATGAACAGCTTTTACTATGGGACCAACCACCAAATCGCGAAAAAAAATCAGCTGTTCCATACATTATAGTGGAGTCGATGTTGTACTTTTCTATGGAACGGCTGATTTTTTTTTCGCGATTTCGTGGTTGGTCCCATAGTAAAAGTTGTTCATTTACGTGGTCTGAAATCCCTATTTCATTGTTAGATATACTTAAAAATTAACCGTGTATATTTAGATCACTCGAAGTTGCAACCACTGAGATCAGGCGTACCGACATCATTCACATTAGGGGACCACTCTACAACCCATAAAAACGAGTCTAACCTTTTCCTCGATCGTTACCAAAAATCCCGTGACCTCTCAGTCTATCAAGTCTCGCCTAGGAGTCGCGCAACTCATAATTTTAGAGTTTCGTCAACGAAACAGCCTAAGATACACCAAAAATGCAAAATACCAAAATTATTATGTGCCAATAATGAGCTTAGCAAAAAGGCAACACAGTGCACAAATTGGAAATAATAATCATGTAAATAATTTCTTACAAGAACCAAGGGATAGTAAAAGGATAGTAGGTACCCCAAAGACAATTTTTCTTATAAAAATAGACCATCACTGTGGGAAAAATTTTCAAAGAAACTTTCTTGGAAATCGAGTTTTTTTTTTTATAACACTTTAAGCTCGTTTACGAGATTAAAAGTATACTTTTTCTGTAATATCTCAAAATGTAATTCAAAGTTTTGTTCACCCTGATCAGAGAACATGACATTTATTCACAACAGCAAATAATTTAAAATTAAACAAAAATTTTCTAAATGCGGCCCAGTCTACACCGCTACACTCGCAGCGCAGGTGAGGTGCGGCGCGGGAGGGGCGCCGCTGCACGTGCACACCGCGCTTCGTCTGCCGCACCCCCTCAAAAACCTAAAAATTCGATTAAGCAGCGCCTTAAAACGGGCGACTACAATGTAGGTAACAAATAATCTAAAGGGGTGAATAAAATACTAAGTGGGCAACTATTATACCACGTAGGTAACTATATAACTGATTTAAGCTACCCAACATGGTATTTTAACACGTTTTTAATAGATTGCTTTCTTGTTTGTTTGTTTGTCTGTGTGTGGTAAGTTAATGTGACCACGGGTCGGTCGAAATTATCGTGTGTCATTATTTCCTTTGTCATTTTTCTTGATAGAGCCTAATAAAAATAAAAAATATCTTTACAATTAGAATGTTGTTTGGGACTGTACTTCTGCCATTTACAGAGTCTGCCATTTACAGAATCTGCCGTTTACAGAATCTGCCGTTTCCAGAATCTGCCATTTAGCGAAAAAGGGATTTTTTTTGTCTGTTTTCGGAAAAGTCGTAGAACAAATGTTGTTGTTTATGATGATACTAAGCTACTCTTGCCTAGCGAGGTTGTTGGTGTTTTACAAATAACCCTGTATACTTACTAGGTATTATAGTTTTTTGTCTTAGTAGAATAGTTTTCATCCATTTGATCGTTGTGATTTTGAACTGTCCTCCGCAGTTTACGTCACCCTGACTACGGCCTTTAGGCGTTAGTACGATTATACGTGCCATTTAGCAGCATTTAGCCCATTGATGTGGTTTGTATTAGTCCAGCATTTAGTTTCTAGCCACTTAGCGTCCGGCATTTGGCTATGACCACAATTTGTAGCCACACTCCAGAGATTATCTTAAAGACATAGAACAAAGAGACGGTCGTAAGCATTGATTTCAGACTATTGCCTATTGCAGAGACAGTAAATCTATCAATGCAGTATAGTATAATAATAAGGTACTTGATACAAATAAGGCCTATGCGTTAGAAAATCTAGATAAATAAATCCTTACGTGAAAATACTTCATGGACACGTATACACACGCCCTATACCCGCCCGAGTGCACGAGCGTTCCGTTACGCGTTCACTACGCCAGTTGGCACGCATATTTCGATAGAGGTGGGCGATTCAGTGCTGCGTTATGAATTTCGTGTGATTTTGTAGTGATTTTTTGCTTAAAATTACGCTGTTTTAGTATAGTATGCTTCTCTTAGTAATTATTTCTTAATATCTATTATTAGCTATCCATGACCTCGATTTGTATTATTAGCTTTAGATGCAGTAATTATTATTTTTTAGAGACAAATAAGGTAATTGATAAAATAGGACCTACCTAATTTAAAATGCTTATAATTATATAAATATTAAAGGTTATTTATTATTAAGTACATTATTAATTCGCTTATTTCATTCTAGGAATCTATGTAATAAAATATCCTATCTATAAAAAAGGAATGTAATAAAAAGGTTTTTTAATTGGGCCTATACAAATCCTTCCGACTGGGTGAGATCTTTATTTTTTTACAATGTATAATAAGGAATCTTTAATTTTTTATAATAATTATTCAATTACATTGGTAATGTATGTGTTTATTTCTTTATGTTTCATATTTAACTTCAATTTGATGGTATTTTTTACTTTGAATTTGTATAGGTCTTAATAAATAGTTGATTTATAAAGGACAATATCTATGTTTTCGGAATTCCTTTATTTTGCTTACAGGCACAAAAAAATATACAGTTTCTAGCTAGGTTTAGCTAGGAAATGTGTATTTTTTCTTAGATTCCTACAATTAAAGAATAATAATTATAAGCATTTCAAATTAGGTAGGCTTTATTTGTATCAAGTGCCTTATTAATATTAAAATTAGGTAGGCTTTATTTGTATCAAGTGCCTTATTAATATTAATAATAATAATACCTATACTATTATTATTAATATTAATAAGGTACTTGATACAAATAAAGCCTACCTAATTTGAAATTCTTATATTTGAATAAATATTAAGGTTACTAATAAAAACATTGTAAGTCAGCTTCTTTTTTCCGGTTAAATAATTTTTTCCGGTATACTGTACCTACACCTTGAAGTAGTGTGGACAAGTTAATAAACGCGTTAACGTAAGTACCTAATTGAATTGCGTTCGAATTAATTCACTCAATATCGGTTCACTGACTATTTAGTTACCTCAGCACGAACAGCTATCGAAAAAAATAATGCGCTTCAAACATTCGATAGAGTAATTTTGTATGAAAAATTTGTACAGCGCCATCTACCTCCGAAAAGTAAAATTCATAGTTACTTTACTTTATTTAATGTTTTTTTTTCGATAACTGTTCATGCTACTGTTAGGTACCTATACTGTATTCTTTCTTTTGAGAAATTTCTCTGTTAATCCTTACTTGTCCTCAGCTTTTGATAGTTATTTTATTATAAGTCTTTAATATAGTTTTTTTGTTACTGCATTTGTTTGTTTAAAAATATGTTGTCTTATTAAAACGATTAGTGCCCTCACAGTGGCTTCCTCATTATTATTGCTCGTTAAGTATAGGTATAAATATCGAAAATTTACACGTAGATAGATAGATAGATAATCATTTTATTTCTTGCTTACAGACACACACATATTCATTGAATACAATAAGAACATAATTTAATACTATATTATAAATAAGTACTGTACTTAACTAAAAAAAAATCAATACAAACAAAAAAAAAATCATTTGTTCCCTAATAAAGATGTGTGTGTGCCGTAGCAGTACGCAAAGGTCGCAGCTCAGCGTCATATTCACTCGCGTCGCGAGCAAATCGCTGATTTTCAGCTTTAACCTGGAGCGAGCACGCCGCCGGTACCTAAAACCTGTTCTTATTAAATTCAAAAGAAAAGAAAAAATCGAATAATAGGAAATTACACATCATTTAAAGCAATTAAATTAAGGATTTGGTTAATTATTAATGAAAAATATTTATTTTAATTATTAATTATTATAATTATAAAAAAATAAACACTAAAATTATTATTATGATATGATTAAGTATATAATTATTATTTTTGACATTCCCATAATTATTTACAGCATGCAATCAAAAAGAAGCATTTCGTGATTAAAAATCTTTACATAAATATAAAAAACAATAAGCGCTATCGCACACAGGCAACTTAGTCTCCCAGCAACTGTTTTGTCTCTCACATCAAGTCCACGGGTTTATATGGAAGCGCGCACACGAAGCGACACGGTCGTCTGCAACTTTTCATACAAATCACGTGAGAGACAAAAAAGTTGCGGAGACAAAAGTTGCCCGTGTGCGATAGCGCTAAGAAATACGTACCGTACCGATTGAAGCTAAGGTTCAATAGTTTAGTTTAGTAAAACAATAACCTCTGTATAATACACGTTCAATTTTTTAAGTATATCTAAAAATGAGTGTATCTCTTCCCAATTCTAATCGATTTAATAATTGGTTAAGATATTCAGTTTTATTTACGTCCCAAAATTTTACTGATTTCTGGATTTAGAGCTCATTCACAGCCGCGTAATCAAAAGAGACTATCTTGTTTACCTACGTATATCATGTAAAGAATGAATCTACACACCTGTCTTGTTATTTTTATGGTTTTTTCCGATTAATCAAGATTTTTTCCGATATTTTCAAACTATTAATTTTTAAGTGCACGTTCGTATTCAGAAACGTGGTCTGATATCCCCATTTCATTTTTAGATATAAGTACTTAAAAATTAACGGTGTAAAGTTCGTTGTATAGATAGTAGGCAAATGTGCCAAAAATGGCCACTTTTACACTACTACAACCTTAGAATAATAACACCTAGAGCGATAGTTCTCTACAAAGCGCACTGTCAAAAGTGAGGCAAATAAAACAGCCAAAATGGCTCCATTTTCAGATTGATATTCTACATTATTCCCTAATCAAACCGATTAAGTACAAAACAGTTTCAATTTTCCCACATTTATAAGACTAATTACTATATTATTGGGTTTCAGTTACGATTAGTTAACGTATGAATGATATAATTTGAAAACTAAGCCATTCTGGCTTGGTAAGTTGCCTCACTTTGCATACGCGGACACGGCTACTAAGGGTTATTATTCTAAGACTACAACGAACTATATTTTACCAACGAAATAAGAACTTATTTTACAGACCTAATTGTTAGTAAGTAGAGTATGAACCTTAGCTTCAACGGTTAGTGCGAATTTTTGATACAAAATGTACAGAATTAAGATAAGGGCGCCACCTAATACCTTTTTTGAATAAAGTATTTCATAATTGATTTTTTCAATAAAAAGTTGAGTCAAGATTGTTTACCACATGTACCTAAGGATTTATAGACAATTTTGTATTTTACGGCGCGGTAAGTTGGCTATGTAGTTTCCCAAACAAAATTGTCTACATGAGTTTTTTTTTTTGCACATTTTTCTTCTCTATAGATTATGTGCTTAAACAGACAGACGCAGTATATTAGGTCAGAAGTTTTGGTAAAGAACATTGGTTCCTATTTTTCTTTTTGTGTTATTTTCTTCGAACTAAATACCTATATTGAATGCTGTAGATAGTGCTCTTACTAAAACGATGATACATTTTTAACAAAAACCGATAGGTAGGTATAACTCATCGAAAAATGGTTGAAATCACAATAAAAAGAGCAATCGGCAAACTTCTAAGGCACGTACTAACCTGCAGCGTGAAGCCAACAAAAATCCAATAAGCTTGTAAGAATTTGCACAAACATTTTTGAAAGGAAAGAGATGAGAAAATCCCTACACTTAAAAGTCGTTGCAATGGCGCCTTACCTATTTTTATATATTTCTTTTGCGACGTCTGGATTACGCTCTGTCAAGCCACCAGGCGGTCAGCCGCTCAAACTAAATCGAGTAGAAGATAAAAAATTGATTTAAAAAACCGGCTAAGTGCGAGTCGGACTCGCGCACGAAGGGTTCCGTATCAAAAAATGGCAAAAAAATCACGTTTGTTGTATGGGAGCCCCCCTTAAATATTAATTTTATTCTTTTTTCAGTATTTGTTGTTATAGCGGCAACAGAAATACATCATCTGTGAAAATGTCAACTTTCTAGCTATCACGATTCATGAGATACAGCCTGGTGACAGACAGACAGACAGACAGACAGACGGACAGCGGAGTCTTAGTAATAGGGTCCCGTTTTTACCCTTTGGGTACGGAGTTCCATGTATTGGGAGCCCCCCTTAATTTTTTTATTTTTTTTTATTTTTGTGTAAAAATCGTAGAGCGGTTTACAGAATACATCTACTTACTAAGTTTCAACTGTGTAATACTGTTTCGTAACACGTTGTAGCTCCAAACTGCTGACTGCCTATGTTCCATGACACTGTGGTCTGACTCTTATTTTCATAAGTTATGCATAATAATTAAGCAGTATACGAATTTTCAGCCTTAAGATAGCTCTTTTACCGACCTCGAAATTCATATAACTTACGTGGCGTGCTGACTCGGCATGTTCAATGACACTGCGGTCTGACTGCCGTTTTATTTTTTTTGTGCTATTCTCTACCATTCTGCCAAATTTGAACCTTGAGATAACTCTTGTAGAGCATGTCGAAATTCTACATGTTTGGAAGCGTTCTGATGCCAGGTGTTCCACTTCCTGGCGCTGGGAGTAGGTGCTGACTCATGTACACCCTAAACACTCTATCATATTGAGAGAAGGACCTTGAGATAACTCTTGCATTAATTTTCACGACCTCTCGTACTATAAGCAAATGCTAGTATGGAAATAATAACTTTTTGAAAATTCTACATTCAAATTGGCAATTTTAAAGGTAAAAAATACCTGTCTATTATTATTATTAAATAAAAAAACTTCAACTTAAAACAGATCAAAGTTAGCGTTAGCTGGTACTACTAATATGCACACCGCATACTGGATCCTTCCGTCGCTGAACACGATGTTCGCTGAACATGATATTCTCAAAACATCATATTCGCAAAACATCATAATTCTCAAAATCTAAATTACGATGAACATAAAAAAAGAAAGAGCTACATATATTTCGTTTTTCAAAATGGTTTGGGACTTCCGCCAAGTTACCCCTGATTCAATCAAATAAAGAGTAAGTTTTTGAAACAATTTAATAGCTCATATTATAACCTCAATAAAGACATAACTTAAAAAATGCAACTTCATATTTAAAACAAACCTTAGAAAAAAAACAAAATCTAAATTTTTAGGGTTTGTTTTAAATATGAAGTTGCATTTTTAAGTAGTCTTTATTGAGGTTATAATATGAGCTATTAAATTGTTTCAAAAACTTACTCTTCAATTTTTTTTTATGTTCATCGTTATTTAGATTTTGAGAAAATGATGTTTTGTGAATATACTGGATGCTGGTAGTTTGTATTTTTTTCTGCGTCTCATAAATAAAGGAATATTATCTCTTTCTCTTTTAAATATGGTTTGTCGTATTCTCCTCATTCCACAGACGACAAACTGTTTAGTCCGATCGAGTAGAATGACATATTCATACATTACATACTATATGTGCTCTACGTACAGCACTATACAGTCATAGTAATACATACAGAACTATTAATCACTGAAGCATTCATCAATATACCATACGGCTGGGGCGCAGGGCTTCCTTGTGATAAATAATGACTGCAAAATGCAGCCAAGACCAATGGCTGACCAATGATTATAATATTATAGTAGGTATGAACGTCTATACAAAAAAAATTTGGGAGTTACAAGGCGTGATAAAGTTTGGCCGCACGTTGGAAACTGATCTGTAGGCTGTTTTTAACTAATATTGAGCTGGGCCAAACTATCCTTACATATGAATCCAAACGGCGGCGGCGGGTTGAAGTAGCGTTCCACCCGGCTTCATTCTAAAAATTATAACAGTCCCGGTTTAGCTAACAGGTCAAGTGTGGTGTCAATTTCAGATAAATCAATAACGTAGAATTTATTTCTAGTATAAAAAAATGCAATTTATTTAGTAGTTTCTGAAAAATTGCTCAATAACACAATAATATTTTTACTTTTAGTCACTGTAAACATTAAACTGGTGCATTTATTTCCAAACAAAAAATATGTTATCAGAGCCTATTTATTGCAGATTTGAAATACTATAACTTTTAAGTACCTTTACACACAGTAAATAGAGGAAAAAAAAATTAACGTCACGCGACAAGAGCCTAGAGTTCACTTTCGAAATAAATTACCAACTTTGACTAGCTATGTCTCCGCAATCAATGGACATAGACTACTCGAGTTAGGCTCAAATTGTAGCAAATGCTGTTAGCTTTACAGAAGTATAGGACCAATTAACCTGAAGAGTTATGAATCTCCATATAAATAAATCATGGGCGTTACAAGTCCTGATAAAATTTGACCACATGATGAAAACAGTTCTGTATACTATTCATAACTAGTGTTGTGCAGGGCCAAACTGTCCTTACAAAAGAATCCAAATGGCGGCTACTTCTGAATTTTTTTTTGTCGAACAAATTATTATTTTTAAGATAACTCAAAAATAATAAGTGCTCTACAAAAACTTTATATGGCAATTATGTTACAAATAAATGTATCTATTACTTTGCATCCTGTAAATTTTTTAATAAATCTAATAGTTTATGAGATAAAATGATTTACAATATGGCGTTTCTTTTTGAAACGATAAAAAAGAATCGCCATACTGTTAATAATTTTATCTCATGAACTATTAGATTTATCCAAAATTTTATGAAAAGCAAAGTAATAGAAAATTTATTTGTAACATAATTGCCTTATAAAGTTTTTGTGGAGCACTTATTATTTTTGAGTTATCTTAAAAATAATAATTTCTCCGACAAAAAAAAATCATAAGTAGCCACCATTTGGATTCTTTTGTAAGTACAGTTTGCGATGCTCAACACTAGTTATGAATAGACTACAGAACTGTTTTCATAATGTGGACAAATTTTATCAGGACTTGTAACACCCATGATTAATTTATATGGAGATTCATAACTTTTCGGGTTAATTTGTTCTATACTTCTGTAAATCTAACAGCATTTGCTACAATTTGAGCCTAACCCGAGTAGTCTAGGTCTATTGATTGCAGAGACATAGCTAGTCAAAGATGGTAATTTATTTCGAAAGTGAACTCTAGGCTCTCGTCTCGGCGCGTGACGTTTAAACATTTTTTCCGCTATTTATGGTTTGTAAAGGTACTTCAAAGTTGTATTATTTCAAATCTGCATTAAATAGGCATTAATAAAGTATTTTTTGTTTGGAAATAAATGCACCAGTTTAATGTTTACGGTGACTAAAAGTAAAAATATGTAGTTGAATATTTTGGTTATTGAGCAATTTTTCAGAAAATGCTACAAAAATTGCATTATTTATACTAGAAATGAATTCTACGTTATTGATTTATCCGAAATCGATACCACACTTGACCTATAAGCTAAACCGAGACAGTTATAATTTTTAGAATGAAGCCGGGTGGAACGCTACTTCAACCCGCCGCCGTTTGGATTCATATGTAAGGATAGTTTGGCCCAGCTCAATATTAGTTAAGAACAGCCTACAGATCAGTTTCCAACATGCGGCCAAACTTTATCACGCCTTGTAACTACCAAATTTTTTTTGTATAGACGTTCATACCTTCTATTATGCTTTGTTAAGCAAGGAGGAGCTCAATGTAACACATTTTTGGTCACCCATAGATGACCGACCCTAACGAAACTTGCATAACCTCTACAATCGCAGGCATTAAGGCTTTTACTAAAGCTTGAGTTGCAAACTGTTTATTATACTGCAAAGTGCAGAAAGTTTACTATTGTTCACTCTCCAGCCACGTTATGAATGAGCGCTGAAATAATTCATTCCGAGGTCAATGAACAATTAACCTTCAGACGTATTTAGGACTAATCGCTCCACTAAATATAGGGCTGACGCTGTTTATTGCCATTCAAAGTTGCCATTGCATTAATTTCACTACAAAATTAATGTACTGAAAATGAAATATGCAGCTCTTTCCAATTTATGATAAAATACCAAATAAATACGAAGCTTTCCAATTTAAAATTTCACGCATCGTTAAAACGATAATTTGTTCCTACAATAATTGATTAATAGTAATTTTATGTACCTATGTACAGTTGCATATAAGACTTTATCTACTCTCATATCGTAAAATTCGAATTATGAATTTCAAATCGAATTTATATTGACATACTTTATACACGCAATACCGAAAAAAAAATTAAAAAGTTATTTTATCTACTCTCATATCGTAAAATTCGAATTATGAATTTCAAAACGAATTTATATTGGCACACTTTATACACGCAATACCGAAAAAAAAAAAAGTTATTTTATAACATACCTTCGCTATTCTAAAGTATGCTATAATAGTAGTTTGTTACACAAGGGATGTAAGTGAGCTATTACAGAACAAGATCCAATTTGGCGCCCGTGCGAGCGCAGCTCGCAAAGGGCGCTAATGGATCGAGTGCACCCGAGATATTTAGACGCACGAGCGAGCGAAGCGAGCGAGGGCCAATATAGTTCGAGGGTGTAATAGCTACTTACAACCGAGGTAAGCATACTATTTTACATCATTCATGCGAGGTAAATTTAATAAAAATAAAATAAAAATAAAAATAAAAACAAAAATAAAAAAAATTACAAAAACATTAAAACAAAAATAAAACGTTAAAGGGTTATTTCATTGAAAACTCGTAGGGTTGATCAGACAATTAAACTGAACAACTTTCATTATGGGACCAACCTCGAAATCACGAAAAAAATCAGCTGTTTTTGCATTGCAGAATTTTGCATACCTAGCTTCAACTGAAATGAAATGCCGCCATTTTCATTGTTTTTTTTTCAGCCAAAAGTTTCGTCAGTTTATAATAAAAGAAATGAGATTGGTTCACTAAGGAGTTTTAAATGCTTGAATTGTAATAGTAGTTTGTTACACAAGGGATGTAATAGCTACTTACAACCGAGGTAAGCATACTATTTTACATCATTCATGCGTGGTAAATTTAATAAAAAAAAAATAAAAAAATAAAAAAAAACATTGACACAAAAATAAAAATAAAACGTTAAAGGGTTATTTCATTGAAAACTCGTGGGGTTGATCAGACCATTAAACTGAACAACTTTTATTATGGGACCAACCTCGAAATAACGAAAAAAAATTAGCTGTTTTTGCATTACAGAATTTTGCATACCTAGCTTCAACTGAAATGAAATGCCGCCATTTTCATTGTTTTTTTTTCAGCCAAAAGTTTCGTCAGTTTATAATAAAAGAAATGAGATTGGTTCACTAAGGAGTTTTAAATGCTTGAATTGTAATAGTAGTTTGTTACACAAGGGATGTAAGTGAGCTATTACAGAACAAGATCCAATTTGGCGCCCGTGCGAGCGCAGCTCGCAAAGGGCGCTAATGGATCGAGTGCACCCGAGATATTTAGACGCCCGAGCGAGCGTAGCGAGCGAGGGCGAATATAGTTTGAGGGTGTAATAGCTACTTACAACCGAGGTAAGCATACTATTTTACATCATTCATGCGTGGTAAATTTAATAAAAAAAAAATAAAAAAATAAAAAAAAACATTGACACAAAAATAAAAATAAAACGTTAAAGGGTTATTTCATTGAAAACTCGTGGGGTTGATCAGACCATTAAACTGAACAACTTTTATTATGGGACCAACCTCGAAATCACGAAAAAAAATTAGCTGTTTTTGCATTACAGAATTTTGCATACCTAGCTTGAACTGAAATTAAATGCCGCCATTTTCATGTTTTCTTTTTCAGCCAAAAGTTTCGTCAGTTTATAATAAAAGAAAAGAGATTGGTTCACTAAGGAGTTTTAAATGCTTGAATTGTAAAGTAACTTTACATCATACTTGCTCGGTAACTAGGATTTACTTATATAGTATGAGGCTGTGTAAGTTGGCATGTGCAACACAGTGCATTGTTTAGATAGAACGTTCCATTTTCAAATCACTTTACAATTCAAGGATGGTGAATGCTTTAACTGTAAAGTTACT
The DNA here is from genome assembly GCA_943789525.1 of Agriphila geniculea. NCBI lineage: Eukaryota > Metazoa > Arthropoda > Insecta > Lepidoptera > Crambidae > Agriphila > Agriphila geniculea. The sequence continues at coordinate 20,970,795 of OX038870.1, read as the reverse complement.
TTACAATTCAAGCATTTAAAACTCCTTAGTGAACCAATCTCATTTCTTTTATTATAAACTGACGAAACTTTTGGCTGAAAAAAAAAACAATGAAAATGGCGGCATTTCATTTCAGTATGCAAAATTCTGCAATGCAAAAACAGCTGATTTATTTTCGTGATTTCGAGATTGGTCTCATAATGAAAGTTGTTCAGTTTAATGGTCTGATCAACCCTACGAGTTTTCAAATGAAATAACCCTTTAAGGTTTTATTTTTATTTTTGTTTTAATGTTTTTGTTTTTATTTTTATTTAGATTTTTTATTTTTTTTTATTTATTTTTTTATTTTTTTATTAAATTTACCTCGCAAGAATGATGTAAAATAGTATGCTTACCTCGGTTGTAAGTAGCTATTACACCCTCGAACTATATTCGCCCTCGCTCGCTTCGCTCGCTCGTGCGTCTAAATATCTCGGGTGCACTCGATCCATTAGCGCCCTTTGCGAGCTGCGCTCGCACGGGCACCAAATTGGATCTTGTTCTGTAATAGCTCACTTACATCCCTTGTGTAACAAACTACTATTACAGTTAAAGCATTCACCGTCCTTGAATTGTAAAGTGATTTGAAAATGGAACGTTCTATCTAAACAATGCACTGTGTTGCACATGCCAACTTACACAGCGTCATACTACATAAGTAAATCCTAGTTACCGAGCAAGTATGATGTAAAGTAACTTTACAGTTAAAGCATTCACCATCCTTGAATTGTAAAGTGATTTGAAAATGGAACGTTCTATCTAAACAATGCACTGTGTTGCACATGCCAACTTACACAGCCTCATACTATATAAGTAAATCCTAGTTACCGAGCAAGTATGATGTAAAATAACTTTTTTATCATTACGATACAGGGCAAATCCAAGAAGAAGGCAGTGCCGCGATATTAAAAAAAAACAATGATATTCTCATATACTTTCCATGATCAAAATGTACTCTATGGTGATCGATGGCTTAGCGTAACTATAAGTCTGCTGGAATTCACTCATTTCATTATTTTTTTCTAATAGAATAGGCGCGCCATATTTTAATTTTTACTTTTGCTTAAAAATGTCTGATAGTAGTGAGTGAGTGAGTGTGAAGAAAGACTCCCCGATATTTTAGATGCTGCGACGGAAAAATGTCTTACTTTACATAAGTAAGTAACCTACCTAAATCAAAGTCGAGAAACTACTTACTCTTTTTATTATTGATATTTTATTTTGTTGGTTCAATCACAAATTGTATGAGAGTAGATAAAGTTGTGTATGAAACTGTACATAACTAGGTATTAAAACACTCGTGTGATACTATTAAAAACCTCGCCTACGGCTCGGTTTTTAAACACACACTCATGTTTTAATACCCCTCATTATGCATCAGTTTCATAAACTACTATTATAACATACCTTCGCTATACTAAGCAATGTTATAAAATAACTTTTTTTCTCATTACGATACAGGGCAAATCCAAGAAGAAGGCAGTGCCGTGATATTAAAAAGAAACAACGATATTTCCACATACTTTCCATGATTAAAATGTACTCTATGGTGATCGATGACTCATCGTAGCGATTAGTCTTCTGGAATACACTCATCTCATTATTTATTTTTCTAATTGATTACGCGCCATTTTTATATTTTAATTTTTACTCTTACTTTTAAATGCCATAGTAGTAAGTGAAAATTTTACTCCACCCGATATTTTAAATGCGGCGACGGAAAAACGTCTTACTTAACCTAAGGTAAGTAATAGTGCCGACCTACCGATAAACTACAAACTTACTATTTTTATCATTGATATTTTATTTTGTAGAAGTTTTGTAGGTTCAATCACAAATTGTATGAGAGTAGATAAAGTAGTGTATCAAACTGCACATAACTAGGTATTAAAACACTCGTGTGATGCTATTAAAAACCTCGCCTACGGCTCGGTTTTTAAAAACACACTCATGTTTTAATACCCCTCATTATGCGCCAGTTTCATAAACTACTATTATCTACCTATAGGTCATCATATACACACATCAACTTTGTCTAGGGATACCAGGTGTTATTTTCATACAAACGAGGTAACTTTGAAGCCTTGGTTTCCTGCCAGGGATGTACTGTGCTGTGATCTGATGACGGCTATCCATCAGGGACTGAATGGAGGAGATTCAGATCGCTATACACACCCAACTGATCTGACCAGCATTCTAAAAACGTAATTGACATGTTTAAAAAAACCGCGAAAATAGCATGAAAATGTATGGAAATCCTCAAACTGAGAACTCTGACCCATTAATCTTTTAGTGTTCACATGTATGAAACATTGCGAAACGCCAAGCTTTGCGAGCTTACCTTCTTATTACGATTGTACAATAATAATAATAATATAAGTGGCGAAGCGGAGTTTCATACCTACAGATTAAATAGGTACTAATTATGTATCGTATAAATAAGTAGGTAGCTTATTATGTCTTATTAAGGGAAATTGCAAAATACCTAATTCATAATATTTAACATTTTATGTTTTAAACTATGACAAAGTAGATAATTAATTTAGAAAAAATACCTATTTTATTTGTATATAACGGTTCGTTTATTTTAAGAATTTCGACTTAGGAACTCTAAAATTTGTAAGACCTTTTACTATTGAGTCGGATAAGCAGCCGGTTGCCAGCCGCTGTCTAAACGTTATTACCGGCGGCTTTAGATAACTACCCGATAACAACCGCTGCTTTACAACTATAGTCATAAACAGATGTATCGTTTTTCTGTGAAATATTCGTGAATGATGCTTGTTTTGAAGGCAAATCTTTATGGATACATCTGTTTTTTAAAGGTTTTAGTATTTTAAAATGACTAGCAAATTGGTGGTAATTTTATAAGTCGGTTACTAAGTTGCTCTAAACTTATAGTTTAATTATTAGGCTGCTTATTTTTTTTTATTATGTACTTAATTTTTATTTTCTTCTTAAACGCTTAAACGAGCTAAATTCTGATGGGGTTGCACGATTTTACCTCAGAGTTCCTGTGGTTTTCCGGCTCCATTATCAGACCCTGGATGCTGTCTTCCATTAAAGTACACTTGTTGAGAAGAATCAACCGAACCCAACCTCGATGGGGCTGTAAGGTTTTATTACAGAGATCCTGTGGCTATCTTCCGGTTCCACCATCAGACCCTAAACACCATCTACCATCGGAGTACTTTTCAAGACGAATCAAACAAACCCAAACTCGATGGGGTTTTATGGTTTTATAACAGAGTTCCTGTGGCTTTCTTCCAACTTCATCATCAGGCCATGGACACCGTCTCCCATAACAGTAATTATCAAGACGAATCAAATGTGCCCACTGTCAATTGAGTTGTATGGTTTATTAAAATATCTAGTGGCCTCCTTCCAGCTCCATCATCAAAATAGCTCAATGACATCATAACATTGCATAGACATCCAGTACTGAGCTATGTTTAAAGTTTATAAAGGATAAAATATAAGAGGATGAGACCCACCTCATCCAAGGTGGATTGGCGGGAAATTGGGTATCGACTGCAAACCAGCTGGTACTCACGGCTAAACGTGTCTTACGATGCCCCAGAGAAGCACAAGATAATAGATAAATTTTTAGTCACTGCCCAGTCGATCTATAGACAATCAAAACAATCAATAAATCCTCAATAACCAACAAGATAAAATAACATTATAATAATAAGAGACCAACCGCCTGATCGATTCTTCAGGAATTATAACTGCACTCAATATCAAAGCAACTGTAATCTTTGAAAACTCTCCGACATTGCCAGTGTTTAAGTTAGTTGCTTGCGGATTAGCAGGTTGACGGATCATCTTTACCCCAGTTATTCGGGTATGAACATTAAGGCCCACCTTCATAAAAAAGAACTAAAGCTTGACAACAACACCGGTTTGACCAAAATTTCCTAGAAGTATCTTAAGGTCGTGGATTATCCTACATTTGCTGATGATCTGCTGGTCACAATCTAAACCAAAATTTAGTTACGCACAGCAGTACCTATATTTCAATTATCGAGCACAAACTGACTGAAAGTTTTCATTACCATACAAACGACACAATATAAAGGTGCTATGTTAATTTTTATTTAACTTTTCTGAAGATGATACTTAATGCCTGCGTCAAAAGTGAATCGAATAGGTACTTATTTTCATTGGCCTAAAATTAAGTACTCCTATTTTCCTATAAACTTCAGCTTTATATTCTGAAAATTGTACGCAATCGGATGACGGTGCTCATTCAAATGATTATGGTCTTTGGTCAGCTGTTTCCCTATTATAAAGAACCAAAAGACAAATGAAAGTCTGTGCTAGAGTTAGATGTATCTATTATTCAGCAGGTTCGAGCAACATTACCTCTCTCAGTGGCGAAGGGTCCATACAAGCCGATTCTCATCGGCTTACCTTTTAGAAATACCACCCCACTGATCCACTATGCAGATCATAACATTTTTGTAGAACGGCTTACCTTCGCCATAATTTCACCCCGTCACTGCCTCTCTGTAACTTTTTCAACTGCAAAGTATGGTTAGATGGTTTAAATTTAAATGAAATACATATTATCGAAAAATATATAAAAAGTTTAGTGTTCCAGTAGTCATTGAAGTTTACATTTATTGATAAGGACAAAAACAATCGAGTTTTCATAGAAAACTCAGTCAGCTATTGGGACATTTGTATGTACTCGTAAAGTGGTTCTTTTTTGTCTTTTTTCAGAAAAGTCGTAGGTCAAACGTTGTTATTAATGACGTTCTTAATCTAGTCCTGCAATATTGTTGGTGTTTTACAAATAACCCTGTATGTGTATATTTATTTCTTTTAGAAAAGGACCTAATACCATAGTAAAAGGATTATTAATTGAGCTGTTTCTTGTTAAATTTATTTTAGTTTATTCTCTAAAACAATTTTAACTGGTTTAGGGTGGCCATTATTTCATTTATTAGTTATAATAGGGTATTGAAAGCTGCACACTATTAATTTAATAAAAATACCAATCTATTATAAAGTTTAAAATGTTATTACAAAATTAACACGAAATCTTTCTCTTGTAGTAATAATTTAATATATTTTATAAATAGGTACAATTTTAAATAAAATAAAATTCAAAAGTTCAAATATATTACATAGTTGTATCTTCTTGCCATTATGCGTCTAAATAACTATCTTTTGTATGTCGAACTATATTTTGAGTAAAGATGGAACGTAGTTTTCTCCCTCATAGTTCCACGAACATCGTTTCATTTTACTATGTGTCCTATATTTTTTATAATCGTATTATCATTGCAATCTTTGTTTGCAATTAAATATAGCATATTTATCTTTCTTCCGTACCGTCTTTGTTGGATGTATGGCTCTGTACTTAATTTTTACTTAAGAGGCATATTACGTTTCGACTGTGATTTTGCGTAAAATGGCCAATTTTGGGGTTCTCGATCTCAGAAACAAAAATACATTAACAGTTTTGACTTATTGAATAGTGTAGAATAGCTATTGGAATAGTTCATAGCGGCCTCCCTTTTTTGAAAATTTGCTTAACTTTATAATTAAACCCGAAATTGCAGAGAAAGATTTTCATAAAATGCGCGAAGGCACTTTTTTGGGGTCATGGATTGAACTACTGTGCTAAACAAATGAAATTAAAAAAAAATAATATTATCTCTTATATAAGTAGTCAAATAGTTCATAGCGCCCTTGGAGTTTTGAAATTATGTATGGAATATGTGAAAAAAAATCCCAATCAAAAACCATAAAACTACTAAAAACGCTCAGAACTAACTGTGAATTTTTCCTAGATACTTAATAATAATTTTTACGTAAAATTTATATCAGAATAATCTTTACTTCATAAAAAAATCAAATTTCATACTTTTATTTGTTGTTTGTACTTGTTTTTCTTTCTGTGTATTTTCAAAGTTGACTCTTAGAAATCGTTCACCAACTTTAATTTTCCTTTCTAACCCTTTAACTTTCCAGTGTATCATCATATTACTTTTTGTCGCGAACACATATAAATGTATTTAGTAGACCCAAAGGTTTCTCTAGGTTGTAGCGCTAAAATCCGTCAAAATCGAAATTTCGACGAAAAAATGTGATAGGGCCCTTAAGTACAATTGGCTTTTCAAGTGCTTTGCTTAACGACTTTGCAGAAAAGCTATTTGTGTGCATCGCCCCGGGCGCGGTGTGAAAGTAGTACACATCGTAAGTAGTGATGGGACACGAATCACAATTGATTTGAATGATTTGAATCACGTCAATACAAGCTCGATTCGAATGAGTATTTATGCTGATTCGAAATTTCGAATCATCACCTGATTCGAATCGGTTGGCTGATTCAAATTGGTTGGCTAATTCGGATCATCACCTGATTCGAATCACCACCGTTGGAATTCGAATCAGTTTTTTTATTCGAATCTTTGATGGCGTAACATTATTATTAACGTTTTATATACCATTATTGAGTGCATTGCTTGTATGTCTCTGTAATTTACTTACCTTTAAAAACTTCTAAGATATTTTTCAACACACTTGCTCGTAAAGTGAGCCCTAATACATCACTTTTAGGGCCATAAACCGAACTACAACAAACGCGTGCAATAATATATAAAACACATACAAAGTTAAATAGGTACCTTACTGCAAGTTCTATGCGAGTAAACAGGGCATTTTCAATTTAACAGGGTAATACAGTTATTTTTTTATAACTTGCAGAAAATTCTTTTGCATTTTTGGAATAAACAAATGTGTAGGTCTTTAATTAAGTCAAACAAATATTTATTATTATCAAATTTTTCCTAATTTACAATATTTTGTTATAAAAAATTACAATATTAGCATTTTATCACATAAATTTATAATTTTGAAGTAGGCTGTATGCTCACTAATCCCTTTGTTCGCAAAATATTCTTGCATTGGGCGTGTGAAAACAAAAAAAAAAAACCTGAGCGCGTTTTCTCAGCATGATTATCATTTTGTTTTTGTCGTATTTGTTGTGTGGTAAATTAATTTGTTTTTTCCTCGCAAATGTGTTGAAAAACGTCGTATGAAACTCGTGAGCTCTTACTTATTGCACACTCGGCTGAGTTACGCCCTCGCCTGCGGCTCGGGCTGCAACCCACAGCCTTGTGTGCAATAAGCAACCTAAGCTAACTTGTATCATAATGTACTATTATCACATCGATTCAAATTATCACACTGATTTGAATCATTCGAATCGTCACTTGATTCGAATCATTTGAATTATTGCCTGATTCGAATTGGTTCGCTGATTCGAATCATCACATTGGTTCGAATCATCGTATCAATTCGAATCATCGTCAAATTCAAATCTACGGTTCGAACTGCTTACGGGTGATTGGAATCGATTCGAATACATTTTTTTTGATTCGAGTCCCATGGTCGATTGCGGGCATCGAGAATATGAAATCTAAGTATTTTTTCGGAATTCAGACTTTGAAACTCTTACTTATTAGGTATAATAATAAGTATACGTACATTACGTACCCCTATATAGATACGATACGTATGCTAGTAAAATGCTTGAAATATTATTTTGTGCGTGCTAAATCATGCGTGAAGGGAAAGGACGCAGAAAGATAATAGAGGTTTCTTAGCCACTCGAGCGGATCTAAGCCAGATATCCCTAAACTAACGGACTTCGTCAGACGTTCGCCCGCGACTTCGTCTGCGTGGGCCAGCGAACTAAAATCTATGGAACAAGCATTGCGCTCAAAAGATGGCACTACACGAAAAGTACAACTAAGTGGATAAAGCTAAAAATGCTGGCATTAATTATGCAGCACAAAGTGTCTGAGCACTGGTTGCTTATTAGCGACCATTATTTGTATACTCATAGATATTTTCTTTACTTAAACGAAAAAATATGATACGTTATTTCTGCATATTTTTACTGCCTTCTTTGCGTCTTTTAGACCATTTGACTGCTCAGGACGTCATTTATCTTTCGCTCTTTTCTCTACAATACAAACTGCAATTATTGTAAAGAACACTAACCTAGGTCACCGGGTGCGTGGCTGGCCCGACTAAAGCTGAGCGGGTTGTACTTTTTCGGCCCCGTGGTGCCATTTTTTAAGCAATATTTGTTTGCAATTACACTTCCATAGATTTTAGTTTGCTGGCGTGGGCGGGTATATATTTCTACAACAATGATCTTATACGTTCTGTGGATGAAATGTCCTGCGTCCTTTTCTGTGCCCCTGACAACGTATAAAGTGAAATGCCCTAAATTCGGACACGCAAGCTATTTTCGAAATTCAATCTCAAATATTTATATTAAAATTGAACTCCAGCTTTGTATTTTTTATTATTTACATGATTGTTCTTTATGCCCATACGGGCATAAAGAACCTTAATTCAACAATTTTTACCCTAAATTTGGCTAAGGTGAAATAAGCAGGTTAGTTAGGAACTTTAACTGTTTTTATTGTCATTTAAATCAAATAATTAACAAAACTATTATTCCGATTAACATTAATCATGTTAGGCAAATTCGTGCTGCCGATTTTGCTAGCTTTCGTATCGAGTACGTTATCGAGTAGTATATTTACGCGCGTAAGATTTCTCGATGGCTGTGGGTGGGTGACTGATTGTTTTAAATTTGAACCTATTTTTTTACATAAAATTATTATCTTATCCTAGGGTCTTACTTTTAAGGTGATTTAAGCTTTTCGTTATTTTTGTTCTTAAGCATTTTTTGAATTTTTGAACCGGTTTTGAAACTCATGCAATCAAGAAACGACACACACAGGCAAAATGATATCCTGATGATATCCTGCCTATGTGTCGTGTTTTTTTGATTGCATGAGTTTCTTTATCAAAGTAGTCAACATAAACACCATCGAGAGCAATATTATCTAAACTCTAAAGGTCAAAAACAGTACCTAAAAATAAAACTGGGTTAGATAAAGAGCCAGCTAACAAAGCAATTTCCAACACAACAAGTGTACAAGCCAGCTTTTATCGCAATTCAATTGCACCAAAAAGCTCGCTGAAACTACAAGTTTTGAAAAGTATGAATAGATATTTTTTTTATTTACAGACTAGCCTGGATACGGTACGATAGCCAGGGTAAAACAAACAATAGGAAATAATATACAAGTACTTACCTAATGAAAAAAATCTATTTTTCGCGTCTTGTATACAGGATCTACTTTTAAGTGCTTGTACGAGTATGTTCCATTTGGTTATTTGTCTTTTAAATGTGAAAAATTTATTGAATATAAGTAAGGTCTCTATAAGTTTCTTACATTAGTTTTGAAACGAGTACCATTGAACATTATTTTAATAGCTCTGTCTGTTTTGCGAATTAATAATAATATTGTTGTTTTGGGTTACTTAGCGTGTTTTGTCCAATGACGAAGGAATAAGATGGACCTGTCATACCTACGAAAAAAGCCTGCATACCTACTTCATTATTCTCCATTCAAACGCAACTAAACATGGCGACTTAGCTTAGTGTATATACAATATGTAAACAGCATAGAGTCGAAATTGTAAAAATATGGCGGTCACGGCACGCGCCTGACGTCACGAATGCTTTGTTATTGCAGTTTATGCCTCTTCCATAGTTTTCCTTTTTTAAAAGTTTTGTCTCACTGAAAATCCACTGTGGCTCTCACTCTCATCTCAGGCGGCCTTAATATTGCAATAGTAAAGGGGCGTTTACAGCCGCAGTGTCGTTGTTACAGAAATGGAGTACAATAATTACGAGGAGGAGGAGGGCAGCGATGCGGACCGCGAGCTGCGGCCGGTGGCGCGCCGTACCGCCAAGCACATCGCGGCCGGCGAGGAGCGCCCACGCATCAACTCCAGCCAGCAGACCACGCCCACGGAAGGTGAGTACAGCCACAGAATAAATATAGCTGACGCATACACATAGACACGTCAGAAACTGCACTCGCCCAGAAAAAAGTTGCGACGAGAGCTCTTCTTCTTTTTATTTTGGCAATCTACTGGAAGTAATTTTTGTCAGTGTCGTCTTGTACTATTATGTATTCTGTGGTGTCGTGTTGAATAGTTCAGTGGTAGTTATTGTTTAAATTTTTATTATAATGCATCGCATTCCAATGCTGCTTGGAGCATTTGGCACCAAGTATATTAAGACAGTTTACTCGGTAAGTTCTGCGGAGGTAGCCAAGAGCTTCACACAACCAAGATCGCGCCTATTTCAATTATCCCACATATTGTTCAGTTACGTAGACACTTGTACCACAAAACTGCCCCAATTTTAATGCCAGCACTACATATTCGCCAAGCATCGGCGCAATTTATCGTACGTTGATGCTTTTGAAAGAACCTTTTTGAAGCATTTGGTACAAAATCAGCAATGTACGATGAATTGTGGCGATGCTTGGCGAATATGTAGTGCCGGGATAAGACACAATATCCACTATGAATCAATTTGCAAATAATTAAAAAAAGTCACCGAACGTCGTGTTAATGTTGTGCACTAAGAATGCCAACCCTAGCGATAAAAGGTTTAGTTGAAACACTCTGTGGTACAACTATTAGAATTTAAATAAGAAGGCACGAGACAGCGACGTGATCGGAGGCAACACAACGCAAGGAAATTCATCCCGCCATTTCAATATTTACATTTCTTATTATTGAATTAGTCAATATTCTATTGCACTAGGTATGACCTCTACGTTACGAGTTAGGTTAAGTTAGAACTGTGACCAGCATAAAATTGGGACGATTTGGATCTCTTCGCGGTTTAATATAGTTTTCTTGAATTCATAGAACCTCGTTATAGTACTAGTATTTGTTATTTTGTCTATGTATGGTACAGAAAACAATAGATTCTCAGCATTCAACTTACTATAGATTTAGTAATCGTGTTACTTATTGCTATTAAAAGTTTCTTGCGCCCGTTCTTCTTGTCAGTTAAAAAAGTCTTGAACGGGTGGTAGGAAAATATAGACGATTCAAAGTTTATTTGAATAAAGCTATTTTTGACTTTGACTTTGACTACGAACTAACGAAGTGTACACACGTTAAAGTTATGTTAATAGTAAGTGTGACTGTGTTTAGTAGCAATGTAGGTTGGATTACACCTTCAGGTCAACGAACAGACTGAACAAGGTCAAAAAATAATGATATGCAAAATCCATTAGAATGTCAAAGAATAACAAAGTCAATAAATAGGTGATCCGAAAACGAATCAATACATTTTATATGAGATACGTAAAATATAACTTAGATTCATAAAATATGACTATTTTATGGCAGAGGATAAACTATGTTCCATACTGTTTTCTTTGTCGATAAACGAATAAATGTAGCGAAATTTGGTTTTAGAGAAATGTGTGGCAATATCTTATTTACCTGTGAAAAGTGTGATTACTTGGATTATTTCTTTTTGTCACATCACAATTACTTAGAGCACAAGACACATGGCTCCACGATACCTTTATTTTAAATTATAATTAAGATTAACAAATATTTTAAACAAACTGTGATTGCTCATTTGCTAGGCGGGACGCTAGGGGCTCTTACTGTAAAAAATGTTGGCACATGTCACTTGATCCTTTGTCTCTTTTGTACATAGACCGTGTCCGTATGATGTTAACTTATCTTTTCCACGCTTTGTTGGTCTTCTTGAGCGCAGCGAAAATTTTTCCATATCTATGCTACCAACTATGAACTAACGAAGTGTACACATGTTAAAGTTATGACTGTGTTTAGTAGCGATGTAGGTTGGATTACACCTTCAGGTCAACGAACAGACTGAACAAGGTCGAACACTAATGATATGCAAAATCTGTATTGTTTATTAAAAAACGCAACACTTTTCCAAAGCCAACGGTTTGTTTTGACTGGTCGAACTGATGAACAGTAACTGTTGAACAACACTCTGTCCATTCTCTGAATTCGGCTGTGAACTCGCATTTAACTTCAATTTCACGTCCATTTCGCTGAGAGTAGATAATCTCGTATGAAGTTTGCTTCTACTGCAAGTTGAGACTGCTTTTATGCCTTTTCAATCCCGAAATATTACGAAAAACGGAATGAATTTTATTTAAATTTGCTCGAAGGCCACGTTAAATACGATTTGCTTGAAGGATTGGGACGATTATAATTTTATTCTAATAAATAGTTTTCATCTATTTCTCACCTCGCTCATTATTTTTTTGCAGTAAAAATTAGTTTCATTCTTGATAGGCGAAATCTATTCGACCAAATTCGATAGTAAAGACTCCGTATCAGTCTCAACCTTCCATCCAATATAAGAAAAACTGTTAGTATGTTCTAAAATAAATAAAAACATTAATATGCCCTGTCATATTAACTTTAATTTAATACAGCATGTATCGGGGGATGTTTAAAAAATCAAGGAGATGGCCCAAAAAGTGTTTATGAGTAGAAATGTATTAAAAATAATATTTTTTAATTCCCCAAATGTTTATGCATCACAAATATTATAATCACGTCGTATTCAATCTGAAGCAGTACTCACATTCAGCACAAATTGCTGACGCTTTCGAGCGTGTGACGCAGTGTGTCGTCGCGTCGGTCGCTGAGAGCTGTCTTTGTGTTTGTGTGTGTTGCTTGAACGCGTGTAGTACTAAGATTACTTCTGTCCTCTATTTTGTGCATCCGGTGTGTAGCGTCGTAGCGTATGGAGCGCGCTACAGCTACGTAAAGTGCGTTTCAACGGTTATTAATTAAATTTTTTACCTTATTCTATTATGAAATTTATTCAATTTTGAACCTTATTCCATCGCAATAATAATAAATTTACGGGGTACCAACATAACGCCATAGATAATAACCGATGAAACCCACTCTAAGTTTCGTAGTGCGCGCTGTGCTACGAGCTACGACCGTGCGATGTCCATATCATCTGCGGGTCTACCGACTAAAAACATAAGTATATAGCAGGAATCGGCAAACTCGAAGGAAACTTTATATTCATGTCTTCTAATGATTCCATAAAAAATTACAACTACACGAATTACTTCCAATCTTTTTGCAAATTCGACCTAATTTGACTACACTAACAATGAAGTTAATGTTAACTGTAATTTGACAGATGTATCTGATACATTGCTACTTCGTTTTGGCACAAATAAAAACTTACCAAAGAAAACTAGCAATGTATCACATCCATCTGTCAAATTACAGTCAACATGAACTTCGGTAGACCCGCTGGTCCATTAACTAAAATTAAGGTTTTATTTTTCTTTTTACACGGGAACTTATATTCAGTATTTTTTGAGGAGTGTTCAACTGTTCATTCACCCGTACACACTTATAAAACAAATATAAAACTGTTATAAAAAAACCTTTTTATATTCTATCTAATAGGTGAAGAGCATTAAAATAATTATTTTTATTTGTTCACAATTTTTAATGAATAAATTGCCCTATTAATCACTTGGCCCAAGTTAGTAATATCACTGAGCTTTGAGCGATTTATATGCTTTGAGCGAATGACTTTGCTTCAAAACGTATTCAAGTGACAAGCCAATTAGTCGGCAAAGTACCTGCGAATTATTAACTCCGTTAAAAGCGCTTTGCTCCGAAGACATCACGTCACGAGTACGTATGACGCTGTTCACATTTGTTGGATGTCGGGTCCGACAACCCTCTCCCCGCTGGCCTCGGCGCGGTGCTTGAGCGTTGAAATATGCGCAGAAGTCATTTTTTAGGTCTCGTTTGCGAGGTGGAGACGACAACCGACAAGTGTGAACAGAGGCTCCGACACCCGATTAGAATTCGGATCCGACACCCGACAAGTGGGAACGAGCTATTAGTGGCAAACGATCGTTTAGAATCTGCGGACACGTCCCGGGTTGCGTATATACAAAGGCGGCTGCAACACGGACCGTAGCAGCTCTGTAACGCAGCCGCGAATGTATGAATAAAGTATAACAATCACGGCTGCACCACAGATATTTGAAAATTATCTGTAATGTGATCGGCTTTGTAAGGCATTTTTTTTAATGAAATCGGCTGCAATACAGCTTACACTTGCTCTGTAATGCAGCCTGATATGCATGTCTATAAATCAACAAACACGGCACTGCAGCCGTGTTTGTTGTTTTTAGGGGACGCGTCTATCGCCGCTCTCTCTCTCCCCCCGCCACGTCTGTCTCAACAAGGCGCAGTACAGCGCTTACGGTCAAGCTATTGTCTATTTATTATTAATACAATTAGTTTGGTCTTGACCTAGCGACCAACTAGTCATACGCGGTGCACATTATTGTTTTATTATTTGATTTTTCTTTTTTTAATCATGTTCAATCAAATTAACATGATTCCCTTACCTACCTACCTAGTACCTACCCATATTTTTTTTTTCTGTTATGGTGTTAAGCCTCTACGGGCGTTGCAAATATTAGTATTTGTGAAATTTCGAGGGGGTAATTTTGAGAGTGAGAGGGGCAGGGGAGGATAAAGTGAGGGGGAAGGGGGAGAGGGATGCGAAGGGAAAGGGGATGGTGAGAGGTGGAGAAGAAAAGAAGGGCAGCGTGCTTGGTAGGGAGGGGACCCACCAAATCACGTAAAAACGGCAATTCTGATTTTGATGAAATTAAAACATAGAATACCTACTATTTATTCTGTATTGAAGGCCGTTTACAAAAAAGAATCACGATAGCCGATAGTCCAAAGTCAAATTCAAATAAGCTTTATTCAAATAAACTTAATTATTAAGTACTTTTGAATCGTCTATACTGCCCTCATAAGCCAAAAAGCGGTATCTCAAAAAAATCCTATTTTCTGATTTTTGTTGTATCGGATAGCTTAATCAATTATCTATCTGATGGACTAAGCCAAATAGCGTTATCTCTTCTAAAAAATGTAGAAAACCCATTTAGAAAATATTGCATATCTCAATTCTACATGAAATTACTTAGAGACTTAGGGGTATACCATAATTTTGAATGCGAATGGCCGTAAAAAAATATTTCTAAGGCAATTGGCGGCATTTGCGTACACGGGTAGTTTTTTTTTCAGCGCAGTGTTTAATAATTTATTCCTACTGCTAAGGATACTTATACCTACCTACTATCCTACTAAATTTATAAATGGGAAAGTTAATTTATTTGGATGTTTGTTACTCAATGACGCAAAAACAGCTAAACGGATTTGAATGAAATTTGGTACACAGGTAGTTTATAGCCTGGGTTATAATAAATAACATAGGATATTTTTTATCTCCGTCAAAGCTTAAGGACATTTCGAATGTCCACGCGGACAAAGTCACGAGCGGAAGCTAGTAAGTCTATAATCACCAGCATTGTTGCAAAAAAAAAGTACTTCTACCCCTCAGAAGAAAATCATTTCCAATGGTATTTCACAGGCCAAGAAGAGTAATATTTTGAAATTCCTTCAAAATATAATGCCAAAAAAACCGATTTTTCTTTTTTAGGGAGGTGTTTTCTGAGTGATATAAAATATAGTTGCGTAGACCAAACATTTACAATTTTGTGCTTGATTTGTCCTAAATATAATAAAATTATTGAAAAATGCATTTACTTTTAGTTTTACTTTTATTATTTTAGATTTTCGGCAAAAATGTATATGAAAATATTTGTATGGAAATTTCTATACAAACACTAAAGCCGACAGCAGTAACTCATTTTCGAAAGCAAAGTAATTTGAAGGAAAATGACGGTATCTCAAATAAAAAGCAAAAATATATAGTTTTCCAATATTTTATTGTATCAATACTAAATATGGCTTCAAATATTTATAAACAAGTTATAATAATCCATAAAAGACTTTCCTAAGTTGATGCGAAAATGAAAAAGACAAAACATTGATTATCTCGGAAGTCACTTTTGTTGAGTTAACGCTTTTTGGCTTATGAGGGCAGTATATTTTCCTACCACATTAGGACACACTATTGACTAACGAATAAGTCCGTTGTTCTTATTCGTTAGTCAATAGTGACGAACATAGTACGCTAATCGCGATGCTTTTTGTAATAGGCCCTCTGGTTAAAGTTCCCAAAGGATTTTCTCGAATGTTCACGCGGATGAAGTCGCAGGAAAAAGCTAGTAAGTAAATAAAAAGACATAAATAAAAATAAATTAAAAAGAAACTAAAAAAACCCACCTGCGTCGAAAAACAAGTCAACTGAAAAGAAAGAAACAAGGCAACATTATTTCATGCAATAAGTCAAATCATTCATAATTTCACTTTATGCATGCCTCCGACTGCATGATATAATGTTGCCTTAATTTAATATTTAATCTTGTTTCCATCTTTTCAGTTTGCTTGTTTTTTGATGTAGGCGGGTTTTTTAGTTTTTTAATTATTTTTTTATAAGTCTTATAAAAATAAATAATGTTACTGTAGGTGCTACAGACAGCTGCTGTGATGCAGCTACGATAATGCAGCACATGGTCGTCTATGTTGCATCCGCCTTTGCAAACAAACGCAGCTGCACTACAGCGCGAAGTCATTCGCAAGATAATGCAGCACAGACTATAAGTGTCTGTGTTGCATCCGCCTTTGCACTTACATTATGCAAACAAACGCGGATGTATTACAGGGGCGCTGTATTGCAGCTGGGTTTGGACGGATAATTACTGCTCGAAGCCATTCGCAAGGTGATGTAGCACAGACTATGGGTCTCTGTGTTGCAGTCGCCTTTGTATATACGCTCCCGGGTTACGTTTCCAACAGCGGTAACGTGCAAAATCTCTAATGGAGAAGTTTCGTGATGTTGAAACCATTATATTTAAATGAATGGGATTAAAATATGGGCCAAAACAAACAAATACATTCGTGATTTTTTTCAAACCAATCTAGTAACGGCAGAGCAATAAATAATTTAATTTGAAGAATTTTTGCGTGACGTCTCTCCACCTTCGCTTGTATGGCGGTGGCCGCGGCCGGAGCGCTCGAGATGTTCCGCAGATGACGTCACGCCACTTCGTGCCCATACATACCACCGCTGGAAAGACGCTGGAAAGTATACACGCTCAATGGGCGAAATTATTTTAAAATTGTAAACTTTCACATCCTATGACTTTTTAATTTTTAGAAATAATTTAAAGATTCTTTCACAGTTGTGTATAATTTGGCCTCAGAAGCGAAACACATCGGATGCGTAAGCGTATGCCCAGCCCTTAAAATAATGGCGAATAAAAAAATTACTTTTCTATTGTATAATCTTGTTTGGTACCAGTACCTACGTAACCAAGGTTTCCCCCAGCTTTGCTTGTGCTAGAACGGGAAGGCCCTATAACTTTCAACAGAATGTAACCAAATGAAACTCTGTTGGGAGCAAAAAAAAGTTGCGGCTGTAGGACGGCAAACTATTTTTTAATCTCACTGCACGTAACAGTTTAATATTATCAAACTCTTTGAATATGTTCGATGAGTCCCTGCCGCTATCTACTTAGCGATTTCAGTGAATTAATAAGTTAAAGAAAAAAGTACTCAGCTCGAAACTATACTTACAACTAATTTGTGGAAACAGCTTCAAAAATAAACTCTAAACTGCAAGCAATAATATAATATATAAAAACGTCCTTTGAAGGGATTAAAATTCCACATTTAATTTTATTGAATATATTTTATACTTTATCTTAAATTAAATTCAACGTGGCGGAGCCACTTTCGGTCTGTCTGGTACCGCCTTAATACAAAATTGTAATGAAATAGTACATAGTACACTGTACATTATAGCCTAGCATGGGAAACTAGTATTTACAATGTCAAGGAGGCAATGTAAATTGTTTCTTGCGGCAGATCTGACATGTCGTGTGAGTGCTTTTTTCAAGAAATGCGATAGAATAAATCTACCTACCTACCTACGCTACATATCTAATATTTAAAAAAAGTCTATTGAAGTCAGGTGGGGCCAAAACATATAATTCCTTTTTTTAATTTTTATCGTGGTTTCGCATTCCCAATTTTATTTACTAACTCCACTGAAATGTTATTACTACGTATGGAATCGACCTCGCAGCCCCGATTTTTGCTCCATGAGTTGAGGCCAACTGGCCTCAACTCATTTAGTCACTCGCCAACGCTCACCGCGAACGCACGGTACAATAGTGGTGATAAAAATGCCGATCTGTGTATTGAAGACGTGTAAAAATTGTTCCACTTCGAAGCAAAAAAATAGTGGAGTGACTTATCATCGGTATGTAAACAAAACATCAACATAAACCAACCAAAACTATTTTTTATACATTATTTCTACTGACCCGACATTTTGTATGAAAATCATAGATTATGTAAAGTGAACCATACAGACTGTATACGTAGGTACTAAACTAGGATAGGTGAACTAATAGCACAGTTTTACAATATTGTACCTTTATTATTCTATACCGTTAAGAAGCGCCTATGATGTAGGACGACACCGCCGCCACCTTGTAGGTACTTAACTTACGCTGTCATGTCAGTCGAATAATATGTTTAGGAGTTTGTCAAAAAAGAAATAAATTAAAAGTGATTATTAATCTTAAGTCCCTGCTATATTTTACTGTCGAGGCACATCGGTGCGTACACGGAACAACTGTGCACCATTGCCGCAATTATACTCAATACTCATCCCGCTCAAGTGGCGAGGCAGGCGAGGCTAATAGCGAGTTTGAATGTGTATGTCACGGCTAATACCCGAAGTGCGGCTAAACCTAGTTTTAGCCGGCTAAAGCTAGGTGTAGCCGATAGCTGTTGGCTAAAACTAGGTGAAACGATTTGCTTTACCCCTGTAGGTCCCGAATATAGGTTAGAAATTTAAGGCGAGCGCGAAGCGCAGCGTAGCGTGAGCCTTAAATTTCGAGGTTATTTTTTTTAACAAACAACAGAAATAACTTTTTTAAGAGTAAATCGGCTACACCTAGTTTTAGCCAACAGCTATCGGCTACACCTAGCTTTAGCCGGCTAAAACTAGGTTTAGCCTCACTTCGGGCATTAGCCGTAACATGTACATTACACTTAGCACGAATATCTATCTAGAAAAAAAAAACGCGCGTAGAAGTGCTCGATAGAGTATGAGAAAGGAGAGTGGGAAAATTTGTATGGGAAGTGGTCTATGAACCAATAGCGACACTGTTGTTGTATTTATGTAGGTATACCTCAACTACACCCTTGTGCAAAGCGGCATCAAAATCTGACTTGGCAGTTTGGAAAAAAAAATTTCAACACATGTTTTTGTTACATTTTTTGTTTGAGAAATACTTAATTCGGCTATTTTAGCACAGCGCTATGACTGTATTATACCTACATCAGTAGTAAGTTTCGGCATCGTCGTCGGTGGCAGGGTTGGAAAAAAACACGATTTTTTTTGCAAAAAAAACGTTAGATAGTGCCTTATCTTCTCTTTTGAATTTCAATTTTATAAGATTAAATTGCAATTATGGATTTTTATTTCAATTCGTTTTTTTTTATGCTATGACAGAGTAATTATTATAAGCAGCAGATATAGCAAAGTATTGTATAAAATCGTATTTATAATTATGATATCAACTAGAACTAGCACTTGTGAGCTTCCCGCGATTTCCGGACAAAGATCTGGGTCAGTAAATATTTTTCCATATTTCCATAGTAATATTTTTTCTTATAAAAAAATCTTTTCGACGATACCTAATGATTGTTATTACTGCGGGTACTAAATGCCCACCCTCCTTTTTTATTTTTCGGGTAAGTATTAACATGCACCTATTACCTAATTGAATTGCGTTTTTATTATAATTTTATGCAATATTATTAAACAAGTAGGTATATCCTTATCATTATGTAGAATGTGTCACATCTGTGTGCATGCTACTTTTTCTTTGACAACTCGCGCTTGCGCTGTGCGTGCGTGGCCGCCATCTTTGCAATCGCTGCGAGAATTTGTGCCGTAGATCTGTCGCTTCTATACGTAGTAATAACATTTCAGTGACTAACTCTTAAAACCCCACCCGACTTCCGACTTCCATTTGGCTGGGAAATAAACCAAAGAAACCTGTTTAAACGTAAAGGTGGCCTTCCATGGTACACCCACCTTACATAAAAAAACATACGTACAGTCGAACAGAGAACCTCTTCCTGTTTGAATTCGGTTAAAAACAAGTTCAGCCCACCTCAATTAAAAAAAAACAAAATATTTATTCAGTAACAAAAATTTTTTTACAAAAAATATAATATACTGAGATCCCCTTTTAAGTATTATTATACTTGTGCCAAGAGACCTCACTCTTAGCACAAGCGATTGGGTATTTGATTGAAAATTGATATAATTATGTCTAATCTATATATATAAAAGCGTAAATCACTCACTGACTCATCACGAAATCTCAGAAACTACAAGTGCTAGGAGCCTCAAATTTTGCATTGGGGTCCCTTTTAGGGTGTAGGTGCTCACTAAGACGGGATTTTGCGAAATTCAATCCCTAAGAGGGTGAAACAGGGTGGCAAAGTTTGTATGGGAGAACGCGATTCCTTGGCCCGATTGACTTGAAATTTGGCATAGACATTCTTTAACAAAATTAATTGAACACGTGTTTCGTATTTTTTGAAATGTATCCCTTAACAGGGTTGAAAAGGGGTAGAAAGCTATTTTTAGGGTGGTTGACTTCGATATCGGAATCAAAACTTCTTAGTTCATTTGAATGATTAAGAAAAATAAATGTCAGTTGTCACTGCACGGGCTGACGTTTAATCTCAAATTTTCCCGATTTTCAAGACAAGCTTTGATTCTTATAATGTTGTATAAGGTTTTATCCCTATTTTAACTACTTTACGAAATATTAGTCAAATAAAACGGCAACATCTGGGTAATATCAGATAACGTGACAAGGAATGTAGTATTTAGAGAAGTGTTTCGATGGAGAGCCTGATAATAATGCACAACATTAGTTGCACCCGGCATAAATCTTTGCCCGGCATGCGTTGCAATGTCACGTTTTTTTAGCCAGAAACCAGGAACAAATAAACATACATAGATTTTTATTTAAAAAGAAGATACCTACCAAACTATTAAGTATGAGTATTAAATGTTACATAATATTATTATACTTATTTTGTTATATTACTGATAAGAAATTTTATTAAGTACACCTACCTACCTACCTAATACAAAATCGTGAACAGTAGGGCGTCGGTTCTGTAACCAAACTCGAACTCCCTTCGAATCTCACTTCACTGCACGGGACGGGAACTTTAAATTATAAATAAGATAATGATAAGATATTTTTTTCATCACAAAATATTTTAGATAGCTACCTAAATTTATTGTAATCGGTAAAATTGCTCATTTAGTTAGCTAATTTCTAATAACAATTCACGCGAAGTGTAGTGAGGTTCGAAGTGAGATGCGAGTTTGGTTACAGAATCAACAGATTGCGCAGGTAAAACCGCGGGGTGCAGCTATTACCTACATATCACAAAATTGTAAAAATGTGAAATTTTTGATGTTTGGATGTTATTCATTTTGTTACTCAATCACGTCTGAACGGGTGAACGGATTTAGACGAAATTTGGCACAGGGATAGATTATAGTCTGGAATACTTAACACAGGCTTCTTTTCATGCCGATCATTGGTTCCCAAGGGAAGACTTACAACGATTACCGACTCCCACGCGGGCGGAGCCACGGGCAAAAGCTAAACATAGTATAAAACAAAGTCGCTTCCCCGCCGTCTGTACGCTTCTCTTAAACTATACATAAAAATCGCAAAAAAATCGATCTTTAAGTTTGGGAGCTAGGTGGCCTCAGACAGACACACACACACTTCAATTATATTTTAACACCCTTTGCGTACATCGTATATATGTAGATATCCTGTAGTATAATCAAATAACTTCACACTGACACCACATTAGCACAGTTTTACATTAGTAACTACATTGCACTGCACCCGTGCGAAGCCGGGGCGGGCCGCTAGTATCTTATAATTATAAAAAAAGTAACAAGATTAATAACAGAAAAAAGAAATTAAATTAACGACCTCCGTTGTCGAGTGGCTTTTACGCCAGTTTTCGCTATCTCTGAAGCCGGGATCGATCCCGGCTGGGTCAATTTAGAATACGATAGTTATAGATTGTTCATATCATCATTGTTGTCGCTGACCATAAAGAACAATGACCACTTCCCATACAAGCATTGACCTGTCAAATAGCTTTTTATAAAAATTTATTTATAATGTTAATGAAATTATATTTCTATAGTTGCTGACCATAGAACTGTATTTATTGAATTTTAATTAGGCAACCAGAAAAATATACAACGTGTTACAAAATAATCCCTAATGACGAATATGGTAGATAGGGACCATCAAACTGAACAACTTTTACTATGGGACCAACTTTGAAATCGCGAAAAAAAAACAGCTGTTTCATACAAAAATTGTACATTATAACACGTTGTATAAGTAGTAGTAAAATCAATATGTTCTAATTTATATTAATTGTAATTACCAATGGGTGAAGACGAGTGTGTGCACTTGCGTCTGCGCATACGTCTGTGCACCTAAATATCTCCTGCGCAGTTGACTGCTTCTGAAACTGGATTCCGATATGTCGAAAGTCCCGTGGCGATGGGTTGAGGTAGAGAGGTCGGGCTTGATGCAAGCCAGGCTTTGTCTGATGCCTGCACATGGGCGGCTCTGGGGGTGTGAGTACATGCCGTGGTCGCTTTCGCTCTGCATAGCGGTGACAAAGTGAATTCGCCAGCACCTGGAGTGACAAAGCAGCCTATTTAGGAAGGCACTGCTTTCCCCACTCAGCCGGGGAGGGGGCTAGAAAAGGTGCCCTAAAGAAATGCTCATCCCAAATCCTAAGGATGGTAGTAACCACGGCTGCCTCCGCATCTTTCAATTCGTGGTCGACGTTACAAGAGACACTCTAACTTCAAAACATCTAACATGACGTTTGGCGCGTGGAACGTCCGAACGCTTCTAGATCGTGATGAAAACGCTTGCCCTAAACGGAAAACTGCCATTGTAGCTCGGGAACTTCAGCGGTACAACGTTGATGTGGCTGCACTCAGCGAAACACATCTTGCTGAGGAAGGTGAGCTGAAGGAGCATGGCGGAGGCTACACTTTCTTTTGGAAAGGGCTACCCACTTCTGAACCACGACGGTCGGGCGTTGGATTTGCTATCAAGAACCAACTAGTGCAGCGTCTTCAAGAATGTCCTGTTCATATATCAGACCGCGTTACCACACTGCGCCTTATTTTGGAAAATGGTAATTACCTTAACATTATCAGTGTCTATGCTCCAACGCTGGATAAATCTGATGACGTCAAGGATAAGTTTTACGAGGAGTTGACAACCTGTATCGAGAGCATACGACCCAGAGAGAAAATCCTTCTACTAGGAGATTTCAATGCTAGAGTAGGGCGAGACTATGAAGCCTGGCCTAAAATCCTGGGCAGACACGGAGTTGGTAATATAAACACCAATGGGCAACTGCTGCTTAGTCTATGTGCAGAATTTAACCTAGCGATAACTAATACCATGTTTAGACTTCCCGCTAAGTACAAGACTACCTGGGTGCACCCAAGGTCCAAACACTGGCATTTAATAAATTATGCTATCGTCAGACAAAACGATGTTTCACAAGTCCAAATTACCCGCGTTATGCGTGGAGCACACTGCTGGACTGACCACAGGCTTGTGATCACCAAATTGCGTCTCTGCCTTCGCCAGCCTCGTAGATTTGGGAGAATAAAACCTGCGTGCTTAAACGTAGGCAGGTTGGAGAATCTCGAGGTCAGGAAGAAATATGTCGAAACCTTAGATAGTAAGCTAACAACTGCATGTATGAGGGTGGGTGATATTGAAGCGGACTGGGAGTCTATATCTTCTCACATTTTGAGCTCAGCCTTGACTACACTGGGCCCAAAATGCAGAGTAAACGAGGATTGGTTTGATGAGAATGATAAAACTCTTACAGAAGCAATAGAAGATCACCGACGTCTCCTTAAACAACATAGCGGAAGAAAGCAAAGTGGGTGCATCATAGACGATCTAAGAAAGAGTGATATGAAGTTACGGAGACTAACTCGGGAAATTAAAGATAAGTGGTGGCAGGATAAAGCTCGTCACATACAATGGCTTGCTGACTCTAATCAGCTTGGCGAGTTTTACGTTGAGGTTCGGAAGCTTATCGGGACGTCTAACCTGGCCAAGGTGCCTTTGAAATCCGTTAGTGGTGAGGCCCTATTAAAAAGTAAGGAAGAAGTGCTAGACCGTTGGTCGGAGCATTTTAACAATCTGCTCAACGTTGACCGGGCAGTAAATTTGCAACACGTCCTTTCGATCCCGCAACTCCCAACTGCTACCGAGTTAGATGAACCACTTTCTCTTGGCGAGGTAATCCATGTAATCAAACAACAACCAAATAAGCGTGCGGTTGGCATAGACTCAATATCGGGGGAACTGCTTAAGTATGGTGGTCAAGAGCTCCATTCTTGGATGTGGGAGCTTTTTGTTCGTATGTGGGAAGAAGAGAGAGTCCCCAACACTTTTAAAGTTTCACGCATTAGGGCCCTTTACAAGAATAAAGGTGATCGCACTGATTGTGGCTCTTACCGTGGTATTTCACTTCTATCAGTCCCTGGAAAAGTCTTTGCCAGAATTCTACTAAACCGCCTTAGAGAAATATCAGAACGGTTGTTACCGGAAACACAGTTTGGCTTCCGACCTGAGCGAGGTACATGCGAGGCTATTTTCTCAGTTCGTCAACTTCAAGAAAAAAGCAGAGAGCAGGGTCGTCAATTGTATCTTTGCTTCGTTGACCTAGAGAAAGCATTTGATAGCGTGCCTCGAGAAGCCCTGTGGTTAGTGCTAAGTAAACTCGGATGCACGGAGAAGTTTGTGAAACTTTTGAGACTCCTGCATGATGAAATGCAGTGCTGCGTCATAGTCGATGGGGAAAACTCTGACTTCTTTCCCGTTACCTGTGGGGTGAAACAAGGGTGTGTGCTGGCACCTACACTATTCGCATTGTACTTTGCAGTCGTGGTCCAGGAGGTTTTGCAGATTGTCTCTGCAGGTATCCGCATCCGTTTTCGCACTGACGGCAACGTCTTTAACTTGGCGAGATTGAAGGCTCGCACAAAAGTATCACATGCACTGATCTCTGAGATTATGTATGCGGATGACTTGTGCTTCGTAGCAGAGTCCCCTGATGACCTGCAACAGCAGATGTCTGTTTTTCACGAGGTCTGCTGTAAGTTCGGGTTAAAGATCAGCGTCAAGAAGACGGAGGTAATGTGTCTTGACACTCATGGCCAACAGATACTGAATATCAAACTCGATGAGGACGCTCTGAAGCAGGTTGACAAATTTCGATATTTGGGGAGCACAATAACATCTAAATGTGATCTTGATACTGAAATTAATAGCAGAATCTGTGCGGCTGCCACTGCTTTTGGCAAACTTTATTCAAAAGTCTTTAACTCACATAACTTGAAGCTGACTACAAAGATATCAGTTTATATGGCGATAATATTGCCGAATATCTTGTATTCTGCTGAGACGTGGACTGTGTACCGCCGGCACATACTTATGTTGGACAGATTTCACCTAAAATGTCTTAGGAAAATCTTGAAGATCAGATGGTCTGATCGTGTTCGTAACACTGACATACTGAGAAGGGCCAACGTAGATGGAATCGAAGCTTACCTTATGCGGCGACAGCTTCGGTGGTGCGGTCACGTGTCCCGAATGGCGGAGGAGCGAATGGCAAAACGCATCTTTTATTCCGAGCTTGAGGAGGGCAAGCGTAAGCATGGTGGGCAACTTCTCCGATATAAAGATGTGCTGAAACGCCACATGAAACGGTGTGATATTCATCCCGCGCAATGGGAAGAGCAGGCATCCAAACGCCAAACGTGGAGACCACTTATCAGAGACAAGGTCTCAGATTTTGAGACACTCCGACGTTCCGAGCTTGATGCCAAGCGCGACGAATTGAAGGCCCGACCACCAGCGGTCCTCACTTACAACTATGAGAATGGAGTTTTGACGTGTCCTAATTGCTCGTGCACGTTCTCAAGTAAAATTGGCTATATAAGCCATATCAAAGCGCACGAACGCCACGAACGGCGGAATCGTTTGCAGTCGCCATAGTCGAAATCGGCTAGGAGTACACACAATTACCAATATCTATTATTAAAAGAGAATGACAACTTCCTTAGGCTAAAGATATCCCCATTAATATTTTTGTGCCCTTGTATACTGCCCGGCATATATATTGGCAAGAGAATGAAAGAGACAAAAGATGCGCAGTAGGCATAAATTTAGTATTTATGGCTACTGCGCATCTTTTGTCCTTTTCTTTCTCTTGCCAATATATATGCCGGCATCTGTAATTGTAATTGAAATTAGTACCTAGCTGGAAAGGCTTATTAGTTATACTTTTCTTTATATTTATTATAACGGGTGGCGCAAAAGTAAAGACCCTATTTGGTTCAGCTATAAAATTTTTTCTAAATTAGAAAACTAGATTTAGGTTTTTTTAAATGTATATTTGTGCCATTAAATTTCGTACCATTAGGATTTAAAGATGATGTCTTTTAAATGGTGACCTCCAGAGTTGATACACATTTGAGCCCTATTTATGACATTTTGCATAACTTGCCGTAACACTTCCTGCGATATGTTCGTTATTTCTTGACGAATGTTTTCTTTTAGAGCTGCGAGAGTCTGTGGCTTGTTCACATACACCCGAGATTTCAAAAAACCCCAAAGAAAGAAGTCTGGACTGGTCAGTCCTGCCGGACGGTGGGGAAATCGTCGACGAAATTCACGTTGTGTTCTTATCACTGATGAATTATTCCGTAAGAACATTGACACAATTATTCCACGTTCTTGGGGAGTAAAACGGTCCATGTTTATTTTCAGTGTATTTTATATTTGTTCACTACACAATTTTCAACAACAGAATGACAGAAAATGTCATATAAAAAAAATAAAAGTATTTTCTTTAGTGCCAGTACTTTTGCGCCACCCGTTATTATTATATAACATTTTCTGTAAACAAAAGTCATGTTAACAAACTCCATACTACTGAAATGCGCATGTTACGCTGGTCAGCGGGGGTCACCTTACTCGATAAGATTAAAAACAAATTTATCAGAGGCAGTTTCAAAATAGCACCCATATCAGATAAACTGGTGGAACGCTGCCTGAGATGGTTCGGACATATTCAGAGGCGGCCTCAAGACCACATGGTAAAATTGGCTTTAGATTTGGATATTCCCATGACGACGCGGAAACGCGGAAGACCCGCTACTACTTGGTTGACGACGGTTAAAAGAGACCTGAAAGCCGCTGATCTGGATCCAGATATAGCGCTAAATCGTAGCGAATGGAAAAAAAGGACAGGGAGGGCCAACCCCAAGTAAATGGGATAAGGTCTGGGAAGAAGAAGACATTTTCTGTACCATATCGTGTTAGGTATTTTTGCAATATGGCGGTAGTTGACTATGATAAGTCAAATCAGTTCACAATTCAATAAATCTGTCTTCAGTCTCAGAAAACGAAATTAGTTTCAAATAGATATATCGTAATTCCTTACGAATATATTTCGCTGATATTGTTTAATATTAAAATGTTATACAATATCAGCGAACGGAAGATACTTTAAAATATATCATAAGAACTTAAAGGATACAATATTTGGTGGTGCCTACACCAAAATTTGGGGGCGGAAAATATATAATAAAAAAATTTGCGAAAAATACCCTAAGCACAAGGGTTGGCTGGTTTTGATATAAAATTTAGTGGACTGTATGATAGAATTTGAATTATGCGGGATTAACTATAGATTTTGAGTGTGAAGTTGCAAAGCGCTTGTAAATATAAGGACGAAGAAAAACGGGCATTGAAATTAAGGAAAGTAGGATAGGAACACGCACCTGATTCTGGAGAAAGTCTTTCACCGTCACTCTTGAAGGTAGCTTGTCCAACAGGCCAGCCGATAGCGGGGCTGGCTAATGCGTAGGCGTCCTTATAAAGCACTCGATTCACTTACACAAATTAGTTAATATCGACAGGTACTAATAATAAAAATGCACACACGAAATTTGGTCTTTTGCGTCCGGACGATCGTAGCGGAGATAGAAGAATGTTCTCGTAGATTGATTATAAAAAAAAAACCGGTGCACAAATACACATCGTTGCAACGGCGAAAAGGACGGCAATAGTTCAAATGCGTATAGGAAAGGGATGGGAGATTGACAGGATGACAAGCGCTTTGCAAATCATTCATTTTCCAATAAAAATAATATTATAATTAATACGAAATCCAACATCCCCCCAGCCTTGAAGAAACCCTTCAAAAAAAAAATTGAAAAGTAAGAAAATTGCTATATTTAGCAAATTCAAGTAGCGGGGTAACTAATAACTAGAGCGGTTAAACAATAATGAAATAACTAAGATAAACCAAATTAATAAAGCTAACTTAATAATGTGTGCGACAAAAGAGAATTGACTATTGAGTCGGAAGCGGGCATAACCGCACAACTGGTCGTTTATACGTTCCTGATTTAGTTTTTACTTCCGCAACGCGGATAACACCATCCTTACCAGGGTATACATTGGTAACAATTCCTAATGGCCACTGTAAGGGTGGAGCGTTATCTACATTTAACAACACCACGGTACCGACTGTGATTGGTTTAGACGGAGTATTCCATTTTTCGCGTTGTTGCAAATTATGTAAATATTCCGACTTAAATCGTTTCCAATATGATTGAACTATCGAATCCATTAAGGAGAAACGAGACAAAAGATTTGTTCGTTCTTCGGATAAGTCAGCCGCGGGTAAACATTCTAGCGGAGCGGTAGATAAAAAATGCGCGGGAGTAAGCGCTAATGGCTCTGATGGGTCAGAGCTCAAAACATAAAGAGGGCGGCTATTAAGCACTGCCTCAATTTGAGTGAGAACGGTCGACATCTCCTCATAGGTGAGAACTTGATTACCGATAGTACGAAATAACAGCGACTTCACGCTCTTAACGTTCGCTTCCCATATACCACCAAAGTGGCTTGCTGTGGGAGGGTTCATTCGCCATGTAATGCGATTCTTCGCGAGCTCACGACTAAAAGTTTGATAGTAATCAGCGGTTTGTAAAAACTCGTGAAGTTCATTAAAATATGCTTTAGAAGCGACAAAATTAGTTCCGTTATCGGAATATAAAAAGTTACAAGGACCTCTTCGTGATATAAATCGTTTAAATGCATCAATAAAGGCCGCAGAAGTTAAGTTAGAGACTAATTCGATATGAACCGCTTTTGTTACGAGGCAAATAAAGATACAAATATAAGCTTTTACACTGTGTACGCCCCGTTTACGGTAAGGAGTGATATATAGTGGTCCTGCAAAATCTACGCCGGTGTGTAGATACGCTTTGCATTGTTCTAATCTACATTTAGGCAAATCAGCCATAAGCGGAAACGTAGGTTTAGGATTAACTCGAAAACAATCATTACATTTGTGTATATATTGTCGAACAAAACGTCTAGCGGAAATAATCCAATATTTGGATCTTAATATTGAAATTAATAGTTGCGGTCCGGCATGGCAATTGTCGCGGTGATAAAATTCAATTAATAATTTAACAATATGTCCTTGTCCGGGAAGTAATATCGGGTGTTTAGAAGAATATTCTAATGTCGAGTTCGATAAGCGACCTCCGACACGTAAAAGTCCGTTACATAAAAATGGAAACAATTTCCGTAACTTAGTGGAACATGGTTGACCTTTAGAAATATTCTTTATGTCGTCAGAGAAATACTTAGACTGAACGGCACGAATAATTTCCAATTCAGCCGTATTTAAATCTTCAGCGGTGATTGTATCATTTTGCGGCAATTTTTTAATAAATCGAAGTGAAAAAACAGTAGCTTCCAGCAGCTTTTCCCAAGTGGAACACTCTGAAGCTAATTTTAAAAACGGGTTTTCATTATCAGTGGTTTTAGTCACATGCGAAACTGTTTTTTCTTCCGGCAATACCGATCGGTTGGGTAAAAAACGTTGTATAGGCCAGTCTTGTTTAGGCAAAGATAGCCAAGACGGTCCTTTAAACCACAGTTCATGTTGAATGAGCTGTGAAGGCATGAGCCCTCGAGACACACAGTCTGCGGGGTTCTGTAAGCCAGCGACATGATATAAATTTTCAGGTGAAATGTTTTCCTGAATTTGAGAAATGCGGTTGGCAACATAAGTGTTGAATCTGTGCGGCGAAGCAACAGACCAACAGAGAGCTACTTCAGAGTCCGAAAATGCATAGATATTTTCGATTTTATGTCGCTTAGATAAAGTATCATAAACGACTTTAAGAAGACGAGATAATAAAAGTATTCCGTTCAGCTCTAAACGTGCGAGAGTGACCTTAGGCTTAGCGGATGCGACTCGCGATTTTGAGCACACGAGCGAAATAAGTGGAGGCTTATTACCATTTACGACGTGTAAATAAATTACGCAGCCGTATGCGGATTCACTCGCATCTGAAAATGCGACTAGGGAAACCATAGAACCGGTTTCAATACCTAAGTGGCGCGGAAATGATAAATCAGATATTTGAGGTAATTCTAATAAATATTGTTGCCATATTTTAACAATGCGAGATGGGGGTACATCGTCCCAATCGAGATTTAAAAGCCAGAGTTCTTTAATTATTAATTTAGCGAAGAGAATAATAGGGCCGACGAGTCCTAAAACGTCGTACAACCGAGCGGTAGCGGATAAAATGGCGCGTTTAGTACAAATAGGTGGGGGACTAGAAATTTCAAAAATAAATGTATCCTGAGCGGGTAACCAACGCAAACCTAAAATCTTAAAAGTATTTCCATCATCAAAGGAAATGCTTTCAGATCGACGGTGCGACTCGGGTATGTGCTCGAGCAATTCAAGCGAGTTGGAAGTCCATTTAACCAAATCAAACCCACCGGTTTTAAAGAGTTGGATCAGATCGTTAGCTGTCTTGACTGCTTCCTCAAGAGAAGAAGCAGATGAAGCTACGTCATCCATATAGATGTCTCTCTCTAGCACGGCTGCCGCAGTTGGCCAGTTATGCCGTTCATCGCTAGCGAGTTGACGTAGCGTGCGGAGCGCCAAAAATGGTGAAGACCGGAGACCGAATGTCACTCGAGTGAACTCAAAAACCTCGAGCGGGTCGGTATCTAAAAATCTATACAAGATTCGTTGGTATTTGCGGTGCGGAGCGTTCGTATAAATGCATAAATACATTTGTTTCACATCTGCACAAAAGGCAATGCTGAAAACACGAACATTTAAAAGTATATGAAAAATATCAGCCTGTAGATTGCAACCCGTATACAAGATATCATTAAGTGACAACCCTGTATCGGTCTTGGCGCTACCATCCAATACGGGACGGACCTTGGTTGTCGCCTTGTCGTTGCGAACTACGGGGTGGTGCGGTAAATAAAAGCCTGGGGCGGAGGACGCCTCAGGTGCGGTGCGGGATAGAATACCTTTATTCAGGTAATCACGAAAAACTTCGTCATATTTTAATTTTAAATTAGGATCCTTAGAAAATTTCCTTTCTAAAATTAAAAAGCGTTTTTTGGCGGTAGTATAAGAATTGCCTAGATTATTTGGGTCTTCTTTAAAAGGAAGGTCGACTGAGTAGCTGCCGTCAGAGTTACGAACAGTTGTTGACGTATAAATATTTTCACACTGTATATCGTCGGGACTTAAAAATGTCCGCGAGGGTAACTCTTCGACTGCCCAAAACCTTTCGACAATCTGGTTTAGCGGGTCCGAAGTGAAAGCACACAATGTGCGAGTAGCGGGTTGCGGAGATATAATCGGAGCGTCACCTAAAATTAGGTAACCTAAGGTCGTTTCAATGGCGGAGGGCATACCACTGTGCGAGCTTTTAATTTTATCAGAAAGCAAAATTTCACAATAAAATTTAACACCTAAAAGTACATCTATGGGTCCCGGTTGCGAAAAATCGTCATCCGCGAGCGGTAAGTTACGAATAAATTCAATGGACGTGGTATCCACGCAAGTGTCCGGTAACTGTGACGTAATCTGTTCTACTACCATCGGCCTTATAGAATATTCGCACTTATTATCAAAGCGAGACGTGAATTTAAGTGAAGTAACACCGAGAATTCTTTGTGAAGCTCCTCCAATGCCTTGAACTTCCGAATAGCGGGTTTGATTATAAACAGGAAGCGATAGTCGCTTACAACAAGATGCGGAAATATAATCACTTTGAGAGCCGGGATCCACCAGACATCTCAAAAAGTGAGTGCGGTTAAAAGAATCAACAACTTTAATCTTAGCAGTCCCTAACAACGTAGTCAACTGCGTGGTCAACGTCGTAGTCGGTAACGGTTGACAACGATCGTACGAAACTGTACAAATCGATGCATTATTATTTGCAATAGTTGCCGAGTTATTTATAGAAGCGGGAGCGTGAGTCATATCATTATCAGTATGGCGGCCGGCCGGCGAAGGGCGTGGCGCGTCATGAGCGGAAGCGGGAACAATATTAGCGGGGTTGGACACCACTGAGGCCACGTTACAATTTGATTGAACATTTTGATTTTGATTGAAATGCAATAATGAGTGGTGTCGCATTGAACAATGAGAACAAGTATGTTTTGAAGTACAAGAAAAAGTCTTGTGTTTTATGCTTAAACAATTGTTACAGAAATTATTAAGTTTAATAAAATTAAATCTTTCTCGCGGGGTCAATTTCATAAATGATGAACAAGAATATAAATGTTCATGTTGCTTGTTATTACACAAAGCGCATTTATCGCTTACGCTTGGACCACACCCTAAGTCTTTATTCATAAAAGATTTTAAAGGTTTAGGGATGTGTTTGCCTTGCTGTTTAGACTGAAAATTATTGTTATCTATCGGTTTACTTAGGTTCATAGAACGCGACAAAACTTTACTTTGTTCATTTATAAATTCAATTAAGTTATGATAAGAAGGTATTTTATCCTTACGATAGGTAATTTCGAATAATTTAATAGTGTCTGCGTCTAACTTTTGCAGAGCTAAATGCAAAAAAATAAAATCTGTCAAATCATCCAGTTTTAATTGCTTAAGCGCTTTTACAGCTGAATCAAAATTATTTATAAATGAATCTAGCCCAGTAGAACTAGTCGTGGATAGCGATTTAAACTGTAACAATTGTTTTAAATAAGCGGATGCGAGTGAGCGAGGATCGTCATACTTTTGCACGAGGGCCTCCCAAATAACAATATAATTTTCTGCGGTCGGAGCCAACCCTGCGCAAACGCAAGACGCCTGCCCGGTTAATTTACCCACCAAGTAAAATACTTTTTCGCTAGCAGTAAGCGATGCATTATCGTGAATCATACTCTTAAATTGTTGATAAAACAACGGCCATTTTTTGACATCACCGTCAAATAACATTAAATCAATGGGTGGAAGACGAGGTTTTGATTTTAGCAATGAA
The DNA here is from genome assembly GCA_943789525.1 of Agriphila geniculea. Taxonomy (NCBI): domain Eukaryota; kingdom Metazoa; phylum Arthropoda; class Insecta; order Lepidoptera; family Crambidae; genus Agriphila; species Agriphila geniculea. The sequence continues at coordinate 20,937,368 of OX038870.1, read as the reverse complement.
GTTTGCGGTTCAGTACACTCGGTTTTATTATCGAGTAAAACCTGTTTAATAAAACAATACATTTCTTCAAATGATGACCAAGAGTCATAATCGACTTCGGTATCGGAGTGCAATTGCAAATTTAACATGTTATATGAATCTAAAACTTCTTGGAAGTCCTTACGTAATGTATCAATATTCGAAGCACTAGTGCAAAATGAATGGTAAAATTGTCGATCATTATTTGCCTTTCGTGCGAGCTCGAAAATATTTTCGACGCGTTTGTAAATGACATCACGTTTGACAATGTATAAAGCTAATTGATTTTTATTTGTACTTAATGTGTCGAAAAAAATGTCTGCATCACTACCTTTCCTACTTTTAGGTTTACCCATTGTGAACACTTAAATATTATAGCGGGACTCGTGAGTAAAATAAAAATAAATCGGTTTTCGTAATATAAATTACGCGGTAAGTTAAATTAGCAAAAGTTTTTACTTGGCGATATATGTAATTAACACGAATATTAAAAGGTGTAACAAAGTATTAACGAACGATTATAATTGTAAAAACAATTAATTTAAGTAGCGGAAATAACAATAAATTATTGCGGGCGCGAAATATTAAAAAATGTGGGTAGCGAACGCCTAGACGCAAAATACCTACGAAAATACGGTCGTGACGGAGCGGGCCGATCCGAGCAACGAACAAGAATTTAACTATTGTAAAACACGATGTGAAATAAAATGGCGGATTACAAAATGGAATGAATTTGGAAAGAAATAACTTTACGTTGTGTTGTACTATGTAATGCGGAGCGGGAATAAAAAATAAATAGTTGTCGGTGCGGGAAAATATAAAAATAAACGACAATTATTTAATTACGTAGTACAGTGACCGTTTAGTTATAACTGACCATGCGGTTTGCGGTTATCAGAAACGTGTTTTAAGTTAAAGAAATTAATGCGAAATATAAAAGACCAATGAAAGTAAGTGATTGATGATACCTAAATATTCTGGCAAAGTGACCAAAGAAATATCCGGTTCGAAGTGACCAAAAAATTATGGTGGTGCCTACACCAAAATTTGGGGGCGGAAAATATATAATAAAAAAATTTGCGAAAAATACCCTAAGCACAAGGGTTGGCTGGTTTTGATATAAAATTTAGTGGACTGTATGATAGAATTTGAATTATGCGGGATTAACTATAGATTTTGAGTGTGAAGTTGCAAAGCGCTTGTAAATATAAGGACGAAGAAAAACGGGCATTGAAATTAAGGAAAGTAGGATAGGAACACGCACCTGATTCTGGAGAAAGTCTTTCACCGTCACTCTTGAAGGTAGCTTGTCCAACAGGCCAGCCGATAGCGGGGCTGGCTAATGCGTAGGCGTCCTTATAAAGCACTCGATTCACTTACACAAATTAGTTAATATCGACAGGTACTAATAATAAAAATGCACACACGAAATTTGGTCTTTTGCGTCCGGACGATCGTAGCGGAGATAGAAGAATGTTCTCGTAGATTGATTATAAAAAAAAAACCGGTGCACAAATACACATCGTTGCAACGGCGAAAAGGACGGCAATAGTTCAAATGCGTATAGGAAAGGGATGGGAGATTGACAGGATGACAAGCGCTTTGCAAATCATTCATTTTCCAATAAAAATAATATTATAATTAATACGAAATCCAACAATATTATTGGATTTTAGGGCTTCTTATGAAAAAAACTGTGCCGTAAAACGCATTAAATAAAAAGTACTTATGGAGGACGTTGATTAATTTATGTCAAATCAATTAACTACTTAATAAAACTGTTTTCAATCTCAGGGAACGAAAGATACTTTCAAATATTTCATAAGGAATCAAAAAAGAATACAATATTATTGGATTTTACGCCATAAGAAAATCAGTGCCGTAAAACGCATTTAATAAAACAAGTACTATGGACAATATGAAGGACGTTGACTAAAATAAATTAAGCCAATTAACTACTCAATAAAACTGTCTTTATTCTCAGATAACGAAAGATAGTTTCAAATAATCGTTAGAACTGAAAGCAAAGAATATAACATTATCGGATTAACTATTTCTGTATTTTTGATTTTGAATAATTTTAGTTGGTAATTTGTAAATAAAGATAAAAATGCAATTATATATACTATATTACTTCTTTATTCACGTTAATTGATAATATCATCATTTTTCCAGAAATGCAGAAAATCAAACGTATTTCGCAAGTCATAATGCCACTACTTATCAATGAACTGAAATACTATATTAGTATTTTTTTGTTTACAAACTTTTAGCTAATATTGGCTTTTGGTTAGGTACTTATATAAACTAGTCAGGCACAGAGGTAGTTACACGCTGTCCGGCTGCAATACCATTAATGTAAAAAACCTAATGTAGTAAATAATCCACAGCTCATATTCCCTACTTCGTTTTATGACTAAATCGCATAATGACATAATAACAAAATGCCTACTTTTTAAAAGTTACAGTTTTCGAGATAAATATACAAGAGAAGCAAACCTCACCACCACGCGCCACAAAAAATGTGTAACTTTTTAACCGTGTAAGCTTTGAAACCACTAAACATTTTTAAGGAAACTATATCTGTCTCACACACTTCCCAAAAACAATACCGTCGCCAATATTAGACTAAGACCACAACAAAATTAGACAAAGACCGTGATATCAACATGCAAATGTTGCCTGCCGTGTGAAATTTTACCCCAAAATAATCAATGAAAACAAGAAAATGTTTGTAAGGCCAACTTTTTTGTTTGTGACTGATTTCGATGAAACTCGGTTTTTGGTACTATTTAACATGAAACAGTAAAGCTATGTTGAAAATATAAAAAAAACAAGGTGGCGGCTAACTTTATCTCGATGGTTACAGTCGACAAAAAAGTACCACTTGGACACGCTATTGGATGCTATTGGCTATTGGTTTGGATTTTGACTGGCTGAGGTTAGGTTTGACTAGCCGAACCTAAAGCACGAACTTAGTTTGGCTTATGACACTCAAACACTGACGTCCATTTATATAATGGACGTCAGTGCACTCAAAAGTTTCCGATGTTTATTTGAATTCTTTCCAATAAATGAGATTGGTCTCGCCCGTGTCAATAGCAAATAGAACAAAGGAATTTGTTTGAGCAGTAGTTTGTGTTTCTTTTGTAAACTGTAGACTGAAAATAATGTTCCTATTTAGTTGTTTTATTCTACCACTTTTACGATTTTTATTCTGTTTCAAGATCTGAAATGCAATATGGATTTGTATTTTATATTTCTTACTCTTTCCTGATATTTTAAGTTTCGCTATATGGGTGTTTTTGATCTGCATTCCAGGATATTTACCGCTACCTTTTTAGGGTTCCGTAGCCTAAATGGCAAAAAACGGAACCCTTATAGATTCGTCATGTCTGTCTGTCTGTCTGTCCGTATGTCACAGCCACTTTATTCCGAAAGTATTAAGACTACACAGTTGAAACTTGGTAGGTTGTATTCTGTTAACCGCTTAACGAATTTAGTACAAAAATAAATAAATAAAAGATTAAGGGGGGCTCCCCATACATGAACTAAAACTGAAAAAAATTTTTTCTTCAAACCAATACGTGTGGGGTGTTTATAGATAGGTCTTTAAAAATAAAATTGAGGTACCTAAGAAAGTCAACCGTTTGAAAGATATACATCGCCAAAGTGGTAAAATGTGTCCCCCCCCCTTAGCTTTTGAAATAAGAGAGTGAAAAATCTAAAAAAATATATATGCTGTAAATCTTAATAAACACTTTCAACGAAAATTGGTTTGAACGAGTATAGTAATTAATTTTTGAGATATAGCACATTTTCCAAAACTGCAAATATAACTTTGTCATTCATACCAACACTGTGAAAAACAAAGTTGTTTTTGCAGACAAAAATGATAGGTGGTATTAAATACGGTATGGTATAAGGTAACTACGGAACCCTACGGCGCATGACCCGACACGCACTTGGCCGGTTTTTAAATATGGGCTGAACCCCAGCTGTAAAAGTATATTAAAAGTATACTTTCAACAATAAGAATTTCGTCAAAAAGAAGAAAACAAACTTATTTAAGAAGATGAATATTAATGGAAAATATTATGACGAAAAAAACTTTGAAAAATACTCATATTATTACGAAAAAAACTTGTTTCCCCTTTATACTCTTTCTCGGTTATATTTTTACATTATTTTTACCTTCAATCAGAATTACATTTCGTAAAGTCGCCTGTTCAACGTAATCCGTTGACTGGCCGTGGCATGCGGGGGCAGTAACTGACGGCGCTCCAAACTCTGAGGGAGTATGGGGTACTTTCCCTCTTCTCCATACACAAAATGGATGGGTGCTTAAAGTTTTACAATAAGTGCTTATATTTCAATGGATTTTGTTTAAAAAGAAGACAACGACGAATTAGCTTTCATAAATGGCAAAATTGACATACTACTACTTGAGAAATAAAATACTTAAGAAACTAAAATCCGATCAAAACGTGAATAAACATGTACGTTAGTTATAAATAAACCTTTTTGACAAATCGAATTGAGAGATTTGTCACCCTACCTAGGTAGGTACTCTTGATTTGTCTCGCTAGGGTGGGAGCAAACGATATATCATCAGAAAACCTACGGTCCTGAAACGGGGTCACCCCGACATTTCATGTGATAATTTACGTTGTATGTTAGTATCGTGGAATGTCAACCCGAGTAGGTACTAATATATTATCCAAACCCTAGAAGGGAAGCCCAAAACTGTTTTCAAAAGAAAGTCCCGTTCTTCCTTCGGTAAGATTAAACGACTGTTTTTTCTGCTTTGTCGCCATGAACACCGAAATTCGAGGTTAATTTTATACTAAGTTACTATTATTAGAGTTATTAGGTATCTATCATTGATATTGACTTTCAAAATGCTATGAACATTTTTACACTCATATCTTATTCGTGCCGCCTCTCCATTTTCTGACGTTTTAATCATACACACAGTCACTAAAATGCCAACACACTATTTCAAGCTATGTCAATTCTTTTTGTAAGCAGCCAGACCAACCGTAGGCGCCAACAGAGTTCACCAGACAATAAAATTATCACGCTCGCGATCATACGTTTAAAAAATATATAGCATACCTACTGAGCTGACAATAGATTGGAGAAAATTGGCTTAGAGAAAACCAAGCCAGCACGTATTCGTAAGTCTATTTAATCCCACACATTTTGTTCATCGGAAAGTAACATCTGACGGCCGGATGGGATCTTGGACTATTGCAACTATACAAAGGACTGGCAGAACCATTATCAAACTAAGGTCTCTGTCACTTGCAAGACAATGGTTGGACAGTAGTATCTGAGAAATGGATCCCAATCGAACTAATTGTGTTTTGGATCACCCCACTATATGTAAATGAAATGTATGAAAATAAGCTAACTATAGCAAACGTTAATAAAAAAACGTGTGAAAAAACCGGCCAAGTGCGAGTCGGACTCGCGCACGAAGGGTTCCGTACCAAAAAACGGCAAAAAATTACGTTTGTTGTATGGGAGCCCCCCTTTAATATTAATTTTATTCTGTTTTTAGTATTTGTTGTTAGAGCGGCAACAAAAATACATCATCAGTGTGAAAATTTCAACTGTCTAGCTGTTGTTGTTATTAACATTGAGCAAAAAACGGCAAAAAAATCACGTTTGTTGTATGAGAGCCCCCCTTAAATATTAATTTTATTCTGTTTTTAGTATTTGTTGCAAAGACTTCTATGATGTATTCCAGAAATACATCATCTGTGAAAATTTCAACTTTCTAGCTATCATGGTTCATGAGATACAGCCTGGTGACAGACAGACAGACAGACGGACAGCGGAGTCTTAGTAATAGGATCCCGTTTTTACCCTTTGGGTACGGAACCCTAAAAATGACCTTCTGATGACTTGTTGAAAGCGACTGCACTGAATAACACCTAAGCCAAAATCAAAGTCAAAATGGCTTTATTCAAATAAACTTAATAATTAAGCACTTTTGAATCTTCTATATTTTCTTACCACTCATTCCAGACTTTTTTAACTGACAAGAAGAACGGCCGCAAGAAACTTATAAGCTTAGGGCAACGGGCGGGCGGGCTTCCGTACCGAAACGCGGGCTTCCGTCCGAAGGCCCGCGTTGCGGACGGAAGCCCGGTTAGGGTTTCCTAAGAAAGCGGTGCCGTCACATAGCGGCCGTAATTTTACGAACGTAAAAAGACTATTTGACTTTATGGTGTCCAGCACCGCTCTCTAGGAAACCGCGCCGTATTGTTTACATAGACAACGTTCTACGCCGCTAAATTACGGCCGTAATATGACGGCGCCGTCATCCTAGGAAATAATAGCTTAAGGAAATAAGTAACGATATTTATAAATTTAAATATATCGTTACTAAATACATACTTATGTATAAAGTTCATTTTACTGCAGCAGCTTTACGTACCTACAAGGACTCTATTGGTTGTTCGGATTGCGTCAATATAGTAAATCATATTGACACATTCAGCGTTGCTTCACGAGAATACAGCGAAATCCGAGTTAGCTGTGGCTGCGGAACATGGCGCGCTGACACGGACTGACGTTTACGTGTGTGACATGTTTATATACATTGATGAGATTAAATTAATAGTGAGAGTGAAAACAAGTTTCAGAGCAAACCTTAGAATAAATTTATGGGATTGACATTCCTAAAACAACAAAACGATCATAGGTATACGAGGAAATGAGGATGAGAAGATAAATGAAACGTTTATGTGTTTTCATTGTTATTATCATGTTTCGCACGTCGATTCGATTCGATAATAAGACAATCTTAGCACTTGAAAACAATATAAGTACTTAATTTTTTTATTGTAACAAAATAAAAAATATGTTGTTTTAAGAGGTTTTTCTTTTTTTTTAATCTTTTTTATTTTCAACTTTTTAGAGGTAGGTTTGTTAGCCTGTAAATATTTTTTAACTTTATATAATACTAGCTTTTGCCCGCGATTTCGTCCGCGTGGACATTCGGAAAATCGCTATGGAACCATTGACCGAGATAAAAAGTATCCATGTTTCCACAGGCTATAACTATCTGTGTGCTATTCCAAATCTGTTCAGCTAGTTTTACGTGATTGAGTAACAAATATCCAAACATTAAACTTTCACGTTTATAATATTATTGGTTACCGTTCCCGTTCTCGTTCTCATTCCTGTTCCTGTTCCCGTATTATATTCCATAAAAAATTTGAACCCTCGTTTCCGTCCTTAAGGTGTTAAATAATGTCCACCGTGTCGTGTTGGACCCTAAAATAAATGCCATTTTCGCAATAAACATCATCCCATAAAACCTCAATATCGACGTCCATAAGTATCGATTTGTTTGCTTACTTGTTTTTAAACGTACTCATATGAAGTTTCAAGTCGAAAGTCTATTATATCATTTTTCCATACAAAATATGAATCCCATTTCACTCCTTTCATCATCATCATCATATCAGCCGCACGACACCCACTGCTGGGTATAGGCCTCCCCCAAGGATTTCCACGATGATCGGTCCTGCGCTTCCCACATCCAGTGGCTTCCGGCAACCTTCACCAGATCGTCGGTCCACCTTGTCGGGGGCCTACCCACGGAGCGTCGTTCGGTGCGCGGTCGCCATTCAAGAACCTTTCCGCCCCAACGGCCATCGGTTCTTCTTGCTATGTGTCCAGCCCACTGCCACTTTAGCTGAGCAATCCTTCGAGCAATGTCGGTTACTTTAGTTCGCCTGCGGATCTCCTCATTTCTGATTCGATCACGCAGGGAAACGCCGAGCATGGCTCTCTCCATTGCACGCTGGGTGACCTTGAGCCTCCTTATGAGACCCATAGTTAGCGACCACGTTTCACTGCCGTAAGTCATCACTGGCAACACACACTGGTCATAGACTTTCGTCTTGAGACACTGAGGTAAATCGGACACGAAGATTTTTCGGAGCTTCCCGAATGCTGCCCATCCGAGTTGGATTCGACGAGAGATCTCCTTCTCAAAGTTGGACCTACCTAACTGGACTGCCTGTTCTAGGTATACATAATGGTCAACAACAAGTGTAGTGTTCCCAACATGAACTGGAGCGGGCACAACATGGGCATTCGACATGATTTTCGTCTTATCCATGTTCATTTTAAGACCCACTCTTTGGGAAGCACTACGGAGATCTTCGAGCATTGTGTTCAGGTCCTCCAAGGTCTCAGCCATAAGAACTATATCATCGGTAAAACGAAGGTGTGTTAGGTACTGACCATTAATGTTGATGCCGAGTCCTTTCCAGTCTAAGAGTTTAAATATATCCTCCAACGCAGCTGTGAACAGTTTCGGAGAAATAACATCTCCCTGTCTCACACCTCGCTGCAGTTGGATAGGATTTGTTCTCTGGTTCTGTACTCGGACCGACATGGTGGCATTTTTGTATAAATACCTCAACACCTCGATATACCTGTAGTCCACTTGGCACCTTTGGAGAGACTGCAGCACTGCCCAGGTTTCAATCGAATCAAAGGCTTTCTCATAATCCACGAACGCCAAGCAAAGTGGCAGATTATACTCCTCGGTCTTCTGTATGACCTGCTGCAGCGTATGGATGTGGTCTATGGTGCTAAAGCCTTTTCGGAACCCGGCTTGTTCGGGAAGTTGGAAGTCGTCGAACTTGCGAGCGAGACGGTTCGTAAGGACTCTCGAAAACAGCTTATAGACATGACTCAGAAGCGAGATGGGTCTATAGTTCTTTAAGAGGGACTTGTCACTCTTTTTAAAGAACAAAATCACCTCACTTATGTTCCATGTCTTCGGCGTTCTGCCCTCGACGATGACGGAATTGAAAAGCTTCTGGAGGACTTTAAGTATCGGCTTACCGCCCGCTCTCAGAAGTTCTGTAGTGATTCCGTCGTCACCCGCCGCCTTGTTGTTTTTCAGCTGTTTGAGAGCCATACTAATCACGTACATGCTGACGTCCGGGATATCTTGGGTATAGTGTCGGGTAAGCTTGGCTCTGGGGTCTTTAGCCTTGCTTTCAACAGGTGTCTGCGTGGAATATAACTGCCCATAGAAACTCTCGATCTCCCTCAGGATTTCAGGCTTCGCTGAGATGATGCGTCCGTCGTCTGTTTTCAGCTTCGTCATCTGGCTTTGCCCAATAGACAGATCTCTCGCGAACACTTTGGAGCCTTTGTTCCGCTCGATGGCCTCTTTAATACGATTCGTATTAAATTGGCGAAGGTCGCTCGTCAAAGACTTAGATATCTGTCTATTAAGCTGCCGATAACGATTAGCATCTACTGAACTCTGGAGCCTCATTTCACGTCTCTGATCCATGAGTAGGAGTGTGTGGTCGGAGAGTTTCTTTAGCTTGGGACGGCGGGTCTTGAAGAACTTGGACCCTACCGTACGGACAGTATTCACTACCATATTGTTTAGATCGTCCACATCTATGCTGTTCTCAAGGGCTTCGAAACGGTTTTGAAGTTCGAGTTGAAAGCTCTCGGGGTTTTGAATATGGGCCGGCAATGGTCGGAGTGTTGATTTTATCAGTCGAGATCTTTCCAGCTTTATGTTGATATTCAATGTGCCACGTACCAATCGGTGATCGCTCCCCGTCTTAACGGCGTTGATCACAGTGACATCATTGAATATTTGCTTTTTCGTCGACATGATAAAATCTATCTCATTTCTGACTGTACCGTCCGGACTGACCCCAGTCCACTTCCGGCTTTCCGGCTTTCTGAAGAATGAGTTCATCATAAAGAGGTTCTCCTTCTCCATAAAGTCGGCTAGCATCTGGCCTCTGTCATTCCGTTGCCCAACTCCAAATTGCCCCACTCTCAGCTCATCACCGCATCGTTACCCCATCTACCACTAAGGGGCTAATTATCAGAAAATCACAAAATACGTGTTTGCTTTTAAAAGTTGTTAGTTTTTAAAAGTACTCCTACGAAGTTTCAGGTCAAAATGTCTCTTTTATAATTATTTTTTCATACAAAACATGAACCCCATTTTACCCTTTTAGGGGTTGAGATACAGCTACTATATAGGACTTAAAAGTAAATGCCATTTTCGCAATCAACATCCCATAAAACCTCAATAACGACATCCATATCAAGTTTGGGCTTTTTACCCCATTTATCCCTTACACCCCCTCAAAAATTTACGAAATACATGTTTGATCATTTGTTTATAGAAGTACTCCTACGAAGTTTCAAGTCGTAATGTCTATTTTTTTCCATAAAAAGTTTGAACCCCTTTAGGGGTCTACCACTCTTGAGGTATGTCCTTTTAAACAAAAAAGGAAAGAAGTTATGCCTGAAAAACTTGTGCTATATATATTATAGCACAAGTTTTTTAGGCATAACTTCTTTGTTATCTAAATAAATTATATTTTTCAGAGTTATGAAAAAACTGCTAAATAGATCTCTGTAAATTTTCTATGGGACCACACCTGAACTAGGTCCTTTTACATAAAAAAAGAATTATTAGAATCGATTTACAACTGGCGAAGTTATGGTAAAATATACATAAAAAAAACCGTCGACTTTAAAATCTCCTCCTCTTTTGAAGTCGGTTAAAAATAAAAGTAATTTTTCTTGAACAAAATTTTAAAGCAACGCAACAGATTTTTCTTGTAAGATTTTAAAGGAATGCCAAAATCCTATTATCGGCCTTTCCGACATCGTGCGGGAACTCTATTGTCCGATAAAGCTCCTCCGGAATTTGTACAAATCTCCTCACTAAGGCAGCTGTCCCGCTGTCGGCGATAAAGCGACTTGTTATTACCATTTTCACACTGTCCTGTGTCAATGAAAGAGACGTATATTAAAAGCAAGAACTTTCTGTCAAAAAGTACTAGTTTGTTGTAGAGATCAAAGTTAACCGAGACAAAACTAGCTTGACGGCGTTTGTTTGGTGATAAGATCACCATCGTCATGCATGACATGAGAGACTCTTGCTTGGTACTCGTACTTACCTATACAGGGCTATTTGTAAAAAAACCAAAAACGTCGCAGGAGTAGATTACCAACATAAACAACAACACTTTTCCGAAAACTGGTAAAAACAACGACTTTTCATACAAAACTCGAGCAGCTTTTCGGATATTTCTATGGAATGTCGAATATTTTATGTCTGTTTTCGGAAATATGTTAAATGAATGTAGTTGTTTGTGATGTTAGTAATCTACTCCTGCGGGGTTGATGGGGTTTTACGAATATACGCAATAGAGGTAGAGTGTCTAGGCAGTAATTTTATGTTGTTGTTTGTAATGGCTTAGGTACCGTACTCGCGATACAACTATAACCGAACTCATCACTCGTTGTTTCTTGAACGTCACGCTAACTCGCTTCCCTTCCCGCTAGTCGCTAGCGCCTACAAGTGGGACAAGAGCCTGGGAAATCTCGCTGTAACTTAGCTCATTTTATTCGCAACGAACTTAGCCGATATGAACGAAGTTTCGACACATTGGCTAAAACTCACGCGATGCTTCGTAAAAGGTATCTTCACATCTTCATCGGCTTTTGTTTATCCATCCAGAATACTTCAATCAGTACAACACTCAATATCATAATCGAACGGGAGTCGTTAACAATCCCCAATGTGATCAAACGTGTTGATTAATTTTGCAAAATTAAGACCTACTACTTAAGTTACCCTGAGCGAAAGTGGCGCCGCGGTGAGTTTTATTTAATATTATAATTCTAATAAACAATTTTAATAATGTTTACGAGGAATTTTTAGGGCCCACACCACAGTCTAGTATTTTTAGACGGTATCATTACATTCCCTCGTAGCCACTGCTAGAAGTAGATAGCAAAACTGCTAAAAGTGGCCGTTTTTGACACATTTGCTATCTACTTGTACGAATGACTATTTATCGTGTTAAATCAACTGTTTTGGTATATTCAATATGTTAAGTGTAAATCAGTAAATACTTAGATAGGAAGTGTAGGATAGAGATAGGAAGAGGAGCCTACAGAAGTGGTATCCACACCTGATATCCAGAAATGGATGAAAATCATTTAACAGTCCCAAATAGATGTGCATGTTCTAAACTCATGATAAGGTAAATTGAATTAGACTCAAAATAAGAATTTTACCCATAGGATATATTATCTACTATGCAATACCAGTCCTTCTAGCAAACATATATAATACAGGCCCATTTTCCAAGAAAAACATGATCTTTCACAGCAACTCAAGACCTCAAACTCTTCAATCTTTAAACCTGTCACGCGTTCAATTGCATTGTGTTGTGTTGATGTTTCCAACAAACTGGATCACATTCGGTTGGTCCAGTTCTAGCAAACCAAATGTTATAATCAGCACCATCATCGCCGAGAAATAGGTACATCTGAAGCAGAACTGACGACTATAAGCACAGAAAAAGAATCCTTGTTCTGTGATTAAAAGCGTAAGTTGTGAATATGAACTGAGAGCGGCTTATCGGTTTTATGTTTATAGGCAATACGATTGGGTGAAGGCTCTTATATGGGTAATAAAAGGTACCTACCCGGAAAAGACGTCATCGAATTAAACCAATTCTGGGAAATGGTTGTTTTATATGTCAAATTCCGTAGCCTGAAGTTACCAGCTTGCTTTCTACTTGAATTACGTGCATAGTTCAGATCTCTACACTAACCGCCTGCCCATGCAAAGATGCGAAGCGGCAACCGGCGAAGCGACTATACAGCAAATTATATTTTCCACTCCTCATGCTCAAAAAACCCGTCATTATAGACCTGGGATAAGTCTCTTATATAAAAGTGAAAGGGTGACTGACGGACTTAAAATTTTGTACGTAGATACTTTATACAATGTAAGTGGATACTAAGAAAGGACTTTTGGAAATTCCACCCCTAAAGAGGTTAAATGGGGGTAAAAAATGTATGGAAAAATATTAATAGACATTTCAACTTGAAACTTCGGAAAAGTACTTCTAAAAACAAATAAGCAAACACGTGTTTTGTGGTTTTCTGAACCTTAGAGGGTAAATGAGGTAAAGAAACCTAAAATCGATACTGAAGTTTTATGGATTGTTGATTGCGAAAATGGCATTTATATTGATGGTGACATGATTCAACCCCTAAAAGGGTAAAATGGGGATTAAAACTTTGGAAAGAGAAAAATATTAAAAAGACGTCATGTTGACTTGAAACCTCGTAGGAGTACATTTAAAAACAAATAAGCAAACAAGTATTTCTTGGTTTTCTGAAACTCAACCCCTTAAGGGATAACTGGGTAAATGAACCGCAAAAATGGATACGGATGTTGTTATTGAGGTTTTATGGGATATTGATTGCAAAAGTGGCATTTAGGTCCGACATGGTGGCTATGATTCAACCCCTGATGGGGTGAAATGGAAAATTGTGTATGGAAGAATTCCATTATATTTAATGGAATTCTTCCATACACAATTTTCCACTTAAAACTTCGTAGTAGTACCTCTAAAAACTAAGTAAACACGTAGGTATTTCGTGATTTTCCAAAAATTAACCCTTTAGAGGGTAAATGGGGTAAATGAACCTAAAAATCGATATGGATGGCGTTTTGAGGCTTTATGGGATGTTGATTGCGAAAATGACATTTATTTTGAAGTACAATGTGGTGGACATGATTCAACTCCTAAACGGCTCAAAATGCGGTCCAAATTTTGTATGGAATATACGGGTACGGGTACAGGAACGGGGCAAGAACGGGTACAAAGCAAATAGCCTGGATTAAAACATACGATACTTTTATACCGGTCAAAAGTCCCCAAGGTATTTTCCAAATGTCCACGCGGACGAAGTCGCGGGCGAAAGCTAGTAGCATATATAAGTATGCCTATAAGGGAAAGAGTTTTATTTTTATTTTTGACTGTTACCAACTAGCCTACAAAAACGAAAGTCTTAATTCATAGCACAGACCAATAACAAAGTAGTGATTCATAGGTATTTAAGGCGGTGATACCACTAAAAGTGACGCTCTCAGAGGTTTTTATTTAATAAGTTGTTAATGGAAAATTATTTTAATAAAATTTTACGTGGAATTTTTGGGGCCATTGGTCTATTTGGTATCATGGTATTTTTAGAAGTTATCACTACCGGGTGTAACAAGACCCTCAACGAAGCCGAGGTCTACGTATTCGGCCCATCATCAGCACCATTTCTGTTCAAAATTATTGCTGGGAAATGATTTTAATGTTTGGTGTTAAAAAAGCATTGTATTTGTTACCGGCAATGTGTATAATCCGGCATTGTATACAATGCCTAGGAATTGTATACAATGCCTGAAACGATCAGGCAATGTATGAAATATTATTCATTTTATACTTTGCCTAGGTATTGTATACAATGCCTGCTGGTCCACCGGCAATGTGTAAAATAAGTATATTTCTGTTGTCTGTTATAAAAAAATATATAAAAAATCTAACCTATACGCGGGACCTACAGAAGTGAAGCAGGTTCGATTCCCAACTCAATATATTTCTGTTGTCTGTTATAAAAAATAACCTCGAAATTTTAGGCTCACGCGCTCCGCTACGCTTCGCGGTCGCCTTAAATTTCTAACCTATACGCGGGACCTACAGGAGTAAAGCAGGTTCGATTCCAAACTCAATGAGCCCCTCGAGCCCTCCCTCGAGCCCCTCCTCTAGCCCCCCTCGAGACCCCTCGAGCCCCCCTCAAGCCCCCTGAGCCCCCCCTCGAGCTTTCCCCGAGCCCCCTTCAAGCCACCCTTGAACTTATTCTCGAAAATCTTTTTATTATCTTTTACATTGCCGGTGGACCAGCAGGAGCAGGCATTCTATACAATGCCTAGTCATTGTATACACTGCCTAGGTAATGTGTGAAATAGATAACAATATTCATTCTATTTCATACATTGCCTAAAAGGGCCAGGCATTGTATAGAATGCCTGCATTTCATATATTGCCGGTGACATATACAATGCCTAGGCATTGTATACAATGCCGGATTATACACATTGCCGGTAACATATACACTGCGGTGAATACAGTTTGAGGTCATCGCCATTTCTTGACTCTTGATTTCTGAAAAAGTGTGAACCACTGAACCAATTTTGATGAGTTTTGGTACATAGAGATTGCACGAGACACGTATTAATAGCAAATGTCAACAAAAAGGTATTTTGGAAACGACTTACTGATTTTATGCAAATTTCTAGTTGGTTGGGGATCAGCTGAGAAAAAAATAGATATTTGGAATAGTTGCATTATCGCTCGCACGACTCTATCGAGTGACTCAATCTATCAAACTTTCGTCCTTGCTGTCAATATACAGGGTGGAGAAAAAAATAGATATTTGGAATAGTTGCATTATCGCTCGCACGACTCTATCGAGTGACTCAATCTATCAAACTTTCGTCCTTGCTGTCAATATACAGGGTGGAGAAAAAAATAGATATTTGGAATAGTTGCATTATCGCTCGCACGACTCTATCGAGTGACTCAATCTATCAAACTTTCGTCCTTGCTGTCAATATACAGGGTGGAAATAAAAGATGGCAGTTAGAAGGAAAGTACTGATGATGGCAAATTTTACTGAAAGGAAACATTCCTTTATTTTTTAAAAGAAGTAAAACTGCATTCAATGATTTTTGATTAATCACTTGTTTCAGCCAGGAATCGAACGACTAAAATCTGATATAATAACATCCTGTAATTTTATGACACCAATCGATAGGTGTCTTAAATTGAAGGTAGACCCAAAAAAAGATAAAAAATAGTTTAGTTCAAAGTTTTTATTATGCGTAGTAGGTACGTATTTTATTATATTTCTTAAGTCTGCCATTAATTTAAGATACTAACGGCCAAATACTCAAACGAATCACCTTAAATTCATTGTCAAAAAAAACTGACATTATTTGACAGAAACTCTATGACAAAGACTTGAGTATTCGGTCGTATTTTATTTAGAAGAAATTGACCTTTATCATTGACCATATCGAATAGTGTCATAATCATAAAATATAGTATGTTTTTTTCGGTTGGTGCCCGTTCGATTCCCGGTAGAAGCGATTTATAAAATAATTTCAATATTTAGGGTACTTACCCTCCAACTACCGTCTTTTATTTCCACCCTGTATATACCTACGACTTCAGCAACCTGCTTCAGTATCATGATAATATCCACACGTATTTCACTCTCGATTTCCAAGTCTGGGAATCCACGGGGAGGGAGAGGGGGGGTTGTACCCTTGACCTGCTATCTGGGGCTCCCCACATTAAGTAGGTACAATCAAAAGCGGAGGCACGTTCCGTTTGACAAGTTCTTACGCAAATCGTCTGGTAGAGGGCAGTTTTTTAACTACTTATTACATCTTTGAAGCTGGTTATCTCATAAATTATTTTTATATGCATAATACAATAGAAATTATTCAAAATTGCGCCAAAAACAAATAAAGGGCACACGGGAAGAAGGAGCTCTACGGCATAAATTTAGCAAATATTGAGAAAATGGCTGTTTAAAGTTGAATGGTTTATTTTTACTAAGGCAATTTAACGAGAAATGGGCTTCTTTTAGTTTGTTATGAATATGTAATGGTCAAAGTCAAATAAGCTTTATTCGAGTCCGTTACGCCAGCAAGAAAGTAGCTTCTAGAGGGAACCGAGTTTGATGAATAATTTGTGCGCAATTCGGTGTAAATGTGCGCCAAATAAAAAAATTGTGGGCCTTATAGTTTTGGAATAAAACGGGAAAAACGAATTCTGCTGGGGTAACGGTACTCCAGCAGGAAGATTCTAAATTAATGATCGGAGAGAAATAAAAGATATATGGGCGGGTAGCTTGATACTAGCAAGAAATGTGCGCCAAATATATAATTTGTGGGCCTTATAGTTTTGGAGATATTTGATTTCCTGCTGGCGTAACGTTTTGCCGGATCCCAGATCTCGGAAACTACTAAATGTACGATCTTACAGTAAACATATATAAGTAGCCCCTAATTTGTGCGATAGAAAACATTTCAAAAATATTCACAAATTTTGAAGTAATCGGGCATTTACTGAAAACTGAAAAAAAATTCTAGCGCATAAACTACCACATAAATAAAGAAACCAAAAACGGTGTTCTATTCTTCTTATTATTTCTCATTCCCATAAAAAATTTGAAAACCGCACATTTACACGTTTTTGAATAATACCCACATGAAGGTGAGACCGACCATGTCATGACTTTGACGGTCAGCAGGATAAAAATATCAGAGATTATTTAGATCCTGGCCCAATAAATAATCTGTGCGGTTACTGAAGTACATGCTTTGAAAATTTCAGTTTCAAATTCTTCGTATTAAGGGAAATATCAGTTAAAATCCAAAACAACTGTCAGTATCCCGATTAACCGACCAAATTCGATAGACCACAAAAAAGCGACGCGTTCATACATATTGATGACCTTCTTTAATGTGTCGTATTATGCAGAAAAATTGTTTGTACAGTCGCGTTCATATCTTCTTATTGGCAAATGTGGGTAAATAGTGTTTTAACATTTAAATAGTTAGTTTGAGCCTGTATTTATACTAATACAATGTGGCGTTGATCTGTTACATTACACCCAGATTATATATTTTGCGGACGACACTCTTCGAACACGTGACTGTGAAACCAGCTAAATTTCTTAGGTTACTAGAAGATCTGTTTACTTAAGAGGATAAAGCCACTTTCATAATTTTATTAAGTGATAATAAACATATATAATTGTTCCCTTATCGCTAGTAATCAATTAAATATCGTTTTCAATCAGATTACAGAGCCTTCATTATTTCTACTTTTTGTCACCATGAGCGCTGCGATCGATTATTATACCTTCGCACCCAGCGAATACAACTTGTATAATGGACGTCAGAGGGCCTAGTACGAGTTGTGTTTCTCACCTCACTTTACGAATAGTATAGAGTGAAAGAGAGGAAATCATGCGAGTGAGTGAACGAGTGAAAGAGAGTTACACCAACTCGTTAAACCAACTCGTACTAGGCCCTCTGTGAAGAGACCTACATCCATGTAGAAGTTGCATGCAAGGGATCACTGTCTATTGTCAATTTAATCGCATTGTAGGTACATCAAGTACCTAGTTAGATATGACAAAAAAAACCGAAATAAAATTACAAAACATCCTTTATTTTTTTTACTAAAATAATGTTAAAATGGTTAAAATTCTTTCAATTCAAGTAAAATGAAATGAAACAGAAATAACTTCATTCGTTATTTAAATAAAAGCACTCACTCAAATCACTTTTTCACTTAAATGTACGTAGACGTGACGTGTACAAACCTGTTTGACAAAAAAGTTAAGGAGGTCATCAATATGTATGAACGCGTCGCTTTTTTGTGGTCTATCGAATTTGGTCGGTTAATCGGAATACTGACAGTTGTTTTGGATTTTAACTGATATTTCCCTTAATACGAAGAATTTGAAGCTGAAATTTTCAAAGCATGTACTTCAGTAACCGCACAGATTATTTATTGGGCCAGGATCTAAATAATCTCTGATATTTTTATCCTGCTGACCGTCAAAGTCATGACATGGTCGGTCTCACCTTCATGTGGGTATTATTCAAAAACGTGTAAATGTGCGGTTTTCAAATTTTTTATGGGAATGAGAAATAATAAGAAGAATAGAACACCGTTTTTGGTTTCTTTATTTATGTGGTAGTTTAGGCGCTAGAATTTTTTTTCTGTTTTCAGAAAATGCCCGATTACTTCAAAATTTGTGAATATTTTTGAAATGTTTTCTACCGCACAAATAGCACAAATTAGGGGCTACTTATATATGTTTATTGTAAGATCGCACATTTAGTAGTTTCCGAGATCTGGGATCCGGCAAAACGTTAGGGTGGGTACCCACTTAGGTTCGCGAACCTCCGCGCTCCGCGAACCTGCACCAAAAAAATTGTTTATGCTGTGCTGCAACAGTGCGCCATAGTGTGTACGTGTGCGAACATGTATGTGAACCTGGTTCACACACGTACACACTATAACCAAACTGAAAATAAAATGTTTGCTAGGGCGCACTGTTGCAGGTTCGCGGAGCGCGGAGGTTCGCGAACCTAAGTGGGGACACACCATTACGCCAGCAGGAAATCAAATATCTCCAAAACTATAAGGCCCACAAATTATATATTTGGCGCACATTTCTTGCTAGTATCAAGCTACCCGCCCATATATCTTTTATTTCTCTCCGATCATTAGTTTAGAATCTTCCTGCTGGAGTACCGTTACCCCAGCAGAATTCGTTTTTCCCGTTTTATTCCAAAACTATAAGGCCCACAATTTTTTTATTTGGCGCACATTTACACCGAATTGCGCACAGATTATTCATCAAACTCGCTTCCCTCTAGAAGCTACTTTCTTGCTGGCGTAACGGACTCGCTTTATTCAAATAAACTTAATTATTAAGTACTTTTGAATCGTCTATATTTTCCTACCACCCGTTCCAGACTTTTTTAGCTGACAAGAAGAACGGGCGCAAGAAACTTATCAGCTGTAACAGCCGTAGGTAAAGATATTTACAAACTTTTATATTCGTTACCAGATAATTACAACCGGGTGACAGGATTATTGGCAACAACATAGACTTATTATATTACTTCAATAATCGACCCTACCCTAGTTTGTTTTGAGTATGTCAATGCCATAGAAAATTACTAAATAAAGGTTTTATTACTTACCTACTTAATTTTGACAGAGACGATTTAACGAGGAATGGGCCTCAGTTTGTATTGAATATGTCATTTGAAAGACCCTTTCAAATTTTAGTATACTACACATTGACCTAAAAAAAAATTTTTCATGTCAGTGATACTACATCTATGCTTTCAAAAACTATCGAATGCAATTGTTTTGATCAAAAATGTCGATGAGCCCCTTCTTCCCGTGTGCCCTTCAAATGCGAATTCATATTGAACTGATTTTACCTTAGAGTAAGACGGGCTTCTACAGAACGAAGCCTTTGTTGCTCGAAGGATTTTACTCATTAAAACTTGTAAAAAAACTCATATTATTTTATTATTAGCGAACCGCCCTCGCTTCGCTTCGGTTTCTTCCTTTTTATTGCCAATTGTGACCTTCCAACAACACCCAAAAAGAAAACAAATATGTAAAAGACTAACTTTATGTACGTACATGAAATGCTTATGGTAGGTAAAGACCGCATTTAATTTGATATGCATTAATACTATATCCGTCTAAACGCCTTTCCAATTACTTACCACATTATTTGTGACCATTTAAAATGGCTCTACCTAATAAACATATGCTATCGCGGACTTTTTCGTAGACCTAAGAGAAACAATTATATCATAAATTATTTTGTTTTAGCTCAAAAGGTTTATGCCATAGACATAGAAAAATGTTGCTGCGCGTTTACGCAGTTTTCGATGCAAGCTCCCAGTCAGCTTAATTTTTGCCGAAATCTTCAACAATTTTCATATATAGCTACCAATTTGCATAAAACCTCAACTTATTATACACTTGAATTTTTCTCTATCAATTGGTAAAACCGCATCAAAATCCGTTCAGTAGTTTTTTGAGTTTATCGCAAAAGGACAGACAGAAGGACAGACAGACAGATGCGGTGAGGGTCTTTATTTTTTACACGACTGCCCAAAAAGGAGTGTATATGTGTTAAGGGTTCATGTATGTCTGTGGGTATGTGAGTTTCTTTATTCCACCGTAACTTCTAAATGGCTCAACAGATTTGGATGTATATAGGGTATCGTTAGAATCCTTACATCATTCCGAGTGACACTGGCTATATTTTTTTTGAAAAAAGTCACTATCGAGACTGTATGACGCCATTTTCAAATGTGAAAAAAAAATTTTTTCCTCAATTATTACAATATGGGCATCAAAGGAAAGGCCTTAATGAGCACATTTCAAAACTTTATAATTTGTCACTAAACTGTGTGAAATAAAAATAAATTAATTAAAAAAAAAACACGACGAAAATTGTTCCACAAAACCGTCCCCCGACTGCAATGACACTTGTTATTTAACTTTTTAGTTCGTTTTTGGCAGGGCAGTCGTGTTTTTAATATTATTTATTTTTATAGTATGTAGTGATATTATGTTATTATGGGAGCACGTATGCCGTCTGAGTGATACTGAACTCTTAAAAATATAATTATACTCTTAGAATTTACAATTTGTACTTTTTTACACTGTAAATAGGTACAATCAAAGATATTCGATTTTTTTAAAGGTACAATCCAATTAATTTGACAATAATTCGCTGCAACTTCATTCGAGCTAAAATGAATGGCAAAAAGTAAATCCTACTTCCTACTAATATTATAAATGTGAAAGTTTGTGGATGTTTGTTCCTCAATCACGCAAAAACTACTGAACGGATTTGGTTAAAATTTGGCACACAGATAGAAGATAGCCTAGATTAAAACATAGAATACTTTTATCCCGATTTTCCCACGGTAACGGGAACCACGCGGATGAAACCGCGGGCGGCCGCTAGTTTTACATAAGTCGTTTTGTACCACGAGCGCTGTGATTACATACTATCCACTTCAGTTGTACATTGTCAATTTAATTGCATTATTTGTATAATATTTAATAGAGTTATGTCTTTAAAAAACATAAAATTAAAAAAATAAAAATTGTTTAAAAAAACAAAAAACCGACTTCAAAAAACCTACCTCTAAAAAGCAAGAAATAATATTCGTAATAATAAAACACGTCTATTGAAGTCGGGTGGGGCTGGAGTACAAATCCCTTTTTTTTATTCTAAAAGCCCCACCCGACTTCAATAGACGTGTTTTATTATTACGAATATTATTTCTTGCTTTTTAGAGGTAGGTTTTTTGAAGTCGGTTTTTTTTTTTAATAGTACTATACTGACGCGGTCAATAATTACTGCATTGCTGGCAGCGCGATGATGATGGCCGATAGCGTAGCTTAACGCAGGTCCAGGCCGTCACAGCGCGGTCAGCGTTGCAGCCCTTGATGGCCAAGCTGGAATAAAGGCCGAGACCGGAGGTCGAGGCTTTTATAGCGCGGACAGCAAGGGCAGCAATGATGACCAAGCTTGAAGGCCGAGACCGTAGTTGCATATATGTGCTTTACTCAATATATATATAGTGCTTTACTCAAAAATGTCAAATAAGTAAAAGATGACAAAAATGTCAAAAATTACCAAAAATACCAAAATGACCATTTTTTACATTTTGTCATTATTTACTTTTGATTTTTGTAACTTTTTTGACATTTTTGACATTTTTGACATTTTTGACAATTTGACATTTTGACATTATTGACATTTTTGAGCAAAGCACTATACAAGACTTGGTCCAAAATTACAAAAATGTTAAAAATGATTAAAATGACAAAAAAAGGATAAAAAGTCAAAAAAGTCAAAAAGTCAAAAATGTCAAAAAGGAAAAATAGTAAAAAAGTTAAAAAAAAAGTACAAAAACATCATTTTCAACAATATAACACCCGCGCAAATAAAGAATGGGATTGAAAATGGCGGCTCACGGCGTTTAATGTGTGAGCGAGAAGTGAATATGAACGCGCCACTTTTAATCCCATTCTTTATCTGCGCGGGTTGTACAATGTACTTTTTTCACCTAACTATGTTTGAAACAAAACTCGACAATAATGGATTCTCAAAGGAAATTGCTGGTGGCTAAAACTCGACAATAATGAAATCCCATACAACTTTGTTGCGTCACCATCGGAGAAGCGCGGCAACCTTGACTTTGTTCAAGGAAGGTTGTCAAAATAATGATCATATTACAAGCATTTTTGAGTAAACAATTTTTATTTTTTTATTTTTAGTGTATCTAAATTATTTAGGTAGAAATTAAAATCGGCACAGCCAAACGTGAGTTAATCGTGGAGAAACATACATACATGCGGGTCAAACTGAGAACCTCCTTTTTTAAGTCGGTTAAAGAACTACACTAAAGATATCCCTTTTCCAACAAAAAAATAATTATCTTATTCAGTTCATAAACAAAGAAGTTATACGACTGATCATCGAGGTAGTTCACACAAAATCATACTATTTTCGTGCTTTTTTTCAAGGTTACTTGAAAAGTACTGAACTGATTTCAAAGTTTTAAAAAATGGGACCAACTTGGGAGTTTACCTAATGTAATACCGTTTGAATCATTTCAATCGGTCCAGCCGTCTTTGAGTAATCGGTGTACATACAAAAAACAAAAAAAAAAAAAAAAACAAAAAACGGGTTGAATTGAGTACCTCCCTCCTTTTGAAGTCGGTAAAAAGAATCTATAATTTATACATAAGTATGATCATTTCGCAAAAATCTTGTCTGCGCAATAACAAAATCTGAATCCTATAAATTTGAACCCACACGTTTCCCGTTGAACCCCAGCCGGGTACAATCCTAATCGACGATAATCGATTATAATTAATTAATTCCTTTAGTGCAAAATCAAAATGAAATCGCAGCACAAGACTTTTATATCGTTCTTTGTTCTTCTTCCTGCTGCTGTTAAGAATTTAACAAGAATTTTAGAATATGATTTCAATGTTCTTGTTCTTGTTTTGTCTTGTTATGTTCTTGGGCTTTACTAAAATGATATAATTATCATTAGGTGCAACTTTATTAATTAGGGTTCCGTACCCAAAGGGTAAAAACGGGACCATATTACTAAGACTCCGCTGACCGTCTGTCTGTCTGTCACCAGGCTGTATCTCATGAACCGTGATAGCTAGACAGTTGAAAATTTTACAGATGATGTATTTCTGTTGCCGCTATAACAGTAAATACAAAAAAATATAATAAAATATATATTTAAAGGGTGCTCCCATACAACAAACGTGATCTTTTTGCCGTTTTTTGCTCGATATTTATAACGACAACAGGTAAACAGTTGAAATTTTCACAGATGATGTATTTCTTTTGCCGCTATAACAACAAATACTAAAAAAATAATAAAATAAATATTTAAATTGGGCTCCCATACAACAAACGTATATCACGTTTTTGGTACGGAACCCTTCGTGCGCGAGTCCGACTCGCACTTGGCCGGTTTTATTTTTAAAGTGCCGAATGGAATATATTATGCCAGTTGGGTTACGGGGAAGCGGTGTTTTTAACAGAGTCGGATGCGCGGGTCTATTTTAGGCCACCAATGACCTCTGGCCGGGCCCTCAAAACCCCTCTATTTTTAATGTGACATATTAGCACAGAATAGATAATAAGTACTACCGTACAGAAAGGAAACTCTCCGCCCCGCCCCACAATTGATTACCTCACCCCACCGGCGCCCACCGCGCGAGTTCCGTGTGCTCATTCAATAACTCGCACACAGTTGCCCGTGTGCAAAAACGTCACTATGTACAGTACGAGGCATGTATCTTGAAATTTTTTCGACGGAGTAGGGATTAGTTCGCGCATGTAGACCTGCGAGCGACCAATAGCGCGCGCCCATCTCCCACCGCCCGCGCCGCTCACCGCTACGCATGCCCAAAATACGCATTTCGCGCAATCCCCACCCGATTTCAAGATATATGCCTCATACTGTAGTCTGTGTAATAGGTAGTTGAAACGCGACGCTTGCATGGGGTGTGATAGTAGTTTAAATTTCAATATACAAAAAGAAGACTGAAAAGTAAAAAAAAAATGTAGGTAATCGTATAGGTATATCATATGGTATAGGTAAGTAATCGTAATCAGAAATAGGACAATAGATATTACGTGAAAACGCATAAACATGACATTACATAGTAAAAAGAAACTAGAAAACCTCATCAACTTTTGCTATTGAATAGTCTTAAGACGCTGTTGGGTCTGAACTTTTTTCTGAAGAGGGTGTGGGGTAGCCACGCCCATCCCCCCTCTAATGAGAACATCGCGAGTATGGCGCCAATTTGCGCCATGCAGATGTCATGCAGAACCAAAAAATTAGACAAAAGAGGTATCGGACACAGTGTGAAAACATTCAGTAGTGCCTAGGTTCTTACCGTAAAGAAAGTTTTAGTTGTAGGTAATAGAGATGTTGACTTATGAATAAAATAACGAAAAACTAATAAAAATCGTAAACATATCAAACTTTTGGAGTGGCTTGTATACCTCTTGGTTTTATATATTGCGTATTATTTGTTTTATGACCCTTCAAAGTTGGGTGGACAAGTCCATTTAAAAAGTATAAAATTTGTTAAAATGAATAATACATTTAATTAGTCCGTAAAATTTATAGCAAATTTGTCAAAGAAACCATTTTGATAAACACAACATTTAATATAGCTGCCGAACAAATTTTCTACGCGTTGCATACAACGTAGGAAGGCGTGACGTCATAACTTGGTAGCCGTTAGTATGGAGCGTTTTCGGGTGAGTCCAATTATGTGCATTTCAAACTGTGATATCTCAGGCAGTTTTCATTTTAGCGTAATAATTCTTATACATATGTTTCTTTTTTTAGGGGTAATTTATGTAACATAAAATAAAAAAATAGTCAATATGCCTATTTTATAAATAAGTACCTATTTACTTAAACTTATCATTAATTTCGTTAATCAGCTTTTAATTAACAATTAGACTCCGCCCCTATTAGGATTTTTTCTATTAATTAGGTAACAGATCTATAATTTTGATAATTGAATTAATTAAATGATGCTAATAGTTAGATGATTAGATTTATAGTGACAGATTTACTTTACGCGCCTAATTAACGTAACCTAACCTAATGAACTCTTTAAGATTTTTTCCATGGCGGGGGGCTTCGCCCCCCGAGCCCCCCTACCGCCCCCCCGCTTTAGTGTTTACCCTCTATTCATAGCCTTATAGAAACAAATGCGATTGCACTAAAAACTCGCACTCGCACAGAATTTGGGTGTCTGTGTTGCATCCGCGTTTGCATTTACCTTATCCAAACAAACGCTGCTGCACTACAGGCCTCTGTGTTGCAGCCGGGTTTGGACGGACTATTACTGCTCGAAGCCATTTGCAAGATAATGCAGCACAGACTATGGGTGTCTGTGTTGCATCCGCCTTTGTATTAACGCGCTTGGGTCACAGGGATCACGTGAGCCAGCGAGCAGTCAAGCTGATTGGTCCATTTACATAGCCCGCCAATTAGACTCCGCCCCTATTAGGAATTTTTCTATTAATTAGGTAATAGATCTATAATTTTGATAATTGAACGAATTAAATGATGCTAATAGTTAGATGATTAGATTTATAGTGACAGATTTACTATTTTTAGATACTGATGTATTATTCCTGCCCGTGACTTCCTTTTTAGAGCATAGATCGTACGTAATGTACAGACACTTTTTTTACTGTTTGATTATATGTAAGGAATTTTTTTATTTGCCACATTTACATAAAATTTGTAAGTGAGCACATAATAAAAACCACACTTTTAATAAGCGTTTACTGCATAAAATAAACTTTGACAATAATGAGAAAAATTATTGATAAAGTTTTATTTTATTTTATTTTTGAAACCAAAGAGCAAATCATACAATACCTACAATCATGAATAATACAATACTGTCCCTCCTTGTAAACTTGTAAACTGTAGCAAAAATGATCGTAGAAAACATTCTGTGGTAGAAGTAGGAAAATCTTACTAATACTGGTGAAAATAACGAGTTTCAACCTTATTTCGTGGTCTTAAGAGTGTTGTTATCCGCGTTAATGACATAAAATATTTTGTACTTGGTCTGATTAATAAGTCTATGATCTCATATCAAATCTCATATAGAAAATACTAAACACCTAATTACACAAAAATGATCCTAATTTATTGCTTACAGGTAATTCTATATTTACAATAAATATAACAATTATTTTCTAAGTAATAAAAATCTTATTACAATATAAAATATAGCGGACGGGACGTTGACATAAGTTTTATAGACCTCTAGTAGCAATGGCTGGCGTGGGTCTCGCTATTCGATGAATTTCGATGAAACAACTATATACTAAAGAGATTTGTGTGACAGAAACAGTCTATCCATTTATGCTCAGAAAAAATTTAGGTAAGCGCCAATTGCTTAAAATTGATATTTAAAAAGAACTAATAATAATCAAAGAAAATTCTCAAATTACGCCCCGCAGTTGAATGTTTGCGATTTATTGGTATAAAATTCAAAGCTATAAACCTAGTGAAAGTCATATAAAAGTCATTTTACATAAAAAGTAGAGGTAAGTTTGCGATTTATTTTTTATCGAGCGAAGTCTACGATTTTAAAATTTTAAAAAGATAAATTCCTTACTTATATGCTGAAATAACTATGTTATTTTTTTAAAGCCGATAGGACAAGATTCATTAAAAAAAATCGATTTTACAAGTGCTCTGTTGGCATACCAGGGCGCCTTAAGTGTAGCGCATAAACCCTCTTTACCAATGAACCAATTTTGATAAATTTTAATTTTAATAGGTAATTTAATAAAATAGGTATTATAAGTATTAGTTAGGATATCGATAAACGGTTTGTCACATTGTCTGGTTTTCAACTAAATAATGATAAAACGATTAGTATTCACAATTTCGTCTTTATTTAATTGCTATGATTTTTTTTCTATTAGTGGCGTTAGTGTAGCGCATAAACCCTCTTTACCAATGAATCAATTTTGATGAATTTTTATATTAATAGGTAATTTAATAAAATAGGTATTATAAGTATTAGTTAGGATATCGATAAACGGTTTGTCACATTGTCTGGTTTTCAACTAAATTATGATAAAACGATTAGTAGTATGCCATTATGTGAAAGCGGCCTTTCATGAATTCCCAGGCACACCATGATGGGACCAATTTTTCGATTGGACGACGACAGATACAAAGTAATTACTGCGATGACTGTGCATTTGATTTTTTTATGCCGCATCAGCGATCGTCGTTATGTAAAACATAAAAGATAATAAGAAAAATTGTATCAATTATTTGTCACATAAGTATAAAGGTGTTTGGTAATACCTGGTGGCTCCACTTCTTAAATCCATCCTTGGGTCCTAAGAACCAATTCTACCAAAGAAAATCTCTGGTTCACAAAATGCCTTATTTTTCACCCTACAGAGACGAGAACAAACGGATAGCCGGACAGCGGGACATACGAAATGGACAGTCGGCCAAGGAGCTCATTTTCAATCTATCGCATATTGGGACCAGACCACATTGATAAGATAGCCATTAGTTTGGTGTTATCAAATATTGTCGTCTGGGTTGCGCAGTAGGAAGCTTCTGGAAGATGTGCCACCCTGAACATAATAATATGGCCTCCCATACAATGATCTCCAATCGCAAAAAATAATCGATCGAATATTGATATAAATATTGAACAGGGTCGTAGATGGCATCATTACAAACATGTTAGACATCGGCTTAATTAGTTTTCAGGAAGCACGCCGCGGCTAGGGTAGAAACATAGAGACTTTTTTTCCAAAAAATAATCGACTACATCAATATGTAGTCGATTATTGCCTGCCTCACCTGCCTCACCACCTGAATGTCATTACATGCCAATGCATGTAATGACATTCAGGTGGTGAGGCAGGTCCCAGGCGTATATAAAACCACAGTCTTGCGTCGCTTTCAGGAAGCGTCTAGGAGGTCAGGCCAGGTAAGTACATTTCACAATGCTCTCGTGATCCTTGTTCATTATTCGATCGATATGAAAACACAAAAAATAGTTAAGGTAATGATGCCACCCATGACCCTGTTCACCATTTATATAAATATGCGATCGATATTTTTTTAGCGATGGGTGACCATGTTCAGGGTGGCATATCTCCCAGAAGCTTCCTACTTCGCAACCCAGAGGATGATATTTGATATAACACCAAGCTAATGGCTATCTTGCGAATTTACTCTGATGCTAATATGCGATAGATCGAAAATGACCCTGGGGCCGTACCGGCTAACGAATCGATTATCGAAAAGTCTGTCGGGTTTCAAATTAAAACAGATAAATCGAGCCCCAATTGGGCCAAACTGGCGAACCTTAATTCATGATGTCACACGAACATCGATATCTTCCAAATTACGTCAACAGAAAGTACAAGCCGAAATTCCTTACTTTGATTTTTCTGTTTTAAGTTGAAACTCGGTAGACTTTTCGATAATCGATGCGTTAGCCGGTACGGTCCCTGGTTGGCCGACGGTCCAAAAGCGTTTTCCCAAGCTGAAGCAGAGAAGCTTCGCTCGCACTTCGAGCTCGCTCGGTCAATCATAATCCCGAATATGATCCCGAATATGATCCCGATATACAGTAGGTATTCGGGATATTATCAAACATTCTGTATACTTACATAGAAAAATTAAGATTGTTAATTATATTTTGCACATCCTAAATCTTAGTATGATTTTGAATCATAAAATTAACACTTATCTCAATAATATGTTACATTGTTTTAAGACAACATCTGCTACAAATAAGTTTAAACGTTACTTATTATAAGTAGGTACATACAATCTTGTTTTTCTAGAACTCCAGGTTATAATTGGGGATTTGAAAACACCACTTGAGCAAAATATTACGATAATTAAAAAAATAATTTGTTTTGTTTCGAAATATTGTAAGTAGCTTATTATTTTTTATTGAAGTAGGTACTTTATTTTGATAAAAGCTTTTTAGGAAAAGAGGCTTATGCATATTATAAGTAGGTACAATACAATCTTGTTTTTTTAGAACTCCAGGTTATAATTGGGGATTTGAAAACACCACTTGAGCAAATTATTACGATAATTAAAAAAATATTAGTTTTGTTCCGAAATATTATAAAATAAAAATAAATAAAAATAAAATGTTTGTTTATTTTCCCATCACAAATAAAGGACTTAAGTGGTAATTAGAAGCTACACATGGAAGGTTACTAAATTTGTGATGGACTGGTAATATTGTAAGTAGCTTATTATTTTTTATTGAAGTGTGTAGGTAGGTACTTTATTTTGATAAGAGCTTTTTAGAAAAAGAGGCTTATGCAAATTAATGAAAGTTCTTTATACGATTATTTTCATTTTTAGCGAAAATAAACGAAATATATTTAATAAGACTTAAACATTACCAATTTTATTGTTTGTAAACATTTTTATTTAAATCGCACTGGAACTTGTTTGTTTATAAAATGATCTAAATAGAGTTTATCTGGGTATATTCTTCTTTAGTTTGAATCAGTGGCGGATACAGAAAAAAATCAAAGGGGGGGCGCAAGGGGGCGGGGCAAAGGGGGGGGGGGGGGGGGGGGCTGGACGATGGCTTGAGCTGAGGTTCAAAGGTTGGTTGGTCTCCGGGATATTGTGATCATTACCATTTAGTAAAATCTTTGATATTTTTCTTTCCGGACGAAGGCCACGTTACTCTAATCTAAGGTCTTTAGCTATGAAAATGACGATATTTTTTTCACAAGCAGAGAATGTCATAACTTCCTATCCATCGATTGGTTAATATTATTATCGAATACTGACCATGAAGGTATAATTCCGATCTCGGCAGCAAGCAAGCTTGCTGATGGTCAACTATCAGCAATAAAAAATCCTTAACATTAAAAATCCCTTCAATTTCTAGAAATTTCTCCATCCGCTCCAGGATCTCTAAAAACGAGAAGTAGCAATTTTTAACCGAATTAAAAAATTTGAAAACGAGAAGGTTATAGCTATTCGTCGCGTATATAATATTTTTTTTCAACACACTCGCTCGTAAAGTGAGCCCTAATACATCGCTTTTAGGGCCATAAACCGAGCTATAACAAACGCGTGCAATAATATATAAAATACTAGGTTGTTATAGAATTATCCCTACAAAGTTAAATTAGAACCTTACTGCAAGTTCTATGCGAGTAAATAGAGCATTCCTAATTTAATCGGCGAATACAGTTATTTTTTTAGTAACAACAAAGAGGTTTTATGCCGCTGAAAATTCATATACATTTTTGAAATAAATAAATGTGTAAGTCCTTATTAAGTCAAACAAATATTTATTTTTATTAAATTATTCATAATTCACAATATTTTGATATAAAATATTAAAATATTTGCATTTTATCACTTCAAATTATAATTTTGAAGTAGGCTGTATGCTCACTCACTCCTTTGTTCGCAAAATATTCTTGCATTGGGCATGTGAAAAAAAAACAAAAAAAAACTACGCGCCTTTTCTCATAATTGTCATATTTTGTTTTTGTCGTATTTGTTGCTGTGTGATAAATTATTTTGTATTTTCCTCGCAAATGTGTTGAAAAACATCGTATGAAACTCGTGAGCTTTTGCTCATTGCACACTCGGCTGAGTTACGCCCTCGCCTGCGGCTCGGGCTGCAACCCACAGCCTTGTGTGCAATAAGCAACCTAAGCTAACTTGTCTCTTAATGTACTATTATATGTATGCACACCGATCACTCGAAGACGGCTGAACCAATTGAAATGATTTAAACGTTATAACGTCAGATTTCTCCCCAAGTTGGTCCCATTTTTTGAAATTTTTAAATCGGCAATAACCAGCGTGGAATGTGGAAATTAAGTTACTAGGGGTAGGTATACCATTGAAAAATGTGAAATATTAAAACGTTTTATTTATAATAGAATCTCTTACTTACTTACATATCGTCGGGTGGGGCTTTTAGAATAAAAAATTATAACACCTACTTTGAGAAACCAACACATATAAAAAGTACATAACAAATTACCGCCAGCCCCCCGACTTCAATAGACGTTTTGCTTTTTTAGAGCTGTTTTTTAAGGTTTTTGAAGTAGGTTTTGCTTTTTTTTAAATGCTTTTTCATACAAAATGTTCTTACCATGAAGCCTTATGTTACAAATCTTTTATGTAAGTACATTACTTACTTACTCCAAAAATAAGTTTTGGATAAATAACAACAAGTAAAGTGGTCATTTTTGTTTATTTTTGCTAACAAAAAAGGAATCAATGAGCAATTTTTTAATGGTAAGAAAACTCAAATAAGGATTTTATTATTGCTGATAGTTGACTATCGACTATCATGGCCATAGTTCAATAAAATAGATGAATATTTTAAATCAAAGAAGCTAGGTGGTTCTCTGTTTGTGAAACAATATGGGCAATTTCACAGGTAAAGAAAGAATACAATGACGCGGACTAACAATATGCTACAAAGAAATGCTGCTTTTTCGTAAACAGATGTTCCACAGATGCGATGTTGTACAAAAATTCCCAACTTTTATTTTCAATAAGGATTGCAGGCAAATTCTTTATCTATTGTCTTGTTTTATTGTGTTCTGATTCTGATGGTTGCTGGGCCGCCTGCCACCCGCGTCCCGCATTATTGTTTTCTGTTTTTTGACTGTTTCGGACTGGTTAGTTAAGTGTACTAGCCGTAAATAAATTCTTTTTATTTTTATTATTTATATTATGTGAGTGACGCGGGTCACGCATGGGGGGGGCGCGCGCCCCCTGCGCCCCCCCCCTGTATCCGCCACTAGTTTGAATAATGCTTATTATTCGGATTGTTTGGTGCCGAAAATATCGATTGTAGTAGAATCCGAATGTTCCTTATTAATAATTCGACTGAAAATCGAAACCACACGCAGGGTAAACAAATATCTTCTGAAACCGTGACTTGCCACAGATGGCAGGCTAATGGCTAGGTTCAATACCAAACAAATTATATGTGTCATATACTTATACACATATACAAGGGTGTTTGGTAAAAGCCTTATAAAGCTGAATATTGTAGATAGAGACCATTAAACTGAAAAACTTTTACTATGGGACCAACTCTGAAATCGCGAAAATCAGCTGTTTCATACAAAAATTAATAACGAAAATATCAAAATGCAGACAAACAGCAGATTTTTTGTCGTGATTTCAGTGTTGGTCCCATAGTAAAAATTGTTCAGATTGACGGTCCCTATCTACCATATTCGGCTTTATAAGGCTTTTACAAAACACCTTGTATAAGGTCAAATGGGGCAAGCATTTTTGTAAGCTCTTGCTCGCGGCTTTGCTTGCATTTATTCGATAATTATTGGGAATAATAACAATCCCAAAATAATTGAAATAAAAAGGAGCTTAAAAACTTAACTACGGGAAAATCGCGCTTTAATAAGTTGTACCTTTTGACAAGAAAACACTTGAAAAAATTCCTATGTTATGAAAATATCAATCAGCAACAGAATTTTATTCTTATAAGTATACTTAAGTCTCACGATTTTATATTCATATCAACTTCTGAGAATACTTACAAATTATTTTTTAGCGGAAAATGTATTTTCAGATATTCTTCCAATAATGTGAACAAACTTGAATGTTCAACGCAATGAATAGGAAAGAATAACAATAAATAAATTGTATTCAGTCGTACGGTATATGGAAAATTCCTGATAAGTATAATGTTTGTATTGGCAGTCTGAACTGACTGAACTAACTCGCCTACAGAGATTTTTGTAGAATTGCTCTGAATGCAAGCTTATTTTTTTATGTTACACACACACATATTAAAGCCTGATTCCCACATATCAGTGAAGTCACAGTTCCGTCACAGTTACCGTGATAATTATTCTTTCATACATTCTCTATGAACGCGTCCTAGTGACGAGACAGTGCTCTCAGTGTCAGTGAACACGTGTTCATAGAGAATGTATGAAATAATAATTATCCCACCAAAAACATTTTCATGTATAATGTTTAACCAAAACTTCCATATGGCTCACACTGTCAAAAAATTATCAGACCTCATGTAGAGTCAAGCTATTAACTCTACGCGCCCTAACTATACAAGCCCTAACTTCAAAAATTCTTTACATGGAAATGGCTTAAAAGGCTTGGCCATTTCGTTACATGGAAACCTTTCTGATAAACATTAGTTCTTATAGTACCTAACGAAACGGCCAAGCCACATATTTTGACTAAGGTGTAGAGTTTTTGAAGTTAGGGCTTGTAGAGTTAGAAGCTTGGCTCTACATGAGGTCTGATAACTTTTTGACAGTGCGAGCCATATGGAAGTCTTGGCAACACATTATACATGAAAATGTTTTTGGTGGGATATTATTTTACTCTTTGACGTAGAATGTGACAGTGCAAAGAGCAAAGTAGAGTCTGCGTAAGGTTTGCGCCACGAAAAAAGTAGTTTGAAATTAACACAATTTCTTTTTTATATGAGTACTAGCTATTGCCCGCGACTTCGTCCGCGTGGACATTCGGAAAATCGCTATGAAACCTTTGACCAAGATAAAAAGTACCCATGTTTTACCACAGGCTATAACAATCTGCTATCTGCTATTGCAAATCCGTTAGCCGATTTTACGTGATTGAGTAACGAACATCGAAACATTAAAGTATCATATTTATAATATTATTAATTCCCGTTTCTGTTCTCGTTCTCATACCCGTTCCCGTTCCCATATTTTTTTCCATATAAAATTTAAACCCTCGTTTCAGTCCTTTAGGTGTTGAATAATTTCCACCGTGTCGTGTTGGACCCTAAAATAAATTCCATTTTCGCAATAAACATCCCATAAAAACCTCAATATCGACATCCATATCGATTTGTTTGCTTATTTGTTATTAGAAGTACTCATGTGAAAGTTTTACGTCAAAATGTCTGTTAAATATTATTTTTCCAAACAAAAAATGAATCCCATTTCACCCTTTTATGGGTTGAATCATGGCACCGTGTTGGACTTCAAAATAAATGCAATTTTCGCAATCAACATCCCATAAAACCTTTTAACGACATCCATATCGACTTTTAGGTTTATTTACCCACTAACCCCCAAGGGGTTGGGGATTAGTGGGTAAATAAACCTAAACATAAAGTACTCTTACGAACTTTCAAGTCTAAATCTCATTTTTAAAAAAATCCATACAAAATAAGCCCCATTTCACCTCTTTAGGGGTTGAATCATGGCCACCGTGTTGGACTTCAAAATAAATACCGTTTTCGTAATCAACATCATGTGAAACCTCAATAATGACATCCATATCGATGTTTGAAAAAAAAAGTATAAAATCACCTACTTGTAAATTTTAATTTAAAATAATGTTTGGATGCTTATTGTTAATAGTTGAATAGGCTGACTTTTAAAGACCTCCAGTGGACTCTAATCAAATGCAAATAAATGGTATTCTATTCTATGGGTTTATTTACCCCATCTACCCCTTAGGGGTTAATTATCGGAATATCACAAAATGCGTGTTTGCTTTTAAAAGTTGTTAGTTTTCAAAAGTACTAAGTACGAAGTTTTAAGTCGTCATGTCTATTTAATATTTTTTCTATACAAAGTTTGAACCCCATTAACCTTGAATAGGGGTTGAATAAGGTCTACCACTTAAAAATAAATGCTGTTTTCGCAATCAACATTCCATAAAACCTCGATAACGACACCCATATCGATGTTGGGATTTTTTTACCCCATTTACCCCCTAAAGGGTTGAGTTTCGGAAAACCACGAAACACGTGTTTGCTTGTTTTTAGAAGTACTCCTACGAAGTTTCAAGTTGAAATGTCTATTTCTTTTTTTTTCTCATACAAAATTTGTACCCCCATTTCAACCCTTTAGGGGTGGAGTTTCAAAAAATCCCTTCTTAGTGGGTGTTTACACTGTATAAAGTATCTATGTACAAAATTACAAGTCTTTAGGTTCAGTGGTTTGGGCTGGGCAATAGTCTGTCTGTCACCCCTTTACTTTTATATAAGAGATTTATTTCCGTTACTTTAACAGTGATTTACTAAGTCTTAGAAATAATTACTAAATATTTAAAGATTTTTCAGATACATATTTCTACTTTTGTCAGATCTCTAGTATCAAATTTTGTAGAAGTCTCATAGAAACTTCCATCGCCTAGTTTAAGAGGTTGGGGGGTAAAAGTTCCATTTTTTTATATTTTTTTTGCAGTTTGTGTACTAATACTAGCTTACATACCAAATTTCAGTGTTCTAGGACTTCAGGAAGTACCCTGTGAGCTTTGATGGTCATGATTAAATTTTTTCGGGGTTTTTTAGATATCAATAAGTTCTATATTATAAGAGCTATGCAATTGAAACTTTGTATGTTTAATACGTTTACTACTGACATTATATCCCGAGAATTTCGTTTATCTGGTATACTCCAAACCCAAGATATGAGGGTTCAAATAAACGACAAAGTGCTTCGAGAAAAGGTAGGTAGGTTACGATATTAACAAACCTAAATATATCGTTACCAAATACAGTAAAACAGGATTTAACAAAAAAGTAGGTAGGTACTAATACTAGCAAGTTATGTGTTACATGTTTCATCATTTCCACGTATTTCGGTCTTTCAGATAAACCCATGATTAGGTGTGAACATAACTACTTATAAAAATTAATATAGATTTATTCGAAAACTAGACAAGATAATTTCGTTTCTCTTCTTTCCAAAAATAAAATATTGACGAAAGTCGTCTCGTAATTTGCTATAATAATATATGTATGATAAATAAATAAATTTTAATCTTATTAGTTTTAGTAAGTACTTATTATTTGCAGTTTAAATACTTATTATTTTTGCAAAATCGTATAAAAAAGTATAAAGAGCGGTAACATAGTGGCCTCAAATCAAATAGGCATGATAACATTTTTTTACCACTCAAAAAAAGAAACATTGGTACAAGGATTATTTCGCTAGCATGAAAATTGCCCGAGATATCACAGTTTGAAATGCACACAAATTGACTCACCCAAAAACGCTCCATACTAACGGCTATACTCAATCATGATGACGTCACGCCTGAGTAGTTTGTATGCAACGCGTAAAAAAATTGTTCGGCAGCTATATTAAATATTGTGTTTATCAAAATGGTTTCAGACAAATTTGCTATACATTTAACGGACTAAGCGAACAGTCGATTTACGACGAAACTTCAATCTTTTAGTGGTTTTGACCAGCTACTTTGCAATTATTGCAAGCTTATCAAATAAAGCAATTTACGATTATATAAAGATAAAGTCTTATAGAAGTGTACTGCAGAGGAAAATTACAGTGTTTATTTGTATATTTTTGTTAATAAGACATTTCCGGAAAGCCGAATTCCAGAAGTGATGGTCAGAGCTCTCTTTGAGATACAAAGTTATCATTATAATATGTGAATAGGTACCTTTTTTTATATATTTTCATTGAGCAGCTTATATGGTCTATTAGTGCACCTCAGAAGAAAATTTTAGAAATTGTGTGTTTTAATAATTATAAATTTAAAATAAAAACAGACTCATTATACGTTTTTAAATATATATAATTTATTATTTGAAACTACGTTTTATGTATCGATAAAAGGTTAAAAAGTAATATACAATTTTTATTTGATCAATTTACGAGGCTAGTTATTTAATAGCATTTTTTAAAGATTACCTATATAATTACGCGCGCGAAGATCGACGATTTAGTTCGCGCCGGGTCATCCCAACGGTAGGACGTAACGCTCGCTTCCCGCGCGCCCGGGTCGGTGACCGACCATCTCTATACGCCCGGAGAAACGTACAGTGCAACTGGTGCAATTTGATAATTTTGTGACGGTAACTATTTCTCAATTCCAATAATGTTTCTTTGACTTATAGT
Organism: Agriphila geniculea; assembly: GCA_943789525.1. Lineage (NCBI taxonomy): Eukaryota > Metazoa > Arthropoda > Insecta > Lepidoptera > Crambidae > Agriphila > Agriphila geniculea. Next base: position 20,899,862 of record OX038870.1, on the reverse strand, counting down.
AATGTTGCTTTGAGTTATAGTAACGATATTTTACAAAAAAATAATAAAATTTCGGCTATGGGTAACAAAAGCAAACAGTATAGTTCCAGTAAGAAAAACAAAAAAACCGACTTCAAAAAACCTACCTCTAAAAAGCAAGAAATAATATTCGTAATAATAAAAACACGTCTATTGAAGTCGGGTGGGGCTGGAGTACAAATTCCTTTTTTTATTCTAAAAGCCCCACCCGACTTCAATAGACGTGTTTTTATTATTACGAATATTATTTCTTGCTTTTTAGAGGTAGGTTTTTTGAAGTCGGTTTTTTGTTTTTTTAAACCATTTTTTATTTTTTTTATTTTTAGTGTAGGTACCTTTTGTATTAGGTAGTGTAAGTAAGTATATTATTTAGGTAGAAAAATCGGCTCAGCCAAACGTGAGTTAATTTAATCGCGGAGAAACATACATACATGCGGGTCAAACTAAGAACCTCCTTTTTTTAAGTCGGTTAAAGAACTACACTTAAGATATCCCTTTTCCAACAAAAAATATTATCTTATTCAGTTCATAAACAAAGAAGTTATACGACTGATCATCGAGGTAGTTCACACAAAATCATACTACTTTCGTGCTTTTTTCAAGATTACTTGAAAAGTACTGAACCGATTTCAAAATTTTAAAAAATGGGACCAACTTGGGAGTTTACCTAATGTAATAACGTTTGAATCATTTCAATCGGTTGAGCCGTCTTCGAGTAATCAGTGTACATACAAAAAAAAAAAAAAAAACGAGTCGAATTGAGTACCTCCCTCCTTTTGAAGTCGGTAAAAATGAAAATTCTGCAAGGAATGCCAGGCAAACAAAAAGGTAAATTAATGTTGTAATATTTTTGTGTGATTATAATGTATTATACTATTATTTGTGATGTGGGCATTTTCATGCTTTCGTATCTAAAGGGACCTGTTTTAAAAATTAAAGGATTATCTGCATCTCTCTGTAGTGAACTCCGAATAAGCGTTAGATTATCATTCCCAATGCTGTCTTTAAGCTATGGCTTGTTTAAAAAAACTCCATTGAACTAAACGAAAGGCAAAGCAAGAAAATATTGTTTAAGCGATAAAAAGTACCACAAAGCTTCATCGGCGTGCACTACAGAGAGATAATTAACAATTTTCATCTTTTTTAAAGCACTATGATTTTGTTTCCAATGGTGGCACTAGTGTACAGAATGCCCTCTTAATTAGTCAACCCGGACTATTTAATTTCATATTGGTTATTTTATTGATTTCAGGAAGTGGAGTCGCAAAAACCAAACATTCCTCCATATCGAATCGAAGGAAGGAGAATTATTGAATGAATGAAGCCAAAATAATTTTTTTTTTCGAGAATTGCCTCTTGCCAGAATTCGAGCCGAGGAAAAGTAGATCCATGCCAATCAGAGCGACCTCTGTTTAATAGAATAATTTAAAAATAACTACGTTATAAGGTACTCTAAGGCTGAGTTGCACCATCTTACTTTAACAATAACAAGCTTGTTATAGTACCGGTTAAGCATAAGTTAGCCAAAAAAGAGGTTGCCAGCCAGCATGATGTCCTTTGACAAGTTTGACGTGACAAATAGGTAGCATTATCATTTGACGATAACTTTAACTTTAACAGCGTTTTGGTGCAACTCACACTAAAAGTTTTTCGTATCTGGCAACTCACAAATATTTGAAAATGGAATTGTTTTTTTAAACTTAAGAACTCATTTAGGAAATTAAAACAAAAATTGACCGGAAGTCGTGAGTCATTTGTTTTTTATCAGAATGCGAAGTATGTCGCCCGTAGCAAAAATGAAATTTACGCGAAAAGGTTTTAAGGGTAACATTTTTTTATGATTTTGAAACTCCGCTTTATTTGAATCTTTGCACTGCTTCACTAAAATGACAGATTTTTTGAACACTGCACAAATTTTGTGGTGTGGCGTAGACCGTCAAACCACAAAATATAGAATTTACAGAAGGACCACTCCCGCCTTCCGTGAAAATTGTTACCTAAAGTTGCCGGACTCACTAGGGTTGCTACTATATTGATTCTGAATGAGTGAGGGAGGCCCTTGGTATCTCAAAATGTAAAATAATTACAATATTCGTTACTATTTTTAAAACAAGAAAGTGTCTTTTAACACGTTTTAATTATTTCGCTTTCTTGTTTGTTTCTTTATTTTTTTGTTCGCAAAAGCAAAAGATTTTATACTAGCTTCCCGATGAGCTAGAGACTTGAATTTTGCACAAAGATCAGAACTGGAAAAGTATATACTATTATGGTGTCATTGAGCTGATCTGATGATGGAACCGGAAGAAAGCCACAGCAACTCTGAAATAAAACCATACAACCCTATCGAGATTGGGCTCGTTAGAATCGTCTTGACAAGTACTCTGATGAGAGACGAGGTCATGGGTCTGATAATGAAGCCGGAAGAAGGCCAAAGGAACTCGGTATTGAAACTATGCAACCCCATCGAGTTTGGGCTCGTTTGATTTGTCTTGACTAGTACTCTGATGGGAGACGGTTTCCAGGGTCTGATGATGGAGACAGAAAAAGGCCACAGGAATTCTGTAATAAAACTATACAAACTCATCGAGTTTGGGCTCGTTTGATTCGTCTTGACGAGTACTCTGACGGGAGACGTGGGGATTCCAGGGTCCCGAACTTGGCTGGCACCCTGCCGTGCGTGTGTTAAAAAAACTTTAGTTAGGTACTGCAAGTAAAATGTTATTTCGGCTTTAAATAATTATTTAATGACTGATGTCTCTAAAATGTAAGTAGGTACCTAGTATTAGTATTTGACGCCGCCTGCACGCCGACAAAGAGAAATACTTAGACGACTGTAGGTACCTAACACTGGCGTTTTACACAAAGTAGGTACGTAGTTACCATTACCACTCACCGCCGCACCGTTACGTAGGTTTACTTTGTGCTTTTCCAGCGAACGATAAGTTAAAGAAAAACAAATTAAGCCCATTTCTGCTGCTAAATACCTACTTGTTGTTTGAATATGTAGGTAGGTACCTTATGAAATGAATTGGGTCGGGTGATCATTTTTTACTCAGTGTAGGGGCGGAGATGGTATATTTAGGTGATAAACTAATTAAATGGAATTAAAGACGGAAATCAAAGAAAAGCATGTACTTGACATATACAACAGAAAACCAAAGATAAAAAATCAATAATGTATGACACGAAGTGTCACTCGCGAACATGCCCCCGCGCGTTGGAGGCTTGTCCTTCAACCAACACATCTTCTTCAGGCAACAACCGGGAATCATTTGACTGCCATTTCCTAAGAGAGTGGACTGTAAGATTATAGGGTGTTTCTTTTCGAAAGCAAAATCTGAATTGTCTAAACGACCTCCAACACGAATTAATTTATTTTCATCTAAATAAACATTAAATTTTAGTAATGGACTCTTACTAGGCAAATCTTTATTTTTAATTAACAAGTCATAGTCCGGAAACGATTGGATCTGCGATAGTTTTAAAATGAATACTAAAGCGTTATTTAGTTCGTCAGAATCCAAAAAAGTAGTTTTACGTTCCGTACTTTTCTTTAAATTATTTACGAACCTTAGCACAAAAGCTACTGTACGCTGAAGCCTAGAAAGCTTTGAAAATCTACTGAAATCGATTAATTCGTGTTGAGTAGAATCAGTAACATGTAATGAAACTTCATTTCGAGTTTCAGGTAACTTTTCAACAGTGCTTGGAGTTGCAGGCCAGTGCGACAAATCGAGTTTCAAATAATCTGGTCCATGCCACCATAAATTAAGCGACTGAAGAGAATCTACACTAGTTCCGCGCGATATCAAATCCGCGGGGTTCTCATCAGTCGGAACATGCCTCCAAGTACAGTTACCAGTTTTTTCTAAAATATCTGCGACGCGGTTGCGCACAAAAGGTTGTAATTTAAAAGGCAACATCTTAAGCCAACCTATGACGATCATAGAGTCTGTCCAAAAAGTAACCTGACTTATTTGCGCTCGTAGTGCAGCCTTAACCTTTACGTACAATTGAGCACCAATCACAGCCCCACATAATTCGAGTCGTGGTATTGTCGTAGGCTTAATAGGTGCGACTCTACTTTTAGCAATTAACAAATGGACTGAGACTTCACCATTACTATCAACACTACGCAAATAAGCACAAGAACCATACGCACGCTCGGACGCGTCTGTGAAGATATGTAACTCCAGCCGTAAAGCCGAATCACAAATAACACGTCGCGGTATACGCAGGTTGTTGAGACCTGGCAAACTATTGAACAACTCGACCCAGGTTTTATTTATGTCTGGTGGCAACTCATCATCCCAAGACAATCGCTGCAACCACAGTCGCTGTAATAGAACTTTCATAAGGATGACACAAGGTGAGAGGAGCCCTAATGGATCAAAGATTTGGGCAATCACTGAAAGAATATCACGCTTTGTGTTTCCTTTAACCATGGTAGGACTTATAGAAAAATAAAACTCATCTGAAACCGAGTTCCACCCAAGGCCTAATGTTTTACTTGCCCCAGTAACCCCAATGTTTACATCAGGTGATAAATGATTGGTTTCAGGCAACAACCGGGAATCATTTGACTGCCATTTCCTAAGAGGCATACAGGCAGAGGCTAACTCTGAAGTAGTTTGGTCACGAATGTATAATACCTCATCTAATCCATCCCCCCCAGTCAAAAGATCGTCGACATAGAAATCTTTTATGATCACTTCGCCTATCTTAGGGTCCTTACATTCTAGACCTATCTGTTTTAAGCAGCGAGTAGCGAGGAAAGGAGCACTAGCGGTGCCATAGCTCACCCGATTTAAAACATAACATTTAAAAGAAGAATTAGGTTGATCTTGATCACGCCAAATGATTTGTTGAAGCGGACGATCATCCACATGAACTTCTATGCACCTATACATCTTTTCTACATCAGCTACAATCACGAACTTATGCTGCCTAAAACGTAAAAGAATTGACAAAAGGTCATCTTGAACCGTAGGCCCAATCATTTGTATTTGATTAAACGAAACTCCCGAAGTAGTAGGACTACTCGCATTAAAAACAACACGTAGCTTGGTGGTAGTTCTACTTTCGCGAAGGACACCATGATGGGGTATGAAATAATGAGGGACCGATGTGATCGGTTCGCACTCTGACATGTGACCTAATAATTCATACTCTGACAAAAATTCAGCATACATTTTACTAAATGGCTTATTGACCTTGAGCTTACGCTCTAATGATAGCAAACAATACTTCGCTCGCTGATAAGAATCTCCTAACACACTTGGTGATTGTTTTAATGGGATCCTAACACAGAAACGACCGTCTGCGAGGCGAGTTGTATTTTTCACAAAGTGTTCTTCACACTGCTTCTCCTCTGGAAAATAATGAGATGACTGAGGGCTTACTTCTTCGAGCTGCCAAAACCGCGCAAGTTGGGCTTGAATGTCATCGTCAGAAGAGCGAGAAGTAACGAAATCAACTTGACTAAAATTACATTTAATGCGTGGAAAACTAGAAACGCGGCCGCAACTTACAGGACCGGAAACTATCCAACCTAGTCTGGTTTCGTAAAGTATCGGTTTTCCATCACCTAACTTAATACTTTGAGAACCTAAAATGTCCCAAAAAACATCAGCGCCGATAACCATATCAACGGCAGCGGGTGAATAAAACTCCGGATCCGCTAAACAAATATGAGACGGAATATTTAAATTAGTAATATCGATATGACAGCCGGGAATGTTATCTGTAATCGACGGCAGAATAAAACAACAAATATTAGTTGAATAACTTTCCTTTAAGGACGAAATAGATACACGACACATTTTATTTATGTTTGAAATCTTATTATTGATACCTACAACGATTCTATCTGTACGCTCAGCTGGTAGGTTCAATTTCTTATGCAGCCTTTCGGTTAATAAACACGAAGTGCTACCGCTATCCAAAATAATACGAGCGACAACCTCGCGATTTTCGCTATCCCGCAATTTCACAAGCGCAGTCGACAGCAATACCTCGGCGTGTCCTGAACCTGACGGCTCACACGTTACAGAGATGCTCCCTGTAAGCGCCACGCTCGGATTATGAGACTGCATCGCTACCGCCGCCGCCGCCTGAGCCGAGTCGTGCGCCCGCACATTGATGTCGCGCTCGGCTATAGCTGAAGCTGTAGGTACAGGCGAAGACAACGGTTTTGATGCACTAAACTCGTTCATGTGAATAAGTGTGTTATGTCTACGCTTGCATACTTTACAACCAGGACGCTTACAAGTGTTAGCGAAATGACCACTGCGGAAACAATTAAAACAGACTTTATACGTAGGTAACAACTTATAACGTTCCTCGCTGCTTAATGCAAGAAACTTAGGACAGTTATTCAAATAATGATCCTCATTGCAACTAGGGCATGGTTTCATTAACGATGAAGTCGAATCATGTTTTTTATTACTCTGATAAGAAACCATAGCTTTAATTTTAGGTGCACTTTTATTATGAGTCGCATTATTTTGTGACATTTCAATCGTCTCAATTAAGTCGGCGCGATTACGCACAAAAGAAAGAAAGGATTCTAAACTAATCGGCTTATCTTTAGATAAATTACATTTGTGCTCCTCCCATTCACGATATGTTTTGGTATCCAATTTTTTCGTTATAATATAAATCAAAAGTGTATCCCAATGATCAACTGGTTCTCCGAGTGTTTCCAAACAACGTAAATTCTTATTGACTTTATCTATCATCTGTTTTAAATTAATGGACGACTCTTTTGCGATCGGTTCGATATCAAACAAAGATGCAACATGATTTTGTACTAACAAACGTTTGTTATCAAACCGGTCACATAAAAGCTTCCAAGCCACAGAATAGTTTTTAGCGGAAAACTCAATGGATTTAATTACCACAGCAGCTGAACCTTCTAATGACGCCCTCAAGTAGTGGAACTTGTTTATTTCATCAATCTGATCATTTTTGTCAATTAGGCTAGAGAAGGTATCATGATATTCCATCCAGGAATCATAGGAACCGCTAAACTTTGGTAACGAAATCGTGGGCAATTTAACAAACTTATTATTAGAACGAGCACTACTAAATTCACTTTCAACCTTTTGCGTTTTCTGAAAATTCTCTAAAATTCCCTGCGCCTTAGCAAGTACACGATAGTAATTATTTTCAAATTCAATTCGTTCAGATAACTGCAGATCATCATCAACAAGCATCTCAATATTTGATTGTATCTCATCAAAGGTATTATACAAAGACTCAAGCTTACCGGTTCGTAATTGTAACTCCCTGACATCCTGATCACTCAGCGAAGATTCATCCAAAGCGGACAAATAATTAGAGAATGAGGTGATACGACCTTTAATATAGCCTCGTTTTTTAACTAAGTCCTTTTTATCTGATGTTCCAGGAGGCTGGGGTAGCGTTGGTGCTTCTGTTTTGTCTGTCATTCTGGAATTGATACAACTTACTTCTGCAAGGACTATTACGAGGAACACTGAATCTTTGAAATGAGGATACAAACCAAACAACTATTTTACAAATACAAAATTGAAATTGATATGTTACAATAGGAATTAATGATGATTAAAATGAACGATAAAATATTTACAATAAGTAGACCATAAGTACCTGCGAAAAAAAATGACACCATTTACCTACACTACGTACTGCCTTGTACCTACTGCGTAGTACTATAACAAAATGGCCGGTCGCCTTGGTGTTCACAAAATAACAAATTTTACACAAATAATAGGCACAATGAAATTAGTTTTATAGAAATAATTCACCTAAAATACCTGAAAGAGTGTTGGGTTTGGTTGGGGTTTTTATTTTAAATTAAATTTTACCACTTTTTCCAACTCAACTCATCGACCACTCTTGATGCGCAGCGCAATCCCCAATACAATAATGCGGCGAAAATCAGCTGGCTAACAATAAAATCCGGTACTGCAGGACCATGTAGGGGCGGAGATGGTATATTTAGGTGATAAACTAATTAAATGGAATTAAAGACGGAAATCAAAGAAAAGCATGTACTTGACATATACAACAGAAAACCAAAGATAAAAAATCAATAATGTATGACACGAAGTGTCACTCGCGAACACTCAGTAAGCCAGTGCTTCGGGGAGCTGGGGGCTAATTGTCTAATTTTAAAAATCTATCGCAATCGCTTTCGTTTGACAGATGGATGTGACACATTGCTGCATTTGTTTGGTAAGTTTTTATTTGTGCCATAAAGAAACTTCAATGGATTACATCCTGAAAGCGATTGCGATAGATTTTGAAGTTAGACAATAGAAAGTCTGGTCTGAGTCTCCGACGCCTCATGTGTCACTTAACACTTTATCTTCCTGTGTTCGATAACCCACCCCGATGACCAATTGGCCGTTACTTACAAGCTAGTTCCAAAAAGTACCTACCGATGCCTACAAACTCAAGAAAACCAAGTTTTACTTAATTACCTTTCTATATCGTTTGGAAATTTGAAGAACGAGTACCTAAGCTAAGCCTGTTTTTTGTTGTGTTTAAGCAACCAAACACACTGTAAGCATAATAACAACGATTATTATAGTGTTTGTATTAACAAATTTAATACAAACACTTGACTACAAATTCGCTGCAACTTACGTAAACACGAGACAAACGCCCGCGCTAGCGCTCGCGACAGTCATGACTGAGCACTGTCTAAAACTGCCTGAGAATTTCTGTAAACTCGTAATGTCAATATGTGCGTGCGAAATGGCGCTTTGTTCTGAGTGGGCTCTCTGTCTGGCGGAGCGCCGCCACTACTTACTTTGTGGTCAAACTAAACAACATTGTCAATGGGATCAACTTAGTCAGAGCAAAAAATAATCAGTTGTTCCATAGAAAACGTCAATATCTACTCGACCAAAGTGTATGGAACAGCTGATTATTTTTTTGCTCTGATTAAGTGTGTTCCATACATAAAGTTGTTCAGTTTGACGATATAATCCACACGAGAATATTTGTGCAGTGTTCAGAAAATCACCCTGTATAAGTTTACGTATTATATTATTTTATTTATGAGTTGCACAAAACTTTCAGAGTGCCACACGTATTATTTTCAAATGTGGTTGAGCGAAACGATGGCTGGTCCATGCGTTATGCTCGTGTACGGGTTCTGCCAGTGGGAATGGGTCTGCTTGTACTAAGGGCGTCGTATATAAAAAATATGTTTAATATTATCTGATTGTATGGCACTTTTTAATAAAAACATAAAATTCATAACTAATACCATGTCTTAATTGCTTTGATTGCAATATTTTTACTTTCTATAGTCAGTATGAAAAGATTTTGTATATTATTTTTTTCATTCAATGCTTTAACACGGATAGCCTAAGTATATCATGCTCTCTTTAATAGTTTTTGCGGTGGTGTCGTGTGAGGCGTGTCGTTACATTCTTTCAATTTGATTGATCAAAGCGATGGTTGGTTCATGCATCATGCTCGTGAACGGGAGCTGCCAGTGGGAATGGGTCTGCTTCTGACTACCTATACTGAATTATATGAATTGCATTTTTTGTAACAGCCTAGACCGATTTAACCCTGTAAATTGATTCAAAAAAGATGTAAGTAATTAAATAATGTAACTTATCCTTACATATAATATTATTATTTAATTACTTACATCTTATAATATTATATGTAAGGATAAGTTACATTATTTAATTACTTACATCTTTTTTGAATCAATTTACAGTGTTCAATCAAGCTACATTCGGTCTAGGCTGTTACAAAAAATGCAATTCATATAATTCAGTATAGGTAGTCAGAAGCAGACCCATTCCCACTGGCAGCTCCCGTTCACGAGCATGATGCATGAACCAACCATCGCTTTGATCAACAGTAAACAAAGTGTGTCTGTACATTACATGTATTTAAAAAAAATATCTGGGGCGATAGAGACATAGGAATAGAGTAAGAATTTGAAAAAAAATGTGTGTCTGTTTATTTGTCTGTTTGAACACGCTAATCTCAGGAAATACTGAACGGATTCGAATGAAACTTTTTTGTTATATAGCTGTTAAGCCTGGGCATAACTTAGGGTATAATTAATTTTGGAAAATGGTACACCTGATGCAGAACCATAATGGTCCAACTTAACTATAAGGAATATAAAAATGATACCTTAGCAAAAGTTGTTCAGCCTGATTAGCATTTTTTGTTGAGGTACAAAAATCGAAGATCTGGGACACCTGATGCAGAACCATAATGGTCCAGCTAAACTTTACAAAAACTTTTTTAACTTTTAACACTGCTACAAGTATTTTCTTATGTAACTACATTAGTTCATATTTATATGCTACGCTGGAGTCATAAATAAAGTCCACGCGTACGAAGTCGCGGGCATCAGCTAGTTTATTAATTATGTTAATTTCAAGAATGTTATGTCTGTAAACGATATACATATTTGTAAATATCGTTTCATCTCGGCTGTGCAATTTCAAAACCTAGTAAGGGACATCTTCAAAAAAAAACGGATTTTTGCATTATTGGGCGTCTAAAGTCATAATAAGGCATCGATTCGCACTGCCAAAAAATAAAAATAAGATTTTGAAAATTGAAAAACCTAGCAAGTGCACAGTCGTAACGCGGAAGAGCCTAAAAAACCATTTCAAGAACATAGCAAGTACCTAAACATAGAAAGTTGTCATGCGAGTTATTGAGGATCAGATATTTTTTTATGATTAATCGTTTGAATTTACTAAATCGCAATGAATATGAATGATCCGGGGCCTCGGCCAGGTGGCCGAGGCCCCGGATCATACGGTACGAGTAGGTACGAGATAGGATCTATACGGTACGAGTAGGTACTCGTACCGTATAGACACACGTCCACGTTATATCATGAATTTCATTGCCTTTAAAGATAACACCCTTTTTTTTTAATCAAAATTGAAAATCGTTTACTATCAATTATTTTTACTTAAACTTATTTAGTTTGATGTAAACAACGCATTTACGGCTTCGGTATTGGTCTTTTAAAACTCTAGTAGTCATTACTAACTAACAATAACCTAGGTCATTAATAACCTAGTAAGTGTCAACTTACTAGGTTTAAACGTTGTCAAACCGGCTGAGTCTAAGTTAAAAAGACAATGTAATAACTATTAAGTGCTATAAAACTTGATTTATCATTTATTATGATATATAGTTATACTTTGTGGACAGCCAAGGATATACCGCATTTTTTAATTTAAGTCTCATCACTGTAGCTTTTATAGTTTCGGTGCGGCAAGCTCTCAAAGTGACCAACTCGTTTTTTGGCTCTTCTGTAAAATTTGTCTCCTGTCCCTAGGGCCGGATCCGTCCGGGTTTCCCCGGATTTGTCCTAGTTTGGAGGGCGTCCGGGGAGCGTCCGGGCGGGGTTCTGATTGTAGTCCGGGTAAAACCCGGACTTAAATTAAAATCCGGGTTTTTGGATCAAACTCCGTTCAAAAAAGTACTATATTCAGCGCATGTGCTACCGGGCGTCTCACTTCACTACGCGTGGCGCACCGCGCAACCCGCGAAAAATCGCGCTGCGCGGCCCACTTTTTTTTACTAAAACAAGCAAGATTACAAGATTAATGGAAGAAACTGACTAAAAATTGCGCTGCGCGGCCGTATTTCCTATAAACAGGCAAGATCACAACACCACCACAACACAACACAAGATTAGTGGATGAAACTGACTAAAAATCGCACTGCGCGGCCCATTTTTTTACTATAGACTAGCAAGTTTACAAGATTAGTGGATGAAACTGACCAAAAATTGCGCTGCGCGGCCGTTTTTTCTATAAACATGCAAGATCACAAATCACAACACAAGGTTACTGGATGAAACTGTTCAAAAATCGCGCTGCGCGGCTCATTTTTTATTATTATAGACAAGCAAGATTACAAGATTAGTGGATGAAACTGAACAAAAATCACGCTGCGCGGCCGTTTTTTCTATAAACAGACAAGATCACAAATTACAACACAAGGTTACTGGATGAAACTGACTAAAAATCGTGCAGCGCGGCCCATTTTTTTTTACTATAAATAAGCAAGATTAGTGGTTGAAACTGACAAAAATAGCGCTGCGTGGCCATTTTTTTTTATTACGGGCCGTTCCTGGCTATTTAGGCATTTATTTTAGAACGCTACACTTACAAAACTACTAAAACTGGACAAAACCTGCCCTGCACAAAATTGTGTTGGACACCCCAACTCTACATCAGAACTAGTTAAACACACTACTTAATGCGAAAAATGACTTAAAATTCCATTTTTTTTTCCAGTCAAGTATTGGGTAAAATGTATTTTTTAACCCAAGCTAAAGTGAATATAAAAAATCAAATGTCCGGGGTCAAGGATCCAAAGTCCGGGGTTTTTACGCTTCTGGTCCGGGGCGGCAGGTTTTAGAGATGGTAGCCCTACCTGTCCCTTACTAGGTTTTAAAATTGTACAGCCGATCTGATAAAGCTGTTAAGTTTTTTGTGTCCATTTTTCTTGTCACCTAAAATACGTCATAATATGGTAGGGTAAAAGAATTGACGATTTACAAATGCTTATTGTGTGAGCTTATTTAAATAAAGAATTTTTCACTTTTAACATTGAAAATGTTTTTTTATTTTCACTTTCACTTTCACATACCCAACTAAACTATTATGTTGCCTCCAGCTTCGTAAAAATAAGATACCGTGGGGGAAGCACATCCGAGTACACTCCAAAGCTCCTAGGTTTTCCCTCATGTTCTTTTTTGTAATCTTAAGCCAAATACATTTTTTTATGTGTTTACCCGTATACTTCCGGGTCGTTCCCGATGTTTTTCTTCCTAATCATTTTGCGTACTCCGTTCATATATGCATTTTATTTGATATGACAATTTGCAATGCCTATTGAAATAATGCATACTAAAAAATAAACTCAAAGTATCAAAATTATTTGTTCACGCCCGAAGTCTACGTTCGAACTAGCGCTTACGCACACAGACGCATTTGTATCTGTAGTTGTTATTCTCTTGCCTCTCTCGCGCAGAATATGACTTGCCTTATTTTGACTGCGCGCTCTTAAAGGTATCATTTATTTTAATATATGTTATAATTTTTAAATGGACTTGTCCACCCAACTTTGAAGGGTCATAAAACAAATAATATGCAATATAAAACCAAGAGGTATACCAGCTACTCTACAAGTTTAATATCTTTACGATTTTTATTAGTATTTCGTTATTTTATTCATTAGTCATCATCCCAATTGCGATTGCACACTCCTCAGAAATAATAATGTGATCATAATATATTAAGTATATTACTATTTTTTGTAAAGTAATAAGGACATGTTTGTTGGCGACAAGCCAAAGGCTTTGATCGACAACTTATTCGGGTTAAACAGAGCGTAAAAGCGGTTGATACGGAGTTTTAATTGAATTCAGCACTTTCTAGTTACGCGTGACCCCTTTGCTGGTTCAAGTTAGATCTTGCCTATTCTCAGTAGAGTCTAAGGCTGAAACATTTTATAAATAAAACATACTGTTTTGTTGCGATAAATCCTTCGAGCACTACATTAAATTATGAATCATCTGTAATTCATTGCATATTTGGAATTCGGTATGTTATTTATTAGTAATGGTCTAATGATTCATAAAAAACTTGTCATTTAAAGATTTGGGAATGAAACATGATAGAACAATCAAAGAGTTCCCGTGCAATATTTAATAGCAATACAAGAAAATTGCTGTTAGCGACACAGAGGAAATAATCACTACGTTGTTAGCGACGCGGCTCAGACTTTTTTTAGTTTAATAAATTGGTTAAAAATAAGTTGTCAGAGACTAGTTTGTACTCTTGTGTTGTTTTTTCCTTTTTGAATGTCAAAATATACGTGCAACTGAAAAAAAAACCTCTTATTCCTGTTTTAATTTATTATTTTTGCTCCGTGGCCTACAATAGCATTGCAAAAATCTAAAACTTTTTATTAAATAACGCTTTAGGATCAGCCTGCTGTTATCTCGTAATCTCGAATCGTAACTCGTACGAGTATCTCATGTCTGTTGTCCAAAGATCCTAATTCCCCACATCGGGGAATGAGTCGCGAAGTTTTTTTTTTAATTACGGCCCCCACGCGAGGTTCCTTCGCAAGACAGGCGTGGCAAGGCGGTTGGCATTGCGCCAACCTCTATCTCGAAATTTAAGCCACCAGTTTGTCCTGAGCTACCGCAACCCTCCGTGTTCATCTATATAAAGCAAGACGGAGGATGACAAAAACAGGTTGCCAGATCTTCATGGTTGGTTGAAAAGTGCTTTTATTCTGGCTGTTGTTTTCTTCATTAGAACTCTCTGGTACTGAGCTCGGTGTCACACATTTACTGATTCAGCTGTGATGAATTTGTTTTCAGGTAGTTATTGTGAAACTGTTGCGAAACGATTTTCTGATACATACAATACGTTTGAATAATTGAACAAGCCGTCATTCTTACCATTCAACCATTAAAACTCTTTGGATGATATATATATATATTTTTTTTTTGTTTTATGAGAGAACTCTTTCTTTTAGGGCAATTGCGCACTTTTCGGTTTCGGTTCGAATTCGATAAGTGAAGGGATGGCCGCAAAAGAACTATAACCACTTCCAACCCGCGCAGATAAAGAATGGGATTGAAAGTGGAGTGGAGTGGAGATAAAGAATTTGAAGCGGATTATATATTCTCTGCCCCTACTCACCGCGCTTACCACAACAAGGGTAAGTGAGAGATCGATAGGTAAAGTGTGGTGTTCAGATTGCGAGCGAGAAGTGAATATGAATGTCGCCATTTCTAATCCCAATTTATCTGCGCGGGTTGTATGAGAAGTGGTCATTGTTCTTTTGCGGCCAGCTTTTTACGTATCGAATTCGAACCGAAACCGAGTGAGTGCGCGATCGCCCTTATGAGTCGTCGACTGAAAAATAGTGGAAATAAGTGGCAAAAATATTTGATAAACAAATGACACGCCAATGACGTCATGCACGAAATGAAGGAGAAAACAAGTATTCCCGCACTATTCTAAAATTTGAAAATAGAATATCAGACCTGTATACATATCTTTGTAACCAAAAACGAACACATTAATTTGTTTCAGAGCGTACACATTCCAGTGTAATTTTAGCTGTATACATAAATTTGGTACATTTAATTGAACATAAATCTGGCATATTATTATGTCTACTAGTATTTGTAACAAACAATGATAACATCATCAATGAATACATATTTTTGTAACTTTCAAATGTATACATATCTTTGTACTCGACTGTACCACAATAATTTGACGTTAAAGTTGTCCACAGCAACTCGATTACGGTGGAAGTTTCTGAGATCTAATCAGACGATATTGTCTAAAAATCAGCTCGCAATTAATGCTCATGCTCGTTTTGTTAATAATCTCTCATGTTCTTGTCAAGACAAGAACTTTATTAACGACCATAAAAATTAAAATTACAGAGTAAATATACTCATGAGCAAACTTTCAGCTGACATGTTTGGATTTTGTTTTTAATTTCAGGTTTTGAAGGAGTTTTTTAAAAGTTTTTTTTTAATTTCAACCTTTTTGTGGCATGTAAGCGTGTAAATATTTTTAGCTTTGAATATTTTTAATGGTAGGTACAATGCCCATAACTCAATTTCCAAATTCACGCTGTTCGAAGTCCAAGACTAGTCCATAACGTCGCAGACCATAGCTCGTTTGTTAGGGTTCCGTACCAAAATGGTAAAAAAGGAACCCTTATGGTGTGACTCAGTCTGTCTTCTATGTGATAGCAGTTTATATAAATATTACAGGAAAAATAAAACGATGTCTCAATATAGCACACTTCTTTAGAAATTATCAAATTTCTAAAAAAGTTACAACATTCGTTCCACTATCGGTCAAGAGATGGGGCTGACCTAAAACTGCAATATTGATTTTATTATTCTTCTCTGCAGTGTGGTTTAATGGTGCAATTATGATGGTACGGAACCCTTGGTGCGCGAGTCCGACTCGCTCTTGACCGGTTTTATTTTAGATTGTCATTAACCTACCAATATCTCAAACATTAACATATCCTATTTGACTTTGAGGAGTTCCCTTAGAGATATTTTCGAAGTTCAAGGTCCAATGACAGTGAAATTAAAAGGACTACGAGTACACCCCTTAGTATCTCTTTTCCAAC
Organism: Agriphila geniculea; assembly: GCA_943789525.1. Classification (NCBI taxonomy): domain Eukaryota; kingdom Metazoa; phylum Arthropoda; class Insecta; order Lepidoptera; family Crambidae; genus Agriphila; species Agriphila geniculea. The sequence continues at coordinate 20,883,662 of OX038870.1, read as the reverse complement.
TGTTCATAAACCATATCATCAATGTAGTTACCGATATCATAGTATTTTCTGGATTACTTGGAAACTACTGACCTGAAAACTAACTAGGTACTTAAAAAAATATCTCGGAAGAAAAGTCAATCAAAAATTCCCCGAAGTCACACTGGTGTGGTAAAACGGTGTGACCACGGGTCGGTCGTGAAAAAGGATCCTCAAAATCGGTCCATAAATGTCGAAGGTACGCGCCGCGCAAATAACGATAAATAAAAATATATACAATCAAATTAAGAACGTCTTTTTCAATTTCTGAAGTTGGTTAAAAAGAGGTGATTAGAAGAAAAGTATTAGACACTGAGCGTGACGTCATTATTCGGCATATTGTCTTGTCACCGACCACTGCATTCAAAACTTGATTCGTCCAAGATTCAAAACTATTTAAACGCTCATCTAACGCAAGGCGCAAGGTCAATACATAGCTAACAACGAGGGCTAAAGCAATCTGCAATGACGTAACCGTAATGGCGACAGGTCTCCCACGTCCGAAATACTTTTGGGTTAAACCGCCTTTGTGGTCTCTGGGATAGTCCAACCGTGTAGGACGCAGACGTTCCGGGTTCGATTCTCAGAAGGGGAGTACTTTTATGCACGGTTTGGTTATATGGTTGACACTCGTACTTGTTGTATGGTCTGTGTTGACACTCACAGAAATTGGCTTGTTGTATGGTCTGTGTTGACACTTAAGTCTGTCGCCATCACAACAATTTTAATATTGTTGTGATCCGGCAGTTTTAGGAGCCAGCTCATCATTGCTAGAGAAAATTGATGTCGTCCGTGCAGACAGACCAAGACCAGAGCAGCGGCCGGCAAAGTTTGAAAATCTGTCGTGGCTTAGCAAATGGCAAATATAACTATGAAAAAATTCACATCAAAATTGGTCTATTCATTTGGAAGCTATGATGCCAACGACAGACAGACACACAGATAGCCACACGTCAAACATAATACCCCTCTTTTTGCGTCAGGACTTAAAAACTTTTAAAATGTAAAAAACTTTTCATCCTTCGCCGCAACCGAACTTACGTATGTGTGCCATGGCTTCGCCTTGGCCACAGACCATACAAAAAGTACGTGGCCTTGGCCCACATTGTCACGATCGTCCGTTTGTCACTGCTTATTTTGCCGGCCGCTGTAGTGTAATCCTTTATTACCGGACTGCAAGGAAAGGGTTATGTTTTTCGCGTCTTGTATGTATGTACGTATGCTTGTATGTAATATTCTTTATTACCTCATATCTTTCAAACGGCTGAACGGATTTCTATCTTTAATATATCGTTAGATTTGTTTTGTTAACCCAAGTGTACAGTCACGAGCAATAAAATAAAATGTACACACTTTAGAACTATGTCACATTCAATCAATATATCTCAGTGTGATAATGTTATATACCTAGGTTATTCAAAACGTAATTCTATCGTGTGTTCATTTTATTGTTCGTGACTGTGCTTATAAGTGCATGGCGTTATTTTTTTTTTAGAATTATGCAATATGCGTTTCAAAATAAAGGGCTTATCATAAGGATTTCAAAATGGTTAAACCATATATATAACAACTAAAAAGATATAGGTAAATAAAAAAATGAAACAAGATTAAATATTAAAGGCAACATAATGACACACAGTCGGAGGCCAGATCATTCATAATGCATTTTATTATGTTGCCTTTATTATTAATCTTGTTTCCATCTTTTCAGTTGACTTGTCTTTTGATGCTGGCGGATATTTTATTTTTTTTAAATTTATTTTTAACACAGTTTCGCAGGTTCCGTTTATGATCCAACCAATCTCAAATTCAACAGATAGAGTTATTATCTATGAAAAATTTCATTCCAACTTTAGGCGGTAGATGGCGCTGTACTTTCCTATACAAAATTACTCTATCGAATGTTTTTATTGGGAGGGTGCGAAGGTATAATAATCGATCGCAGCGCTCATGGTGGCAAAAAGTAGAAATAAAGAAGGCTCTGTAATATGCTTGAAAACGATATTTAATTTATTACTAGCGACACAGGAATAATTCTAAATGTTTATTATCACTTTGTAAAATTATTAAAGTAGCTTTATCCTCTTGTTTTAGAAAATCTACAACTAAAAGAGAAGGAAACAAACCCTGATATAACCAAAATAAAACACTCTTTTTGAATAGATCTTACTTGCCATATTTAATTTAAATGACCAAAAATGATTTCACAACAGTTTGTTCACCCAAATCATAGTAATTTTGAAATTTACATTAATAACACAATATGTATAGTATTTTTTAACATTTTGTCACAATGCCGCCATTACATATTAAAACGTCAAAACGGTCAGGTCAGAGCCAACAAAGTTGCAACACGCTAGGTGGCGCTAAAAGCGTGCACGGAGCCAATACGCATAATTTTTTCGATAGCTGTTCGTGCTAAGGGCTCTGATTTCAAATAAACCAGTAGATGCTATCTGGAACCAGTACAACAGGCCCTAAAATTTGTGAAATACTCGTAATACGCAGTGTAACTTCTTCTTCTTATTTTTGTTTTGGCAATCTACTTTCCTCTTGGAAGTAATTTTTGCCAGTGTCAAGTGTTGAATAGTTCAGTGGTAGATTATTTCAGTTTACATTAGAATACGGGTGCATTGCATTACAAAGTTGCTTGGAGCATTTGGCACCAAGTATATCAAGACAGTTTACTCGGTAAGTTCTGCCGAGGTAGCCACCACTACAATAAAAGTCTCAGCTTCACACAACCAAGATCACGCCCCATATATTTTTTAGTTGCGTAGACACTTGTACCACAAAACTGCACCAATTTTAAGACACAATATCCACTATGAATCAATTTGCAAAGAATTAAAATAGTCACCGAACCGAACTCGACTAAATGGCGCCAAAAACTCGTATAGAGTTGACACGTAGCAATATGTTGGCTAGCCGCCAGCAACACCTACGGCATACCGCGGGAAGAGGGGCAGGGGTGGCGGTCAAATATTGAAATTCTAGAATTTTCCCTCGCATAGAACGACGTGGCGGGTCGGTCGGCAAACGACCCACTATTTGATCAAAACCATCCACTAACATCGCATATTGCTTTTCGTATCACATTTGATTTATACAACTTGAGTTGGATTTGATGTTTGGACTGGAATAGAGAGTATGATAACGATTACGGGAAATTGCTACTAACTTAATGATAATTTTCTTTTCACCTCTCCAGTACAAAAAAAATAAATTAATTTAAAAATATTAAAAACACGATTGCCCAACCAAAAACGAACTAAAAAGATAAATAACAAGGTGTTATTGCAGTCGGGGGACCGTTTTGTGGAACAATTTTCAATTAAAGAGGTCCCCCGACTGCAATGACACTTTGTTATTTATCTTTTTAGTTCGTTTTTTGGAAAAAAAATTGTGGAACAACTTTCAATTAAAGAGGTCCTCCGACTGCAATGACACCTTGTTATTTATCTTTTTAGTTCGTTTTTGGCAGGGCAGTCATGTTTTTAATATTTTTTAAATTAATTTATTTTTATTTCACACATTTTAGTGACAAATCATATAGTTTTGAAATGTACTCATTATGGCCTTTCATTTGATGCCCATATTGTAATAATTGAAGAAAAAAATATTATTTTCACATTTGAAAATGGCGTGCTACAGTCGCCATATCAACTTTTTTCAAAAAAAATATAGCCAGTGTCACTCGGAATGATGTAAGGATTCTAACGATACCCCATACATTCAATTCAAAAGAAAAAAATTTTTCTTCACATTTAAAAGTGGCGCCGTACAGTCACCATATTGACATTTCTCAAAAAAAAGCTAATGTTACTCGGTACGATGTAAGGATTCTAACGATATGCTATACATCCAAATCCGTTAAGCCATTTAGAAGATATGGTGGAATAAAGAAACTCACATACCCACAAACATACATGAATCCTGAACACATATACACTCTTTTTGCTTTGGGCAGTCGTGTAAAAAAGAGCTCTTTTGGCGCGTAAAAATACCTAATACCTAGCGGATTATATTAACTTTATGGTAAAAACTCATGATTTCGTCCATGTGACCACTATATTTTTACACGACTGCCCAAAAGGAAAAGGAGTGAATATGTGTTCAGGGTTCATGTATGTTTGTGGGTATGTGAGTTTCTTTATTCCACCATAACTTCTAAATGGTTTAACGGATTTGGATGTATAGCATATCGTTAGAATCCTTACATCGTACCGAGTAACATTAGCTTTTTTTTTGAGAAATGTCAATATGGTGACTGTACGGCGCCACTTTTAAATGTGAAGAAAAATTTTTTTCTTCAGTTATTACAATATGGGCATCAAATGAAAGGCCCTAATAAGCACATTTGAAAACTATATAATTTGTCACTAAAATGTCTGAAATAAAAATAATAAATTTAAAATAATAATAACACGACTGCCCTGCGAAAAACGAACTAAAAAGTTAAATAATATCAAGTGTCATTGCAGTCGGGGGACCTCTTTGATAAAAAATTGTTTCACAAAACAGTCTCCCGACTGCAAGTTCGTTTTTGGCAGGGCAGTCGTGTTTTGAATATTTTTTAAATTTATTATTTTTGGTAATATTTGAGCTGTAAAAACTTTTCTTGCTACAAATGGCGTCTACCGAAGGTCAGCCCCCCTATTCAAATGGCCACTTTTCCATTCGTTCGCTAACTTAAAGATAAAAAATCAAGTCACACGTCGCAAGTTTATGTAAATCACAGACATTGTCGTATTGTATGGAATTGACAAGCCTACGACACGTAATTTTGGAGTTTATGGCTTATTTTTAATTTTTAAGTTAGCGAACGAATAGAAAAGTGGCCATTTGAGTAGCCCCCAGGTCTGTGGCACAGCAATCAAGACATTATATCTATCTATGATTCCATTTTTCACTGTCTTGTACGGTCAACAACGAAAATCACTTAACACTTTAGTACTTTGTCATAGCAACTTATTCCATTAATGTTTTTGACTGTGAGACTTTTGTTGTGCTATAACATAGTACTAAAGTGGTAAGCGACTGTCGTTGCTGACTGTACCGTTTTATATATAAGTATTTTCAAACAGTAAACAATAAAACTGGACTGAGAAATTAAGTTTCGAATAGCTAACAAAGTCCCGCGATTGCATAAATGCAAATATGCATTAATTTGTTATGCTGCTAGCCATTTGCCACTTTAAACTAAGCTAATAAGCTACTAACCAGTCATAAATATTATTTTAATTTTTTTTTCATGCGAAAAATATAGCAGAAATGTGTGTGTTCTAAAATAAACTGTTTTTCTCAAAACCGCCGGATGTAGTGTTGTATCTCCACAGATACAACAGTATACTTGTTGCTGTTTTATTATTATTTATTTATTATAAACAAAGATGATACAATATGGGGTTACAATATAGTCCCACAAAACCAACTATTCGGTGTGGCTGTGGGATCTTCAGTCTCTTTTAGTTTAATCTATAATAAACTGGACTTAAATTAAGTTTTGAAGCATGTGGTTTTTTAACAATGTTTTAAATTTATTATTAACTGGCTCATGTCTAATATCCGCTGGCATGCCATTCAGTTAATAGGGTAGACGTTTTTTAATAGTTCTATCACCATAATAATTATTCACCCTAGGTACCTCAAACTTTGGTTCATAGACTACTTTTGAACAGTCTCTCTCGCTCCCTCAAATAATAAAATATGTATGGGACATTCTCATTTGCCACGTTTTTAGGACATTCCAGTAAAAAAATATACTTCTACTAAGAGTAGGATACAGAAACTTACTAGTGCAATTCCTGAACACTCTCCGCATATGGTCTAACACAAAAACGTTAAAAATTCTGACAAATTACCGTCAAACATGCATTCTCTAAAAAACATGGGGGGGAAATTTACTACCTTGTCTATAAGTTTCTCTGATAATTTCAAAATATTTAAGGTAAAAAGTATTCTAACCTTTGTTTACATACTTTATTATATTTACTATCATTACCTATGATTTTTATATGAAAAATAGTGAAATCTTATTTATAAATGAATTTTTACTAACGTTCCGTGAGTGACCTCAGATCAGAAAAAGCGGGCCGAGCTTTTTCATTCGCTCATAAATCGGGAACGGTGAATGCTACCTGTTTGTCTCACACACTAGTAGGTAGCGCCAGGACAGTCCTATACATTGTGAGGGAGGAACCTGCTGTTCAGTGTTCAGGGTCGACTCACGAACGTAAGTTCCATAGTGACCACGTTTTTGTTCGGTACTGCTCTCAAAAACATAGATGTAGTTTATCAAGTTCCCAATTATAGAATATAGTTATAAATTTTACTGGTTATTGCCTTTTTTATCCTTAAAGGAATAAGCCATATTAGTAAGAGTTTTGTCTATTAACGGTGTTTTTATCTGCAAAATAAGTGTTTGTCCTCCAAAACGTGGCCTCAAAAACATGGTTGCCGTGGCTTCCACGGTCCATGTTTTTGATAAGTTATCCACGTTTCTTAGAGAATTGTTAATCGTGGGATCCCACTGTTGGGCTAGGATTTGAAATATTTTATAGAGCAAAATAAGTATTTAGAGATATGAACCGTGCGATTGCATTATACTTTTGTGGATCTATATTAAACACTTCAACTGCCATGTTATAATATGCATATTTCAGTTAAATTTTGGGGTTCCATTACTCAAAGAGTGCAAACGAGACCCATTTAATTAACCGTGCCTACACTACCTAGAGCGCCCGGCTGTCCGTCATACACAGGCCTCTATCACCTCATCACCGGTGAAGAAATGTGAAGAAACGTGGCAAAAAAGAGTGAGCTTTGTATTTTTATTCAAGTTTCAAATATAAAGAATATTTTCATTGGTATTTTAATTGTTACTTTCATATCTATGTGTGTATGTTAAAGTTTTTCATATTAATAATATAAAAGACATATTTTTAAACAAATTAAAAGTTCCACGTTTTTTTTTAAACTTGTTCTCACAGAAACATGGCTGCCAATAGTGGGACTTAAATAAATACGAAATTACTGGATCAAAAACTGGGCCTCATGCACCGTTACGTTACAAATTGAGTATTTTAATAAACAATGTTGTTTATTCTTCAAAATTAATAAAATTCAAAATGACCATGTTTCTGAAAAAAAAAACGTGGCTTTATGAGAATGAGCCGTATACGTGTGTAGACTAATATTTGCTTAAAATTCTACATGAAGTGATGCAATTTAAAATGCATTCTGTATTTACATTAGAAATATTTCAGTGTGATTCTGAACTCCACCCATGTTACCGCAAGTCAATATTTGTGAGAGTCGGTTAAGGTTACGTTCCGCTACGATAGCTACGAGCTGCTACGAGATGCTACGGTGCTACGTTGGTTACCGGCGTTTCCGCGCTATCTAAATATTTTCTTGGTAGAGTGTAACACCGGTTTTCATGGTATTTCCGTCTCTGGGCCAAGTTTAATCCCCGGCTGGGTGGATTTAAAAAATGAACTTTTCTATACTTACTTACTTATGAGGATTAGTGGCCACCTCTGGTTTTAGAGTTTAACAAACCGCCTATAAGGCCTCTACCTTGGCTTAACGACTGTTATCAGATGACGACAGCCGGGACGGGTTCGACGTCCTATTAATTTAGAGAGCAATTGAATCGAGGGTAGGAAATTAGATCTGTCTACTGTCTGCGATCTGTCAGTCAGTCTGCGGCACGGATACCAGGGAGATCTTTTAGGATAAGTACCTATACATATTACATTAAAAACACAGGTATTAAACGCGTTTAAACATAATATAATATACATTTAATATAATAATTTGTCACCGTGAAATTATCAGAACTATTCTATTGTAATTAAATTTAACAGATCAACATCTATCGAAATATTGTAACCTATATTCGCAAAATATTACATTCGCAAAATATTACGTTCGCAAAATATTATATTCTCAGAATATTATTAATACAATCAAACACAAAATAATTAAGTATTTTTGTTTTATCCGTGAAATTATCAGAACTATTGTATTGTAATTAAATTTAACATCATACTGCTCGGTAACTAGGATTTACTAATATAGTATGAGGCTGTGTAAGTTGGCATGTGCAACACAGTGCATTGTTTAGATAGAACGTTCCATTTTCAAATCACTTTACAATTCAAGCATGGTGAATGCTTTAACTGTAAAGTTAACTTTACAATTCAAGCATTTAAAACTCCTTAGTGAACCAATCTCTTTTCTTTTATTATAAACTGACGAAACTTTTTACTGAAAAAAAAAAATGAAAATGGCGGCATTTCATTTCAGTTCAAGCTAAGTATGCAAAATTCCTTAGAAAATCTTTCGAAATCGCTAAAAAAATCTGCTGTTTCATACATTTCGATGGAGTAGGCATTGTTCAGTTTAATGGTCTGATCAACCCCACGAGAAGTTTACAATGAAATAACCCTGTAACGTTTTACTTATTAATTTTTTTTACTTATTAATTTTTTTTATTTTTTATGTTTATATTTTATTTTTTATGTTTATTTTTATTTTTATTTTTATTTTTATTTTTATTTTTATTTTTATTTTTATTTTTATTAAATTTACCTCGCATGAATGATGTAAAGTAGTATGCTTACCTCGGTTGTAAGTAGCTATTACACCCCTTGTGTAACAAACTACTATAACAGATCAACAAGATATTACATTCGCCAAATGTTTATATAATACAAAAAATATTAATCGAGCCAATATAATAAGTCTATGAATCGAGCAGTTTTTCACACGTTTTTACTAGGTTGTTTTTTGTTTGTTTGTGTGTCCGCAAAGTTTGCAAACAATTTTATATTAGTTTACCGTTGAGCCAGGGCTGAATCGAGGCGATCACCCACCATCCTCAGGAAAGTCGGAGTTCGAGCTCCGTCGCACCCTGTTCACCAGCGAGGCAACCTTTTTCGTATTAATGCGTAAAATTCATCCACGCTGGCATCGGCAAACATACGCGACGCACTACAATAGCGTGGGAGCCGGAACAGAGCAAGCCCTGAAGATGTTATTAAATCAATACAACAACATCTTCAGGGCTCTGTTCCGGTTCCAGGGCGTTCAAACGCGTAGGGCAGGGATGGCGAACCTTTTTGTATCAACGTGTTTAGTGAGGTCATAGACGTGCCATCAAATAATTTTGACTTTGTTATTATTGGGAAAATAATAACAATAATAAATACTATCAACTCAAACTCTTTATTTACTACAAAAAAATAGGTAAGTTTTGCAGTGTTTCAATAATACGCCAAATTTAAATTAATGAGTTCGTAATTTTTTCGAAGTGCATATGTCGTGGGCTAATCGTTGAACTGGGCCGATCGAGATCTGCCTGGCCAGATCACGATGTGCCGGCATTTCATGATCTGGCTAATAATTTCAGGATGTGCCCAATCAAAAATTAGGCAGATCGATAAAAGCAACCATTCGTCGATTTGCCCTACTAGTACTTAGCCACATCGAGATGTGGCTGGGCGCATCGTAATATACTTCCGTTTCGCGACGCTTGTGGCGCTGTAACGCTGTTTGCGCTCTGTCAGCTGTGTGTTTACGTGCGAGCAAGATGGCGGCGTCACAAGAAATCGAAAATTGTGATAATAAAAACAATACGCTTTTGAGAGACATTTGTATAACGAACCACGTGTTAAGATGATAATAAAAATAATGAGAATGTTAAGATGAGAGTGATGATTTATAACAAACAAAATTAAAAAAATAATTACTGTACCTACATTCTTTTCATTTTACTTATACTTTGGTCACTCTACAGACTATTCATTCCAGCATGGCTGGTTTTATCTTTATTATATAGAAGAATAATTATTTTCTAAACTTCATTTTATTTGCTTGTACTTTGCCCACAGAATCGATTTGCCCAAGCATGGCCAGGCAAATCGTCAAACGTTATGCTTTGAACGATATGGCGGGCTTTGAAAAGGCAAATCAAGAAATGCCGGCGTATCGTGATCTGCCCAGGCAGATCTCGATCGGCCCAATTCAACGATTGGCCCACGACACATACATAATGAATTTCGTGATCGGTGACGTGCCCAAAATATTGTGTCGCGTCGCGTGCCATTAATGGCACGCATGCCATTGGTACGCTATCCCTGGCGTAAGGCATTGTAGGTTTTCTGTGTAAAGTTGGCCAACAGGCTACTCGTGAAAAATGTCTGACAATAGGCTTTAAAAAGCCTGATTTTGTCCTCGGCTGTCTGTTTTTTTTATTAGTCTTTTTTTCAAGTCCGTTTTTTACGTTTTTGAGTTTTAGCCAAACTAGAGAAAGATAGAATTTTCACGAACAATACTTCGGATGCTGCAAATGACTGACAATTCTTAAAAAACACTTAAAATAATTTATATATTCCGAGAATATATCCATCGTTTCTAAATTATGATATGAAAACCTTTACAACTTTTAATGAGTTTGGCTTAAATACGTCTACTTTTGACTAATTTAAATTGAGATCGATTTTGATGTTGATGAGTATTGAATTTAGAAAAAATACTTATTTAAGTATCTTATTTTTTCAATTTTTAGGGTTCCGTACCAAAATGGTAAAAAAGGAACCCTTATGGTGTGACTCAGTCTGTCTGTCTGTCACAGCTGGATATCTCGAGAACTACTAATGGTATCAACTTGAAATTTGGAATAGTTTAAGATGACATTAGCCCAACTATTTTGCAAATAAGAAAGAAATAATAAAATTAATATTTTTTTCACAACAGGGACTGAAAAGGGGTCTTAAAAATTTTAAGTGAAGTGACTAGGGCGTGTGGGGTATCATATGAAAGAGCGCTGTTTGCACATTTTAAAACATTTTTTTCTTTTTTCTTAGGCCGCATAATTTTCGACTTATGATGAAAAATGTAAAAAAAAATACCGTTCCCCCCCCCCCTTATCTCCGAAGTTTGCAAAGAGAAAAATCTGAAATAATTCTATGTAATAGTAGTTTACGTAAAGATTACAGGAAAAATAAAACGAGGTCTCAATATAACACACTTTTTTAGAAATTCAAAAAACAAACAAGAATTCTTTAGTTTCACTACCCGTCAACAGATGGCGGTGACCTAAGAATGCTGACTTGCGAATTAAAATAGTTCCACTATTGGTCAAGAGATGGCGCAACCTAATACTACAATAATAATTGGTGACTGGTTCTTATATAAATTACCTACTATTTGCCGTACGAATAAACGAAGAATAAGTTCCTACTTAGTAATATAAACAGTTTGCAATGTGGAGCGGCTGAAACGTTTTTCAGTCACCATAAGCAACTGTGGTTAAGATTTGTAAATTAACTGTCCGCCTGTTCGCCCTTCCACCTGTCTGCCGTTTATCCTACTTTTTTAAAGACTGTACTAAAGTAACATATCCAAATATATTTATGATTGTACGGAACCCTCGGTGCGCGAGTCCGACTCGCTCTTGACCGGTTTTTTTTTTTCATCAACATTGCTTGACACCGCAAGCTGGTTGCGAGTCTTGATGGTTGAAACTTCACAAAATATACTTTAGAGTAAAGTAGTTTTAGCAGAATCACAATTGCCCTAAAACTTTTATATAGGTAATTAATTGAGTAGGTAGCGTTCTGAAATTGTTAATGTTAATAGTAACTTTCACTGTCGCTGCCAAAGGAAAAGGAATTATAGAAAAAATAATGAAAAATTTAGAACTCCAAACATTTAGAAATGCGTTTTTATCAGGAAAGGAACTGGATGAAGAATGACTTCTTTCTGCACTATTAGGATCCTATTTCATTATTTCAAACACGTAGGATGGGAGATCAAATTATCTCGACTGCCTCGAATTTTTTATTTGTTCTGTGAGTACCTCCATGCTTCGGAAGCACGTTAAGCCATTGGTCTTGGCGCATTTGCTTGCATGTGGTGGATGGCCTAACATCCTTATCCATCCATAAGTAATAACTTTGTCCTAGCCCTGGGTATGGATGGAATAACTGTGGACATTAAAAAGATCATGATGATTTATATTTACTGACCCCAGAGCTGCACAATTTTTTTCAATAAAGTTTTGTGACATCCCGCCAATCAAATAAAAAATATTTTTGTGAAACAAGGTAAATAAGGATAATGTGAAAAAATAATTAATAAATTGTCAAACGAAGCAAAAACTAAATATTATTTGTATTGCAGATAATAAAGAAATAATAACAATATAAAAACCTTATTATTGTTCCAGAATGTCCACCCAATTTATGTCGGGAGGAGTCACAGACCGAGCTGTCTACGGCACCTCAAACTAGTAAGTAAATCTCTTTGTTTACACATAGATGCATTATATCTACCGTCTTATAAAGTTCGTAACCTTTCCTTACGTACGTACGTTTAAGCAATTTTACGCATTATGACACATTTTGATTACGCAAAATGACGCATACGCAAAATGACACATACGCGACATGACACATACGCGAAATGACATACGCAAAATGACACATACGCGAAATGACACAAACGCGAAATACACATACGCAAAATGACACATACGCAAAACGACACATACGCGAATTGACACACACGCGAAATAACATGAATTAAAGACATTAGATTGAGTTGCGCGTAGATTTGTAATAAATACCCACATGTCAGTGTCATTGCAACGGTTGTGGTGTGTGACATGAGATACTTTTTTAACTGACTTCAAAAAAAGGAGGAGGTTGTCAAGTCGACGGTATTTTTTTAATGTATGTTTTACCATAACTTCGTCAGTTGTTATCAGATTTTTTTGATGTTTTTATTCCTAATTTGCTTCGAAATAATATTTTTTGCATATTTAAAGTCATAAATTTTTTATACAGGGTTATTTAAAACAGGGTTCAGGGTTAACCACAGAATAGATATAAGTACTACCGTACAGATAGGAAACTCTTCGCCCCGCCCCGCAATCAATTACCTCACCGCACCCCGCGAGTTCGTGTGCCAGTTCGTAGGCTCATTCAATAGCCCTAGACTTCACGCACACAGTTGCGCGTGTGCGTAATATTACAAATTACCCTGTATAAGAGATAATGTGGTCACCAATATGTCATTTTGCGTCAGAGTCATAAATATGTCATTATGCGTATGTCATTCTGCGTGGTCAGAATATGTCAAGTCCAAGATATGTCATTATGCGTATGTCATTCTGCGTAGTCATAATATGTCATTTTGCGTCAGAGACATAGATATGTCATTATGCGTGTAATTCCGTTTAAGGTATGAGTGGTTGAGTATAGATACGAGGTTGCTGTTATAAGTTTTTGTCTCACATAAATTGCACAATATTACCATGAGAAAAATTTGAAATTTAAAAATGATCTTACGAGGTTAACGCAGAAACACTACGTTTATTCTCTTCATAACCACATTTTCTGGATTAGTGGTGCAACATGAAAAACAACAACTTTGTTTTTTTTTTTCACAATGATGAAAAAAACATGAAAAAAAACACAGCACCGTAGTTTATTTCTAAAATTGTTTTTTTTTCAAGTACACAATCTTTGGAAAATAAATGTTTTTTTAATCAAATCAATAACTATATTAGATTTTTATTCTTCGTCGGTGTCTCCAGATATGAGTTTAATTTTTTTCCCAGATCTCATTTAATTTTTCCCCAAAATTATACAATTGTATGCAGAGAAGATTAAGATTTTTCCCCCAACGCGATTTTTGTTCCCCGAAATGTTACGTTTTGTATGAAAAACAAATTTTCTTTTTTTACCCCAATAGTTAAAATTTACCACACAATAGGGTAACCCCCAAACTGGAGACACTGTTCTTCGTTCTAAGTTCATAGGTATTTAAAAAAAACATAAACCGAATGAAGATTTCACCGTGGTGCGCGTCTTTAAATGCTGCCAACTGTTGAAAACTTGGTAAGTACTTATCAACAAAAAAAAGTAATGTAGGTTCAAAAATTAATAGAAAACTTTAATACAAACTCATAAGATTAACGGAAACTTCCTTAATAATTTTAAGTTCTGTACTATTGAAAAAAAACATGCTTTAGAAAGTTAACACTTTTTTTTCATGTTTTTTTCACGTTTTATTTGAGGTTAAAAAAAAATTTTTTTTACAACATTATTCTCGATGTAATTCATACAACTCAAACATAAATATGGTCTTGAGTTTTTTATTTCATAAAATTGTATGAAAAGAGAAATACCGTAATTTTTTTACGTGTTTATTCTAACTTTTGTTGAAGGTGAAGAAAGTGACACAGCGGAAACCGACGGGCGCATGTCGTCGGAGAGCTCGCCGCTGCGGCAGCGGCGCGGCGGCATCCTGAAGGGAGGTCGGCTCTGGAAGTCCCTGGACAACGACAAAGAGAACGAGCAGGTAGGAAACAAAGAAACCATTAAACCAATCCAACATGTTTATGAATTAACGCAAAATGAAAACTTTTACTATGGGACCAACTCTGAAGTTGCGAAAAAAAATCTGCTGTTTCATACAAAAATGAATAACGAAAATATAAAAATGAATGAAGCAGCTGATTTTTTTTTTTCGCGATTTCCGAAGAAACGGTTTTCTCATTTTCCGTTAATTCATTAACACGTGTATAAATGGAAGTGATATTTAAAAAAGATTTCCTCCGTAGAGCGCCTCCAGCTCTACTATTCTCTAAGGTTTGCAGCGTCCAGTTCGACACTGCAGCTGCGTTGTCTGGCAGGTCATATTCCCATTACTGGATAAATTCTTTGGAATCTGGCATTTTGCCTAGTGACTCGGTAATGGCGGGATGTCGCAAAATTTATTCCGCTTGGTGGCGCTACTGCTGCTGGAGACCTTTGTACGGGCATTTATCCCCTTTTTAGGGTTCCGTAGCCTAAATGGCAAAAAACGGAACCCTTATAGATTCGTCATGTCTGTCTGTCTGTCTGTCTGTCTGTCTGTCTGTCCGTATGTCACAGCCACTTTATTTCCTATTTTTCCTTTTTAAATTATATCTAATAATGGTTGATACTAATAAATAATTATTTTGGAAGTCGAACAGTAAACGAATTAAAGATTGAAGAAAACCAAAATGTGTAGGAAAAAAATTATATTTACGAAAATTCGCTTCCAACATCCAAAAATTGGTAGCAAACACATAGAAAACAATATGAATATAAGGTTCTTGGAAAACAACAATAGGTATGACAGGTCTACATTTAGCGCCAAGTTAGCGGTAGAGCGTTGACTGGTGGACGATTTGTGAATCAGCAAAATTATCCTGCCGTTGGTATAAGACATCTGTCAGAAACTCGACGGAACGATCACTGACAGTGAAGTTATATGTTAGAGAATAGCACCCCTGAACCACAGTATTATAAAGCACCTACCAGTAATTCGACTTTTTGTTATAAACGCATGCCGCCACTGCGTACTGCGTATACGCACAGAAACTCCGTCAAGGGTCAGGGTTGTCCTTGTCACAGCAAAAGCTACTCAAATATTTTACATAAAAGTTTTAATTTGTAATAAAGTAAGAATATAAATAGTCAATAGAGCCTTTTCAAGAATAACATCGTAACAGACAAAACAGAAACAGCAAACATGAAACCGTAGATATTTTTTCGCGATTTCAAAGTTTGTCCCATAGTAAAAGTTGTTCAGTTTGATGGTCCCTATCAAACCTTGACGTGGATTTACAATTAATAAAACCGGTCAAGAGCGAGTCGGACTCGCGCACCGAGGGTTCCGTACCATCATAATTGCACCATCAAACCACACTGCAGAGTAGAATAATAAAATTAGTATTGCAGTTTTAGGTCAGCGCCATCTCTTGACCAATAGTGGAACTAATGTTAACTTTTTTAGAAATTTGATAATTTCTAAAAATGTGTGCTATATTGAGACATCGTTTTATTTTTCCTGTAATCTTTAAATAAATTGCTATCACATAGAATTATTTCAGGTTTTTCTCTTTGCAAACTTCGGAGATAAGGGGGGGAACTGTATTTTTTTTTTACATTTTTCATTATAAATCGAAAACTAGCGGCCTAAAACAAAAAGAAAAAATGTTTAAAAACGTGCAAACAGTGCTCTTTCATATGATACCCCACATGCCCTAGTAGCTCCACTTACACACAATATCTTTTTTACAACAGGTTGTAAAAAAATAATATCTTTTTTACAACAGGTTGTAAAAAAGATATTTATTTTTTTATTTATTTCTTATTTGCAAAATAGTTGGGCAAATGTCATCTCAAACAAGTCTAAATTTCAAGTTGATACCATTAGTAGTTCTCGGATATCCAGCTGTGACAGACAGACAGACAGACTGAGTCACACCATAAGGGTTCCTTTTTTACCATTTTGGTACGGAACCCTAAAAACGGAACAAATCCTGTAAACCATTATGACGTTTTGAAATTTCGTTATATTAAGACGTACACCGCTTCAAGTAAGAGAGCGCAAACTAGAGGAGATTGCGCTCGCCGACTCTACCGCTCACTTCCCCGCGTACCCCCCATCATCATTGCCCCGCTCAAGTACATGAGTCGGACAACTGTTAGTAGTTAAAACTGTGCCCGCCGCATCGCGTATGTGGATTGCAGAGCGGAGAATATGCGCGTTGCACCAATTGTTGATATTACAACATTTTCAGTAACAGTGTTTCGAATATTATTTAGCCATTTTAAAGAAAAAGCTTTCCGTTCTTGAAACATGCCATTTAGTAATTTCTAAAAAAAAGTTGGAAACAAATCACAAAACAGCATTACCTATATTTTGAAGTGAGCGGTCAGCCCCCCTACTCAAATGGCTACCATTATATGCGTTTGAACGCTTACTATTAAAGCTATAATATAAGGATTTAACTTTAAAATTATGTGCTGTAACTGTAAGCTTGTCAATTACATACAATACACATTAAATTCTGTGACCTATGTTTGCGACATGTTCTATTGCTCATATTTAAGCTTCAAAAGTACCTAAACGTAGCGTTCAAATGTATTGGCCATTTGAGTAGGGCGGCATGTAATAAAAAAAATTGGATACATAATTCCCAAAAGCTCTAAAAAATCCATTTTACCATGTTCAAACACAGAGGTTTTAATAAATCTTTTGAGACTTTGAGAGGTTGAAAGTGTTTCGAAGTAACCAGCAATGAGAGCCGGCTTCGCTCAGTAATTCCTACTTCAAACAAATAATTCTCAAGACTAACCTCTTGCTCATAAAAAAATGAAGCAGGCACGAAAGAAATTACACAATAATGGAAAATAAGTTGTTTTGCTAATGTTAACGTAACAATCGTGTCTCAATGGTATTGCATTTTGAAACGTTCGTTTTACTAAAAAGATAGGTACTTTTGAAACGATTAAATTATAAAATCAGCTTGCTTTGGCGACAGAAATTAAAAAGATGAAATGAGAGTGAAAAAAATACTTTATATTACCGATCTTCAGAGATCCCTACGTCATGGATGGTCCGATCTCTTGAGAGTTCTTACAACTTGTCTTTTATGGCTTTTATGCCAATGAAATAATAATCTAAATATTCCAAATCGTAATAAAAGAAGACTCTGAGTAACTGACACGCCATATGAACGCACAGCCCGAACCGCTGAGTTTAGTGATTCCTGGCAGGTTCCTTATAAGGTCTAGAGGTGCACTAAGAAACGATTTTTCAAAATAATAGGGTATGAAAATTGGTATGAAAAGCCCTCAGACTTGAAACTATGATTGAATATTAATATATACGTAGATATCTCAGCGTTTTGATAATTCCACCCCCGAAGGGGTGAAAAGGGGGATGAAGTTGCGTATAGAAAATCCTTCATTTTCGAAGTTAAAATCACCAAATATATTATTTAGGCTTATGGTTGGAAATTAACGCATCGTATATCGGTACTGTTGGAATTTCAACCCTTAAAGGGGTGAAATCGGGTAAATAAACCTATAAATCCATATGGATGTGGTTATTAGGGTTTAAAGGGATGTTAATTGAGAAAATGAAATTTATTTTGAAGTCTAACATGATCATGTTTCAATCCCTAACGGGGTGCGATGGGGATTGAAATTTTGTATGGAAAAATAATATAAAATAGACATATCGACTACAAACTTCGTAGGAGTACTTCTAAAACAATTAAGCAAACCATTTTTGTGATTTTCTGAAAATCAATCTCTTAGGGGGTCAATGGAGTAAAATAATTCCTTAAAATCGATAAGTACAATACGGAAACTGGAACTAGTCATGCAACCATAATGTTTTATAAAAATAATGCTAGCTGATGAGATGAGTTAGCTACCGTTTTGAATTTGGAATACACTTTCCGCGCAAGTGCGGGAAGTATTGAAATTAATTTCCGCACTGAATTTCAGAATATGATGAACCAGACCCCCACGGAAATGTGGAACGCCCCGCATTCCTTTTTCAATTCGAATGATAACATTTCAGAGCATAAGGCATGCGAGCCACTAATCGCTGAGCGAGTTTTTGACACCAAGAACATAATATAAGGAGTATATATAATAAGAGTTCAATCAGAATTCAATGGCAAATCGAACACGATTTTCTCTGTTACTGTTATCAAAGATTCGAATTATTATATTGTGCCGTACACAGAACAAAGAAAAAAAAATCTTCTTTGACATTTTCAAGTGTTTAATTTTGAATACCTGTAATTTAAAAGCAGAATGAAGACCAAAGGTCGACGACGACGGGCAGCGACGAGGACGGCTCGGTGACGCCTCGCTCCGTCCGGTTCGTGGACCGCAGGGAGCCGTCCGAGGAGGAGTCCAGGGCTGCCACCGATACGGCCGCCGCCTCCGACTCTGAAACCGCTTCACAGAAAGACTACGCGATGAGTACGACGCAAAGGTAAGCTTTACAAGGTTATTTTTAGTTTATACCAAACCTCTCGTGAGGTTGATCGGACCATCAAACTGAACAACTTTCATTATGGGACCAACCTTGAAATGGCGAAAAAAAATCTGCTGTTCCATACAAAAGTACAATCCTACTCCGATATCCATAGACTCCTACTTTTTTCGCGATTTCAAGGTTGGTCCCATAATGAAAGTTGTTCAGTTTGATGGTCTGATCAACCCCACGAGAGGTTTGTTATAAACTAAAAATAACCTTGTATTTAACCGCCTCTGTGCTCTAGTGGTTCGCCCACCCCCGTGTAAGACGCAGGGGTCCCGGGTTTGATTCCCAGGGGGGGTACAATTTGTACTCGGTTTGGTTGGTTTCAAGTCTACCTGGCTAGCTACCACCATCTTACCTAAATCTGACGCCATAACAACAATTTAAAAATTGTTGTGCTCCGGCAGTTAGAGGTAAGATATACAGTTCCTTATTGATGAGGATTCCGGGTGTAGTGCGCTTCCACCTTCGGCCTTATCGTCACTTAAGAGGAGGCTCCCAGAATTTGGCAATATTTGAACTCAAATAGTGACGTCTGTACAATCTCAATGAATGTCAAATTCAGATATATGCTTTTATGGACCTTCGTTTAGTGGATGACGGCAGGATTTCAGAAATTATTGAGTTTGGCTCGATAGTTTTTTATTCTGAAAACATGTCCTTTTTAGGGGAATTTTTGAAATATCTCTTTAATTATACATCGTTTCTGAGCAAAATTTATGTAAATCAAAAGCAAATTACGTGTTCCAGTGACTGACGGCACAAAAATCGTATATATTAATTATTACTATTGTTATTACCAAAAAAGAGATTAAATACCAGCGCGCTGCGGGCGCCGCCTTCGTTAGTACTGCGCAGTGCGCCGTCGAGGTAGGACGTGTGTCGCTCGCGCATCGAATTTTTTATCAGTACGAGCATTGCTTTGCAATCTATCTATACAGTTGTTTAACGTATGTACTTGCGCAGAGCAACGGAGGGGATTTCGCGAGGGCTAGGGCGGTTTTCCTCAAATTTCTATGATAAAGATTGTATAACTGTGGTATGGGTAACAAACAGCAAAGCGCGCGTGTTCATCGTTCTGGCAGCGCCACGGTTTCCGATTTGCGTGAATTAAATACACCACGAATGTAAATTTTTTGCCAGTCGGGAGCTCGGGAGAAAGTAGGTTTGATTGCCCCCCACTGGAAGAGGTACATCCGAAGATATATGTCCATTATTAGGTTTGAGGAGCCACGTCACACCATTATTTAGCAGCAAAATAGATTATTTTGTAGCACAAATCCTGAAGTTAGCATCATAATATATCACGAGAGGTATCAATGCAAAGGTGGCTCCTCAGTCTAAACATCAGGATTGAGGAGCCACTCTGGAACTCGCTAAGTACCAGTTGAATACTTTAGAAAATTAATGCATCGTTTAGCAGCAAATGTGTGAAGTACTTGCTAATTTTTTTTTAATTTTTAGCTCAGTAGTGCTGGAGAACGCAATTTGTATGACTCCTCAATGCTGACGTTTTGCATATAAACAACTTACTTACTGTACCTACCTCAGATAACAATGGAATCAAAACCAGATACGCTTACATTTAGCAAAAATTTCTGTAATATATTATTTTTTTAAATTATATATTTTTATTATTAATTTAAATTAAGAAACACGTGTTTTTTCTTTTAATATCGCCCAGTACTAAAATATTAAGTTAAGGCTATATATATATTAAGGCTATATTATATACAAAGTTATCCAAAATAAAACTACATTTGCTGACACAATACACCGTGCTTAGCAGATGATTACGCGCGCGATTTTCTCTCTCATGTTCCGCACGTCTGCGAGAACAAGACAGTCGGGTTGTTCGTCAGTTGCCGTACAGCTCTCGGCACCACCGCCCCGCAAACCTCTCCTTGTTGCCTCTCATTCAAAACATGTAGGACGATAGTATTTGACTAGTAACCATGCTGTTGTCATAATTCACTCGGACAAAATATTTTTTTGCAAAAAATTACCTACTTATTTTTTTTTCAAAATTGAAGAGTTTTAATGATACCTAATGCCTAGAAAAAATTTGGATGGTGTTAAAAAAATGACCCTGTATAAAAAACTCGCACTTGACCGTTTTTTGACCTTTCAATAAATACTTCTTATCTACTTCCGGGGTACCAAAGGGGGGTCGAAGAAAACCTTATTTTTTTGCTCCGATTAGAGGTGTGCGCCGATCGGCGTGGCGCACGCCGCCGCCGCCGAGTTTTTCATCGGCGTCATCGGCGTCAAAATTCAAGTGTAACATGTGTAAGAAACAAGTACAAAAGCATGCATTGCATTGCATCTATACATTATCACTACATAGCATAAAACAAAGTGGCTTTCTCTGTCCCTATATCCCTATGTACCTATGCTTAAATCTTTAAAACTACGCAACGGATTTTGATGCGGTTTTTTTTAATAGATAGAGTGATTTAAGAGGGTGGTTTATATGTATAATACATGGTGTCAAATTCCACACTACACCGAAGCGAAGCGAGGGCGGGTCGCTAGTATCTCAAGATTTATTTTCCTCTCTTTTTTGCATTAGTGATTGTTGCCACAGACGTTTTTTGTTATTGTGATTTTATAATAGTATTTAGTCATCATTATCACATCAGCCGCACGACACCCACTGCTGCCGGTATAGGCCTCCCCCAAGGATCGTCACAACGATCGGTCCTGCGCTGCCCGCATCTAGCGGCTTCCCGCGACCTTCACCAGATCGTCTGGTCGGTCCACCTTTTCGGGGGCCTACCCAAGGAACATGTCATCCGGTGTGCGGTTGACATTCCAACCTTTCCGCCCCAACCACCATTGGTTCTTCTCGCTAATGTGTCCCGCCCACTGCCACTTCAGCTGAGCAATTCTCCGAGCGATGTCAGTTACTTAAGTTCTCCTACGCATCTCCTCATTTCTGGTTCGATCACGCAGGGAAATGCCGACTATGGCTCTCTCCGTTGCACACCGGGGGAGAGCTTTCTTATGAGACCCACAGTTAGCGACCACGTTTTACTGCGGTAAGTCAACACTGGCAACACACACTGTTCATAGACTTTTGTCTTGAGACACAGATAAGTTGGACGCGAAGTTTTGTCGAAGCTTCCCGAATGTTGCCCATCCGACCTGGATTCGACGAGAGATCTCTTTTTCGAAGTTGAAATTACACCTAACTGGACTGTCTGTCCTTTGTAAACGTAATGGTCAGTAACTTCGAGTGTACTGTTCCCGACATGAGCTGGAATGGGTACAACATTGGCACTCGACGTGATTTTCGTCGTATCCATCTTTATTCTAAGACCCACTTTTTAGGAGGTACTACGGATAACTTCGAGCATTGTGTTCAACTCTTCCATGGCCATAAGAACTATATTATCGGCAAAACGAAGGTGTGTTATGTACTGGCCATTAATGTTGATACCAAGTCCTTTCCAGTCCAAAAGCTTAAAGATGTCCTCCATTGCAGTTGTGAACAGTTTCGGAGAAATAACGTCTCCCTGTCTCACACCTCCCTATAGTTGGATGGGATCTGTGCTCTGATTCTATTCTCGGGCCGACATGGTTGCATTTTCTTATAAGTGCCTCAACACCTCGATATGCCTAGTCTACTTGGTGCATCTCTGAAGACTGCGGCACTGCCCGGGTTTTAATCGAATCAAAGACTTTCTCATAGTCCACGAACGCCAAGCAAAGTGGCAGATTATACTCCTTGGTCTCCTGTATAACATGCAGCAGCGTATGGATGTGGTCTATGTTGCCAAAGCCTTTTCAAAACGCGGCTTGTTCGGGAGGTTGGAAGTCGTCGAACTTGCGAACGCGACGATTCGTAGGATTCGTATACTTCAAGAGGGTCTTGTCACCCTTTTAAAGAACAGAATCACCTCACTTATATTCCTTGTCTTCGGCGTTCTGTCTCGACGATGACGCAATTGAAAGGCTCCTGGAGGTCTTTCAATCTACTTATTTTGACCATCTACGCTGATTACGCCGATGACGCCACCGCCGCCGACAATTTAGACGCCAGACGCCGCCGCCGGTCAAATGACTATCGGCGCACACGTCTAGCTCCGATGCACCGTTTCCGAGATATTTGCATTTTTGTATATTTTTTTCAAATTAGGTTATTATAATAAGTACCTACCTACCAGTGGCGAAGGGTCCATACAAGCCGATTCCCATCGGCTTACCTTTTGTAAATCCCACCCCACTGATCCACTATGCAGATCACTACATTTTTCATCATTTTTGTAGAGCGGCTTACCTTCGCCATAATTTCACCCCTCGCCACTGGTACCTACTATAGTATAGTAGGTAGTACTCTCATTTTTGAGTAAAGCACTATACAAGCCTTGGTCCACAATGACTGCACTGCTGGCCACGTTATACGCTACGCTCTCGGCCTTCAAGCTTAGTCATCATTGCAGCCCTTGCTGTCCGCGCTATAAAGGCCTACCTAACCTAACGTGTGATGTCAAAGTAAATAAAAAAAACTACTTGTCCTGGTTTCATTCATATAACATGGTTACCTTTCACAGCAAATTCTAAAGGAATATCGAAAAGTATTGTATTTCAGTCACCGGAAGAGAAACAGTGCTGAATTTTGAGGACCAGAACTCAGCCACTGATATCGCATTATCGCGTTGGTATTATTATTATGTAGGTATTATTTCGTTGAAATTGTCTTTTCTGTATTTTATAGGAAATAGAATTGGTTTTTTTTGTTTGTCTGTCGGTTGTCGTCACCAAGTAGGCTCCTCCAGAATACTAGCGTTGCAGTGGTATGCTCCGGTATGCCACTGTAGCATTGCTGAGGTTGGGGCCTAGTTGGCCCCACACAAATTAGTTCTAAGTTCGTGTAGGTACATTGTTCTCTTTTTTTTGCTTTATAACTTTTATTTTTAATTACCTTACTGTCTATAATGTTTTACGGTCAATAAATAGTTTTTCTTTCTTTCTTTCTTTCTTCTTAGTACCTAAGTAATAATATGTGAATATACTGAATGGGGACTAGTAAAAAGCATTTTCTTTAATTTTCTTTCTTTCTTATTAAGCTATGTCAGCTTGCCACAAAAATATAAATACTTATCTATAGTTATATTACTTACTTTTATACTTACCTTTATAATTCTAATGAGTGTTTTTAGAACAGATCAAGCCTTGTTTGCAGGCGAAGAGATACATAAATAAAATATATTTTTTAAATCAGTCGAAAATTTTGCACTTTAAAAATCGGAAACCGGGGCGCTGCCAGAACGATGGACACAAAGCTCTCGGCCGCGCGATAGAGTGCGGGAGCGAGACAGTTGCGAGTAAAATAAGTGGGTGGGGGCAGCGAACGCACGTAAAAATTTTGCAAGCGGACTCTTAACATCAGATGAAGTAAAGGCCTAGCACTAACCCGTTGTGCATAAAAAAATTAAAAAATGAAATAATGTTTTCAAATAATTTTAAATTAAGCTGTCTTTAATCATCAATACTTTCCTACCACGTTATCCGTTAAGTCCATTAAGAATGAATTTATTGTATTTCGTATAGGAAGTGAAATTTCGTAAAAAATATATCTCAAAATATGAATGATTTACAAAAATATTGAAAAGAAGCTGATTTACCATAAACATTTTGAAGGATATTTAATTTAACTTTAAGGCACCGTTATGCGAAATCATTTGTCTCTGTCTTTTTCTTTACGTGTAAAGAGTATGGAAAATAACCTCACTTCTGCACTTTTTCGATGTTTTCATTGTTTTGTCATCATTATCATTAGCACAATTATCTTTCTTGAAAAAAAGTTATTGAAGCAACTGCACAGTACGTTAAAGTGTATTTTGATGTAAAATTCAATACGTTTCCGCTATTATTTACGCCAAAAATATGGCCCGCGACAAGCGCTTTTGATGATATTCTGTTTTTTTTACAATTAGCTGTGAGGTTTAGCTACTAGATAATCTCTTTAGCTTGTCGTATGTTTATTTTTGTGGCCACAACTTTACGTTCTCTATATATAAATAAGGCCTGCGCAAACCATGTTTTCCTATTATGGCCCCTTAAGTATATCACGTTCCCAAAATGTATATACAGACTGGAAACTCCGTTGATCCTGACAATAAACACACCGAAGGCGAACTCAGCGGTGCAACAGTTGTTCAACAGCGGCCGACCGCCGCCGCCGGCCATCGAGCCCCAGCTGGTCACTTCTGAAACTCTTAGGTAGGTAAAGTGTTCAACGTTTTTCTTTGCTTACTGTACAATTATAACACTATGAAAATAGGGTCGGTCTTGGACTGTCTAGAACAGCGGTTTCCGAATTCTTTTGGCTACGAAACCCTTTTTGGGCGGAACCCTAGCTCAAGTAAGAAGTAAACTAAGTAACTAACTGTAACATTGTTTTTTTTTACGTTAAATCACACCAAACTGAGGCTTTTTGGCTTGGTTTTCACATCTTGTAAGTATAGTTTGGTTTTAAAAGAAGGCCTTTTAAGATATAAAATATATATTAAGTTAGAACAAAAAGATAATTATATATCTTGAATTTATAAACTCTTGAATTTTCGCGGAACTCCTGAGAGCCTCTTACGGAACCCCATTCGGGAACCGCTGGTCTAGAACACAATTTGACTACATTTCTACATTTGATATAGCTGCCTAGAGCTTAAATTGAGTACTACATAATGGGTTGAACACTCAAATCTACTAAAACACAAATTGACTAATACCGAAAAGACTTCAAACACATTTCGCCTACAATATATATTTATTTATGGAGCCAGAATAATTCCACGCTACTACATGACAATTCCAAAGATAGTTTGTCGTTCGGAGCGAGCTATAACTCCATACAGCTACTACCTATATTCGCTTTGTATTTCAGATTTGTAGCTATGTACAGCACGAGGCATATATCTTGAAATTTTTTCGACTGAGTGGAGATAAGTTCGCGCATGTGCTCTTGCGAGCGACCAATAGCGCGCGCCCCTCTCCCGCCGCGCGCGCCCCTCACCGCTACGCATGCCCAAAATACGCGTTCCGCGCAATCCCCACCTGATTTCAAGATATAGTATGCCTCGTTCTGTACTGTACGTGTCTTTTAAATTAGCAAGCTAAAGTTAGCAACTATCTGCATATTATATCTAAACGAGTTAATAACAGAAGACAAAAAAGTCGTCAAGGTAATTAATGCAAAATCATAGTATTTTCAGGATTACTTGAAATTTACTGAACGGATCTGAAAAAAAATCAAATAGGACCATTTTGCAAGAAAATTTAATCAAACAAAGAAAGAATTATCAAAATCAGTCCATAAATAACGAAGATATGCGCGAACAACGATAAAAAAGTCGTCAAGATAGTTAATGCAAAATCATAGTATTTTCAGGATTACTTGAAAACTACTGAACCGATCTAAAAAAAAATTAAATGGGACCATCTCGCAACAAAACTCAATCAAACAAAAAAAGAATTTTCAAAATTTATCCATGAATGACGAAGATATGCGCGAACAACGATAAAAAAACATACAATCGAATTGAGAACCTCCTCCTTTTTTTGAAGTCGGTTAAAAAACTAGCAATTTGTTTCCATAGCTAATGATTATCCCCCCTACCTAGCATGAAACAAGATGTACAACGTGTTAAGTAACCCCTAACTAAACAACTCTTACTAATGGGACCAACTCTGAAAAAAAAACAGCTGTTTCATACAAAAATTAATAACGAAAATATCAAAATGTATAAAACAGCAGATTTTTTTTCATAGTTGGTCCCATGGTAAAAAGTTTTTCAGTTTGATGGTCCCTATGTACCATATTCGGCATTAAGGGGTTGTTTTGTATGTATATCGTGTTTTATAGCGTTTTATCGATATTTAAATATCAAAACCCATTGTCTTTTGACAGTTACACGTTATAAATCGCTATTCTCATATCACATATCGCGTTTCGGTGGTCATGCTCCCTCTGGCCACGTGGTCCGACTGCCTTTATTCTATCGATCGGACGACATTGCTAGGGGGATGGTCGAATTTTTCGACTTCCGGAGTCTTTCGGGAGTCTATAATTTAATACATTTGCATAGGGCATGGGATGCGGGGGTGAGGCCTAAGTCAGAAGAAGCGGCAGTACGGAGGGTAGCTGAGCGGAATGCGTTGCGATGCTCTTTATTACGGAGTGAAGCCCGTAAAAAACAACAGCCAAAGGTGAGTAGGTTATATTTTTCGTACGTATCTTGTAAGTTTGTATGTTTTAATTATTTGTTCCTAAATACTAGATTCGTTATTCGAAAAATTGACACACTTAATCACTTAATTGAGGCTCGTAATCAAAACCGCCTTTCCTCTGCAACGAATCCTACGATATTTTGGCAACATCGCGCGTGGAGATACCGATAATATAGAGCGGCTCATCGTAACAGACAACCCAACAAGCAAAAACGTCATATAAGTTCTGACTTGTACGACTTTAAGTCGGATAGCAGTCTTAAAATAGTAATGGCATGACTGCCAGGTCCTATAGACGTCTTAAATTTAACTTTTTAGTCGCGCGACAAATATGTCATAATAAACTGGTCATAGCAACGTCGGCACGACTAAACTGTACGACGTTATATTAACGTTTTAGCTAAAACGTCTGTACGACATGTAGTCGTATTGGAGTCAAGTTTCGACTTTTAAACGACGTTTAACAAAATGGCGGCTTTACTTGGTCTTCAAATAACCTTAAAATGACTTTTTGTCTTTAAAACGTTATATATAGATTAGTGTGCGACAAAATTAACATGGCTGACATTTGTAGAATTAAACATAATTTTATTAATAAAAAAATATGTTTCAAACGCAAAACTACGAAGGGGCATGAAAATATGAATAGTATTTACATAGGTATATTATCATAAAACTTAAATTCCCAGACGAACTAAACGGTATGAGAGACAGACACAGTTAGCAAGATATGAAAGTTAAATAATACTCACCTTTTATTCCTTGTAATAGATTTATTTTGCACTCAGATCTCGAAACATAACCACAAACACGAATCACTGACAAACACTAAAAATCAGTCGTACAAGTGTTGTTACTTGACTCATATACAACGTTTTCGTCATTCAAAAACATCTGTATGACCACAATATAACGATAGGGTCGTTGTAAAGTTTTGCTGCGACTACTGTACGATGAAAGTGGTAATCTAGTGACTTTTGTATGACCATTAAACAACAATGTAGGTCGTATAAATGGGGCCCTTTTCGCGTTGAGTAAACGTTATTATAACGTTAGTGTGACCTATCTTTTGCGACCAGTGGTAATAAGATAACGTTTGTACGACCATTGTACGACGTAAAATTGTTAGTTGGGAAGTTAGAAGGAAAAAGACCGAGAGGCAGAAGCCCAAAACGTTGGTCAGACCAGGTGTCCAAAAATCTGGATATGCCAGTGAACGTCGCACTGCGTCAAGCCGAGGATCGTAACAGATGGAAACACCTCGTGCGAGACGTCCTTGCAAGTAGTCACGATCCTCAACCATGAGGGAACTACTGAGGAGGAGGAATCACTGAAAATTTCAAGTGTATAGTTTTTTTGGGTTTTTAGGCTATAGGTAAATATATTTTTCAACACACTTGCTCGTAAAGTGAGCCCTAATACATCGCTTTTAGGGCCATAAACCGAATTATAACAAACGCGTGCAATCCTTACTAATATTATAAATGCCAAAGTCCGTTTGTTTGTTTATTTGTTTGTTTGTTTGTTACGCCTTCACGTCTTACCCAACTAACAATTTTACGTCGTACAATGGTCGTACAAACGTTATCTTATTACCTCTGGTCGCAAAAGATAGGTCACACTTACGTTATAATAACGTTTACTCAACGCGAAAAGGGCCCCATTTATACGACCTACATTGTCGTTTAATGGTCATACAAAAGTCACAAGATTACCACTTTCATCGTACAGTAGTCGCATCAAAACTTTACAACGACTCTTTCGTTATATTGTGGTCATACAGATGTTTTTTAATGACGAAAACGTTGTATATGAGTCAAGTAACAACACTTGTACGACTGATTTTTAATGTTTGTCAGTGACTCCTGTTTGTGGTTATGTTTCGAGATCTGAGTGCAAAATAAATCTTTTACAAGGAAATAAAAGGTGAGTATTACATAATTTTCATCTAACTGTGTCTGTCTCTTATACCGTTTAGTTCGTCTGGGAATTAAAGTTTTATGATAATATACCTATGTAAATACAATTCATATTTTCATGCCCCTTCGTAGTTTTGCGTTTGAAACATATTTTTTATAATACTAAAATGTTGTTTTTTTATTTAAATGTCAGCCATGTTAATTTTGTCGCACACTAATCTCTATATGACGTTTTAAAAACAAAAAGTCATTTTAAGGTTATTTGAAGACCAAGTTAAGCCGCCATTTTGTTAAACATCGTTTAAAAGTCGAAACTTGAGTCCAATGCGACTACAAGTCGTACAGACGTTTTGGCTAAAACTTTAATATAACGTCGTATAGTATAAGTCGTGCCGACGTTACTATGACCAGTTTATTATGACATATTTGTCGCACGACTAAAAAGTTATATTTAAGACGTCTATATGACCTAGCAGTCATCTCATTACTATTGTAAGACTGCTATCCGACTTAAAGTCGTACAAGTCAGAACTTATATGACGTTTTTGCTTGTTGGGTAACTACTGAACCGATCATCATGAAATTTTGCATACACTTTGTCAGGGGTACAGAGAAGGACATAGGGTACCTTTCATCCAGAAAAAACGTACAGTTCCCGAGAGATAGCAAAAAACTGTCCACGCAGACGAAGTCGCGGGCGGCCGCTAGTAATATATAAAACACTAGTTGGTTATAGAATTATCCCTACAAAGTTAAATAGGTACCTTACTGCAAGTTCTATGCGAGTAAACAGAGCATTTTCAATTTAACCGGGTAATACAGTTATTTTTTTTGTAACAACAAAGAGGTTTTATGCCGCTGAAAATTCTTTTGCATTTTTGAAATAAATAAATGTGTAGGTTCTTAATTAAGTCAAACAAATATTTATTATTATCAAATTATTTCTTATTTACAATATTTTGTTAAAAAATATTAAAATATTAGCATTTTATTACCTAAATTTATCATTTTGAAGTAGGCTGTATGCTCACTAACCCCTTTGTTTGCAAAATATTCTTGCATTGGGCGTGTAAAAAAAACAAAAAAAAAAGACCTGCGCGCCTTTTCTCATCATGATTATCATTTTGTTTTTGTCGTATTTGTTGCTGTGTGGTAAATTACTTTGTTTTTTCCTCGCAAATGTGTTGAAAAATGTCGTATGAAACTCGTGAGCTCTTACTTATTGCACACTCGGCTGAGTTACGCCCTCGCCTGCGGCTCGGGCTGCAACCCACAGCCTTGTGTGCAATAAGTAACCTAAGCTAACTTGTAATATCATAATGTACTATTTCCGAGGTTGTATGCATGGATCCAGAGAACATAGGGAAAAAATCCTTTTCAAAGTTCGTCTCGTAAAGTTCGTCTTTATGTTGGGTATAGGCTGCATAAAATCGTCGTTAATTCATCGCAGATTCGCACGAACTTAATTCGCTTCGCGCGAATGCCTATCTACAGTTGCTGGCGGGAAACATTCCGAATAATTCCCTTGGAATACTTCGGAAATATTCTGAATTATTCGGAAACATTCGGAATATTTCGATTATCGAAAAACAGGAGTAACGATAAAAAAAAGCAAGATCGGTAAAAAAACCGGCCAAGTGCGAGTCGGACTCGCGCACGAAGGGTTCCGTACCAAAAAACGGCAAAAAAAATCACGTTTGTTGTATGGGAGCCCCCCTTAAATATTTATTTTATATTGTTTTTAGTATTTGTTAATATAGCGGCAACAGAAATACATCATTGCGAAAATTTGAACGGTCTACCTGTTATCGTTAATAATATCGAGAAAAAAACGGCAAAAATTCACGTTTGTTGTATGGAAGCCCCCCTTAGATATTTATTTTATTCTGTTTTTAGTATTTGCCGTTTAAATCGGCAACAGAAGTACATCATCTGTAAAAATTTCAACTGTCTAGCTATCACGGCTCATGAGATACAGCCTGGTGACAGACAGACAGACAGACCGACAGACAGACGGACAGCGGAGTCTTAGTAATAGGGTCCCGTTTTTACTCTTTGGGTACGGAACCCTAAAAAACAGCAGAAATTAGTTGACACATTTTTAAATACCTACCTAGCCTTCCTAGCAAGAAAAAACTCAATCATTCTCTGATCATAGTAAAAGTAGTAAAGTAGGTATGGATAGATATCGTAATATCTAGCTCTTAAATACAATTTCTGAGTACGTAAGTAGGTACCTACCTAAGAAGTAGCTACTAAACTAAGTATTTTAGCGAATTTTTAATGTTCTTGAATTGCTTGAAAGTCTTGGAACGGATGTCAACATAAGTAGGTAAGTGTTTTCTTAATCTATGATAATTTTAAAAACCGGCCAAGTATGAGTCGGTCTCACGCACGAAGAGTACCAAAAATGGCAAAAAAAAACACGTTTGCTGTATGGAAGGCGCCCCTAAATACGTATTTTATTCTGTTTTTAGCATTTGTTGTTATAGCGGCAACAGAAATACATCATCTGTGAAATTTTCAACTGTCTAGCTATCACCACGGTTCATGATATACCTACAGCCTGGTGACAGGCAGACGGACAGACAGACGGATAGCGGAGTCTTAGTAATGGGGTTCCGTTTTTACCCTTTGGGTACGGAACTCTAAAAATTTACTTTTAGATACCTACCTATCATAGTTTTTAATGTCTTTTTTTATAAAGTGTAGGTAGGTAGGTACCTACTTTATTTTATTTATAATGTACCTATTAAGGTAGAAGGACTAGGTAACTACTCTTCAGCCTTTTATTTTTAAATCATTACCAACAAATTGAGTACCTACCTAGAAAAACCTCGAAAAATAGAATATTGGTTATAATTTTGCTTTACATAGGTAATAAAATAAACATTTTCAATACAGTTGCTCGAAAATGTGAGCTTACGATGACAGGTCAGCGTGCGGTAAGTTGATTTTACCGCACGCCGTGCGTTTTTGTTTACGGTTTAGTATAGCGTGCGGTAAGTTGATTTTACCGCACGCCCGTGCCGTGCGTTTTTGTTTACGTACGTTTTTTTTAATTTCTACTAGCTTCCACCCGCGACTTCGTCCGCGTGGACAGTAGAAAAATATACCGACCAGTTTAAAATGACCTCTTTAGTGTATGAAAGCTAGTACTAAGGAGAGTTCAAGCTGTTTCCCTGGTTCCACCCACCTGAATTTAATGAAACATATCTTAGATTTTAAGTTGGACCTTAATCTACTAAACTGTGAAAAGCCCATCAAAATTCTTTTAACGGTTTTTGCGTAATACGCGCACAAATATTTAGAATTTACAGTTTTATTATATGTGTAGAATACAATTTCAGTAGTACTTATAATGTTTTCTCGCAAATGTATTGAAAAACGTAGTATGGCACACGGTTGTTAAGGTTTTTTAAAACTCCTTACCAACCTTGTATCATAAACTACTATTAAACTATACTTACCCTTAATAAAAAACAATTCACCATCACCATCAATGATTCACTTAAAAACATACTTAATTACTTTTTAAAATCAACCAGATTGAAATATTCCCTCCGAGCGCGAATTATTCCGAAATATTCTGAAAACTTCTCTGCGGGGCGCGGTGAGCGGGCGAATACTTCCCCGGGGGGAGCCGCGCCGCCCGCCACTCCCCGCTCGCCGCGCTTGCGCTGCCGCCACCCGCCACTAGATGGACGCACCACGCACGAGTTGTTCGTTCGTACCGTGTTCGTCCGTTAGTCGTCGCCTCGGTCGGTCGGCGGGTATATTTACTAGCAACCTATGATCTAAGACTAAAATTGATCTGAGCCTATTAATAATAAAAAAAATATCTTTATTTTGAAAACTTCTGATTGAAAGAAACATTCCGAGAAGTATTCCAGAATTATTCGGAATCTTTCAGAAGTTTTGCAACTGTAATTAGGACACACATTCGACATCAGTGCTTGATCGCGGATTCGTACGACTAAAATTCACGCGAACTTGCGATGATCGCATTGCAATGATTGCAATGATCGCGTAGTCACGTCCTATTAGGACGATCCCTCAGACTCTTAAGGCTCCGTTACGCGAAATCATTTGTCTCTGTCTTTTTCTTTACGTGTAAAGACTATGGAAAATAACCTCATTTTAGCACTTTTTTGATGTTTTTCGTTGTTTTTTCTTCATTATCTTTAGCACAATTATTTTTCTTGAAAAAAAGTTATTGGAACAACTGCACAGTACGTTAAAGTGTATTTTGATGTAGAATTCAATACGTTTACGCTATTATTTACGCCAAAAATATGGCCCGCGACAAGCGCTTTTCATGATATTCTGATTTTTTTTTTACAATCATCTGTGAGGTTT
Source organism: Agriphila geniculea (assembly GCA_943789525.1). Lineage (NCBI taxonomy): Eukaryota > Metazoa > Arthropoda > Insecta > Lepidoptera > Crambidae > Agriphila > Agriphila geniculea. Next base: position 20,850,240 of record OX038870.1, on the reverse strand, counting down.
ATACGCAATTTAATGTTTGTAACAACTAGGTAAACTCGTTAGCTTGTCGTATGATTTTTGTGGTGGCTACAAGTTTACGTTTTAAATATAAAGATATGGCCCGCGCAAACCATGTTTTCCTATTACCGCCCCTTAAGACAGGGTCGTCAGGTAAACAACCACACACGCAATTAAACTTGTTATTTCATTCTGTTTCTTCATTTTTATACATAGGTACATATTACATGTCATAATACATTTTTTTTAAATGAGCTGTTTTTAAAAGGCAGTTTTAGAAAAAAATAGTACATAAATAAGAACTAGATGGCGTTGAACAACTAAGTAGGTAGGTTTTTAAGAAAAAGGGAAAGGACGAAACGTAATTAATTTTCTTGCCATACGTTTGTTGAGTATGTGGTGTGTTGCATTGTGCGTTGGTTTTCCTTTGGCGTGCACAGAGGAACTTTTTTCTGACTATTAGTGGAAATAATTTTTAAAAATCTTCCTAGTTCGAGTAGCGCCATCTATTGACATAAAATTTTACTAAAATTATCAGCTGTCGGAAAACCGCTCATTTCTCACAATCGAAGTGAAAAGCAGAGTGTATACTCGTACATAAAACCCATTTTACCATCGAATTGAGCAGGGTAAAATCTTAAATTATTTATATGTCAAGATAGACAGTCGAAGCTACGACAGCGTCGAAAAAAATATCACCCAACAGTTGGGTGACCAAAATGCACACATTGTCAGTAGTGTGAGCCGGCCATAGATTTTATTACAATACTCTTTGGACGCGATGATGCTAAAAATGCACACCACCTTAAAAAAGTTGGCCTGTTTTGTTTAATACGTCAAAAGCCTAAGACTCTATCTAGACATATAAATAATCTAAGGGTAAAATGGTGAGTTTTATGCACTTGTTGTACAATCTACTGATCGATCCCTATAAATACTCGGTATTTTACTGGTTACTCAACAACCTGTATTGTACTCAAGGTACATAGGTATTCTGATAAGAATACCCTTTTGTACCTCTGTCAATAGTTCCATGAACGCCGTGCTTGATACTGTAAACTGTTGCAATTTGTTCAGGACTTTTCTTAGAAAGGCGCAGTTTCATTTATTTTCCTACCACTGGAATACACAGATTCAATGGAATTCTGAAAAATATCATAATGGTTCTCAGTTGGCGGTTTCTTTTAGAATATTTTCCCATAAGAGTTATTTAAAGTCATTTTAACTCAAATTTAACAACACATGCCTATCCGGATCACGTCACGTTACATTTTTCAATACAAATGATCAAAACAACTTTGCGCGAGCCGTAATTAGGGCGAACTTTGAAAATTCCTATTAAATTATTAAATAGATGTATGGATAATGGTTAAGTATACAAAATAAGCAATATATTAGATAAATACCTCAATATTCCTAAAAAAATGACTTAAGAATCTTTAAATACCAGTAAAAAAAACATTTTCTCTGAGACTAAAAAGATTTTTTAATTTTCTCTCTATATAGTGCACTCCTTGACAATAAAACAATAAGTGAAAAAATAAATATGAGTCGTATTCTTATTTTGTTACAGCTGAAACGATACCTCTGAAATTCCACTTGATTTGGTATATTAGAGCTTTAATTAAAACTACTTACCTACATAATGTAATTATCAGTTCAGCAACCTAACTCTTTTACAAAAGAGTATGTATACTTAACATTTTTCTTCTTTATTACTGTTCTACCTACTGTTCTAACTTCTCTGTAATATTTTTATTGATTCTTCCACTATTTGTTGTAGACATGGAGACGTTAGGATTAGATAGGCTTAACTAATATTTGTTTAGCTAAAAATACCTATTTTTACCTTGCCTTATATGACCTAGAGATGAGATGAGACCATGAGATTAGTTGATGATTCTGCAAACGTCTCAGACACAGTATAATAATAAGTTCTTTTCAGAATAAAATACACAAGGTGTATTTGTAACCACTCTCCAAATTTTAAGGATGTGTTCAGTCCATTAAACTGAACAACTTTCTCCATGAAACATGTGTCGAAATACGCCAAAAAATGTTGGTCATCCCATACTAAACTGATCACGTGATCTCTTTGATTTGTGTGAAATTCAATTATTTTTACATATTTGACCCTATGTTTCTTAGAGATAGTTGTTTAGTTTCATGGACTGAACACATCGTTAAAATTTGGAGAGTTGTTACAAATACACCTCGTATAGGTAGGTATATACTGTGCCTCAGATCTCAAATCCATTATGCGTGGGATATAAAAGATAGGTAGGTACTGTCTCTATGTAGCTAAACTACAGAACAAAGAAAAATGTTTCTCTTTGTTAAGTGAGCTAATCTGTCCAAAAAATTATTTAACAATGAATTTCTAGGAGACAACATTTCTGCTTGAAGTAAACTGTATTATAAACAGAAAACTGAAGAGAATGTGTAGAGTCACCGGTTGGTACTTATACCTAGACTACACACATCAACTTTGGTTAGGGCTACAGGTGTTATTTTCATACAAACGAGGTAACTTTGAAGCCTTGGTTTCCTGCCAGGGATGTACTGTGCTGTGATCTGATGACGGCTATCCAGGGAGTGAATGGAGGAGGTTCAGATCGCTATACACACCCAACTGATCTGGTCAGCATTCTAAAAGATTAATGGGTCAGAGTTCTCAGTTTGAGGATTTCCATACATTTTCATGCTATTTTCGCGGTTTTTTTTAAACATGTCCTTTACGTTTTGAGAATGCTGGTCAGATCAGTTGGGTGTGTAATAGCAATCTGAATCTCCTCCGTTCACTCCCTGGATGGCCGTCATCAGATCACAGCACAGTACATCCCTGGCAGGAAACCAAGGCTTTAAAGTTACCTCGTTTGTATGAAAATAACACCTGTATCCCTAGACAAAGTTGATGTGTATAGAAGTAAAATGAAACAGACGAAAGACGCTGTTACACAAGAAAAGTTTAATGCACGCAAATGGCAAAAAAACGAATGCAAAACTTGAAAGGCAAAACTTGTAAGAGGCGAGGCTTGAAGCATCTGTTTACACTAGGCAACACAATTATTGCCAAGAAAAAATTGCCATTTGCGTGCAAGAAACTTTCCTTGTGTAACAGCGAGCGGCCTAATGTTGAGCATTGAAACTAGGTCTCATATAATCAAACAAGCTACATACAATAAACTACATAGTGTGTTGAACACGGGTATGTGTTACAATGGCGAAGTAGAAAAGACCGAATTTTACAAGACCTATGGACGAAAGACCGAAATTCAAAAGGTCGAATGGTTGTTTGGCCGTACGTTTTTTTAAACGTACGGCCAAACAACCATTCGACCTTTAGTAAGGGATTTAGTATTTTCGGTAAAAATATCCTTTCGTGATTTTTCACGAAAGGATATTTTACCGAAAATACTAAATCCCAAAGCTCAAAAAACCGAAGGTTCATATACCTAAGTTCTATACCCCGAACTACTTAATACCAAATTGGCTGTGGAGGTATCTTTGGGCTTTGCCTGAAATGCTTTATAGCAAATTTAGCTGCAAATGAGTCTAAACTAGTCTACTGAGACTTAGAAACCGTAGGCCGTAGGTCACGAGATAGGTGCGAGGAGCGTAGCGACGAGTATGTTAGGTTGACATGAACCCAGCGCGCGAGCCGAGCGAGCGAAGCAAGCGTTCCGCTGCATGGGCCGGCGAAGCGCCAGAAAAAAAACTACTTCAAACTCAATTTTACAAGCATTTTTGAGTAAAATAAATTAACCGCAACGTTTACTTTCATAAATGTAGGTATGTGTTTGTGTAAGTTATAAATATCGACATTTTAACTTTCGGGATTCTGAACTTTCGGTCATTTGATAATCGGTCTTTCAAGTTTCGGTCTATCGGATTACGACATTTAGTATGTTCGGTATTTTGAAAATAGGTGTTTTATGCATCGATATTTCGGTCATAATGAATTTTCGGCATTGTAATGCATACCCGTTGAACACGTATGAGATGCAATTTCTCGACATTTGTTACTTAGTAGGTACCTACATCTAGGTAGGACTTCCTTTGGAAACTTATGCAACATGCTATTACGAGTTTAAATGGTTTGATGTTAGGTAATTTAGTACTTTGTAGGTAGTAAAGTTAGCAAGTAAGCACTTTTGATTTAAGAACATGAATTACAAATTCTATTTTTACACAAATTAAATGGACTTGAAGGCTTAAGTTTGTTTAAATCTACCACCTACTGCTTCCGAGTTTCCGACATTATTATAGTAGGTACTACGAGATACCTACAATATTTATAACGTATTCAGCGGCAAAAAACCCTTTCTGCTCTAGATTGATAACCTCATTCGTAATTTTCCGGTTACAGCAGGAGACCACATCCCTTGCCGAGCGAATACGCCTTTTAACATGTGACGTAGAAGACGAACAAGACGAGCAACGAACATCGCCGGCAGGCGCAAATGCCGACAAACTGTCGACCAATAGCGATAAGTCAAGCGACAAGTCGTTTAACAGCGTCGACAAAAACAGTGAGAAGGCATTCGGAAGTGCCTCATCCAGTTCTTCATCGTCCACGCTTTCAGCGGTCGTGCCACATCGACAGCAACCGCCAGATTTGGGAGATGTCCACCAGGAACCTCAAAAGGTAACAAAACAGCAAAGTCTGTATGTTTGATAAACTCTCATACTCGAACGTCACTACTAATTGCACACCTACTCGAGGGCGTCGCTCGCCAAAGATGGGCATCGAGGGGACAGCAGCCAACTGCAACATTGGCAACAAGTACCTACACAGTAGGTACTTGTTGCCAACATTGCAGTTCCCGCATTTCAAAACTTGAATAAATTCACTAGGTGCTCTTGACTGTACCTACAATTCATATTTTTATTGAAATAATACAATGTGCAATACATTTATTTCAGTCTATATTATTATACTTAATGAATATATATACTTATTACTGAACTACTTATAGATTTAAAAACAACCAAAGCAAGTCCATTTTCTAATTGGTTTGAGTGATCAGAGTAAAAAAAAATCAACACTTTATCAGGTTTTTGGATTTTCCTGGTTATCGAAAAGTAGTAGTACCTGAAAGCTGAAAATCAAATTTCGAATAATTTATAGAATTTTGCAGACTCTTGCCAAAGTATAAAGCTAGCTTGTATAATAGCTAACAACACAGTAATTTATTTTAATGATGCCACAATCGTTTGACAAATAAGACTCTCTTAAAAAATTGTCTTTACAAGAGATTACTATAATTTTTAGCCAAGAGCAGAACCTCGTCGCCAATTCCTGTCAACCCTTGCACCGCTGACGGCTTGCGTGGGCAGTGCCGCGCACCACGAAGGTTTCTACTACGTCCCTCCTGGCGACAGAACGTCTGCTTCTTCAGCCACAAACCTTGACCTTCAGGAGCACACTGACGCTCCAGCACCAGACGTAGTAGCCGGAACACCAGGTAAAAACGGTTGGTCCAACTTAACTAATAATTATCACGAGATCTGTGACAAATCCTCTTATAAAAAACATACATAAAAAAAAATTAAAAAAATACCGCCGACTTGAGAACCTTCTTTTTTTGAAGTCGGTTAATAAAATCATAATGCCTCTTGTAAATTTTTAAGCTTCAATGACTAACTTGGAAATGAATCTTATACTGAAGACAATTTGCAATAATCTAACCGCCTCTGTGGTCAAGTGGTTCACCCACCCGTGTAAGGCGCAGGGTCCCGGGTTCGATTCCCAGGAGGGGTACAATTTGTACTCGGATTGGTTGGTGGTAGGGCTTATTAGTCTGCCTGGCTAGCTACCACCATCTTCCCTAACTACGCCATAACAACAATTAAAAAAATGTTGTAATCCGGCAGTAATTAGAGGTAGAGTTTGTCTAAAAAGTCTGTTTACATGGGTTATTTCAAAGGTATTTTTATTACCCACCTAAATCCCCAACCACCCCACCAATACCCATCTAAATAAATAAATATTTTGACAGCACCAACAGGGTTACCAGTATAAGTTTTTATAAATAATTTAATAATGTCTCATGTAAACAGACTTTTTAGACAGACTCTAAGATAGTTAGTTCCTTAGTAATGAGTTTTCCGGGTGTAGTGCGCTTCCACCTTTGGCCTTATCGTCACTTAACGTCAGGTGAGATGAAGGCCAAGCACTAACCCGTTGTGCATTAATTTTTTTTTAACTAAGGAGCTGGAGAAGGTGATGACGGGCTAGCGGCATTCGCGAGGGCCACGGCTCCTCGAACGGAACGCTTGAGGCAACGGTACGGACAAGAGTCACAGCCAGTTAGCAGTGATGACGAACACGATGATTACGGTAATAATGAATACCAAACCTCTATAGATGTAGGTATAACTACCGGCACGTAACTTGCCAAGAAAAGAATGAGACAAAAGATGCGCAGCAGCTACTAACACTAAACTCGGCGTATCTTTAGTCTCATCTTTGTCTTGCCAAGTTATAATGACGGCACCTTATTGTTCATTGACCGAGCGAGCGCGAAGCGCGAGCGAAGCGTCTCTGCTTCAGCTTGAGCAAAAATTCTTTCGTATGTCTTTCCGGCGGCTGTCCGTTTTTTCTCCTCTACAGGTCGCATTTCTCAACGGATTCTCGTGAAATTTTGTGAGCAGGTTCGAAAATTATATAGAATTTTATCGTTGAGCTAGTTTTTTGATATGTTTCAAAACGGTTGAGATATGTAAAAAACATTTCTTAGTCCGGCTTTCCGGCGCTGTTGTTTTTTACTCTACAGTTCGCATTTCTCAACCGATTCTCGTGAAATTTTGTGAGCAGGTTCGAAAATTATAAGGATTTTTTGTGTCGAGCCAGTGTTTCGAAATTTTTCAAAATCGTGAAGTTATGTAAAATAATCATATTTCAGTGCGGTTTTACGGGGCTGGCTATTCTCCTCTATAGGTCGCATTTCTCAACCAATTCTCGGGAAATTTTGTAGGCAGGTTTGATAATTATATAGAATTTTTCAAACGGGCCAGTTTTTCGAAATTTTTCAAAATGGCGGAGATATGTAAAAAAAAGACATAAATTTCAATAGTTTCGAAACATTATATAAAATGTAACAGAACTTTTTTGTTAGCGGTGGAAAGTAAATTTTGTTCTTTATTTTTAGAAGATAGAAAAGTTCACCAATCAAAACATTTCTGGCCAATATTCGAAATTTGAAAATAAAAAAGGTTGTGACTGTGACTCAACCTAGGACTGTGTATAATATAGGCACAGTATAGTTGGAAAAACTAATATCTATTCTGTGTTCTTTGTTTATTTTTTAACGCGAGGTTTATAGCTCACGGAGCCACTAGTTTAGCCACGAGTTAATTCTAACCTTGATTTCTCGGTGATGATCATCTTACTATTTCCCTCTTTTGTACTCTTGTAATCACAACGCAGTCACTCAAAACTATGTCGTACCTGGATCTTATTTGACACACATATTTTTGTCAAACTTGCAGGCTAATAGGTTCATTGCAAATCTTACGTATCTCTATAATATAAAAATCAATCGCTGAATGTCTTGCTAAGCGCAAATCTCGAGATCAGCTGAACCGATTTCGCTAATTCTTTTTTTGTTGTGTTTGTTATTATCAGGAGAAGGTTCTTATGGAAGAAAAAATAAAGAAAATTGCACGGAAAATAAGAAAATTTAAGAATACTTAACCACCATATAAAATTTAATTTGGACTATTAACTTTTTTAATGTAACCTTATGACGTTTGACATAGAATTGACAGAATGCGGGCTGCAAAAAAAACTGAATGTCGTTTAAAATTAGAATTTAATATTCATAAATCATAAAACTAAGGCCGTGAGCACTTTGGACGCGTTTTCGTACGAATTTTACTCGTGCGAATACGTACGAACACGCACGAATGATCCCGTCCTTCCAAGTACTATCGGAGTGTCTGGATGCGAGTTAGTCGTACGTATACGTATACTTCCGACGTCCGAATACAATCCGAACTTGTTGGGATTTTCAAACACGTTCGTGCGTTTAAAACCCAACTAACAATTTTACGTCGTACAATGGTCGTACAAACGTTATCTTATTACCACTGGTCGCAAAAGATAGGTCACACTTACGTTATAATAACGTTTGCTCAACGCGAAAAGGGCCCCATTTATACGACCTACATTGTCGTTTAATGGTTATACAAAAGTCACAAGATTACCACTTTCATCGTACAGTAGTCGCATCAAAACTTTACAACGACTCTTTCGTTATATTGTGGTCATACAGATGTTTTTTAATGACGAAAACGTTGTATATGAGTCAAGTAACAACACTTGTACGACTGATTTTTAATGTTTGTCAGTGACTCGTGTTTGTGGTTATGTTTCGAGATCTGAGTGCAAAATAAATCTATTACAAGGACATAGAAGGTGAGTATTACATAACTTTCATATCTTGCTAACTGTGTCAGTCTCTTATACCGTTTAGTTCGTCTGGGAATTAAAGTTTTATGATAATATACCTATGTAAATACAATTCATATTTTCATGCCCCTTCGTAGTTTTGCGTTTGAAACATATTTTTCTTATAAATAAAATTTTGTTTTTTTATTTAAATGTCAGCCATGTTAATTTTGTCGCACACTAATCTCTATATGACGTTTTAAAGACAAAAAGCCATTTTAAGGTTATTTGAAGACTAAGTTAAGTCGCCATTTTGTTAAACGTCGTTTAAAAGTCGAAACTTGACTCCAATGCGACTACAAGTCGTACAGACGTTTTGGCTAAAACTTTAATATAACGTCGTATAGTTTAAGTCGTGCCGACGTTACTATGACCAGTTTATTACGACATATTAGTCGCAAGACTAAAAAGTTAGATTTAAGACGTATATATGACCTAGCAGTCATCTCATTACTATTGTAAGACTGCTATCCGACTTAAAGTCGTACAAGTCAGAACTTATATGACGTTTTTGCTTGTTGGGAAGTTAAAAATGGTTGTAGAAAAGTTTATTAACGTAATTTACGAACATAAATGTTTGTGTGGGATCAGAGTAATTCAAGTTACCATTATTTATCTATCAAAATAAGATGAAATTCACCGAAATCATATCTTTTAAAATATTACGTTATATTTTTACGCAGCCATTCAGTTTTACAACATCGACGATGCTGCCGCAATCTCCGAGTTATAACAGAATTTATCTCGGAGATACATATTCATTCAGATTATTCACCGCGCTGCATCCATAGATGACTTCACGAATGCGACATCTTTAACTATTTGACGGACAAAAACGTAGTGTGCGCACTCAATTCGTACGACCAGGGGCCTATTGCATAACAAATTACAAGCTAATATTATTAGTGAATTTGTATGGAAAATCGCTAAAAATATTAGCTTGTAATTTGTTATGCAATAGCCCTCAGGATCATACGTTTACGTACGATGTAAATTCGTGTCCAAAGTGCTCACGGCCTAAGGCAGGACAACGTCGTCTGTCGGTTCAGCTAGTTTACTATAAGCTCAGCAGATGTCGTGCTTATTCATTTAACAAATTCATTACAGTTTGATTTTTAAATTTGAGATTTTAGCATTTTTATGCTATTTTTATTCAATACTAAATAAAATTATATACTTACCTAGCTGTTTCATCTTAATCAATTTGTCAAAATACCTGGAAAGACGGTCTAGGTCATAGACATAGAAAAACTTTCGCTGCGCTATTTCTATGGTCTAGGTAATTCTTCACAATCTCACATCGATGTAATAACGCTGGCTTGCAGCGTAAAGGTATGATTCCGATGTCGGCAGCAAGCAGCAGTGTTGCCGCAGTACTGCTGCCGCAGCACTACTGGTCCCCATACATTCTCTATAGGTTTATATGAGATTACATTCCGAGTGTCGCGCGACACTGCCGCGCAGCACTGTCGCGCAGCAGTGCGCGACACTTCTCCGGTCACTTCAAGTTGAGCCGCCTTCCATAACATTACAGTTCAATTAAGAGTGCACTGCTGCGGCAGCACCGCTGCGGCAGCACTGCTGCTGCTGCCGAGATCGGACTCATACCTTAAGAGTAGGACATACATACGAGTACTAGAAATATTTGTACTAGTGACTTGGTAGCTCATTTGGAAGAGCATTGAACCGGACTTCCAAAGGTCGTGGGTTCGATTCCCGCCTGAGAATAAGATCAGGTGCGAATCGAATTTTTCTAGTATATTTAGTATTGCCACAGAATACATAATAGAACAAGTGTATTGTAGGTATAAAATATTGTTCAGACTTCTTTAGCAATGCGCAATACCTACCATTGTTTAGGTTTCCACCGGCGACCAGCGGTTCGCGGCATCGCAGTGAAGCAGCAGTTGGGGGCGTCCGAAGACCTCCTCCAGCAGATGCAGGAGCAGCTGCAGCCGTCCCCCGCCGCGCCCGCGCAGGCGCCGGCGCACGCCTGCCAGCGCACCAGCTCCACCTACTCCTGGCCTTATTACTCCGAGGCCAACTTAAACTCGAGGCCGCAAAGCAGAGCGAGCGCGAATTCAAATTGGTAAGAAACATCGCCGATATTCTTGTCACTTTTCTTAGGCAAGTAGGTGAGATTTGGTGGTCGCTGGTCAGATGGTCCAGAGTACCCCTCTGCCAAGTTACCGGGCCATCAAAACATTCCCTCTGGCCACGTGGTCTTACTTTTATACCGATTGCTAAGCGCAATCGGTATAAAATTCTATGAAAATTTCAGCGAACAGCTGAGCCCAATTGTGGCGTTAAGCAAGACGCATGATGCCGTCTTTACGATACGCCGTCGCGTTGTACGCTTACGAGGGCGTTGTGTTACCGTAAATCGGAATGTGCGGACGTAATTAGCGCGCTCATGGCGCTCTGTTAGCGTAATTTGGAACTTTCCATTTGCATGTATTTCTTGTCATCAATATTTGAAATTAAAACTTGATTTAAGCTTGATGAGTCACAAACCTCTTTATTCGCCGTGTTGCATTAAAAAATAAACTTAACTACTATACACTTAATCCAAGAACATCAGCGCCATCTTGAAACACTATTGTGATTTTTTTAATTCAAGATCGTTAATAGACACTTACAGGACTAGACACTATTCTTATTTCGGAGTTCTGTGAGATATTGTCTATTATTGTCTCTGAGTCTCCCTAATTTTATCCGCTTACATCAGCGCCATCTTGAAACTTTTTTGCTATTTTTTTTTTCATTGAAAAGCAATAACAACCGGCTTTATTTTTGGAATCTACGAGTAAATTTGGACGAAAACGAAAATAGCGGTCGACGAGATATTGCTTTTAAATCCGCGAACATCGGTGCCATTTTCAGACTTTTTGCATTTTTTTTTATTTAGTACCACCTATCATTAAAAGACTAGCATGTAGCCAAAAGTTTTGTTGACCGATTAAGAGTTGACAAAGTGTAGTGTACTCTGAGAAAGGAAACTAATGGAGGTGCCATACCTACGAAAAAAATGTGCATACCTACTTCATTGTTCTCCAATCAATTCAAACGCAACTAAACATTGCGGCGGCTTAGCTTAGTGTACATACACCTTATGTTAACGGGTTGCCTCTATCTGGCAGAAACTTGATGCTCCGAAATTTATTTGGCAGAACACACTTGGCAGAATCTTCTTTAAACGAATATTTTTAAGGCATAAAAATTGTTTAATATAATTATTGTTTGGCAGAATGTTTACATGTCCGAATTTACAATGGCATACTATTCAGATGGCAGAATTTCATTAGGCATAAATACCTTTGGCAAAATTTTTATTCGCAGAATTTCGTTTGGCATAACGTTTATTTAGTCGACAATTATTTGGTATAATTTTCACATGGTATACTACGAATATGGCAGAATTTCATTAAGAATAATGTCATCAGGCATATTGTAATCTCTAAAAAATTTAATTAAAAATTTGTCTTAAAAAGTCAATATGTTGAATTTTTGTAAATGTTGTGCAACAAAAGTCAACAACAGAACGAATCGCTGCAAAACCGATATGCATGCTGCTTGCTTACATGCATGCATGCTTGAATGCTTGTTTGTGCTGCTTGCATACTTGCCGGGGGGTGCAGGGGGGCTGGCCCCCCTGCTCGGGGGGGTCGGGGGGCCTGAGGCCCCCCGCTATAAAGAAAAACTTTTAATGCACCTACCAGTAGGTTAGGTTAGGTTAGTGTTTTGACCACTCGCAGCGGAGCGAGCGAAGCGAGCGGAGCTCCACAATGCTTGCATGCATGCTGCATGCTTGCTTGCATGCTTGCTTGCATGCTGCTTGCTTGCTTGCATGCTGCATGCTTGCTTGCATGCTGCATGCTTGTTTGCATGCTGCATGCTTGCTTGCATGTTGCATGCTTGCTTGCATGCATGTTTATTTGTCTGCATGTAAGGATGCATGCAGCATGAAACATGCTTGTAAGAAATACAAAATTATTCTAGATATGAATTTTCTGTTAAATGTATGCCAAAACATGATTCTGACTATAAACTATCTGCGATATGATGGTTCTGACTGTGAACTTTCTGCGATATGATGGTTCTACCATTTAATTATTACGGATATGAAATGTATGCCAAAAGATGATTCTGGCTTACAAAATTATGCTTTTTAAGTGTATGATAAATGAGTGTATGCCAAACGATTTTCTGCGACATGAAGTTTATGCCATTAGTTGTTATGCATAATAAAATTATGACATAAAAAGTTCTGCCATAAAAGGTAGACTCTATGTTAACAGCATAGAGTCGAAATTGTAACATGTAAACACAACACGATATGGCGGCCACGGCACGCGCCTGACGTCACGAATGCTTTGTAATTTTGTAGATATTGCAATTTATGGCACCTTCATTAGTTTCCTTACTTAGAGGTAGTGTATCGTTCTTTTTATTCACATCGCAACCATGTCTACGCAGGTCCAAATCGTCTGACTACGTGACGGCGCGCCAGTGTCAGGGCACTCCAGTCCCGCAGCATAGCGAGTCGTGCTACGCGCACGCGCAGAGCTCCGCCACGCAATACGCGCATTATGCGCACGTGCAACATCGTCCCCAGCAGCAAGACGTGTATAGAAACTGTTCGTTATACGCAAATATAGGGTAAGATGTTTTGTACTGACATCAAAATTGTGATACTTATGCACGAGTAGCTACGAAGCATATTCGTGAACAGTCCTTGTAGCATTACCACATAATATATTACCTAAAAGTACCCTTCGGAGCAATTCCGAGCGATGCGTCACACCGCATGCGACACGGTGCGGCTTCCAATGCAAAGTAGGTATACGTACTACATCTGCATGGCCGCGTGAGCTGCAAGCCGCATGACGTAAGCCGCAAGCCGCATTGCTCCAAGCGTACCTTATATATGCGAGAGTGGTATCACACGTTGGTTAGGGTGGCCTACCAACGTGTGACTAGTAATTATTATTCACTTTGAATTAAGTCAAGATAAGTCTCTAGCTGAGCGGTTCCCGAATAGGGTTCCGCGGAACCCTGGGGTTCCGTGAGAGGCTCTCAGGGGTTCCGCGAAAATTCAAGAGTTTATAAATTCAAGATCCTACTTATCTTTTTGTTCTAAGTAAATTAATATTTTATATCTTAAAAGTCCTTCTTTTAAAGTCAAACTATATCATAATATAATAAATTAAAATGACGCTTAAATGTTCTAGTGTCAGAAACCGTTGCTCTGTAGATTTTATGAAAGCAGAATTGCAAAACATGTCTTGCAAAAATGACGCGGAATTAACGAGTGATCAAAAATCTCTTTTTCCCTTTACCTAAGTACCTAGTTATCCTTTTTTTTATTACACTCTTACTTTGCTGACCCGCCCGTTTGTTTTCATTGATTTTGAGTATTTTAATTACAAACATTCACATACATTCAACATGTCTGGGTAACTGGTAAATGAAGGATTTACCAGTTACCAGACTCAGTAGTTTTACTGCTAGTTTTAATGATTTCAACGTACATTTAGAAAATAGACCCAAAAATTGTTTGTATTTGTCCTATTTTCTGTTCCTAAAAGCGCCAAGCCTAGTTAGTTTACTTCTTACTAGAGCTAGGGTTCCGCCGAAAATCGGTTAACCAAAAAGGGTTCCGAAGCCAAAAGAATTTGGGAACCGCTGCTCTAGCTCACATTATAATGGTTTTTTATTTCACCACAGAGTATTTAACGGTCACTAACTTATGAACATTTTCTAGATGTTCAGACAGCAGTCAGGAGCTGTACAGTTCGCAGACGAGCTCGGAGCAGACGTCGCCGGTGCGGGCGGCGCCGCGCTGCCGGCGCCCGGAATCCCCGCCGCCCATACGCAGCCACCACCAGCTGCTCTACGTCCCGTACAGCACCACGCATTATCACTATCAGCACGATTATAACTCGCACTGGACCGCCAACGACTGTAAGTTTAGATTAGTCGAACATACCTATTAATTAAGTCAACAATACCTAGTCCCTACCGGCCAACACCGGTTGCTGTTTGTTTCGTATAGCACCACGCATTATCACTCTCAGCACGATTATAACTCGCATTGGACCGCCAACGACTGTAAGTTTAGATTAAGCCCGCCGGTAACAATCAATTGCTATTGTCAATTTTTCCGTCAATTCCATTGTTGGAGCAATTGACAATCGCTTCAATTGCACGCGTAAACGATAATTTTTTCCGTCAATGGGCGTCAATTGCGGAAAAATTGACAATCGCAATTGATCGTTACCGGTGGGCTTAAGTCGAACATACCTATTAATTAAGTCAACAATACCTAGTCCCTACCAGCCAACACCAGTTGCTGTTTGTTTAGTATAGCACCACGCATTATCACTATCAGCACGATTATAACTCGCACTAGACCGCCAACGACTGTAAGTTTAGATTATTCGAACATACCTATTAATTAAGTCAACAATACCTAGTCCCTACCAGCCGACACCGGTTGCTGTTTGTTTCGTATAGCACCACGCATTATCACTATCAACACGATTATAACTCGCACTGGACCGCCAACGACTGTAGGTTTAGATTATTTGATCATACCTACTGAGTCAACAATACCTAGTCTCTACCAGCCACCACCAGCTGCTTTACGTCCCGTACAGCACCACGCATTATCACTGTCAGCACGATTATAACTCGCAATAGACCGCCAACGACTGTAAGTTTAGATTATTCGATCAAACCTACTGAGTCAACAATACCTAGTCCCTACCAGCCAACACCGGTTGCTGTTTGTCCCGTACAGCACCACGCATTATCACTGGTCAGCACGATTATAACTCGCACTGGAGCGCCAACGACTGTAAGTTTAGATTATTCGAACATACCTACTCACTTTTGTTTTGTAGCATAAGGCCTAAGACTGTAAGTTTAGATTATTCGATCATACCTACTAAGTCAACAATACCTAGTCCCTACCAGCCAACATCGGTTGCTATTTGTCCCGTATAGCACCACGCATTATCACTATCAGCACGATTATAACTCGCACTGGACCGCCAACGACTGTCAGTTTAGATTATTCGATCATACCTACTCACTTTTGTAGCATAAGGCCTGAGTCAACAATATCTAGTCCCTACTTACCAGCCACCATCGGTTGCTCTTTGTCCCAACTATACACTAGCCATGTGCGTTTGTCTGTCCGTCCGCGGCTTAACTTAGAGGCCATAATTAGATACTAGAAAATTGTAATTTAGCATGAATGTGTTCATACATTCGTTACACCGAAAAATTGATAGAATAAAATCTTAAAAAATATTTTTTTAGAAGTCGTTTAACACTTTACTACTTTGTCGTAGCAACTTTTTTGATTAATGATTCAAACTGTGAGACATCTGTTAAAAAAGTTGCTATGACGAAGTACTAAAATGTTAATTGTGACTTTAGTTGCTGTTGCTGTTCTTTCCCTACATTTGTTGTTGTTGCTTCCCTACCCTCCTCCCCAAGTGGGGATAAAAGATTTTTTTCATCAATCTCATAGTGGGGGATTGTTGGTTAGGTCTTTCAAAAATATTTTTGTATTCGATTGTCGACGATGTTATTTCGATTCTCGGACCTCACCCCTGGGTCAGACTATCGCGCTGACGCATAGCTTTTCGTTGTCGTGTTGTATAATAAGAAACTTTGAATCAAGGAATTAGAGTTTAATTTCACTTCATCATATCAGCCGCACGACATCCGATGCTGGGTATAAGGCCTCCCCCAAGGATCTCCACGACGATCGGTCTTGCGCTGCCCGCATCCAGCGGTGTACCGCGACGCGACCGCGCACCAGATCGTCGGTCCACCTTGTCGGGGGCCTACCCACGGAGCGTCGTGCGGTGCGCGCGAGCCATTCCAGAACCTTTCCGCCCCAACGGCCATCGGTTCTTCGGGCTATGTGTCCAGCCCACTGCCACTTCAGCTGAACAATCCTTCGAGCGATGTCGGTTACTTTAGTTCTCCTGCATACGGATCTCGTCAATTCTGATTCGATCGAATGCTGCCCATCCGAGTTGGATTCGACGAGAGATCTCTTTCTCGAAGATGGACTTACCTAACTGGACTGCCTGTCCTAGGTATAATTAATTTTACTTAAAGGAAATAAATTAAAGGGATTTTATGAAAGTAAACTTTTTCCCTTGTCTTACAGTTTTTAATTGTACATCATGACAAATAGGGTCGCGACAGCGCGATAGTTTGGCCGCAGCATTAGTGTTTGCTTAGGGGGTTGTTTCCGATTGTGTTTCCGATGACTATAGACAGCAGAATGCACCAATACTACCAGCAACAGAACAGGAGCGGCTCCAGCACGCCGCAGCCGGCCGCCGCACAGCCGCAACGCGCGCACTACACGCATGCACTGCAGTTGCAAGTAAGTGCATTCGATACCCTTAGCCCCATCTTACACGGCGCGACTGAAAATAAACTGGTTGCAAACTCTAATCACCAATGAGTTGCTAAACAGTCACAGCACTAGTATTTCAATGGCGGTTCGTACACGACGCTACCTATTGCCAACTAGTTTGCAACGCGTCGGCAACGCGTTGACAACTAATCACTCGCAACCGGTCATGCTGGTCGCGCGCAACTGATTGCCAACTGCAACTGGAAACTGAGGTCTATTAACAAAAAAGAATTACGATAGTCGGACGATCTTTTGATCGATTTACTTGATTTTGAACCTTATACATGAGTTCATAATGCCAAGGAGTGGGACCGAACATCGTACGTTTATCGCGATACTTTATCGTAATAGGCGCTTTGTGTAGGTTTTTCAACTAAATTTGGTTGCGCCGTGTACGGATCTTTGTCACTAACTAGTTTCCAACTATAGTTTCAAACTGGTTTCGTCATTTTTGCGTCGCTTCGTGTAAGAAGGGGCTTAGCCCCATCTTACACGGCGCGACTGAAAATAAACTGGTTGCAAACTAAATCACCAATGAGTTGCTGAACAGTCACAGCACTAGTATTTTAATAGCGGTTCGTACACGACGCTACCGATTGCCAACTGGTTTGCAACGCATCGGCAACGCGTTGGCAACTAATCACACGCAACCGGTCATGCTGGTCGCGCGCAACTGATTGCCAACTGCAACTGGAAACTGAGGTCTATTAACAAAAAAGAATTACGATAGTCGGACGATCTCTTGATCGATTTACTTGATTTTGAACCTTATACATGAGTTCATAATGCCAAGGAGTGGGATCGAACATCGTACGTTTATCGCGATATTTTATCTTAATAGGCGCTTTGTTTAGGTTTTTCAACTAAATTTGGTTGCACCGTGTACGAATCTTTGTCACTAACTAGTTTGCAACTATAGTTTCAAACTGGTTTCGTCAGTTTCGAGTCGCGTCGTGTAAGAAGGGGCGTAGAGAACACTAATGCCGGATCCGTACAGCGTGTTTTGCCCTACACAATTAACAAAAACATCTCAACATTCAACAAAAAAAAACGTATGAGGATTTTGTTGAATGTTGAGATGTTTTGTTGACTGTGTAAGGCAAACCATGAGCTATGGGCCCGGCATAATTATTATTAGGCCGTTGGAAATAGACATTAAATTCGCAAAGCGTGATGTACATGGGTCTGTTAGGGTAGTGTGAATTCAAATTTGCAACTTCGAAAAACCTGTGGAAACTGAGAAAATCGAGAAAAACTTGGACCTTTTTCACCATCTGCTCTCCAGGGCCAAAACTATAAATTTTTTGCAAACAATGTTTGCTACACTTATAAACTGTATTAAATTACTTACAATTTGAACCTATTTTTTTGTCTATTTCCAACGGCCTATACTACCTTAGGTACGTACCGTAGCACGGAACGCTATCGAGTGCGAATCAAACTCGTTTTGGAATCAAATTTGCATTTTATCGTATTCGAAAGGGTACCTATACTTACACTGTAGTAGGTAATTCATATCCTCATTGCTAAAAGAGGGAATATCCCTGTAATGCAACTTTTTCTTTTCAATGCTCATTCCTTAAATTCTATCACTTTTAGGTAGGTACTCTTACCCACACATACACCTCGACCTATACCATACCATACATACCTATGGCATGTTTCCCAGATTTTGGATATGGGCCTAACCTATCATCCTATTTTGATTTAAATGGAGTGGTTTATGATATGAAATTATACCTACTTATATGTATATCACTTAAGATCTTGAACATATCCAGAACGGTGATTAACAGGTTCAGGATCTTTTCACAGGCTGTGAAAATGGCCCTAAGTCTATTATTTTAATTTCCAGACGTTATGTCCGGCGCCCGCGCGGTATCGGCCGGTTCCCGCTCCGCAGCCGGGCGGAGGCAAGCAGATGATATGCTATTCAGAAAAAGTGAGCTTTTTGTTAACTATATTATACCATGGAGGTTTGATAAAAATCATACCTATAGGTAGGACTAGGAGGACTTAGACTAGTACTTATTAATTAGTACCGCGCCGGGTTCTAACTACTTATAGTACAGTATCCCGTAGAACATTTAAATCACCAAAAAGGTTACCGTTTGCCGTTATGATATAGTTAATTATTACTAAATTATAGATACTTTAACCCAAGCTTTACAGATCGCAACCCGCCGTAACCTATAATTCTATATCTCCAAAATTGATTTTATTTTTTATTTTTCGAGGCTTACCACATAGTTAAGCTATTGTCGTGTTCTACAGCTTGGTTTGATTGCCACTGATAAAAGTAAGACTATAAAAAGTAGCCATACACAGATTTAAGACCTGATGAAAATGGTTGGATTTTATCTGGTCTTAAATCTGTGTATGATCACTTTCCATAGTCTTACTATTATTAGTGGCAATCAAACAAAGCTGTAGAACACGACAATAGCTAAACCATGTGGTTAACCTTGAAAAATAAAAAAATATCATTTTTGGAGATATACAAGTATAGGTTACGGCGTGTTGCGATCTGTAAAACTTGGGCTAAATAATCTATAATTTCGTAATAAATAACTATATCACAACGGCAAACGGTAACCTTTTTGGTGATTTAAATGTTCTACGGGCTACTGTACTATTATCTTTGATTTTCACCAACTACCTCTTGCTTTTTATTTTTAAAACTAAGTACATTGATCCGCCTAAAACCGCGTTTTTTCATATCTCTGTTTGTCACACCTTTTTATTCTGTGGGCACACTACAATCGTTCACTAAAAAGAGCGGTCGTCGCCGATCGGTATTCTCGAATTCTCGCTTTAACGAACAATGTGTATATTTTTGATGAGCGACAGAAAGGGAAAAAGCTATGAAAAAATGAGGAGCCAGTTAACATGTTTATAATATACGTTATGTAATTGGGGCTTTATCAATCAGTTTAAAGGAGATGAGCACGAGATGGTGCAGCGCCATAGCGCAGTCGGCTTACTATGGCAGCGGTGTAGTTATTTCTGCTGGAATCGGTCATTGGATGGCCAAAAATGGAGTATACATATCTTTATCTCTAGCTGATATCACGTTAAGCCGTTGATTTTGGCTGCATTTTGCAGGCGTTAACATCCGTCAATCTGCATTAGGCCCGCGTGGTAAGTTATGGATTAATCCATCCATAAGGATATGGCTGTATGTTGATAATGCCTGGGCCACACACATCGTGATAACATTCAGGCGATAAACTTCGTCTTCGGTCTACGGCGAATTTTCGCGACCACATAATGCGCGTTGTCGCGATGTACGAGCGATGTACAAAGTACAAACGCAGAAAAACAAAATGGACGCCGCGGTTGCTCTGTATTTTATAAGAGGAAATAATTCGTTTTTTACATTTATGCCATCTAAAAAACAAATAACACATATACTGCAAAATAAGAAAAGTTAAATTATACAAATCAAATACAATATCAACCTATCAACTACTACAAACTGCAAAAAAACCCAAAAGAAAAATAACATTAACAATTGCGATAAGAGCTAAAAGTGTTATTTAGAATCAGAAATATTAAAATCAATCAGATTTTGATCAGCATTTCACAACAACACGACCGCTAGGCACGATGGGTACGGGCTGAGTAAAGTGTGGCCGCGCAAGCGAAGTTCATCGCGATAAAACCCTTTGATCTGCGAAAGTAAGTTTACCGACAGCGGAGCGATGTGCTTGAAGCTTCGCCCGAAGTGCCGAAGTATTCGCGAATATTTGGCTACACATATCGCGATAACCCGAATATTCGCGTTATCGCGATGAGTGCGGCTTAGGCATAATAAGCATGGCTTAGACATGGGTCTCCAAACTTTTTAGCATAAGGGCCAGACTAACTCCTCCATGAAGTCCCAAGGGCCAGGATCTAGCTAACTCCTCGTATACCAACATAACATTAATTAAATTATTACAGTCTGTTGGTACGGTCAGCAACGAAAGTTGTTTAACGCTTTAGTACTTTGTCATAGTAAATTTTTTAACTAATGTTTCAAACCGTGAGACATCTGTCAAGAAAGTTGCTAAGTATGACAAAGAACCAAAGCGTTAGGCGACTCTCGTTGCTGACCGTACGATTCGGCCTGTTTTCGCGGGTCAGATTGTGGGTGCTCGCGGGCCGAAGCTGGCCTGCGGGCCGTAGTTTGGAGACCCCGCATATGACATTAGCCAACCTCCATGGTACAGGTAGCAGCACCGTTATACCAGCCGGCACCCGGGTCGCCGTCGCGGGCGAGCCGGGGGGCGCCGGAGGGGGCGCCGGCGGGGGCCCCCGTGCCCCCCGCGACCTCGCCCATGGCCGCACCCCCCAACCCCGTCTACTACGCCATGAATGTCTGACGAGGGGACTAGGTGAGTGAAGCAGTTCCAACCATCAATATTAACCCTAGCGCAGGTGATACACTGGTCTCAAATAAATATACTTATGAAGACAACTAAAGACGAAGAAGTGATACATAACCGGTTTTGTAATAAATTAATAAATGCTTGGACAATTTCACACAGCGCCATCTAGCCCCAAACTAAGCAAAACTTGCAATAGTTAGACAACTGATATAGGTACTACTTATATACTTTTTTTAAATATATATCTACTTATTATACATAGTAACACCCAGACCCGTCACAGAAATTAAAATTCATCATTTCAATTTCTGCCCGGTCGGGAATCGAATGCGGGACCTCTTGCGTGATAAGCTGTAATAAATACTTAGATGTGTCAAAGGACACAGTTATTTGTTATAAAACCGGTTATTTTTTTCTAAATTTTCCTAACGAGAGCATATTATTGAGATCAAATCAAGTAACCTAATCATTCCCCTTAACCCTTAAGATATTATTTATTGCTCTACCGTTTTCAGGTGAAAATCATGGTGGGCCCCACCGGCGAGGTCCGAATCAGCGTCCAGCCGCACTCCGCGGCGACAAAAGACTCCAAGTAACAGATTTGAAAGTTCCGAATCTCACACTGCTGTTCAACCTTCACGCGTTAGAAAAAGCACTGCAGATTAATCATGGGAACACTACATGTTATTACCAAAAGATACTACGAACGCCCTAAAAAAAAATACCTTAAGGTCTTTTTATGGGTGCCACACTAGCGAATAATGACAAAGTCTATCGTGTTATCATTTCCAAAGGATTAGCCTAAGTCAGATAATAATACACTATCGCTAAAGCAATATTAGTATACCTATCGACATCACATATATTTATGTACTACCTACTAAAACATATGAAAAGAGTGACACGAAAAAGTAGATTTTATAACCAGTTAAAAGATTCAGCTATTACGTTACCCGAGTTAGTTTACGTAACCCGAGGTTTAAAATGACTTTTGGCAAAAATAAAAAAGCTTTTTTGAATACTTGCTTTTCATGCCATTTGTAAGGTCGCGTTTGCGAATCACAATATCAGCTAATTACGACATTGGGCTATCAATGCATTGCAACCTACTTCATGAAGTAGGAAACTCTACTACTACCCTAGACTCTAAAATCATGAAGCGAAGTAAGATTTTATTGTAGTTAAAGAAATGTGCTCGATATGTGCTTTGATCTCAAAAGTAGGGTACCTAGTACAGATCGAGACCGTCTTGAGTTCGATCCAAAAAGCAAACACAATAATAGCACATTTAATTATAAATTAACAGGTTAACACCAATAACCGATATGTTTAATGCAATAACTTGTTACAAAGTACAAAGTATTTTGTTTGACGAAAGTTTTTACCAAAGTGCTCAAGCCAAATAGAAACCATAGTGTACAGTCTAGTCAAAACAAAATATATATTAGAACTGTCGACGATTTAAGTTACTGAAGAAGACTGCAAAGAAGTAACAAACATCTCAATAGCCTACCTTACCTCCAGCGTATAGTTTTCCAAGAAATAGATACGAATGAACATCAAATTTACATAACGGTATCTAATTGTGTCTGACACGACCAACAACGAAGAATACGGCAATTGCTGAATCACAGGTTTCCTTCGGCAGGATTCTTAGTGTTCCTAAAATGGGTTTACGAAGCGTAGCCACCTGGATTTTTTATGCAACTTGGAATCCAGCCATAAGGAAGTCCGAGGTTAATACGGCTGAATTGACTTCAGTTATCTGCGTAAGTTTAGGTACCCAGTTGGTATCATTTTCGGATAAATCAATAACGTAGAATTCATTTTTGGCATAAAAATGCAATTTAATAAATAGTTTCATAAAAATTACACAATACTTAACCAAAATTTTCAACAAACTAAAATTTTTGGAGGCAAAACGGAAAATAAGTATTCCGAAAGATGGGACCAACTAAAGGAGAAGATGGAAACGGAGGCCGAGGTTTCAACCGCGAGATAGAAGAACTATAGTGCCATAAAAGCCGCCCGACTTCGCTGGCTAGGACATGAAGAGAGAATGGGAGAGGATCGAAGCGTAAGCGTGTCTGGGCCAACCGAATAGACGCCGTCCGGAGGGGCGTCTAAAGCTTTGTCCAGACTAGTCCATTTTGGCGTATCAGATTACCGTATCTTTAGCATACATCGCTAGTTTGGTTGGGCGTGCGTTGAAGTAATATCAACGCACGCCCAACCAAACTAGCGAGTAAAGATACGGTGATCTGATACGCCAAAATGATACAAGTCTGGACAAAGCTTAAGATATCGCTGCTGGAGAGATGTAATCTCCAAAGAACTAAAAACCTACATGTACCTGTATGGTCTGAACTGGTACACAAGACCGGGCGAAATGGCCTTGTATGGTTTCTTGCTGCCACACAACCTTTTTATTGAAGTTGAATCTTGATTTAAGATGAATTTGAAATCCTTGAAATTATAAGTCCGAACTGTTTTCTTTACGTTTATTGAAATAGTGAGTCACACAACATATACCTATCGATACATAATGCGAACTAAAAATTAATAAAATATCTGTAATTTATTTATTGAAACTGCTGACATAGAGCTAGGTACATAAATGTGCGGTTATTGACCGTACAGGCCTACTCTGGTGTCGGAGGCCAAGTTCCACTTCGGATCGCCGAGCCAGCGAAGTAAAATTTTCAACTAAGTACTTAACTTTTTTTAACTCTAAATCACTGTATATAAGTGTATATATTATTCTAATATTTTTATTTGCAAAAACAAAAAATATGCTAACAAAGCTCGTCTAATAAAAATTTGTAATAATTGTAACTTTCAAGTTTCTTATTTTTTTTTTATTAGTACAATACGGGACGATGAAAGGTAATAAATAGACAATTCCAAATACCTATACAAATGAGTAAATAAAGTGCTTATATAGTGTCTGTCTAAAAAGTCAGTTTACCTGAGAAATTATTAAATTATTTAAAAAAACTTATACTGGTAACCCTGTTGGTGTGGTCAAAATTTTAATTGTAAACATTGAATTTTGAAATACAATACAACATAGAATTTTTACAGTACCAACAGGGTTACCAGTATAAGTTTTTTTAAATAATTTAATAATTTCTCAGGTAAACTTTTTAGACAGACTCTATCTACTTATTATTATTATATATAATAATGCTTTTATTTTACTGTTATGGAAGAAACTTAAAAAGTACAACTCAGAAGTATTAAATATTAGTAAATTATTAGAAAAACAAAATATGCCAGTCAATAAAGACACAAAAAGGCAAACGCGCATGCAACTTGGATTTTTTCAACCCATGTAACAACGTAACTTTGAAAACCTGGAAGAACTTGGCACTTATTTCAGTATTTCCGAAAAGCTTTTTCTGGTAGGTATCTTAATTCTATACTTCTGTAAAGCTAATTAAATTTGCTACAATTTGAAATATGAGTTTATATTTTTTTTATTTTACAAACAATAATATTTTCTTTTATAATTATTTTAAACATAAAAAATAATAATGCTCCTACAAGGTAGGTAAGTATTTTTCTTTTTTAATATTTATTCCAGTTGTTATTATCTATGTTATTACATTATCTGTCATATTATTACCTATGAATATTTTATTTTTAATGAAGCAAGTATATTTTTTTTTATTTCACATTAAACATCTGAATTGACCAATTATTAATATAATAAAAATTCGGTTATATGATACCAAACTTGGCATAGTAGTTTAACCAAGCATCTGTCAAGGTTGGCCTGCTGGAGGCCAAACATCTTGGTGGCTCCACTTCTTAAACCCATCCATAGGCCCTACAGACCAATTCTGCCAAAGGAAATATTTGACCCCACAGACACGACTTGTGCAAATGCTCAAAAACATTGATTCAGTGAAAAGCTGCTACAATGCGTTTCCTAGACTTATGGCCGAATACTCAAACGCTAATTAACTTTGAGGGGCTCTCAAACGTCGTCCTGTCTCATTTAATTAATGTCCAAGATATGACAAAGCCAGCATGCTGTTTGAGAGCCGCTCAAAATTAAGTAGCGTCTGAGTATTCGGCCATTAGTCATATAATAGTAACCAATTATAGAGGTACAGAAGACAAGATTTTTGAGATGAGCTTCTATAGATGAAAATACACCACTCATCACGTACTACACGATATTATCTATCAGTTATGAGAAGTACTTACGTACCTACACTGAATACACCTTATTTAAAAAAAAAGATTTCCTCACTACCAAATAACGCTTATACATAGGTAGGTACACAGTTTTCAATATCATTTTCTTCTGTTTTAGTGCTTAGTGAAAGTTTTCTTTACTGGATCGCGTGAAAATTATATAAGTAAAATACTTAAACACGATCGAATAAAATATAGAAAAAGCTGCCGAGATTTAGCTTCCATAACCAAATTCGAACTTTATGAAAATGCTGTAAATAGTTGCTAGTGCAAAAAGCTAGTGCCAAATATTGATTCAGTATTATACATTTAATAGTTTAGGCTAGATGTTGTTGTTATTGTTTTTTAAGAAGTTAAAGTTTACCATTACAAACGGCCTAATACATAGTATTACTAGGTAATATTTCCTTTTCTATGTGAAAATATATTAAATCGTGAATAAAATTCGCTTCAGCTGAGCATCGACTGTGGGACACTTTGATTTTCAATAATTATGTTCTTATTTTATCATATTATTTAATCAGGTTGATTTTATGACAATATTTTCGTCAGTACTTAAGTAGGTACCTAGGATTAAGATATTATCATCGCTATAGTTGGTGAACATAAAGAAGGATGCCCATTTCTGACCTTTCAAAATGTTGATTTTATCAATTAAGTACCTATCATGAAAAGTAATACCTATACTTAGGTAGCTCAAAAAACTGAATTTGTATTTTTAATTATAAATTGCTTACTAATATAAAAATCGGCAATACAGCAATAGCTAAAATTTAAAATAAAGATTAGTAATAATATTACAACATAATATTGTAACATATTGCTTTTACTTACCATACCTACACATTTTTTGGGTAGTATTTAATCGAGTAAAAATAAATTCCGAATCAAAATACTGAATATAGCGTAGGTACTGAAATACTAAGTGGGTGACGAACTAAGGGCGACTACAAATGTTGAAAATGAGTGACTTTAAAATACAAATTGAGTAACTATTCAGAACGGGCGACCAAATTACAATTTGGGCGACAACCTTAGGGCACTACGTGACTATTATTCTAATCGAGATGACAAAAATACCATGTTGGGCAGCTTAAATCAGTTATATAGTTACCTACTTGGTATAATAGATGCCCACTCAGTATATTTGTCACTCATTTATAGTTTTCACTGCTAATTTAAATTATTTATCTCCCACGTATATTCGCCCGTTTTACGTATTTTTTGTAATACACAATTTGTCGCCCGTTAAGTTATTTTGTCGCCCAAAAATAAACCGTTGCCCGGTTTAGTATTTAAGTACCCCATTAACAGTCGCCTTCAATTATTTCCAGTCACCCAATTAATTAATGCGAACATTTTTCTGATTGCCAAATAAAAGTCCAATAAATACTAGTGTGTTCTACGGTCTTATACTATTCAAATATAATTTAATAACAATCATTATACATTAACTTTAAGCTATTCGACAGGTCATTGCTTATTTGGGAAGTGGTCATTGTTCCTTATGTTTTCTTTTAGGATCCTAGTTGTAATTTTGACATTAATACCTAGTGTGTAACGAAAGTGCCAGTAAGAGAAGGAGACAAAGAAACGAAACTAAATCGCACAACTGGAAGACCAAAAGGGAGACCAAAATTGAAAACGTTCCATTGAAAATAATGTTATTTTTGAGAAAATCGATGGTAGGTTTACCTTGCCTCCATTTTATCAAGGAATAATAAATATAACAGGTAAGTAGTTTTAAAGGTGTTAAGTACTTAAACCGTAGGTAGTAATCATTTGAAAACATAATAGGTACAACTTTTACCTCTTTCTTACATGTTGAAATAAATACTAGTTTTTGTAAGGAAACACAAGTTCGAGTATCTATTAGGAAAATTGATGTTTGAACTTTGAAATACTGGTTCTTCAAATAGAGTCGAGATTTAATTGAAAGTTACTTTACTCACTCAAAAGAAGGACGTACACACATCAACTTTGTCTAGGGATACAGGTGTTATTTTCATACAAACGAGGTAACTTTGAAGCCTTGGTTTCCTGCCAGGAATGTACTGTGCTGTGATCTGATGACGGCTATCCAGGGAGTGAATGGAGGAGATTCAGATCGCGATACACACCCAACTGATCTGACCAGCATTCTAAAAACGTAATGGACATGTTTAAAAAAAACTGCGAAAATAGAATGAAAATGTATGGAAATCCTCAAACTGAGAACTCTGACCCATTAATCTTTTAGAATGCTAATCAGATCAGTTGGGTGTGTATAGCCATCTGAATCTACTCCATTCACTCCCTGGATGGCCATCATCAGATTACAGCACAGTACCTACATTCCTGGCAGAAAACCAAGACTTCAAAGTTACCTCGTTTGTATGAAAATAACACCTGTATCCCTAGACAAAGTTGATGTGTGTACTTACTTACCTAAGTATATGTCGCTAGATTTAAAATTGCATGTCAATAAGTAAGTAGTCCAGAAAGTCTTGGCTAAGAGTAATACGTCTTAATCAAGATGTCGTTTCTAAAAAGTTATTAAATTATCGAAACAGTTTTCTGTGTCATCTTATAATGTCAATAATGTGCATATAATTATTAGGTATCTACCAATAATTAAGACAAATTGTATTATTTTGTAAATTATTGTGATGTAAATAAAAATAATAAAGCCAAATGTAGATAGTTAAGGTCAAATTAATATGTTAAATAGAAAAACACACATGTCCGGATGTCAGCCCTTTAGTTTTGCAAAAGTACACAAGTGGCGAAGGGTCCATACAATCCGATTCCCATTGGCTTATCTTATAGAAATCCCTCACCACCGATCCACTATGCAGATTATAACATTTTTGTAGAATTGCAGGCGATTATCTAATTGAAAACAACCTAGCAACTAGCAACCGGTCTCATTTGATAGATGAATATGATACTTGCTACTTCTTTTTACCGACTTCAAAAGGAGGAAGGTACTCAATTCGACCATTTTTTTTTTTTTTTTTTTTTTTTTTGTTTTTTGTATGTACACCGATTACTCGAAGACGGCTGGACCGATTGAAATGATTCAAACGTTATTACATTAGGTAAACTCCCAAATTGGTCCCATTTTTTTAATTTTGAAATCGGTTCAGTACTTTTCAAGTAATCTTGAAAAAAGCACGAAAATGGTAGGATTTTGTGTGAACTACCTCGATGATCAGTCGTTATATATCTTATCGATAACTTCTTTGTTTATGAACTGAATAAGATAATTATTTTTTTGTTGGAAAAGGGATATCTTAAGTGTAGTTCTTTAACCGACTTAAAAAAGGAGGTTCTCAGTTTGACCCGCATGTATGTATGTTTCTCCGCGATTAACTCACGTTTGGCTGAGCCGATTTTAATTTCTACCTAAATAATATACCTACACTATATCTAATACAAAAAGTACCTACACTAAAAATAAAAAAATAAAAAATTGTTTAAAAAAACAAAAAACCGACTTCAAAAAACCTACCTCTAAAAAGCAAGAAATAATATTCGTAATAATAAAACACGTCTATTGAAGTCGGGTGGGGCTTTTAGAATAAAAAAACCGGCCAAGTGCGTGTCGGGCCACGCGCAGTAGGGTTCCGTAGGTACATTATATACCATACCATATTTTAATACCGCTATCATTTTTCGTCTGAAAAAATAACTTTGTTTTTCACAGTGTTTGTATGAATGACTAAGTTATATTTGCGGTTTTGGAAAATGTACTATATCTCAAAAACTAATTACTGTATCTCGTTCAAACCAATTTTCGTTGAAAGTGTTTATTAAGATCTATAGCATATATTTTTTTTAGATTTTTCACCCTCTTAATTTAAAAGTTAAAGGGGGGGGGGACACACATTTTACCACTTTGGCGGCAGATATCTTTCAAACGGTTGACTTTGAAAAAAAATAGTCTTAGAAACCTCAATGTCATTTTTAAAGACCTATCTATAGACATCCCACAAGTATTGGTTTGATGAAAAAAAATATTTTCAGTTTCAGTTCCATGTATGGGGAGCCCCCCCTTAATCTTTTATTTTATTTATTTTTGTGTAAAAATCGTAAAGCGGTTCACAGAATACACCTACTTACCAAGTTTCAACTATGTAGTCTTAATGCTTTTGGAATAAAGTGGCTGTGACATACGGACGGACAGACAGACAGACAGACAGACAGACAGACAGACAGACAGACAGACAGACAGACAGACATGACGAATCTATAAGGGTTCCGTTTTTTGCCATTTTGGCTACGGAACCCTAAAAAGGGATTTGTACTCCAGCCCCACCCGACTTCAATAGACGTGTTTTATTATTACGAATATTATTTCTTGCTTTTTAGAGGTAGGTTTTTTGAAGTCGGTTTTTTGTTTTTTTAAACAATTTTTTTGGGCTAAAAAAACATACCAAAGAAAAGTAGCAATGTATCACATTCATCTGTGAACTGAAACCGGTCGCTAGGTGGTTTTTAATTAGATAAACTTACCTTCGCCATAATTTCACCCCTCGCCACTGCACATCGGCCTTTCATAGCATAATAATGTAAATTTAATAAAATGTACTTATATTGCAGTTTGAGAAATGTGAGACAATTGATAGATATAGTACGTGAGCCCGCGACAGTATTGCCTACGTCATATGGCACCCATTACACACACAATCTGATCACGCCAGATCGCGCCAGATTGACAGAGATTGATTGTGTAACGTTGTTCGTGATCTGTTTCAATCTGGCGCGGTCTGGCGTGATCAGATTGTGCTGGATTGTCAATCTACGTCAATCTGGCTTAGGGTTGACACCTTTTTTTTCGAGGTAATAGTATTATTTTCAAAACATTAAAAAATTATAGTATGTAGGTACTTACTTTTGGGATATTTATAAAAATGTAGTCCACATTTAGTTTTAACTAGCTTCCGCCCGCGACTACATCCGGGTGGATATTTGAAAAATATCCTAAAAAAACATACAGATGGACAGAAAAACAACCTCCTGCTTTTTTGAAGTCGGTTAAAAATATTGAATCGCAGTATATTGTGGTAGATTGTCAATCTACTACAATCTGCTTGTATCGGATCGCGGTAGATTGTGGTAGATTGTCAATCTACCATGGTAGACTGACAATCTAGCACGATCTACTGCGATCCGATGTTTTTAACCGACTTCAAAAAAAGAGGAGGTTGTTTTCCTGTTCGTCTGTATGATTGTCAATCTACCACAATCTGCTTGTATCGGATCGCGGTAGATTGTCAATCTACCACGGTAGATTGACAATCTAGCACAATATACTGCGATCCAATATTTTTAACCGATTTCAAAAAAGTAGGAGCTTGTTTTTCTGTTCGTCTGTAGTTATATTAGTTTTTAAGGCTGAAGTGATTTGAATGGAGTTTGACACACAGTTTGTAGCCTGGATTAAATTATAGGATTTGTTTTATCCTGGTCAATCAAAGGTACCCTAGGGTAAAATACTTTAGTAAGTTCTTTTGAGAAATTTATAAAAAATATAGCCCATATTTATTTTTAACTTGCTTTCCGGCCGTGACTAATGCGCGTGGGCATTTGAAGAATCCCTTAAAAAATATACAGATGAAAAGAGAACCTCCTCCTTTTTTTAAGTCGGTTAAAATATTGGATTGCAGTAAAAGATGATGAAATTTGGCACACAGTTTGGTACCCTAGGAAGTACCTACCCTATGTACCCTATTTTTAATTTTTAAAGGAAGCTAGTTAAAAATAAATGACTATATTTTTTCATAAATTTCCCATAAACCTACCTACTATATTTTTTGCAATGTTTTGAAAAATACTATTTACCTCGATGTTATTACTATACCAGGCCATAAACTATATAATATGATGTGTGCCAAATTTCATCAAAATCAGTTCAGCCTTCTGAAGCTGAACTGATTTGGATGAAATTTGGCACTCAGTTCATAGCTGGGTAATATCGTATTATAAATATCGATATTTAGGTAATTTTACACACCTGTGTGTGTAAAATTAAATATCGTAATTAAAATCGATATTCATCTAACCCTAACTAATCAAGGCATAAAATGGGTGCTAGACAACAGATTTTACTAGGTACTTACTTATTTTTCGAAATAGATAGGTACTTATTATACGCAGACCGTCACAGAAATTAAAATTCATCATTTCAATTACGTCCGGGAATCGAACCCGGGATCTCTTGCGTGGTAGACTGGCATGTTGAATACTGCACCACTCAGGTCATCGATCGATATCACGCAAAAATTAATGCAAAAAGTTGGCAACCCTACCAAAGATCACCGTGGATCGTGGTAGATTGTCAATCTACCAAGATCTACTGCGATCCAGATCTCGCTGGATTGACCGTGTAACGTCGCAAACTAACCGCATCAAATTCCATCAATCTGCGGTTTTGATCAGATTGAAACCAGATTGACGTGTGTAATGGCTGCCTATGAAATCACGATGAAATGCATGGCACAAGGTCGGAAAAGTTGTGCTGAGCGAGGATCAGAAGATTATCGCAAATAAAATTGGCCGGAAGCTTGAGCTTTTTTAGGACATTCAAAAACGGGAAGTTGTTACTTGCTTATAGTAAAGCTATGGTTATAGCTTGTATAAGCGGAGCCAGATAGTAGAACAAGTCTATTTCCAGTAATTCGTTAAATAAATCATTCCCGTACACATTTTTTACTTAATATTTCAAACTGTAAGACAATACTGTGAAAAAAGTTGGTAGGTATGTCTTTCAGCGTCTTTCGTTGCCGTATAGTTATAGCTTGTTAAATAATTCTTTAAAAAAATCCTGAATCTGTCCCACGTGTAGGGATGCGAAGTCCTAATATGTATGTAACAGTTGAATGGGAATATAGATTCCAGCACGCGTAGTGCGATATATGTCAGCATATAGCATATTAATATATAATGCCCAATTTTTGTTCGGGTATGTGGTCATACTACGGGGCAGATGCTTATATTTACCATAGTTTACTTATATAGTTACCTAAATAAAATTTGATTTGTTTTGTGATTTTAAGTTATGTGATTGAATATGCTTTAATGAGTTTTACTTATTATTATTATCACAATATTCATTCCACATCCTGTTTATTTACTATTTAATGATTTAAGACGTTTATGTCTTTGTTAGTATATTAAGGCTCCTATAGCCCTCATCTTATTAAATTTATTTTATTGCTTGCTAAGTATGCTTGATAATGTATCGAAAATTCACATGCACAGATTGAAGCTAAGGTCTTATTAGTACAATAGCCCATAGAACATTTAAATCACCAAAAAGGTTACCGTTTGCCGTTGTGATAGGTATAAGTAGTTATTTATTACGAAATTATAGATACTTTAACCCAAGTTTTACTGATCGCAACCCGCCGTAACCTATATTTGTATATCTCCAAAATTGATATTTTTTTATTTTTCAAGGTTTACCACATGGTTTAGCTGCTATTGTCGTGTTCTACAGCTTTGTTTGATTGCCACTGATAATAGTAAGACTATGGAAAGTGATCATACACAGATTTAAGACCAGATAAAGTCCAACCATTTTCATCAGGGTCTTAAATCTGTGAATGGCTACTTTTTATAATTTTACTTTTATCTGTGGCAATCAAACCAAGCTGTAGAACACGACAATAGCTAAACTATGTGGTAAACCTCGAAAAATAAAAAAAATATCAATATTGGAGATATATAAATATAGGTTACGGCGGGTTGCGATCAGTAAAACTTGGGTTAAAGTATCTATAATTTCGTAATAAATAACTATCACAACGGCAAATGGTAACCTCTTTGGTAATTTAAATGTTCTACGGGCTACTGTACTATATAGTTTATTTACAAACTATAACCTCAGTAAAACATAGTTCGTTGTAGTAGAAGTAGGCAAAAGTGCCTAAATTAAGTTCAAATTAATATCTTGACGAGTAATATAATAATTAGTAATTTCCACAGTATTGTTGTACGGTCTGTGGTAATTTCATATAAATTCTGTTCCATTTTTAAATTAAACCAAAATTTAGTGCCTAATAATCAGATTGTGAAACAGGCACTTTTTTAATTATTCTTTTACCCAGTTGACGAAAATACGAAAATGACGCGCCACAGCCTAACATTAATTAATATTCGAAACGTGGCATTACAGAAATATTTTCTACACCCTTACAAACTAATTACTATGTAACTTTGATTCCATACAACCATGAACAAATATTAAATAAATAAATACAAATTCCTTAGTCATAATTATATAACGCGATCATGCGAAATTATTAGCTTGTTATGTAAGTATTTTTATGGAAGAAAGGAATGTTGTGAGTAGCATAGTTAGGAGTATCTTACTGGATGACTAATGTATTTGTAATAAAGGTACAAACGCAAAAGTTTATACTGTGCAAAGTTTTAATAGGTACTTACTTTAATTTTATATATTATTCTTAAAAATATATACTTAATAGGTTTTATTTAAAATG
Source organism: Agriphila geniculea (assembly GCA_943789525.1). Classification (NCBI taxonomy): domain Eukaryota; kingdom Metazoa; phylum Arthropoda; class Insecta; order Lepidoptera; family Crambidae; genus Agriphila; species Agriphila geniculea. The sequence continues at coordinate 20,816,274 of OX038870.1, read as the reverse complement.
TTTATAAATGAGATGCTCTAGTGATGTTAAACATTACTAAGACAAATGTGGTAAATGGAAAGTTACCATTAAAAAAACTGTAACTTTCAAAAAGTTTAGGCTGCTCATAATCATAACTGTTTTTAACCGTTGGAAGACGACAAATTGAAAGCTATTTATAATGTCATACATAATACCTACCTAGTATAGAATATAATATAATAATAAAAGGGGGAACTCTCACTTTTTGACTTGCGATATTTGTAGCTTAATTTGTATGAAAATAAATAAGCAAACCCAATTCAATTCGATCAAAAAGTGAGACAGCCACTATTTGGTAACTTGATAAATAATGACTAAGTAATTGTTGTACTTATGTTACACCCGGTAAATTGAAGATATGTCGGCAGAGGTAGCTTGTTTCTTATGTGATTCCGAAGTTGCAGTTACAAAATACAATGAAGTTTTACTTAGTTCTGTGGGCGTGTTGGTTGATGTTAATGACACGAAAAAAAAACCCAAAAAATTGTATAGGTTTTGTGGTATTAACCAGAACCCTATGTCAAAATACAAATTTTGCACACATCCAGTGGAGAAGAAAATAATGATCTCGTAGTCAAAATCGAAGTTAAGTTTTGTACATGAATGTAATAAACTTTTTACGAATGTATTAAATCTACGTCGATCATAACGCTACAAATATTATGTTCTTTGTTAAATAATTTTAACGTGTAAGTACATTGACCATTTCAGAGTAAAAAAAAATAAGTTTCCATGGTGTATGTTACTCATTAAAGGTATCCAAATATCCACCAAAGGTTGAGATCTTTTTTTTATATTTACTTATTAAAAATATATATCTTTATATTTGTGTTGGTTTGATAAATTATTAAGTAAATAAATTATTATGAAAAAAATAGTAGCTATTTCAAATTGGCTATTTACATTGTTGTTAGTCAAATAAAAGCTTTGTTTTTCATCTAAGTAAAGGTATGCAATATCTTTACGCTATCGAAATGATGAAATTTTAATAGGTTCACAAAATGTTAGTGAACGGTAGATATTAAGTTATGAGGTCAAGATGTATAATGTGTGTTAGGGCAAAATATTCGCCACAGTATGTTTTAAACTACCCATGTACAAATGTATTTGTATTGTAGATCAATGAATAAATAAAGTATGAAAATATGTTTCTTTGTATATTATTCAAGCTCCGCTAAGTTTTAAGGCTTTGGTTTGGTAAATAAAACAGTAAATTCAACATACTCTTTATTTATATATAATTACAACATTTAGGACCGGTTTGACCACATCCAGATATAGACATACAATATTTTTGTTTCATCTGAAAGGGTAGACGACCAAGTTATGATTCCTGCAGCATCATTCCAGTTTGAATCACAAAAAGACGTGACAATAGTCAGTGTTAGTTAAAGCAAATGAAACCAAAAGTAGGCAATATTTAAGTAATGACCAATACTAGACGGATCATGCATCACGCTGTCGTAAACGTCTTAATCCGAATGTCTTTATTCACCTAGGTGGATTAAGTCTACGATAGGAACCAAGGGGGAACCCATTAGTCTTACAGATTTTAGAAGAAAAACCACGCGAGGATATGAATATGCTAGGCATTTCCTTAAAACTCTATTAACTTCGGCATTTCAAAAGAAATTTTAAAAATTCCTCGTGTTTACGAAGAATTTTTAAAATTTCTTTTCTTTCTTTCTTCGCCTGTTTAGGCGATTAAATGAAAAACGCTAATAATTGTAAAATAATGGATTATTCTATAAACTTCTATGTATATTTCTCTCAACAACTAATAGAGTATTATTGTTACATTCAAATCATCGTAGAAGTTTTTGGCTTTTATTAAACCAGGAATATCCCCGCAGTTCTGACATCAGAATGGCAGAAACGCTTCACTCGCGCATCGCGCTCGGTCGGTCAAAAAAATACATTGACGTTTTAAGTTAAAATACGGTTTATGTACTAATGTTTTAAGGTATTAAAAAGGTATTAATTGAGAATTAACCACATTCACGAAGAATGTGCTTTTTCTGTCGAAACAAACTGGTTCGGCAGAATAAGTACAAGTCTGTCGAAACAAACTGATTTTAGTTCACCAGAACTAAAATCCGACGAAACGAAAATCTGCCTAAACAAATCCCTTTTGAAGGGACGCGGTTTTGAAATTTACGTGGCAGCGTGAGATCCGTTTTTAGATCCATGAATTTGCAAAATGGAGTGATGATTACAGGTAAAAATACAAGTTTTCAATAAATTCAGAAACTTGTTAACAATTCAAAATTTATTTTGGAACATATTTTTTTGAAATCATGTTAAGTGTGTTAAGATACAAAAAATGATAAAAATTGTAAAAAATATATTATTAGTTATTGTACATACAATTTATGTTTTTTTATCTGACACGGAACCGCTACTAATATAATGCTATGACCACATTGTCGCACGAACATTCGTGGTGCGTTGTGTTGTCACGATAAAACTTGTTCGCTCTACGACGAATGCTACGGCCACACTATAGCGGTAACGCGAACAGTCGCGTGTGAAACGGCGGTGGAGCAGTCCTTCCTACTAATATTATAAATGTGAAAGTTTGTGGGCTTGGATGTTAGGATGTTTAGATGTTTGGATGTTTGTTCCTCAATCACGCAAAAACTACTGAACGGATTTGGTTGGAATTTGGCACACAGATAGTAGATAGCCTAGATTACTTTTTATCCTGATATTCCCACAAGAACGGGAACCACGCGGGTGTAACCGCGGGCGGCCACTAGTAAAAAATATGATTCAACAATTCAATAGGGAATGTCTGAAAAAAACCAAATTGGCTGAATATTTTTGTAATAGTAGGAATAAGCTAATAGAAAAACGTTTTCTTATTTTTGGTTCCGTGAAAAAATCACTTCCTTTTAGCAAACGTACGGAAGTATATGGATATTATTCCCAAAAATTATTAAAAAAGTCAACTGACAACGCAGTGTGGCCAATCGAACGAAAAGTAAGCGTGAAGCTGGGTATAATTTATGGATTAATATTAAAGGCTGGAGTGGAAACCTGGGGGGCTGTAATATTATCATACCTTGTAAATTGTATTTAAACTACTGTAACTGCTTGTTTGTGGTGAAAATAAACATTATTATTTGTCGCGATAAAACCCTTTGATGTGCGACAATTTACCGACAGCGGCACGAAGTGCATTCATGTATTCGCGATACCACGAATTTCTTGGCCAGACTTGTCGCGAAAGTTCGCGTTATCGCGTGGCCGCAGCATAACTCATATTATTTCATAGTACTTATACATGTAGATGTATGTACGTATTTATGAAATTTAACTTAATAGACTGTGATAATTCGATTATTGCGAAAGATACTTAAGACATTAAAATAAACTTGTCATCTACCGACTATATGGAATGACATTGATTTATACTCAATTATTTATTTCTTTTAACATGGTTAATATGCAAACACACAGTTTTAAGACACAAAATATAAAACTAGCGGATCCCCCGCTACTTACTTCGCGTGAACTCCATTACAGACCCCTAGCCAAAGTAACATTTGCAAATCTTCGTTATCGCTTCGCTTTCGAAACATGTATGGGATTGACATAAGGTTTCGTTAGCTATCGAATTTTAAAACGTCAAATCCATACATTTTTCGGAGTGAAGCGATAGCGTAAATTTGTAAATGTGACATTGGCTACAGGCTCTGGTCCGAACGAACTGAACGAACTTTCATCTCCTATTTCACTCCCTTAGTATTCATTTTCTTGACAAAAGGTGCCTTATGTCCTATTAATTTAATATGTGTAAAATTATATATTATAAATAGGACTAAAATCTGACTTTTTCTAGATAGTTGATAATGCGAAGGCGTTCATTCGCTAAGAAATTATTGGTGTTATAAGTAATATAAATAAATATTATGCTTACATGCTATGAAAAGTGAAACCGATTTAAAAGGCACCATAGTTAATATGAAAAGATACCGTTAATCTAGAAAATTAACCCACCGCTGCCATCACTAATGTAGCAATATCTTCGCGGGTCGACCGAGCTACAAGCTGCATGGTGACCGCACCTTGAGCAGCTACCAACCGAGCCCTGATCAGGACAGGAGCACCAGCTCGCCACAAACCACTCCCACGGATCTCCTTCACAGCATCTCCGGTTATCGCAGCCTTTGGTAAGCCCAGATGTTCGCAAACAGCGACAGCAGCTGCACCTGTATCTGTCTGCGCAAGTCCAAACGTGTCACAAGCTTCAGCAGCATTTGCGGCCCTTTCCCAAGCGGCTTCCCAATCATCTGTCGCTGCTTTAGCCCTGAGCTGGTCTGCGCAGCTAATTTCTACGTCTTCCAACGGATATGTATCTGCATAACCTTCACTACCGTCTGGCAAACCAGTAGTCGGATCGCAATCACGACAAACGAACTCCAGTGTCGCACCAAATGAGCCCAAAGTCTCTATAGCGTTTTCCGGGAATTCCAATAGACAGAAAACACTGCCTTGCTTGTCATAAACCAACTGCTCGCATGGAACTTCACACAGCATTTTATAACCTGGGACACACTCTAGGCGAACATGAACTTTTTCCAAAAGCATATTGCTAAGTGTGTTCAAACACTCAAATTGTAGAATCAAATATCGCGCAAAAATATGCTTGACGCATTGCACTCTATATTCAGTCTCGGATTCCGTCAAATCAACACTGTCGCAAGTTTTAAATATTGGACCTAGTTTTTCAATGCCAGGTACCACTTTCAGTTCATCGGCATATTGTTCCTCACGGGATATTGTTGGTAACTTACGAGTTTCAATTTCTACCGAGGCTTCTTTAGCTTCTTGCGGTTCTTCAATGGACGGAACAGTAGCAATGTTGAAAGGTTCTTCTGATCCAGAGTTCAAGTAATCACTGAGCGCTTTTTCTAGGAGCACTGGATTGGGAATTTGTACGTTAGTAATATAGTCATTGATAAGTTGAGGATCACCCGAGTCTAATAAAGCGCTATAATAAATAGCCCGGTCTCGAACTTCATCATCGTCGTCGAGCTGACAACGAGCCAATAGGACCCTGACATTAGGTAGAAGTTCCGGACGGGTTGCTCCAAATCGAGCTACCGTCGAAACGGCGGCAGCACGAACTGCACCAGATTCCAATATCACTCTGTTATAGATATACCGAATGTATCTGGACGGTTGACGAGCTTTGGGACCCTCACGACCGAGGACATGCAGTATACGCACAGCCAATGAAGTGTGCTCACAATCTTCAATAAACTCACAAAGATGAGCCAAACACGTCTCTTTTGCATCAGGGTTTTCTTCAACCAAAGCAATGATAGCATCAGCAATCGCCGTTTTATATTGTAATCCTCCCTCATCCCTTAACATCCCCGATAAGAAGGTAGAAAAGGACTGGTGTTTTCGCGGGAACTTTGAGCATAAACGGCGAATTGCCTGAACGACGACAATCTTAAATTCATCAGATATTTCGGACATAAACCCGGATATTTGCTTGATCAAGCGATCAATTGAACTTTCAGCTCCTGTAGCGAGCAACGTAGTCACTGCTAATGTCGCTACAGAACGATTTGGGTCAGAAATTAAATTCTCCAAATCAACGGCACAATCGGCGACCGCATTTGGATGCTTCGCTGTCAATTTAGCCAACGTACGGGCGCCTGCCAGCCGCAAAGTCGCTTTCGAAGACGCACAAAATATTTGTAGCACAGAAACAGCATGGGTGTGACCTTTTGTAGATTTATTAGAATTCACAAGTGCGTGGGCAGCTTCATAAATAACTATTTCAGATTTATGTCGTAAACAAGACTCTATGAAAGTCAAATAGCCTTCTGCGGCATCGGTGTCATCCTCTTCGGCTAATTTAGCAGCATAACGAATAAGAAGGCAAAGCGCGTAAGGCGAACGAAGCGAAGCACGAGAAAGTTTTGTTACAAGTTTCACCAAAGATAGCCGATCGTTGCGGCGAGCTCCTGCTACTACCCCTAACGCATGATAAGACACCATTGCGTTGTCCGACATTATGGCTTCCTGCAAAAGAAAAAACATGATTTAATGAGTTGACATTAAAATTAAACAAAGGCCAATACAGTCATGGCCATGGCGCAGTGGATTAGCGCATCACACTGCGATTTTGGCAGTTAAGCAACGTTCGCTAGGGTTGGTCATGGAATAGGTAACCAACTTTTTTTATCTCGAACTCCTACGTGCTTTGGAAAGCACGTTAAGTCGTTGGTTCCAGCTGCATTTGCTGCAGCTGCAGGGTTATGTTATGGCCCACGCTATGGCCCAAATGGACGTTTCGTCAATATGACACAATAATTAAGCTATAGCCAGAGGGGGCTCACTCCGCGCTTAAACTTTTATATTAGCCTGATGGTCGCGGCTAACTCAGTCGAGCCATGGCCGAGGGATATCACCCCGCGACACGCGCGCTGTCTTCGAGCGACGAGCGCGCGAACGACACGAACGAGTCAGTTCTTAACTTCAGTTCATCATCAGTTCTTTACTTCTTTTTACGTAAATCATCCCGAACTTTATACATCACTTAACATTACTCCCAAATAATATAATTTTCACACAAGTACAGCTCGCGCAACATATATTGAACATATATCGAGCTGTAACTAAGTACATATTATGCTTAGAAATATGTATTACTTAATAATAAATGTATTATGCTCAGCTCACTTAGTAGGTAAGGTAGATTTATTTTATTTTAATTAGTAATTTCATAGTATATTCATCGGCATAATGGATGTTTTCTATGATATTGGTCAGTAGCGAGTAGCAGTTGTATCGGTTGAGATAGAGCTATGCGACAGAAAGAGAGGCGCTTCGTAGGTACTTATAATATTAGGCACGCAGCGCTGTGCAATTTGAAATTATACTTTATTGTCGTGCAGTGAGAGTAGCTTATTATTTGATTGACCTCGCACGGATGGATTTATGTACGTTAGTACTATTATATATTGTGCTATAGCCACATTGATGAGACGTCTATTTGGCAGACGTCCACATAGAAGCACTCCAGATAAGTCTGTAGAGTGTACTCATCAGTGGCTACATTCATCATCATCATCATCATATCAGTCGCACGACACCCACTGCTGGGTATAAGCCTCCCCCTAGGATCCGCATGACAATCTGTCCTGCGCTGCCCAGTGGCTACATTATCAGATTAATCAAATAATCAAAATATTATTTTTTAGGTTTTAAGATGAAGGTCAATGCATCATGTTTAGATTTAATTTATTTTATTGGGGACAACAAACAGTTTACACAATATAGTATTACTTAAGTATATGTTCATACAATTTTGTTTGGTTCATTGCGAATTCACAATAGAACATTAAGGCGCGGTGGTAGTGAAACTAGCGCCGCCACTACATTTATTTTTATTACTCGTAAACCAAGTCAATATTTAAAAAAAGCTCATGTTATAATCTCTAAAATTGTCTCTAATATTTTTTGAATAACTCTTCAACAGTTTTCATTCATTCTGTAAGTTTTAAAATCCATTTTAGCTCAAAGTGGCCACTTTTGGCAATAATGGATTTTAAAACTTACAGAATGAATGATTACTTGTGAAGAGTTATTCAAAAAATATTAGAGACAATTTAAGAGATTATTACATGAGCTTTTTTTAAATATTGACTTGGTTTACGAGTAATAAAAATAAATGTAGTGGCGGCGCTAGTTTCACTACCTACAGCGCCTTAAAATTGTTTTACCTTGTAGGTTAATTCGCTGATTGCTTGTGCACTTGTGCAGCTTGCATTTATAATATGTTTGCATTATAAGCATTATCGTAAGGAGTTTGATGGTGCAGTGGATAAGAGCGTTCGACTTGCGATTACGGAAATTAAGCAACTTTCGCGAGGCTGGGCATAGGATGGGTGACAAAAATGATGCTGTTTACAGACAGACAAATTCAACGTAACATGTAATGAAAAAAATTGCCATTTACATTGCTCCAATATGCACACCATAATACACATAATACACACTTCGTAACAAATTTTGATAGAGAGGATGCCTTGTGAATGAATGAAAGGCAAATACTACAAGCATTATAAGTGATTAGTCAGTTATTCTCGCTCTCTGTATTTCAGAAGGCACATTAATCGGTTAGTCCTAGCTGCATTTGTAGTTGTAGTGTGTGTACTAACATATATGCAACACACACTCATCTCTCCTCATATACATATATTACTGAGCGTAATAAAGGAGTTATTGTTAACACCCACTAACTAGCAAGATTTGTGTGGCAGGTTATGGTTCGGTTCATTCTCAAGGATATGGGTCGTGCTGTGCTCTAGGTGTGGAGATATTAAAAATGGCGGATATCAAAGCATAATTATATTAACATGTTGGCTATTTATACACTCCAGGGGACCCCCTGGAGTGTATAAATCTAAGTCTAATGGTAATGCTTTTTGACACAGTTCTTGATTCTTAAACCCAAAATCAAGACACAATATGTTCCCGTTTTGGGTTTAAGAAACTCAATGTGTTTCGGTTTTGGGCTTAAGAAACAAGAACTGTGTCAAAAAGCATTACCATTCAAACACCATTGAACCACGATTTCGACGTTAACATTAGCAGAATTGACCCCCAGGTATAGAGAGAGACAGCAAATTGTCAGAGTTTTGGATGAATAGTAAAATTATTAGCAGGACCAGACCCCTAGCATGACTAACGGAACACGATATGATATAGCGATTTATCACATTTAACTGTCAAAAGATAAATAATTTCAATAGTTTAGTGTCGATAAAATGTTATATCAAGCGATATATTCATGTTTCGGTGGTCATGCTAGGGGGGCAGGGTAGTTATTATTGTGCTATTATGTATTCTGTGTTTGCATTCGCTATATATTTAGATTAGGACATTCGCATCAATATTCACATTCACATCAATGACTAAAAGTGAATGAATGAAAGTTTTTTTTTTCAAAAAGTGGAGGTTTTTAGGGTTCATAAAAAATATCTAGGGACTACCCTGGATGCATACGGCTTTAGAGGTTTTTTGTAACACATTGTATATTAGTTCGAGCAAGCAATGTAACCATACTGTGACATACACATACATTAAACATTCACCTTGATTTTGCAAACAAATTAAAAATAATGTACGTATGTGTGTGTTCCAACAATAACAGCTTAACAACCTGTTACATAGTTACATTTTGTATCCTATTTGTAACAAAGCAGTAGGTGATCAAAATAGCATAGCTCATAGCATAGCAGCAGCAACAGTTTGTGTCTTTATATACCTATTTACCTACACCAAATCAAAATAAATCATATGACTAATTTAATTTAATAACTATTAACACAAAATTAGAAATGGTCTGTTATTTGCTTTTTACATAAAATTACCTATAGTCTGTTTATCTTTACTTGTCTTATTTGATAAACAATCTTCACCCAACTCATTATTGAAAAAAACAATTATAAAATACAACAAATTAATGGTTTTCCACACATAGATTACAAAAGAATCGTGAATTTTTAGTGACAATTTCATTTAATAATACAACATATTAAAAAAAAGATTTTTTTAAATGTGTTTACTAAATAGGACAAGTAAAGGTATGATTCTGATCTCTACATCGAGCAGCAGTACTGCTGTAGCAGTGCGCTCTAAATTGAACTGTAATGTTATAATTAAACGGCTCAATTTGAAGTGAGCTGAGAAGTGTCACGACCGCATAGCTATGCAGTCGCAACACTTCTCTGCTTACTTCAAATTGAGCTGCCTTTCATAACATTACGGTTCAATTTGGAGTGCTTTGCTGCGGCAGCACTGCTTCTTGCTGCCAAAATCAGAATCATAACTTAAGGATAAACAGACTATACAAGACCTTACTCCTAGTCAAAACTATTTGTGAATAGTTTAATAATAATCGAGTGCGACAAAAAATCAAAACAATTTTATAAAAACATGACTATCAGTCTTAGCTTGTATATGATTACGCCTGCACAAATTGTGTATCTAAAAAATGGAAAAAAACAATTACCTGCGCTTCATTCACCCATCGTTTCACCAGATCAGGAACAGTAGCTGACAAATGGAGGGCAGATACCAATGCAGCAGAACTGACAGCAGGATTCTTGTCTACAATCGCCTGTTTCATGTAACGTTCTATTGCTTGCAACATAGTGCTGTCAGTAATACAACATAACGCTCGAATGGCAGGCGCACGGTACAAATCTTCTTTGCCCGTCATGTCCTTGGTCAACGAGGATGTTACGATTATTACATCCTGGGCCATCGGACTCAGCTCCTTGATACACAAGTAGACCAGACGACGTAAAATTATATCCTTGGATTGAAACAATTTCGTGGTAGCGAAGAACATATCGGTTGCCTCCTGTGTCGTCAATTTCTCCCCTTGATTCAGCAAATAGATGATCTTGGTTAAAATAGGTATGCATTTTCGAGGATTCACTGGAGTGGAATTGAAATATCTCGCTTCCTGAATGAGAGTCGTTTTATCCAGGTTCTGGAAAATATTAACACCACCATCTTCTTCTTCTTTTTTATCTCGCCGGTTCATTGTTTGAGAGTTGGTACGGATATTTTAGGTAGGTAGGTGTACAATTTTGAGCACAATTGAAATAAATTACAACACAATATCATGCACAAAATTCACAATATCCGAGAATATGTTTTTTTTTAATTTTAACTAATCCAACCATGGATTTGATACTTCCCTTCGATATAAACCGGATACGGATAGTGCGCTTGCACCAAAGACCAAACCCCAAAACGAACCAACAGAGAGTACAAGTACATGAATGTATCTTTTTCTCATTCGCGCATTCCCTCGCTTATACGTTTTGAGTTTTGAGTCTTAAGTTGCCAGTTGACTAGTTTTTTATCGTACAAGACTGATGGAATGGACTGATGCAAGACTGAACATTTAATTTCCCTAAGAACCCTAAGATAAAACACTAAAGGTGCGGGCACATCTATCTTATGTGATGACACGCCACGCCACGGATGACACGTAAGGTTCACACTATTAACACGCCTTCCCATGTGACGCGACGCGTCAGCGGTAGGTGCACACCATAGACATAGAAAATTTTTCGCTACGCTCAAGTAGACGGACTATGGTGCGAGTGAGAAACCGATTCTTACGGCTTATGCGATGTGTGAGAAAGAGTTAAAAGAAAATGACAGCAGAACCTAGTTTGACTTCATTTATCATCTTTTATCATCTTGGGGAAAAGCGTCCGTTCGATTATTATATGATTTTGATCGCGATCGGGTCGATTTGGCTCTTATAACTACATAAATCTATAATGGTGTCGTGTTCTGTGTTAAATTGTAATGTTATTTACAACAAAAACCCAAATAAACACTCATTTCACAGGTAAATAAGATTGTACAAGTACCATTTTCATATTCCATATTTTAGTTGAATATATTCCCAAACACACTAAGTAATACACTAATATCATGCTATTAACCGCCTATTTTCTAAATAAAGGCTGATTTGTAAACATTATGTGTTAGATAAAAAAATATTATGTCCGTGAACTTGACAAAATAAGGCGTAGAGATTGATCAAAAATTATTGATATCGATACTCATGTCGATGATTTCCAATATAACTTTGTTTGTCTTTGTGAACACTGATAGTTTTATCTAAAGCTGCTTTTAACCGACAGTTTTCAAATGGTAAATTATACCTACTTAAGTACTAATTTAACAATATTTCCAGGTTTCCTGTAAATCCAGTGATTAAGTTACTGGATAAATGTCATAAATAGAATAGACTGGGAGCCCTTAAAGGAGACTTTAAGATTTTTTTTAAATAAAATTGTTCAAAATTTTGTTTGTGTTTTATTTATTAGAGCAATAATACATTAAGGTTATCGACAACCTAAAATAGACTTCAAGGCATCTCTAAAATTCACGCACACGTTTACAATTTTCACACACTGGCTCATGTCACTTTTGGTGTTGCAGCCAAGCGAACTCTGTTCGTCTATTCCAGTGGAATATTATGTTTATGGTGCACACTTAGCCTACGTGTTAACCATAAAGTTAATATAGGTATTCCGCTAGGTAATATTAACTTTATGGTGTTAACACGCCATATGATGCGATGTTACGTTAGGTTCACACTAGTCTTATACCACGTTACGTACATTGTTAGTGAAGCGTCAATAGTCGATGTGTTCGTTTGTTTCGTGGCATAGTTATTTGTTATACAAGTGACCAAAATCAGTTTTTGCTGCGAGTGCTCAGTAGTCTTTATTAGAATCACTCGCTATGCTCGTGATTCAATTCTAGACTATTTCGCTAGTTCGTGATTTAAAGTCACGAGGCAGAACAAAATTTTGAATATTTTTATTTATTCATAAAGTAGATTCCCGCCGTTTTATTTTACATTATTACGTTGTGCTTTTCTCTTATTCATTAATCTCCCATCTTATTTATTTATTTATAATCATAAAACTCGGAGGAGCTCGGTGGCGCAGTGGTTTAGCGCCTGGCCTAGCGATTGCGTAAGTTAAGCAACGTTCGCAAGGGTCGGTCATGGGATGGGTGACCAAAAATTTACTATCGCGAACTCCTCCGTGCTTCGGAAGGCACGTTAAGCCGTTGGTCCCGGCTGCATTTGCAGTCGTTAATACCCACCAATCCGCATTGGGCCCGCGTGGTGGGTTATGGCCCGTCCTCCTTATCCACCCATAAGGAAGGCCTGTGCCCCAGCAGTGGGGACATCAAAAATGGCTGATGGACAATGGACAATCATAAAACACGTTAATTTGTTAATAAATTTCATTAATTTATTAACTTTATATTAACAAAGATTACAAATTAATAAATAACATTATTTAATTAGCTCATTTTTTAATGGATTTCAAAATTCTTAGACAATTTAAAGGGTTCAAGCTAAATTCATAGTTTAAAGTTATTATTCAGTCTAGGCTGTTACAAAAAAACATACAATTCAATATGCGTTATGATAGGTAGTCAAAAGCAGATCCATTCCCACTGACAGCACCCATTCACGAGCATGACGCATGAACCAGCCATCGTTTTGCTTAACCATATTTGAGGGAACGAACGACCCGACCGCCGCAGAAATGATTAAAGAGAGCAGGCTACCCATGTTACTGCATTGAATAGGGAATATGCATATTTTTTTTATCAAAATCAAAAGTATAATGCGTGAGTAAATCAACTGTAAATTTAAAACTTTTCTATTGCGTTTTTTTGTGATATAGTGACTTGAAATTAGCACGCAGCAACACCTGCTGAAAACCAATGATATTAAAAAATTCGGGTTGCACTCCGGGAGTGCCGGCAGAAGTGAAAACTTGAATATTAAGGTTGTGCATTTTTGATATTTTGGAATGGTTAGGGAATAATTTTGCACGAATTTCTTTAATCTCTTATATAAAAGTGAAGGGGTGACTGACATATCAACGCCCAGCCCAAACCACTGGACCTAGAGACTTGAAATTTTGTACATAGATATTTTATACAGTGTAGGCATCCACAACAAAGGAATTTTTGGAAATTCCACCCCTGAAGGTGTAAAATGGGGGTTCAAATTTGTATGTAAAAAAAATATTAGATAAACATTTCGACTTGAAACTTCATAGGACTACTTCTTTAAAAAAATAAGCAAATACGTGTTTCGTGGTTTTCCAAAAATCAATCCTTTAGGGGGTAAATGGGGGAAAAAAGGCCAAAATGACTGACAAATCAACGCACAGCCCAAACCACTCGACCTAGAGACTTGAAATTTTGCACATACATACTTTATACAGTGTAGGCATCCACTAAGAAGTAATTTTTGGAAATTCTACCCCTAAAGAGGTTAAATGGGAGTTCAAAATTTGCATGGAAAAAAATATTAAATAGACATTTCGACTTGAAACTTCGTAGGAGTACTTCTTAAAACAAATAAGTTTCGTGGTTTTCCGAAAATTAACCCTTTAGGGGGTAACCCATTTACCCTCTAAAGGGTTAATTTTCGGAAAAAAGCCCTAAATGACTGACAAATCAACGCACAGCCCAAAGTGGCCCAAACAACTGGACCTAGAGACTTGAAAGTTTGTACACAGATACCTTATACAGTGTAGTCCAGCGGTTCCCGAATGGGGTTCCGCGGAACCCTGGGGTTCCGTGAGAGGCTTGTAGGGGTTCCGCGAAAATTCAAGAGTTTAGGTATAAAGACAGTCCCGATTTCGATGATATTGTCCCGCGTCCCGACGATCCATTAGCTTTCTCCAGATTTTTGATGATAACACGCGATCACAATCAAAGTAGTAATAAAAATGGGTCCAAATGTTTAAAAGCATAAAGGACAACATCTTAAATGCCTTATTTTGCGTTGCATCTCGCGCTTTAAGCATACTGCTTTCAAATGCTTATGTTAAGCGCGGTTTTCCCACATGACGCTTAAATGTTCTAATGTCAGAAATCGTTGCGCTTAATCAAGAACCTTATATATGACTCTGGACATTGCGTCACCTTTTGGGGCTTGAAGAACGAAAAAATAACCTTGAATGACGTCAACGATATTTTCCATCTCTTTCATTAGGGTGACAACAATGTTGTCCATTCGTAGGACAGTCACTACAAATAGGTACTTACTAAAGACTATCAACTTATGCCTACGGCGTAAGTTTTTTGGACGACCAATCCAAACATTCAAAAGTGTTTAGATTCTAAACATTTGAATGTTTAGAATAGTTTGGATGTTAGTTAGTGCCAAAGTTTGTATGTTTGGGTATCTCTAAACGTACAAACATTCGCATTTAGAATATTACTGCATTTATAGGATTATTACTACTCTTGACCAACCATATTATAACCTTTCTATAAATTCATTCAAACCCCCCTTTTGGCCAGCGGCGGCGCGCAACACAAAATATTTACTTAATGATTATTTTCGGTTGGCTCCTCTCCGGATGGACGATACTGTTTTGGAATGGTGGTCACACTGGGGGTCAAGTCTGCTATTGTTAACATCATATAATCGTGTTTCAATGGTGTTTGAACGGTAATGCTTTTTAACACAGTTCTTGATTCTTAAACCCAAAACTGAGACACAGTGTCTAACGGGTTTGGATTTTTAGGAAAATAATGTGTTTCAATTTTGGGTTTACAAAAACAAGAATTGTGTCAAAAAGCATTACCATCCAAACACCATTGAAACACGATTACGGCGTTAGTCACGATAATAGCAAACTTGACCCCTTGGTCCTGTACGGTCCGGCTGGTTAAAAGTCAAAACATGGAGATACGTGGTGAGGTTTAAGACTTAGGTACAGATGCCGGCATATATATTGGCAAGAAAATGAAAGAGACAAAAGATGCGCAGTAGCCATAAACTTAGTGTTTATGGCTACTGCGCATCTTTTGTCCCTTTCTTACTCTTGCCAATATATATGCCGGGCAGTTTTTTTTTTATACACACCTGCCCTTCCACCCTAAAGTCACGTGTATTTTTATTTTGTACAATGAGGAATGTCCAAAAAAACAAATTGGCTGAATATTTTTATAGGCAGGAATAAGCGCCCTTTAATAGAAAAAAGTTTTAGAATTTTCGGTTGTGTGAAAAAGAAAATTAAGTCTCATTATTAGTCATTGTATTAAAAAAAGTTGCAATATAAAATGTCAAAACTGCATTATTTTGGCCGTTGAAAATAATTTCCCTCTAATGGTAATTGGGATATACTATAATTGTTTCTTTTCCTCATCGTTTCGGAATCTGAAAAATAAAATAAGATTAATTTTTATTTTGTTACTACGAATAAACAATGGGTGTCAAAGACCATAATAACTAGTATAGTAGTAAGGTAGTAAGTTAGGTAGGTCCGATTCTTAGCTGAAACTGATCTAAATTGTTTAACTCAACTCCGTAAGATAATATTTTAGTTTACATTACATTTTTTCTCTCTGTTAAGAATACAAAAAAAATCCGCTCTCAAAGTTAAATGTGGCATAAAAACATAAAATGTAATGTTAGGTAGGATAAACGTAAATTTTTCATCCAAATCTTTCTTTCTTATTCAAAAGTTCTGCTGTGATTATGGTCACCCTGCGATATGCAGATAATATTTCTAAAGCTTCTTATGTGTCGAAAATGAATACAGATTTGTACATATTATATTTATTATATTGAAATAAAAAATACGTAATTAAGGTGGAATTATAATTAACTTCTATAATATTTCCGAATTAGATCAGAAACAATCTTTGAAATCTGCTAAAATTCAGATTTCTGAGAAGGAAAAATTGAATGCTGAAAATACTTAAAAAAACACTTACTTGTGAAATATAATGTTAGAATTTGGTTTTGAAACACTTTTGCAATTTTGCACAATGCAACACATGCTTTGTAACGCGAATTTTATTTAAATAATTTTATATTTTTGTACATAAACGTGAGATGCGGTGGAAAATCATTGACATTAGTGACATGTCAAATCAAAGACAATTCCATCAGTGATGCCACCTTATTTTTATTTGGTAACTTATGAAATATGGAGAAATTACTGTTAAACGTAAAATATTGTAATAACAAAATGGACTCATCTGTCCTCTAAATAATTACTTTGGCATGTACTAATAAATTTTTACATCATGTAACTAATTTAAAGTGTGCCGATATTTACATTTATTTAGAAAATCTAATAAATTTTTGTACATGACCTGGGTAAATTGACTATGGATTGGGATATTTTGTACTTAGCGTGGCAATTCCAGTCACAGTGTGAGAGGGATAAAAGATATCTGCAAAGGTGAATGACCTCATCCCCAACCATCCTTCAGTAGTAGAATGTCCAGTGTCATAGAATATGAATATAAGGTTCTTGCGCTTAATGAAAGCAGAATTGCAAAAGACGTGTCTTGTTTGGAATTCGTAAGTAAATATAAAAATGATATAAATTAATGAGAGAGGCCCGTAGTAATAGAAAATTAGCATGGAAACAGAGTCAAAATAAAAATACCTAATACATTAAATCAAAAGTCTTTTGTTCCCTTCAGTTAAGTGTTCTCCTTTTTTTATTTTACTCTTATTTTGCTGACCCGCCCGTTTGTTTCCATTGATTTTGAGTATTTTAATTAAAAACATTCACATACATTCCACATGTCCTTCATTTATCAGTTACCAGACTCTACCACAGAATAACTAATAGTATGAGTACTCTACAGTGGTTTTACTGCCAGTTTTAATGATTTCAACGTACATTTAGTTAGAAAATAGACCTAGGCAGCCTTGTCCTAGGTTTTCTTTACCTGAATGTAAATACCCTGATTAGTTTACTTCTTACTTAAGCTAGGGTTCCGCCCAAAGGCGGTGAACCAAAAAAGGCTCGTAGCCAAAAGAATTCGGGAACCGCTGGTGTAGTCATCCATTAAGGAAGGATTTTTGAAAATGATATCCCTAAGGGGATTAAATAAGGAATTAAATTTTGTATGAAAGTCCCTCAGTTTTGAAGCTAGGATCTTTATTTTTGTGTTTAGGCTGACGATTGAAAAATACTAAATACGTGTCTCAGCGTTTTTCAAAATTATATCCCCGAAGGGGTGAAAAGGGGGATGAAGTTGTGTATAGGAAAAAATCCTTCATTTTCGAAGTAAAAATCGCTAAATTTATAATTTGGGCTTTTGGATGGAAATCTAACGCAACGTATATTATTTTTATTAGTATTTTAACCCCTAAGGGGATAAAAATGAAATGAGGATGAAATGGGGTAAATAAACCTTAAAATAGATATGGATGTCGTCATTGGGGTTTTCTGGGATGATGATTGCGAAAATGACATTTATTTCGGAGTCCAACACGGTGGACATAATTTTACCCCTAAAAGGGTGAAAATGGGGTACAAATTTTGTATCGAAAAAGAATAAATTGACATTACAATTTTAAACTTCTTAGGGGCACGTCTTAAAATAAATAGACAAACATATGTTTGGTAATTTTGAAAATCAAGCCCTAAGGGTGTAAACGGGGTAAGTAAACATAATTATCAGTATAAAAGTACTATTATTTATGAGGTAGAATACAATATTTATTTATTGCGTTATCGTACACAAACATGACAATTAATATTACATTAAAAAGTTTATCTCTCAGAAAAATCAACGCACCGAACGCCAAAATGACGCGCCGCCATTTACGCCACGCCGTAGAAAGATAGCCGGGGATACTTCCGCCGCCGGCTGTCTACACTACATCCGTCTTTCAAATTTTCGATCAGGGTCACGTGACCCTGACTGACGCGAGTTTAACATTTTTTACCCATTACAAAAAAGTGTACAACGACGCTAAAGAAGTTTTCACTTCAAAAAGTTTTTTAATATCATTGCTGAAAACACTCTATACAAAACGTTCATGATGTCGTGACGTCATCCATCACGTTTCAGGCGCGTTTATTATGAAGTTAGCCAAGAATTATCAATTATCTTCCTAAATTTTGCTTTTAAGTACATAAGTGTCATGTCATACAAAATGGATGATTAGAATGTTTATCGTATCTTTACCTATTTTTTGATAGTTATGTATACAACTAGACTATTTAATACCGTACATGGAGGTGGCCTAGACTACATAGTACCTACATGTTGGAAGTTAGAACGTTTCTTTCGAACACTATTATACTACTAATACTTATAGTACTTATACTTATATTTTTTTATTTTTCAAGGTTTACCACATGATTTAGCTATTGTCGTGTTCTACAGCTTTGTTTGATTGCCACTGATAATAGTAAGACTATGGAAAGTGATCATACACAGATTTAAGACCAGATAAAGTCCAACCATTTTCATCAGGTCTTAAATCTGTGTATGGCTACTTTTTATTGTCTTACTTTTATCTGTGGCAATCAAACCAAGCTGTAGAACATGACAATAGCTAAACTATGTGGTGAACCTCGAAAAATAAAAAAAATATCATTTTTGGGGATATACAAATATAGGTTACGGCGGGTTGCGATCTGTAAAACTTGAGTTAAAGTATCTATAATTTCGTTAAAAATAACTATATCACAACGGCAAACGGTAACCTTTTTGGTGATTTAAATGTTCTACGGGCCACTGTACTATAAGTAGGAAGTATATTGTTAGCATAGACATAGAAAAATTTCGCATATTAACTGTATGATTGTTAGCTAGGACCTACTTAGTACACCGCCCAATCATAAAAAGTTGGACAAACAAAGTCAAAAACAAGGACAAATCCAGAACCTAGACCACGTCACGTTACGTAGCTGACAACAACAACAAAGAGGATCTAATCACTACGTTTTACAATAGCGTCAAATTACGTCTCTCTGACGAGATCCGTCTCAGGGGGCCTACTAAGAAAAAGGAACCGACTTCAGTCCTACCTATCAACCGATTTTCTTACGCACTGAGTACATTTTGCCTCGATAGCACAGTGATTGAAAAAAGTTTGACCGAGTTTAATTATTGCACCATATTTTATCATTGCACCGTGTAGGGTCAACATTGCTTAATATTTGTTTAACCAGTGACATAAGAATAAATAAAACTAGTGAAGTTTTTATCAATAAGAACATCAAAGACGTTAGTACAGTCAGCAACAAAAGTTGCTTAACACTATATAGCACTTTGTTATAGCAACTTTTTTGACAGAATGTCTCACAATGTGAAACATTAATCAAAAAAGTTGCTATGACAAATTATTAAAGTATTAAGTGAATTTCATTGCTGACTGTACCTAATATTAATATTCTGTGATTATTATAAATGCAGCTAAACCTTATTCTGACATCTTGTTGACGATAACACACGAAATACTTACACGGATCAATACTATAAGTACCTTTAGTATATTGCGAAATGTATGTTAATGAGCAATATTGATTGTTTACACTCAAAGGGTATTTCAATCTTATTGTGCAATATTGCGCAATATTATTGTGTCGTTTCGGGGCCGCCTAAGACGTAAGTTTACAAAACAAGTTAGGATAAAAAGATTTTAATTTATTTTGGCCCTTATTCCCTCAACTAAGCATTCCTTGACCGTTTAGTTTAGGGCAAAATTAATTTAAAGTTCTTGGTTTAGGGAGTCTTTTTCTCTAATTAAAGGACTCCTTAATCGATCAAGCAAAGCTTGAGAAGCACGTAAAAGTGAGGAATAGTTTTTTGCTCGTCTCTTTTTGTCACTTGCCAGTTTCAAGTGTTGCTTTGCATAGACCAGGGTTCAGTGAAATTGTTTCGATTTGCATCATGCTGGGTCCATAGCATAGCACATGTTTTGCCCTACACAATCAACAAACATTTCAACATTCAACAAAATCCTCATATTTTTTTTGTTGAATGTTGAGATGTTTTTGTTCATTGTGTAAAGCAAAACGAGCGCTATGGACCCGCAGGCCTACCGCCTAACTCAAATTGCTAAAGTTTAGAACGTCACTGCACTGTCCGTCCTTGTCATCGTGTAATGATATGACAAGGACGGACAGAGCATTGCTATCGCTATCACTATAGCTTTGAGATATAATATATCGCATTCCATTGCTTTTCGGAGCATTTGACAATTTTGTGATACTAGTTTAGCAAGTCAGTTAACTCGGAAGTTCTGCCGAGGAAGTCACCAATTAAAAGTCTCAGCTTCTCACGACCGAGATTGGGAAGTAACTGAGAACGTCGCCGCGTCGTATGTACATACTACATAAACCATATCAAAGTGATAAGGATGTGCCGAGACCAGCAAAATAACGTGAAATGTCAAGTGGGTAAAGTGGGGACAGGGCTTGTGAAATTTGAAACTGGGCAGCGGCGCGGCAGCGGGTTTGCCTGGAAAGGCTAGAATCAATGCTTGAGATGAGGGCTTGACAAGCTATCATGCAGAAAAAAATACATCTGGTACAGCTTGACCATAAAGAGTTGACAAAAATTGAGGGTGGCACTTTCTATGTAATGTAAATACGTCAAAATCACGAATAATTTGGCAACACTGACTATATTTTGTACTGAAAAATTTTAGTTCCATTTTATTTAATTTCAACTCTTTAAGGCCAAGCTGTACGTGTCTGTCAAGCCTTGCTCAGATTCTACCGAAAAGGAATAATCGATTTCTGCAACTAAGAGTAGACCCCCAGGTCACGTGCGTACAACATCGGCACCAGTGAAATAGAAAAGGACGTAAATATGGCTCCATTCCACCTCACGTGTTTTTGAGCGTGATTGTGTGATCTGTGAAAAAGGCTCAGGATAGGGCTGTGCTAACTCGATCGAAACTGTTTGATATCGATTATCGACTGACAATGACTAACGATCGATGTTTGTCGATTCGAAGTTTGTATCTATGTTTGGTTGTCTATCACTCAATCACACAAAAAATAAGTAATGAACGGATCGTAATGGTAAAATGGTATTTACCATGTAGCACATTTATTGTCGTAGGTAGGATAATCGAATGAAAGATCCTAGGTCGATTATAAAGGACCGGATAGTTGGAATTGCTCGATTTTCGTAATTGTCTGAACAATTTTTAGGAATATTGTAAAAATCCCAGTAAGTTTCGGACAATGTGGACTTTTCAAAATGACAAAAAACAGTAGGTTCTTTAGATGGCGTTGATAAAAATGTGTATCAATGTAATTTTTTTACCAAGCTTCTCTTTCCATCAACGCCATCTAGTGCGGCAAATAGTTACTATTTCTAAACTTCTCTTTCCATCAACGCGACCTAGTGCGGCAAATAGTTATTATTTTTATTTTTTAAATGTCACTTTGAAAAGCCCTCATAATCTAAGCCTCGTATTATAGAATCAAACTCAAGCTCAAATCTCTGCTTGAGTACAGTCAGAAAGAGATGGTGCTATTAATCACACCATAGTGCCATTTATTTCTATTATAGAAACACAACAGTCATTCGCAATTTACTTACCAACATACGCTGGATATTTATAATAATGCTAAACATTACTCGGACGATTGCAAAAATCTATCTAGATTCTAACTATTCGGTCCTGTACAATACAATCATACAAGGATTATTATAAAGTTCCGATTTGAACGAACATCCTACGACATTATAAATTAGATGGCCACAACCCACAAGTAATAACATAAGTACTTATCCCATTTTTGTAATCCTGGTTATTTTAATTCTTATTCCCTACCTAAAACTCTAGTACTATCCCCGCCAATTAGTAATACGCCTGGCGGCCATGTTTTTAACCTCAAAAACGAAAAATAATTGTATTTTTTTATAAATCTAGACCCTATCTTATTGAAAATAATAATTCAAGTCTGTCAACGAAAGATAAGATTGAAATGGCAGCGCCACTTTCCCTGTTGAATTAACGTTTAGAGGTTAAGTTAATGGAAACTGAACCTTAAAATAAGGCGCAAAATTAGTTGCATTTCCAACCGAGTCTCGTCTACTTTCGTTGACCAAACTCTACCTATTAGATTTTTTTTGTTTGATGTCATTTTTAGTTGCGGATCACGTCAACGAGGATGTTAATGTGACAAGGTTACAGCGGATTACCAATTGGCGGGGACTATAAACCATGAAAACAACAGATTTAGGTATACATAAAAGCCAGTTTTTAGGGTTCCGTACCAAAATGGTAAAAAAGGAACCCTTATGGTGTGACTCAGTCTGTCTGTCTGTCTGTCACAGCTGGATATCTTGAGAACTACTAATGGTATCAACTTGAAATTTGGAATAGTTTAAGATGACATTTGCCCGACTATTTTGCAAATAAGAAATAAATAAAAAAATAAATACCTTTTTTACGGCAGGGCCTGAAAAGGGGTCTTAAAAATTTTAAGTGGGGCTACTAGGGCATGTGGGGTATCATATGAAAGAACGCCGTTTGCACGTTTTTAATCATTTTTTCTTTTTTTTTCTAGACCGCATAGTTTTTGACTTGATGAAAAATTTAAAAAAAATGATCGTTCCCCCCCCTTATCTCCGAAGTTTGCAAAGAGAAAAATCTGAAATAATTCTATGTGATAGCAGTTTATATAAAGATTACAGGAAAAATAAAACGATGTCTCAATATAGCATACTTTTTTAGAAATTATCAAATTTCTAAAAAAGTTAACGTTAGTTCCACAATCGGTCAAGAGATGGCGCTGACCTAAAAATGCAATACTTATTTTATTATTCTACCCTGCAGTGTGGTTTAATGGTGCAAATAAGATGGTACGGAACCCTCGGTGCGCGAGTCCGACTCGCTCTTGACCGGTTTTTATTTTATCTAAAGACAAAAATTGTTTTGACGATTTAAATCGATTGATATTGTTTTTATGATTTTGGTTCTGATTAAATCAATTTAAATCAACTATCTAAAGAATAAGGCCAGCTGCACATCAAGCTATACAAAAATGTCAAAAATCTCCAATGAATTTTGAACCTTAACCTGCTTGTTTTAAAGTTTAAAATTTATAGAGAAAATTTGACACTTCGTGAAAGCCCAGCGTGCCGTTCCATTTACTGTACATTACATAGAATACAGAATGTGCAATTATGAAAAATGTGAAACGAAATTGTCTCTTTAACAAAAAAAAAGATTTTAGTTCATTTTTAGTTTATTTTTCTTTAAAAATCAATTTCATACTGCTGCTCTGCCGCGTGTCGATGCCGTAGCACGATTGTTCGTATTCGTCATTGACCTGCATATATTTACACTGGACAGGCTTATGTCAAACTGTTTTTGTGCCTATTTGATTACCGCCATGTTGGCGCTGTAGGACGTAGCGTGAGCATAGCGTGCGTACATGGTACTAAAGTTTGAAGTCTGGAGAGACCATCACGTCAACCATTTTCGTATTGTACGTCAAAATTAGTTCTTTAGACGCACGCTAGTGGCGTTTCAAATAGGCACAAGAACTTTGCTGTCAAATCATACAGACAGCCTGTCCAGTTAAATAAAAAAAATTTTTTCATGTAAGTGGTATTCGTATTTCGTATACCTTAATCATTGCCTTTATCGACTATAAAAGGCTGATACCATACCATACATCACTAGGCTAGTACTAGCATAGGATTGGTCCTTGAGAGTGAGGGTGAGGAGTGAGGAGAGGAGAGAGAGACCCTTTCATTACATCTATCCATTTTTTTCCACAATGACCAAAGTAAAGTAAACAACAAAACAACTTTCCCTGTGTAAACTTGGGAAAATTTGTCGTGACTTTTCAGGGACTAGGGCTCGGGTGATTTCTGTCAGTCGTGTCCTGTTCGTTCATTCGTTATTAGTTAAAAAATCTTGTGCGTTCTTCAGTTTTCAGACAATAACACTAACATTAGTTTATAGAAAAGTGAAGTAACAAATAAGTAAATAAAGTGATAACGCCCCGAACCTGACTCTCCGACCGATAATTATTCTATTAAAAGCAAAGAAAGTGTATTTAATATTGTTGAATCAGTTGAGGCTTCAAGGTGCTAAAGGTAAGACTTAATTGTAAGTTTTTATTCATTTATTTCACTAAAACTAAATTATTAGCCAGTTTCACCTGATGAATTATTATCAAAAATACAATGCCTGCGATTAATTTAGGCAAATACTTCTATGTTGTATAATTTAGGTAACAACAGAAGTGACTAACTTTAGAGCACTTTAAATTTTGTAAGAACTTAAGATAATATAACTTTTGATAGTTCCAATTTCAAAATAACTATAAGTTTAAGCCATAATTATAAGTTTTCTTCGTTTTTTGTTTTTATAAAGCTAAGCGGACTTTGAAATATTAGCATAAACAAGATCAGTGGATGTACGGTTTTATGTAAAAGTTAAATAATCTAAGGTAAAAGTCTTTATGCAATGCTGAATTACGTGCTATGCTTCATTTATCAAAAATGTTCCAATCTTAGAATAATTACACTTAGTGTAATTATTCTAAGGTTCCAATGTTTTTTTATGAATTTTATCATTAATGTTTATGATACACTGTATAGACAAATATCTATGCATATTACAGATCATTTATATGGTATAAGCCGTTCTACAAAAATGTTATGATCTGCGAAGTGGAATCGGTGGGGTGGGTTTTCTAAAAGTAAGCCGATGGGAATCGGCTAGTATGGACCCTTCGTCACTGGTGCGTATGAACAAGTCATAAGTTTGGCCAATCCTGGTGTGAGGTCTACTTGTGTTTAAAAATATTTCTTGCAGTCGACTGCAAGGTAGGGTTTACATGTTATTAAGTTGTTTGCTATTAAATGTTATTTTTGATTCAGTTTATTCAATTCTCGCAGGCTACAACCTAAATCTCTATATTATTTTTTGCGATCATTGTATGGGAGGCCATATGTTGACGATGATATTTGATAACACCAAGCTAATGGCTATCTTGCTGATGTGGTCTGGTCCCAATATGCGATAGATTGAAAATGAACCTCAAGCTGGCGGTCCAGGATAGTGACTTAGTATGCCTGTGCATCTCCCGGTTGTCAGACCTTGTTTTCTTGGACCATGCTCTATCCCAGGTGTGCCCATACTTTTTCTTAAGGAGATCGACCTAGCAAAAATTTCAGACTAAGAGATCAACATTTTGACTGTTTACCATCAAATATTTAACAAGATAAAAAATTGCATTTAAGTAAAACTACATTGGGTCATTTGGGTGCAAATCTGTTATCCTTGGCGATCGACCTTAAAACCTGTCACAATTGACCAATCTAACGCTATCGACCGTTTAGGCACCTCTGCTCTATCCTATCATAATATTACTGGGGCCCTATTTTTGAATCGCTCAACTCCAGTTGAGCGCTCGTTTCTACTGATTTTCGTTCGACATCTCATGCATTTGAGTCATATGTCGAACGAAAATCAGTAGAAACGGGCGCTCGACTGGCTTCGAGTGATTAAAAAATAGGGCCCCTGGACCTCGTCTAGTTGCTCCAGTGTATCAATCAAGTTGCTTTGACAAATTCTCTTTTATGATTTCCATGTACACACAACACGTCAGATTATACAGTTAAACTGCGAAAACAGCTTTTATTGCTTAGGGCATAAAAGCGGGCTCAAGGTCAACATATATTCTGAGGTGCCGTTGTGCGTACTTTGATCTTTCTATTTCATGTTTCTGTGTCTAGTCTTTTTAATGCCAGTTTAAAGTAGTATTCAATAATCGGGATCCCTTGTTTTCACATAATTGTTTTATACCTAATTTGATTTGGCATAACGGATTTGGCATAATCTTTTTTGTCATAATAATACTTTTGCATAATTGTTTTTTGGCATACTATTTATATTAGCATAATTATCATTTAGACTAATTTGTTTTCGCATAATGTTATTAGGCATATTGTCTATTCGCCTAATATTATTTAGACAAAAATCAAAAACTAAAATGCCGATAGTTAAAAATCCCGAAAGTCTGTTTAGGTCTATTAAGTGTGACGACGAGCGAGCGTAGCGAGCGAGAAGGAGGTAAGGTTCCATAGCGACCAACAACGCACGAGCCGAGCGAGCGAAGCGATCATGCCGTGGCAGCGGCCGGCGAAGTGCCAAAACCGACCTGCTGTCGTGTAACCCTCAATTAACTTTCGGTTTTTAAGCTTCGGGATTTTGTATTTTAGGTAAAATGTTCTTTCGTGATTTTAAACGTCGTGAATTTTTGTTTATAAATATATGCGTAAATAACATTATGCGTGTTTAAATTTATGCTAAAGAATATTATGCTTAAACATGATTATGCTTAAAGTAGTTATGCGTAAAGTAGTTATGATTAAAAAAAATATGCATAAGCTGATATGACTAAATAATATTATGCGTAAACATCATTCGGCGAAATCATATTATGCTATGACATATTATGCCTTAAAATTTTATGCAAATACATAGGGAACCTCAATAATCATATGCATATTGCAGTAATACTAAATAATATACTAGAAAAAATACGACTCGCACCAGATCAATACTCAGACGGGAATCGAACCCGCGACCTTTGGATATCCGGTCCAATGCTCTGACCGCTGAGCTACCGAGTCACTAGTGACATCGTATTGCAGCATCATATTGCAGTAGTCTCTTACAGCTCGTGCAAAATAACTTGACCCAAATTTTTGTACCTACCACGTGACCAGCGCAGTAGTAATTTTAAGTACAAAAAGGTTAAGTGCGCAAGCCGTATTGTCTATGGTTTGGTTCAAGTTATATTGCGCGAGCTGTGCCCTTTTCAATTCTGGTGCCGTATCCAAACTGTCCCAATATGTGGTGTTCATGTTCTTGTGGCTGTCCAATCCTAGCTTTGAAGTCTCCCATTACCATTTCGTCATGAGGTCATAGGCTTTTGCTGGGTCTTCATGAAATTTATTGATTTCATCATCACTTGTCTTTGAGGTACTCGTTGGAGCATAAACTTGAATTAATGACTTCATTTTCAAATTTCATTTGGAGTACGTAGACACGCACAGATATGCCAACTAAGTTTACTATTCTGCTTAAAATTTTACTACGTACAATCCTTGTGTTTCGACTGTGAAATAAAAGATGTGTTTTTCGTATATCCTATAATGCTATAATATCCTTTTCCTATAATAGTCACAGAGCTAGTGACAAAATACTGCAAGAGTTATCTCAAGGCCCATTATTCAAAATGATATAGTGTTTAGGGTGTCATGAGTGAGCACCTTTTTTTTGACGCAGGGGGACTCTTTTATAGACTTCCGGATGTTGGGATTAAATCCGGCGAGTCCAGGACTCTCCTTCGTACAGGTCCGACAAGCCAATGCCAAAAGCTTTAGATTCGTCTTCTATTAAATAGAATACAAATATAAAACTCCTGGTCAAGGCCTTGCCAGATCCAGTACGAAGACCTACCTGCTAAACCCCCTGCGGTGTTCCCTCTCCACAAATGATCGAGGTTAGCGGGGCAGTTGTGGCAGTCTCCGCTTCCCCGATCTGTGCTGGTATCTACTCCAGCTCTACAGACGCAATTCGTCTCCTCCGTGTGGCGCTCCGAAACACTAGAGCACCTTCACCAAAGAGAGGGACTCTTTGGTAGACGATGGAGTTCCCAGTTCCATCGCCTGGCCTCCACAATTTACGCGGCTCCCGTTCAGCTCTACTATAGAGTCGAGGGGACGCAAACCTCCAACCCCTCTCCCATCCCAGATGGGGGAGGGTGACACTCCTCACCCTTCTTCGGTTGGTGGTCGGGATGCCGATTACTCGGACGTGCGCTCGTAGGGCGCTTCCCTTCAGGCTCGTAGACCCCCTGGAGCTCGATGCGTTTGCCTCTGATAACTGGGGGCTACATGCACGACAACACATTACACGAATTACGTTCGCCATTGTGTAGGACCTTTCCTCTTTCACTAATTATAGTTACAGAGCTAATGACAAAATACTGCAAAAGGTATCTCAAGGCCCATCATTCAATATAATAAAGTGTTTAGGGTGCACATGAGACAACACCTACTCGCAAGGCCAGGAAGTAGAACACCTGTAATGGCAAAAAAGCCATATGAACAAAAATATTGAAAATATTTTGTGTACATTTATTTAACTTTTATTAGAGCCCAAAATGAAGTCTATGAGACTATTCAATAATAGATCACTCACAATCTCAAAAAAAAAATAAGGTAAAATGGGTTATAGAGGCATAAGACTCAATGTATCAGGGTTACTGGAAATTAGACCGGAATCATATAAGGGGTAATGAGGGAGGATATTTGCAACAATATTGACCCAATGGACCTAAAAGTGAACCAATTTTAACACATTTTAAAAGATTTTTTTTTATAATACCACTTTCTTTCATTCAAAGATTAATTTAAAAAATTTAGTAATTATATTTTGTTGACATATTTAGAGAGTTTGATTGATCTACAATGTGCAGTAAAAAATATATTCCAAAAAAAATCGGGCTAAAAACATTGAAACGGAGTAGTAAAAATAAACTAAAAAGTAAAATAGTTATTTGTTATACAAGAGAGCAAAGTCATTTTTTGCTGCGAGTGCTGGCTTTTAAATCACGAACTAGCGAAGTAGTCTAGAATTGAATCACGAGCGTAGCGAGTGATTCTAATATAGACTACTGAGCACAGTGAGTGATTTAAAGGCACGAGACATCAAAAAATTTGCTCTCGTGTTAAACATACAACTTTTCACCTCTACCAGCGAGAAAAGGTGTTAGAAATTAAAAAAGCACTTTGCCTCACGCTCGCAGCAAAAGTCGATTTTGCTGCGAGTTTTTGGTAAAAAAGCACTTTGCCTCACGCTCGCAGCAAAAGTCGATTTTGCTGCGAGTTTTTACGCGCCAAAAGTGAAGTGCGTGAAGTTTTTCGTGCTGGAGAGGTGAAAAATAAATTCTTCTGTAAATATTTATAACCTTAATACCCTATACCTACAGAAATTTTAAACCTAAAAATTTTAAACCTTAAAATGTGGGGCGCATGCTATAGAATATAGATTGACAATATAGATGATAAATTTTACAAAACGCGCCCCACGTTTTTAGGTTTAAAATTTTTAGGTTTAACATTTCTGTAGGTATAGGGTATTAGGGTTATAAATATTTACAGAAGAATTTATTTTTTACTTTTTAGTTTGTTTTTACTACTCCGTTTTAATGTTTTAGTCCGATTTTTTTTTGTAATAATTTAGTCCGTTTTAAAAACGTGTTTTTAAAAAAGTTTTCTTTTTCAGTGAATTATTATTTTCTGCTTTTTAGTTAACGAGCTATGACTAAAAATATACCTCTTGCACTCGCACTCGGGTTGCATGGTTTTAATAAAGAGTTCCTGTGTCATTCTTCCGGCTCCATCATCAGATCCTGAAAACTATTTCCCAACAAAGTACTCGTCAAGACGATTTAAATGAGTCCAAACTCGATGGGGTTGCATGGTTTTATTACAGAGTTCCTATGGCCTTCCTCCGGCTCCATCATCAGATCCTCGGACACTATTTCCTATTAAATTACTTATCAAGATGATTCAAACGAGCCCAAACTCGATGGGGTTGCATGGTTTTATTACCGAGTTCCAATGGCCTTCTTCGGGCTTCATCATCAGACCCGGGACACTATTTCCCAATAAAGCACTCGTCAAGACGATTCAAACGAGCCCAATCTCGTTGGGGTGGCGTGGTTTTAATAATGAGTTCCTGTGTACTTCTTCCGGCTCCATCATCAGACCCTGGAAACTATTTCCCAACAAAGAACTCGTCAAGACGATTCAAACAAGCCCAAATTTGATGGGTTCGCACGGTTTCAATTCCTTTCAACTTCATCATCAGACTTTGGATCTCGTCTTCCACTAGAATACTCGTCAAGACGATTGTAACGAGCCCAAACACGATGGGGTTGTATGGTTTCATCATAGAGATCCTGTGGCCTTCTTCCGGATCCATCATCAGATCAGCTCAATGACACCATAATATTGCATTGCCTTCCAGTTCTGACCTATGTTCAAAGTTTCAAGTTTCTAGCTCATTTGGAAGCTAGTACAAAGTCGTTCACAAACTTTGCGGAGAAACAAACGAACGAACCAACACACAAACGAGAAAGCAACCTAATAAAAACGTGTTAAAAACGTGTTCAAAAAACTTGTAAGTGTTATTCTTTATCCATTCGGAAATTAAAGTAAATGTTTAAGAAAACAAATTTTGTTATTGTGAAATTTTCAACAAAAATTTCAATTATAAAATATTGTGAAAGGTCTCGCTAATTTCGTAAATGCTTCATTTGAGTAAGATCTTGCTACACAAAAAGTAAAAATAATTGTTCTATGTTACTCCATTGTAGATAAAAACGATAAAAGCATAAGCAGGGCCCTATTTAATAACGTGACAATTTGTAAATTGTCGCGACAATTTGGTTTACATTGCGTTGTAGCTATGAGTAGTTTATTCTATTTTCAAATCGATTGACGCAATGGATATAAAAATGTCATGACAGGTGACAAATTGTCACGTTTATTATAAAAGGCCCTTCTTAAATAGTGCACATAATTTTAAGGGGTCAATGTTCTCATGCATACAAAAAACTTTTACTATGGGACCAACATTGAAATCGCGAAAAAAAATCAGCTGTTTCATAGAAAATTTAAAAACCAAAAAGATCAAAATGTATAGGACAGCAGATTTTTTTCACGATTTCAATGTTGGCCCCATAGTAAAAGTTGTTTGTATGCATGAGTACATTGACCCCTTAAAATTATGTGCACTATTTAAGAAGGACCTTATATAGGGTCCAGGTAGCACTTTCTGAAAAACTGCGATATTTTAGAAATGTTTCCGCTCCAGGGCCAAAACTATTTATTTTTTTGAAAACAATGTTTCCAATACTTTTAAATAGTATTAAATTACCTACAATTTGAGCTCAATTGCAGCTCTATTGACCCCATAGGAGCCAAGGTATAGCTCTACGAAGATGACCTAATTTCTCTTTTCAAGTTAACGAATTTATTTCGCGAAATATTGGAAAATCCAACAATCCTACGAAGAAAAAATACTGAAAATAAATTGTAGTACATTTAATTAGCTTTTATAATCGCCTTAAACAAAGTCTGTGAGACTCACATACAATCTCAAAAAATCGAAAAGTAGGTAAAATGAGTTACAGAGACAAAAGACTAACGTGTTACAAAAAGCCCCTAAAACGCTGAATATGGTAGATAGGGACCATCAAACTGAACAATTTTTACTATGGGACCAAGTTATAGTTATTTCGTGCATTTTGATATTTTCGTTATTAATTTTTGATTGATTTTTTTTCGCGATTTCTGTGTTGGTACCATAGTAAAAGTTGTTTAGTTTGATGGTCCCTATCTACCATATTCGCGCTAGGGTATTTTGTCACATGTTGAATATTTAGTCCTTTGTCTCTATAACCCATTTTACCTTCTTTTCGTTTTTAGAGATTGTAAGTGAACTGCTAGTCTCACAGACTTTGTTTTGGGCTGTAATAAAAGCTAAATAAATGTACTCTAAAATATGTTTGTCTACTTTTCTTAATAGGGCAAGCGATTTTGCCAATATTTCGCGAAAAACGCTAGTAAAACCTGAAAATTTCAATTTTTGAGAAAAAAATGTCATCTTTGAAGTGCCATAGCTTGGCTACTATGCTATGGAGTCAATAGAGTTGCAATTAATTTAATACAGTTTATAGGTGTAGAAAACATTGTTCGCAAGAAATGCATAGTTTTGACCTTGGAAAGCAGATAGTGAAAAAAGTCCAAGATTCTCTTTATTTTCTTAAGTTTCCACAGGTTTTTCGAAGTTGCTGAATTCACCCTAACAAACCTATACAACATACCAAAAATGCAGAACTACATCACGCTTTGCGAATTTAATGTCTACTAGCGGCCGCCCGCGACTTCGTCTGCGTGTAAAGTATTTTTGCTATCCCTCGGGAACAGTGCGTTTTTTCGGGATGAAAGGTACCCTATGTCCTTCTCTGTACCCCTGACAACGTGTATGCAACATTTCATTATGATCGGTTCAGTAGTTAAGACGTGAAGGCGTAACAAACAAACAAACAAATAAACAAACAAACGGACTTTCGCATTTATAATATTAGTAAAGATTTCCAACGGCCTATCTACGGGTGAAATGGTTCCAATCAAGGTAACTGATCACCCGCCCGGCTTCGCTGGCGTCCCCCTTCTAAATAATAAAAAGACGGCCTCTAGGTAGATAGACGTCACAGCTAAGCGCTATCGCACACGGGCAACTTTTGTCTCCGCAACTTTTTTGTCTCTCACGTGATTTGTATGAAAAGTTGCAGACGACCATGTCGCTTCGTGTGCGCGCTTCCATATAAACCCGTGGACTTGACGTGAGAGACAGAACAGTTGCTGGGAGACTAAGTTGCCTGTGTGCGATAGCGCTTACGATACTGTAGGTGTAGGACTATAGGTAGTCCTACAGTATCGTTAGCTGTGACGTCAAAACGGTCGACGAAGGCAGTCACGAAATGAACGCGTAGTAGTGTCTTTTGTTTCATGATTGCTTTTTGAGATTGATGTTTATTTTATGTAAATGTGCCATATTCTTTAGTCAAATATTATTATCTCGGGACGAAGCCCGTTCCTTATGCCAGGCTTGCGTGGAATGGAGACATAGGTCCAACATAGAGGCCTCATGTGCAGAGTCTGATGCACATGCCGGGATCCACTCCCCACTACATGCAAAAGAGCACATACAGTACGTCGAACGAACCTGTCATGTATGAATATATATATCGTGCACATAATGTAATGAAGTTAGTAATAAAGGTCATGTATGAATATATACATCGGCGTGCACATAATGTAATGAAGTTAGTAATAAATTACACACAACTTAAACGGTCGTTTTACTAGGCGTCTCCCGCTCGATAAACCTCTATACTAAAAAAAGTTGGGAGTTACAAGTCGTGATAAAGTTTGGCCACATGATAAAAACTGATCAGTAGGCTGTTCCTAACTAATGTTGAGCTGGGCCAAACTATCCTTACATACAGTTCCACACAGCGGCAGGTTAAATAGCGCTGTTTTCCCGGCTTCATTCTAAAAATTATATCAATTCAGGTTTAGCTAATAGGTCAAATGTGGTATCATTTTCGGATAAATCAATAACGTAGAATTTATTGCTGGTATAAAAAATTCAGTTTCTGAATTTTACACAATAACCAACATTTTTAAACTTGTGTGTGTGTGTGTGTGTGTTGTGAGTGAGTTTTTGTGAGTGAGTTTGGTAGCTTTTACCAATAGACCTAGACTACTCAAATTGTAGAAAATGTAATTAACTGAAAATTTAATTAATTGTAAAGAATTTAACTAACGGAAGCATTTTATAACCTGTAAAATGCTTCCAAACGAAACGGAAACCCTTTTTATTTCGTGAAAATATATCGGCAGGTTGATAGGTGTTTGTATGTACACATTTTTATGTCATATTCTTTATTACCTCATATCTTTGAAATGGCTGATCGGAGTTCTTTATTGATGTTGTTAAATATTGGGCAACGAACACTTGGGTTGTCAACCCAATTAATACATATTATACTGATACAGATAAATTTTATCATCATTATACATAAACTTTAAAAAAAAAGGTAATAAAGATAATTGACAGGTCATCGCTTAAGGGAAGTGGTCATTGTTCTTTGAATTGTTTTTTAATTTCCTCATTTTCCTATAATCCAACTTAATTTCGCGGTCAAAGGCATAGCCCAGATAATCCGCCCCTTAGCCCTATTGGGATACGGAACCCTAAACGTGCGAAGACCGACACGCACTTTTTTAAATCTCGTTTTTGTTCTTGTAAATTACTGTCCATAACTTTGCAGGTTTCGTTAATGGTATTTGTAGGTTAGTAATATTGCTATGTAGAGTAGATGAGGTGTTATGTCATGTGCCATTTCTATGCAACGGCCACGTGCGAGCGTGCGCCACAACGTGACTCGACCGCCGTTCGATCTAGTCTTAACTGATCGATCGCACACCCACGTATGTAAGATATTAATCTATTGTATACCTAGTGGCTCCGTGAGCTGTAGCCCTCGCGATAAAATAAAATAAAATGTCGCCATGAAGTTTTCAAAGCACACACGTATGTGAGTATTCGCAGCTAGATGGTGCTTTTAATTTTGATCATTTTTCAAAATGAGTGAATAGTTTTTTATTGGAAAAATTGGCTTAACTAAACAGTTATATATAATTATCGAACCTACTCCCAAAATTTCACCAGAATCGGTTGAGAAATGCGACCTGTAGAGGAGATCAAACAGCCGGAAAGCTGGACTGAAATATGGTTTTTTACATATCTCCGTCATTTTAATAAATTTCGAAAAAGTGTCTCGACAAAAATATTCTATATATTTATCAAAACCTCTCAAAATTTCACCGGGATCGGTTGAGAAATGCGACCTGTAGAGGAGAACAGACAGCGCCGGAAATCCGGACTGAAATATGTTTTTTTACACTATCTCCGCCATTTAAAAAACAATTAAAAAACTGGCTTGACAATAAAAACTAAACAATTTTCAAACCTGCTTACAAAATTTCACGAGAATCGGTTGAGAAATGCGACCTGTAGAGGAAAACACACAGCTGGAAAGCGGACTGAAATCTGTTTTTTTAACATATCTCCGCCATTTTGAAAATTTTAAAAAACTGGCTCGACGAAAAAATTCTATTTAATTTTTGAACCTGCTCACAAAATTTCACAGAATCGGTTGAGAAATGCGACCTCTAGGCTGGAACAGACAGCCGGACATAGGAAAGAATTTTTGCCCAAGCTGAAGCAGACGCTTAGCTCGCACTTCGTCCTCGCTCGGTCAATAAGGGCCAGTTTATCATTCTGAATAAATTCTGTTTAATAGAAATTCTGTTACTTCTCTTGGTGGGTCTGATGGGTTGGGACCAGCGAAGTTGGGACAGTGCTCATACTATATTGTACATCTAAAAATATTTTTGGTCAGAAATAAAAAAAAGTAAATGTTAATATTTTCAAAACTGCATTTTTGGTTAATCTTAAATAAGAGAATATTACGTATCATTTGAAGTGTGTTTTACGAAAAATAATTCAATCGTTATGTAATACCTATTAGCTTTTGCCCACGGCTTCGTTCGCGTGATAAAGATACTTAGATATGCATTTATTTTTTAAAGCCACGAATTACTTAGGTATTTATTAACCTTACTTAAATTTCCCCATAAAAAATCTTATTCTTACAAATTGGAACACTCTGTAGCATCCTGTATAAAGGGAATTTTCCAAAACCCTTTTTTAGTACTCACCTACTCCATGAAAGGTATCTTCCGAAAATTGTGTTTTTACCTTCAGCCGGTAGGGCTCTATCACACATTTCAATTTTCCTATACAATTTTTATTTTTTATAGAAACGCCCAGAACGCGTTGTGGTAATCATAAAAATACCACAAATCGAAATTCGCGTCATGGTCAACATACCAAACGACCACGGCGCGTTGTGGAAATGAAGAAAAGCCATGACGCGTTCTGAGCACTAGTTGGTGCAACCATAACACGACAGGGCTGCGTTCCGTCGCTTTGGGTGTAGTTGTTTGGTTAAAATTTAACCGGTTTGGGTTAAATTTTAACTACTGAACGACCGAGTTGTTTTTATAACCTCTTTAGGTACAAAGTTTTCGTTTCCCACTTGGAATACGGATAATTTAAACTTTCCTTTAAACTAAATAAAAAAAAAAACAGTTTTTTGAATAGAAACCATGAAATTTATGAAACTTAGACATAAAAACATCAAAATACAAAATAATGTCAAAATGACATTGACATATTTTGGTAAGGTAAACGTCAGAGCGTTTTTCAACCATCTATTTTGATGGTTGTTTGGTTGCAACGCTCCAAGCCACGGAACGGATGAAACTACGCTCTGGCAGCTGTCAGAGTAAAATTTCACCGAACCACGGAACGGTTAGAGCGCGCACCGGAGTGCGCTTGAGTGCACTCGAGCGAAGCCACGGAACGCACCCCAGACAATCGTAAATTGTAGGAACATGTGTACAACGATGCATTAAAACATCGGTAAACTGGTTTATTCATTTCTTGTCAATTTCGGAGATTTATAATTAAGTCTAAAAATTCTTTATGTTCTTGATTATTTTAAGTAAGTAAGTTGTAGTTTCTGATGATTAATACTTAGTGTTCAACAATAATAGTGGTCTTATTATTTTGATTTGAAAAAATCTATTGTAATAAAAAACTTAACTTTCCAAATTATTTTAATTAAATTTCCATTTATTAATATTTTGTGTTCACCAATTAGTAGATTTATTATATTGATTAAAAAATAATGTAAGTAAAAAAAACTTAAAATTCCAATGACTAATAAAATTTGTAACAATTATAAGTTTTTTTTTAAATAAATTGTTTGTCAAATAAAAACCTGTCCTTAAAAATAATTACATTTTATTTAAATGGCACGATTTATTTAAATTTTCTGTCTCCCTACCTAACCATCAGCCATTTTTATTGTCCCCACTGCTGGGGCACAGGCCTTCCTTATGGGTGGATAAGGAGGTACGGAGGTCTACCTACCTAGTACTTAATAAAATCCAAAATATTTCTTATAGAATCTATCAAATGTATTGAGACTTGTAGGACCCCTGTGGGTCCTGTATTGCAAATCAATGTGCGTCGTATAATTCTACCTTTATCATAGTTGCATACGCGTCATGGCTTTTCTTTATTTCCACAACGCGTTGTGGTCGTTTGGTATGTTGAACATGACGCGAATTTCGCTTTGTGGTATTTCTATGATTACCGCAACGCGTTTTGGGCGTTTTTATAAGAGCTATGACACCAATTTCGCGTTGTGGCTTTTTGGCAGTGACCAGAACGCGTTGTGAACGTTTTTTTCGCTCATAGACCGATTTCGGTCTTTGAGCCTAAATTCGAGACAGATTTTGAAATTTTGCGAAAAAAATTCACTCATTCGAAAAATGATCAAAATTAGAAGCGCCCATCTAGCTTCGAATAGATATAATAAAAAAAAACCGGTCAAGAGCGAGTCCGACTCGCGCACCGAGGGTTCCGTACCATCATAATTGCACCATTAAACCAAACTGCAGAGTAGAATAATAAAATTAGTATTGCAGTTTTAGGTCAGCGCCATCTTTTGACCGATAGTGGAACTAATGTTAACTTTTTTAGAAATTTGATAATTTCTAAAAAAGTGTGCTATATTCAGACATCGTTTTATTTTTCCTGTAATCTTTATATAAACTGCTATCACATAGAATTATTTCAGATTTTTCTCTTTGCAAACTTCGGAGATAAGGGGGGGGGAACGGTCATTTTTTTTACATTTTTCATCATAAGTCGAAAACTATGCGGTCTAGATAAAAAAGAAAAAATGATTCAAAACGTGCAATCGGCGCTCTTTTATATGATACCCCACATGCCCTAGTAGCCCTACTTCAAATTTTTAAGACCTCTTTTCAGGCCCTGCTGTTAAAAAGATATTTATTTTTTTATTTATTTTTTATTTGCAAAATAGTTGGGCAAATGTCATCTTAAATCATTCCAAATTTCAAGTTGATACCATTAGTAGTTCTCGAGATATCCAGCTGTGACAGACAGACAGACAGACTGAGTCACACCATAAGGGTTCCTTTTTTACCATTTTGGTACGGAACCCTAAAAAATACCTAACCTGTGTCATAAAATATGAATATAAAATTCTTGTAACCTACCAAACCGCACATTGTAGGTAGGTATTACAGTACAGATATTGTTTTTTTAAACATAAAAGCTCATTCAAAATTAAAACAAAAACTGACCGGAAGTCGCGAGTCATTTGAAATTAAAACAAAAATTTACCGAAAGTCGCGAGTCATTTGTTTCTATCACAATGCGAAGTTAGTCGAGATTGTTTTGGATGCCAAGAACTTTTAATTAAAGGTTACATTGGTTTTCTGTAGGTAATTAATTCCATGAATATTGTGATAATAGGTAGTTATTTGTTATACTAGAGACCAAAGTCAATTTGTGCTGCGAGACGAAATAGCGAAGGTGGATTGGGGGTACTTTGATTAGTTTTGAAATTCAAATGGCTGTATTTTCTTAAAAACAAACGTACTGAAAACGAAAAAAATGAGAATATCAGTTTTTTTTACATATTTTTTATAATATAGTGAAAATATCTTTTTAAACCATCCGTTTCTAAGAAAAAAAATCAGATGATCAAATTTAAACCGATTTTGAGGCTTCTTTGATCACCCTATATTTTTATATTTTATTAAATAAGCATAAATAAAGATGGATGTGAGACATTGCTGCATTTCTTTGGTAAGTTTTTATTTGTGCCAAAAAGAAGCATCAATGTGTTACATCCTGAAAGCTATTGCGATGGATTTTGAAATTAGACAATTAGGAAATTAGACAATTAGGAAAAAAAAGACTTTTGATTTAATGTTTTAGGTATTTTTATTTTGACTATGTTTCCAAGCATATTTTGTATTGCTACGAGTTTCGCTCATTAACTCCGCCTCATTAGGGTTCCGTACTAAAATGGTAAAAAAGGAACCCTTATGGTGTGACTCAGTCTGTCTGTCTGTTACAGCTGGATTTCTCGTGAATTACTAATGGTATCAACTTGAAA
The DNA here is from genome assembly GCA_943789525.1 of Agriphila geniculea. Classification (NCBI taxonomy): domain Eukaryota; kingdom Metazoa; phylum Arthropoda; class Insecta; order Lepidoptera; family Crambidae; genus Agriphila; species Agriphila geniculea. The sequence continues at coordinate 20,777,185 of OX038870.1, read as the reverse complement.
TTTGGAATAGTTTAAGATGACATTTGCCCAACTATTTTGCAAATAAGAAATAAATTAAATAATAAATACATTTTTTACAACAGGAACTGAAAAGGGGTCTTAAAAATTTATTTTTGTTTTAGGCCGCATAGTTTTCGACTTATGATAAAAAATGTAAAAAAAATACCGTTCACCCCCCCCCCCCTTATCTCCGAAGTTTGCAAAGCGAAAAATCTGAAATAATTCTCTGTGATAGCAGTTTATATAAAGATTACAGGAAAAATAAAACGATGTCTCAATATAGCACACTTTTTTAGAAATTATCAATTTTCTAAAAAAAAAAAAACATTAGTTCTACTATCGGTCAAGAGATGGCGCTGACCTAAAACTGCAATACTAATTTTATTATTCTACTCTGCAGTGTGGTTTGATGGTGCAATTATGATGGTACGGAACCCTCGGTGCGCGAGTCCGACTCTCTCTTGACCGGTTTTTTTTTTATATTTACTCACGAATTCCAAACACGCGTGTTATCATCAAAGATCGGGACAAAACTAATGGATCGTCAGGTCGCGGGATAATATCATCCATATCGGGACTGTTCCGGCAGAATCGGGACGGGTGGCAACTTTAAAAGAAGGACTTATAAGATATAAAATTATATTAACTCTTGAGTTTTCGCGGAACCCATGAGAGCCTCTCACGGAACCCTATTCGGGAACCGCTGCCATAGATAATACACTTATGATCCATACCTGAAGAGAAGAATTTTATCTTTCCAACAAACTAAAATAATAGAAATTGATTAAAATCCGGGTTCACATGTGGCAAAGAATTATAGCTATCACGTGCGTCCTCCTTTTTGGAATTTGGCTAAAAATGTAGCCCGTATGAGTAGGCGCTATACGGTGGAACTTAATGAAACAATAAACTACATAACTCATTGCAAAATACACATTTACATAATTGTTAGGGTATACATAGTATCAAAATCCGCTAAGATAACTTGGTCAAATATTTCGGAATCTGTAAAAAAAACTGTTTAAACTTCATCAATTATCAAAAAACCCTGTCAGATCCTGAAAAAGAATAATGATATAATCACAAAACGACTTAGTTCTCCTTTTAGCGGCGATTATTAGCCAAAAATCCTCTGGAGAATTCTATGGTACCTACTGTCGAAAAGGATTATTTTAATACGGCACTGGTAGTATTGTGCGAATTATGATAGGCCTTTCAGCAACCAAATACAGTTAATTTCAGCGAAATTATACCTAGTAAATAATCATAAACAATCATCATATAGCCTTACTACTACAAAGTCTAAATTTTGTAATGTTATTTACCTTTATGAGGACTTTTTCTGAACGTCCCAAAGACATATACAATACAATACAATAACATAACCCTACCTTCGTTACTACTACTTGTTTAGCTTAAGTTAGTCAAAAAATTCTTGTAAACGCTAGGACGTTGCATTTTTAAATAAACTCTTGAATTTCAGCTCTATCTTTTTATTTTGCTCTCTTTCAAATTTTGCTCCGTTACCTTCCGTAACGTGACAGTTTTTATGTATTTTGAACATATATAGACTTATTATTTTGAAATAATATTTTAGCAATTTAAGTACCTTATTCTCTACGTTTTTGGTTGTTCTATCTAAATTGTAAAATTATACAGTTATATGCTCATTTATATTTTTTAAATATTTATAAAAGAACATTTTTATTTTTTCATTCTCTGTAACATTTGTCATGGAATGACCAAATGTTTTTGTTTCAGGCCTGATTAACTATAACCATGGATAACCTAGAGGATTTGGATAATAATGCGAAGATTTCAGACTCTGCTTACTCTGTGAGCTGTAGCAACAGTCAGTCCAGAAGGTATTTATTTTTTAATAATTTTATTATATTTAACTGCAGTAGGTGTAATGTGTTTCTGTGCTGCAGATTTGCGAATGCGAGACGTGGTCGTTAGTGCCTGTGCTGTACGGAAAGACAATTTCATTGGTTATGTAACGGAAGTGTTATGTTATAACGGAAGCAGAACTTTTCAAAAACTTTATCAAAAAACTAGGAATCCTCCTAATATAACGCGACTACTTGATCAACGCAAGTTCGCGCGAATTTTAGTCGTACCAATCTGCGATTAAACATAATGACAGAATAAGATGTCGAATAGGTGTCCTAATTGACAACATTTCAAAATTTTTGTCTTGTGTTTTTATTTGTTATTTAGAAATTACTGATGAAAACAAGAGACACGCATTTTTTATTTTCCAATTTTTTTATTTTAATTCATCATAATATTAATTTGAAAACTTAATTATTCTAAAAGAGCGTATGTGCAGTTTGAAGGCTTTCTGGCGTTCGCGCGATAACTGTGTCCCGTCATCTATGCGGGCCAAATAAGAAAAGGACTGTCAAAACAGCCATTTTTGTTTGCGTTTCACTTCCACTTTAGGGGTGTTGCATGTGCAAGAAAAGGAAAAAAGATCAAGATTGCCGTTTGACAGTACTATTCTTATTTGGCGCGCATATTACGCTGTGGTCGCGTCGTTAATTCACGCGATGATCGTTCGCGTTGTATTAGCACACACATTTCTTGTCATCGCGGTCGCCAACATCCGGATGCTACCATCACTGCTTCAACAGGCATGATGACATTTTTATTTCATTTTATGTTACATAAATTACCTCTCAAAAAAGAAACATTGGTAAAAGAATTATTTCGCTAGCATGGAAATTGCCCGAGATATCACAGTCTGAAATTAACAAATGGACTCGCCCAAAAACGCTCCATACTAACGGCTACTCAATTATGATGTCACGCCTGAGTAGTTTGTATGCAACGCGTAGGAAATTTGTCCGGCAGCTATATTAAATATTGTTATTGTGTTTATCAAAATGGTTTCTTAGATAAAGCTATACATTTTACGTTCTGATTAAAAGTATCAATTTTATTTTAATAAATTTTATACTTTTTAAATAGACTTGTCCAGCCAACTTTGAGGGGTCATAAAACAAATAATATGCAATATATAAAACCAAGAGGTATACAAGCTACTCTAAAATTTTAATATGTTTATGATTTTTATTAGTATTTCGTTATTTTATTCATGAGTCATCCATCATCCCAATTTTACTGTATGTCCCTGCAGCCATATTTGAAACAATATAAAATAGTTGAAATAGCGAAGGGATAAATTGCCCTCTCGTTTTCAAAACTGAAATAATACTGGTTTCTGGAGGTCATGGGTGGCACGACACCTGACGACTTATCTGTTACCGTTAGAGTACGGAAACCGTTAATCTGCAGATTAACTGGTCGAGTCAGTTAAAGTGCGAATTTTTTCTTAAAATAGACGATTTCCGCACTTTATAGTTAAAGTGCGGAAATCGTCTATTTAAAGATAAATTTATATTTTAAGAAAAACTAGTGTTAATCTGCACATCAACGGATGCTACACCGTCAAAGTGCGGAATACAGTGAGTGAAATAGCCAAGTCTTCGGGAAATTTAAGTAACAGGCCTAAATTGAAAGTTTATTTTACAAAAACTTCGTTTCTGGCTCTTCGCCGGCCGCTCCCGCGGCACGCTCGCTCCGCTCGCTCGGCTCGCGCGTTTTTGGTCACAATACTAACCTAACCTAATGAACTCTTTAAGACTTTTTCCATTGTGCCCCCCCGTCCCCCCGCTTTTGTGTCTACCCCCTTTCCCTTTTATGTTATTATGCATTTTCTTCAATAAAATAACCTGTTTCCGTACTTTAACTGATACTTGTTCTTTAATCTGCATATTAACTAGGGAATCTGCAGATTCATATTCATATATTTATTAGATTAGATTAGATTACCTAGTTAAAGTACGAAATGAAACAATTTTTTGCACTTTAACTGATCCGACCAGTGAATCTGCAGATTAACTAGTTAATATGCAGATTCACAGTTTCCGCACTTTAACGATGACATATCGATTAAACATGGACTTTGATTGCAGTAGGAGCTCGAAGTCGACCCATTCCTCTCGCAACTCCAGTGGCAGTAGCGGGTATGGCGGCCAGCCTTCAACCTCATGCAACAGGTAAGCTGAGCTATTTATTATCATAGAATTTTTGGATCGATTGAGAAAACCCACCACGCGGGCCCAATGCAGATTGGTGGGTATTAACGACTGCAAATTCACCCGGGACCAACGGTTTAACGTGCCTTCCGAAGCACGGAGGAGCTCGATATAATAAATTTTTGGTCACCCATCCCATAACCGACCCTTGCGAAAGTTGCTTAACCTCCGCAATCGCTGGGCCACGCGCTAAACTACTGCGCCATCGAGCTCCTTATTTATCAGATAGATAATTAATATATTAGAATAAATCGTCTCACCCGAAGCACCTCAGACGGGACTCGAACCCGCACCCCTGGGATCCCGACCCAATGCAATGACCAATTATGCTACCGAGTCGCTGATATACCGTATTTTTTTCTAATATTAGGTCTCCTATGAAATTGCCGATTTGTATGGAGAATTTTCAAGAAGTTGCATTTGCCATACTAGCATTTTCTTTGTTCATTTAACAACCGTGATCACACTCATTTAACAAAACTTTTATATATGTATGTTTAAACACTATGCTAAATTATTTCATTTACGATAAGCGAAAAAAAAATAAGTTTTGGTACAGAATAGATAAGTACTACCGTATTTTTAGCTAAGTTTTCAAGTCACCTTTTTTGCTCACAAAAAAAGTCACTTTCTAGTTTTTTTTTAATAATGGAAAGCTAAAATAAGGACTTTATTTTTACTGATAGTTTTTTTTTCATTTATTATCAATAAAGTTTACATTTAAAGCACATAAGAAACCACTGAGATGATGATGAGTTGACTATCATGGTCATAATCCTTACTTAATATTATAAATGCGAAAGTCCGTTTGTTTGTTTGTTTGTTTGTTTGTTACGCCTTCACGTCCTAACTACTGAACTGATCATCATGAAATTTTGCATACACGTTGTCAGGGGTACAGAGACGGACATAGGGTACCTTTCATCCCGAAAAAAAGTATTGTTCCCGAGGGATAGCAAAAAACCTTTCCACGCAGACGAAGTCGCGGGCGGCCGCTAGTTCGATATAATATCAAGATATTGTTAAATATTTTAAATTATAGAAGTTATTATTTTCTTTGTATGTGACAAAATATCCGCAATTTCATAGGTAAAGACCTAATATACTAATGAGATATTTATATTTCAATTAACAAACAATAAATATCTTAAAAAACAATAAAAATCGCTACTGAGGAAGCGCACCCATTTTGAAACGCACCTGATGAACCTAAATAGGTAATTTGTAATGGGAATTAATTAATTGGGTGACTGGAAATAATTAAAATGGACTGTTAATGGGATACTAGAATACTAAACCAGGCAGCGATTTATTTTTTGGGCGACAAAATAATTAAACGGGTGACAAACTGGATTACATAAAATACGTAAAACGGGCGACTACATGTGGGAGATAAATAAGTTAAGTTTTGTGTGCCCTAAGGTTGTCGTCGCCCAAATAGTAATTTGGTCGTCCGTTCTCAATAACTAGTTACTCAATTTGTATTTTAAAGTCACCCATTTGTAGTCGCACTCAGTCCGTCGCCCACTGAGTATTTCAGTACGCTATATTCAATATTTTTGATACTCAAAATGGGAATTTATTGTTACCCGATTAAATACTACCCATTTGTTATGTTAGAGCGCATCTATTTATGAGCGTTTCGAGGGCAAAATATTGCCTATCATGCGTTTCAAAATGGAGGATTATTAACCTCGATTAACTGTTGAATCGATAGATAAGCACATTGGAATTGGGACTAATGTTTTTAAGAGAAACGTACAAATATAAAGAAATAAGGCACTTTGAGTCGGCACGTAACGTACGTAACAATAATTATAAACGAGTTGAAACTTACCTACTTCGAAGTAGCGTAGGGACCTTGCCCCCGCAATGCGGAAGATGACGTTTCACTGCGAATAACATTAAAAGGAATAAGTACAAACCTAATTTTGTTGTTATTTTTTGCGAACCTTATAACTGCTAGCAAACAGCGTATCCATTGTTCAGCAAAGGCATAGACATAGAAAATTTTTCGCTACGCTCAAGTAGACGGACTATGGTGCGAGTGAGAAACCGATTCTTACGGCTTATGCGATGTGTGAGAAAGAGTTAAAAGAAAATGACAGCAGAACCTAGTTTGACTTCATTTATCATCTTTTATCATCTTGGGGAAAAGCGTCCGTTCGATTATTATGTGATTTTGATCGCGATCGGGTCGATTTGGCTCTTATAACTACATAAACCTATAACGGTGTCGTGTTCTGTGTTAAATTGTAATGTTATTTACAACAAAAACCCAAATAAACACTCATTTCACAGGTAAATAAGATTGTACAAGTACCATTTTCATATTTCATATTTTAGTTGAATATATTCCCAAACACACTAAGTAATACACTAATATCATGCTATTAACCGCCTATTTACTAAATAAAGGCTGATTTGTAAATATTATGTGTTAGATAAAAAGATATTATGTCCGTGAACTTGACAAAATAAGGCGTAGAGATTGATCAAAAATTATTGATATCGATACTCATGTCGATGATTTCCAATATAACTTTGTTTGTCTTTGTGAACACTGATAGTTTTATCTAAAGCTGCTTTTAACCGACAGTTTTCAAATGGTAAATTATACCTACTTAAGTACTAATTTAACAATATTTCCAGATTTCCTGTAAATCCAGTGATTAAGTTTCTGGATAAATGTCATAAATAGAATAGACTGGGAGCCCTTAAAGGAGACTTTAAGATTTTTTTTAAATAAAATTGTTCAAAATTTTGTTTGTGTTTTACTTATTAGAGCAATAATACATTAAGGTTATCGACAACCTAAAATGGACTTCAAGGCATCTCTAAAATTCACGCACACGTTTACAATTTTCACACACTGGCTCATGTCACTTTTGGTGTTGCAGCCAAGCGAACTCTGTTCGTCTATTCCAGTGGAATATTATGTTTATGAGCAAAGGTTAAAAACGTGAAACTTTTTCTCAAGTCCCTGACTGCACAGAAAACGTTTTTTGTGTCTACTCTCTTTTAAACGACTTCAAAACTTTGAACAAGTTTTTATTTCTTTTGTCAAAGTTTTGCCTGGAATAACCTTGGTATTTTATTTTTCTTAACAGTAACTCTCCGCCGGCAAAAAAGTCGAAGGATAAAGATTCTAAAAAGAAGAAACCAATCTACACTGATATCCCGGAGGGAAATACCGAGAATGAATTTGTGCAGGAGATCGCTGTTGTGCCTGAGCAACCCAAAGAAGCACAGACCGAAGGTTGGTGTTTTTTTTTAAAGTTCTTTTCTCAATAATTTTGCTGGTTAAGTATAGATTCTATCTCATCTCGACCGTTTTGCTATGATATCGCTGCCCTAGTTGAATAGTAAGACATGTTGAAAAATCTCGAAAACGAGATAGTATGAGGGTGGGTTGATAAGTCCATGACTTTAAATAGAAAATAGTTATTTGTTATACAAGTGACCAAAATCAATTTGTGCTGCGAGTGCCGACTTTAAATCACGAACTAGCGAAGTAGTCTAAAATTAAATCACGAGCGCAGCGAGTGATTCTAATATAGACTACTGAGCACAGTGAGTGATTTAAAGTCATGAGGCAGAACAAAAGTTTGGTCTCATGTAAAACATACAACTTTTCACCTCTACCAGCGAGAAAAATTTTAGGTGAGTTTCCTGGTAAAAAGCTGAATTTCAGCATTAGAAACTTATTCACTCAATTCTTTTGGAGTTGGACAGCTATCTTCATCGTTGGACGCACTCATTTTTTGTAATTTTTCACAAAAATAGTTCGATCAAACCTATGCTGAAAATTTTTATTCATAAAGTAGATTCCCGCCGTTTTGTTTTATATTATTACGTTGTGCTTTTCTCTTATTCATTAATATCCCCATCTTATTTATTTATTTATATAAAACACTAATTTGTTAATAAATTTCATTAATTTTTCTTATTTTATATTTATTTCATACATGCGACCTCATTTCGTCCATACTCTTTATTTCGAATTATCAACCTTCTTTTTTAACAATCCTTATTTAAAACTCCTTGGTATATCCGTGCGTTTTACTTTTTGCTTCTTAATCCATGTATGACAATTAAAGCACTCTATCTATCACTGACATGAAAAAAATGTTTTTTTATTTAACTGGACTGGCTGTCTGTATGATTTGACAGCTAAGTTTTTGGGCCTATTTGAAACGCCACTAGCGTGCGTCTAAAGAACTAATTTTGACATACAATATGAAAATGGTTACCGTGATGGTCTCTCCAGACTTCAAACTTTAGTACCATGTCCCTCACGCTATGCTCACGCTACGTCCTACAGCGGCAAAATGGCGGAAATCAAATAGGCACAAAAACAGTTTGACATAAGCCTGTCCAGTGTAAATATATGCAGGTCAGTGCTATCTATCCTTTAAAACTGATATGTGAGAAAAGGATAGATAGAGTGCTTTATGATGTCATACATGGATTAAAAAGTAAAAAAATAAAATGCACGGATATACCAAGGAGTTTTAAATAAGGATTGTTAAAAAAGAAGGTTGATTATTCGAAATAAAGAGTATGAGCGAAATGAGGTCGCATGTATGAAATAAATATAAAATAAGAAAAATTAATGAAATTTATTAACAAATTAGTGTTTCTATGATTATAAATAAATAAATAAGACGGAATATTAATGAACAGGAGAAAAGCACAACGTAATAATGTAAAACAAAACGGCGGGAATCTACTTTTATAAATAAAATTTTTCAGCATAGGTTTGATCGAACTATTTTTGTGATAAATTACAAAAAATGAGTGCGTCCAACGATGAAGATAGTTGTCTTACTCCAAAAGAATTGAGTGAACAAGTTTCTAATGCTGAAGTTCAGCTTTTTACCAAGAAACTCACGTAAAAATTTTCTCGCTGGTAGAGGTGAAAAGTTGTATGTTCTACACGAGACCAAACTTTTGTTCTGCCTCGTGACTTTAAATCACTCACTGTGCTCAGTAGTCTATATTAGAATCACTCGCTGCGCTCGTGATTCAATTCTAGACTGCTTCGCTAGTTCGTGATTTAAAGTCGGCACTCGCAGCATAAATTGATTTTGGTCACTTGTATAACAAATAACTATTTTCTCATAATTTATTTTTGTATCTTAAAAATAAACTCTTTAAGGAATCTTTACACAATTTTTTTTTAAATTCGGCAAAAGATTACTTTTGAAAACAAAAAGCTCAAGCGACTTCTAACTTTTCTTAATGACCCTGTCGACCTTCTCGGTGGCACTCATGACATCAAACTCATCGAATGAAGATGTGAATCCTATTTTCTAGATTCAACCAAGATATTTATTCATGTTTGGTAGGAGAAAAAAATCCCAGATTTTTTCTCCTACCAAACATGAATAAATGTCTTGGCGGGCAAAGATTTTCATCATGTCAAAAGGTGGTGTCTGAATTGGGCCCTCATTTCAGTTACCAGTTTTCAGGCGATGAAAGAAAAAAAATCGGTTAAAGAGGTAGGAACTTCGTGGACTGAATACGCAGAGCTATAATAAGATTATGTAGAGAAATAAAACAAAATATTCTGAAAAAAGTGTTTCTTCATTACAAAGTCATGGACTTATAAATCCACTCGTATTTGTATGGTGTACAAAAAGCCGTGTTATACCTGGTGAAACAAAGAGACATCTTGAAATCGCAACCTACTGTATCATCAATGTCTCATTACTACATTTTTCGATTTTTTTTTACCCAGCATTGGTCAAGATTCGCACACCTGAAGATATCTAAAGCAAGGGTGGCCAACCTTTTCGACACTTGGGCCAAAATTCGGAAGTAGAATTTTATGTATAGTGCGCGCCAGATAGGTCCGACTTTAAAAAAATGTGCTCGGCTCCGCGGGCCACAAGGTAACAGACGGCGGGCCGCATTTGGCCGCGGGTTGGCCACCCTTGATTATGAATCAACTTGTAAATAAAGATATGTTAAGATGTCTCAGGTTTTTACCGAGATATTATGCAAGTAATCATTTCTATGATGACACATCTTAATTACTTAAGTTATCCTTTGATTTCCTTGAAAAATTGTATATTTTTTTATTCTATACCAGGAACTTTTAAAAATTAGGTATGATAGATAGGTATATGAACTATAGCTTTATTCCTAGAAATCAATATTTAGATAATCAAAGGGATAAATAGGTAGAAAAATAAATCTCAAGACATCTTTAGTTCTTCATTAAATTCAAATAAAATTATAAGCGCAATAAAAAGTTATCTTGTTATCGAAGGCTTTTGAATTGTAAAAAAATACAATATAAACAAAACAGAAATACATTACATAAAGCTTTCATAGTTATTAAAAACCTCATTTCGTACGTCAGCAAGCAAATAAGTAACAGTAAAAACTTTAAATTGACAATAACTCAAAACAGACATAATTCAAAATGTCTTACTACCTATTTAACTAGGACAGTGATATGTTAGGCGTGCACACGTACACTGTTTTGGTGTTCTAAGGCTCGTATTATAGAACCAAACTCAAATCTCTGCTTGAGTATAGTTAGAAGGGGATGGTGCTGTTCATTCCTTTCTAACTGCACTCAAGCAGAGATTTGAGTTTGAGTTTGATTCTATAATACGAGCCTGATATTGTAGTGTTCTAGTGCAGGGGTGTCAAAGTTACGGCCCGCGGGCTATCTCAATACGGCCCGCGACCAGAATCTATCGAGTGAGAATTTTAGACGGCATTCGATGCCACTACGTATTGTAAGATAATAAAATATGAGACCTCAGGTATCTGGATGCTCAAGCTCAAGATAACTCCTTTTTATTACCTTTGTATGTATGTAAATATTTTAATTTAGTATGTGTTTGAGTTTTTAATTTTGAGACAGGCCCTGACACGCTCTTAACTAAAAAATGTCCCATTTGAAAAATGAATTTGACACCCCTGTTCTAGTGTACGCTCTCGTTTTACTTACACACATCAACTTTGTCTAGGGATACAGGTGTTATTTTCATACAAATGAGGTAACTTTGAAGCCTTGGTTTCCTGCCAGGGATGTACTGTGCTGTGATCTGATGACGGCCATCCAGGGAGTGAACGGAGGAGATTCAGATTACTATACACACCCAACTGATCTGACCAGCATTCTCAAAACGTAAAGGACATGTTTAAAAAAAACGAAAATAGCATGAAAATGTATGGAAATCCTCAAACTGAGAACTCTAACCCATTAATCTTTTAGAATGCTGATCAGATCAGTTGGGTGTGTATTACGATCTGAATCTCTTCCATTCACTCCCTGAATGGCCATCATCAGATCACAGCACGGTACATCCCTGGTAGAAAACCAAGGCTTCAAAGTTACCTCGTTTGTATGAAAATAACACCTGTATCCCTAGACGAAGTTGATGTGTATGTGACATGGTGTACATGTGCACGCCTAACAATGAAGTTCACAATGGTTTATAATCTTATAAAGTTTCAATACTTATGCCGTTCTCAACCCTCCATAACAACATTTATTTAATGATTACATTGCACTGCTTCAAGTAAGGGTATCGAGTTGTTTTAATATGCATATTACAGATCAGCTCATGATTTTGGAGTGCCATTCTCTAAGCATGCGACTGCGACTTCACTGTCAGTATCGTTTCGTCGAGTTTCTGAAATATGTCATATACCCATTAGTGAGTCACTAGGAAAAATATTGTAACATTGTCGTTACAACCTCCTTCACGTTATAACCTTCTTTATAAAATACGAAACTATCTGTCATTTCTACCTTTGTTCTGAAAAGTAATAATTTGAATGGTACGTTCGTTATCATAGAATATTTTAATCACCCTGAAAAGTCAGTCCATTGCCAATAACAAGAACCTTATAGAATATGAATATAAGGTTCTTGGCCAATAATTACAGAAAAAACAACAAATAAATCAAATGTGAACATTATAGCTTCCTATTTATAATAAATAAACTAAGAGAAACCTGTATCCATTTACAGGTTTTTATTTTTACTCCTGTTTTAAATATACTTATTATTGAATTATACAACGACTGTGGAAAATACTTGTTTTACATTAAATCGCCCTCGTCACAATGTATTAGATTCTATAAAAGTTAAACAGTAACGGGAATATGACATCTGTCAGACAACGCTGCCGCAGCGACGCACTCGACGCTGCTAACTTTAGAGAATAGCATAGCTGGTGCTCACCGTTCGTAGGACAAGCACCAGAATCATCCCTTAGACTTGTCACTTTTAGATGGGGCGTAGTCGGTCAGTTTTCTTCTGAGCGATAATAAATAGGTACGTATGTACAAGTAAAACTTAACTAAACAACAGTTATAAAATACAATTACAATATTAAACGTTTAAATAACACATTTGTGTCAGTATTTATTATAAAAACAATAAAAAGTAGGTAAATTGCAGTCAATATGCAGTCAAGGACGTCAGGTTATACCAAACTGTCAAAAATATCCATTTTAACGTCCCTACCATGTCGTGGTAGCCCAGAGCGTGCCGTGGTGCCGTGCCGTTGACTGTACTATTGGGGTAATTTGACAATTATACTTATTATAATACACATACATACATACACATCGTAGGGTAGGATAATCAGATATATACAAAAATCCTAGAGTGATTGCAAAGGACCGGATTATTAAAATCAGACAGATTTTCGCAGTCTTTCAAGCAATATTTAGGACATTTTGCGCGCGCTGATTGGCTGCCGTTAAAGGATCATTCACGTCAACCAAACGTCAACACACGGACACCGCTCAGTGACGGCTCAGTGACGTTAACTTTCAATACAAGTTCTGACAGTCACGTGACGCGTCAGTCAAAACTTGTATTGAAATTTGACTGAGCGTGGACGTGACTGTAAGTGACCATAAGGCTGTCGAATGAAAATGAGGAAGTTAGTAAAGAGCGCTCGACGCCTTTCAGAAATGGGGCTGCTGGACTGACGCGTCAGTCCTAAACGTCATGACGACGTCATGCATGACGTGCGCTAATTGGCTAACGGCAACCTTTCCTCGTTCTTTGTTATTGTTGTGATTATTGTAGGAAATTGCCCCAGTTCCAGTGTTTTGTCAGTACTTAACAAACAACCGAGTGTGCACGTCAAATCCACAAACATTACGTACAATAAGTAAATTTGCTGTAATACTTTTCTATGTCCTTTGTGCAGAGTCTAAGGCCAGCCGCACACACGCAATATTATTGGCAATAATTTGTATATTGACAATAATATTGTGTGTTTGCGGGCCGTATTGAAAATTATGTCAGTACTAAATCATATTGTTCAATATTATTATTGTCAATATTATTGCGTGTGGGCGGCTGGCCTAAGATGTTTTAAATCGACTCATAAGATGTTCAATTTTTTTCTAAATGGTGTTTGTTATACCATATATATTCAACACTTTTAACTGACTGTATTTTTTAATTTATAACACTTTTCATAAGTATTGACTTTAAAAAAAATAAAGATAATCGGTCATTACACTAACTAAATATACTGGGATATTTGCAATGGTCCTAAAAATTGCTCGGACGATTGCGAAAATCGGTCTTAGATTCCAAATTACTATTTAAGTATGTTCCTTTGCAATCGACCTAGGATTTTCGAAAAAAACACGGGTTTGTCCGAATATCCTGCAACATAATATTATTAATAGTGTAACTAAATTAACATACTACCTACCACCACTAGCTTATAATAGCTATAATAATCCCGTTCTCTACCTATCAACCCACAAACGAAATTAGTCTCATTTGAGCAGAATGTGGCGGCAGCAGATAATCCAAAATCAAACAATCATACTTAGTTATAAATATTTAAACTAAACCGCTATGAGTCGAAACCGGCATCCATTTTGAGTATTTTACGGAAATATAACTGCCTTGTTGTATTGAAGGTAGAAAGCGGAATTAAATATTAGTGGGCAGAAAAAATGAGTAAAACATGAAAAACTTGCGTTTATTTAATTATAATTTATAAGGATAGTTTGAGTGAGACATACATACTTACCTTTTTAATTTGATGTACTTTCTAGTATCTTTGGCTTTTTTACTTAATCTAAGAAAATATAGTGTTCACTTCATCTTTTCTGTACATAGTTTGTTGTCCCCAATAAAATAAAAAATAAAATAAAATAACTAGGGGCTAAACCGCACTACACGACAGCGTGTAGTGCGGTTTAGCCCCTAGTTATTTTATTTTTTATTTTATTGGGCACAGGCCAGGGACTTGTACCTACTATTATGTATTCTGTGCCCAGGGGGTCATTGTGGATGGGTATGCATTACAATGCCGAAGTAGAAAAGACCAAATTTTACAAGTCCTATGGACGAAAGACCGAAAATTAAAAGGCCGAATGGTTGCTTGGCCGAACGTTTAAAATGCCGAAAGGACATTTTACCTAAAAGACTAAATCCCGAAGCTTAAAAAACCGAGGGTTAATATACCTACGTTCTGTGCCGAGGCAGCGGCCGGCGAAGCGCCAGAAAAAAATCTATTTCAAACTCGATTAGTGGATTTTGTCAAAATAATGACCATTTTACAAGCATTTTGGGTAAAACAAATTAACCGCAAAGCCTACTTTCATAAATGTATGTGTTTGTGTAGGTAGAGTAAGTAATAAGTATCGACATTTTAACTTTTGGGGTTTTAAACTTTCGAGATTACGAATATTCGGGATTTCGAAATTTCGGGATTTCGAACTTTCGGGATTTCGAACTTTTGATAATTTGATAATCGATCTTTCATGTTTCGGTCTATCGGATATCGACATTTAGGATGTTCGGTATTTTGAAAATAGGTGTTTTATGCATCGATATTTCGGTCGTATGTATTATGAATTTTCGGCATTGTAATGCATAGGTACCCTTGTGGATAAATGTTTATGTACTTAGGTTTCGACAAGAGATTCAACATCATTATTGGGTTCGTAAAGTTTTTGAATGTTTTAAATTCTTCCCAAAGAACCTCGCGGCCTTCTAGCAATGTTGTCGCAGAAAAATAGTTTACTAGACTAGTCTAATGAAAAAATATAAGGTTTAAGACCTCTATTGATAGTAGGTAAATTTTTCCAAAATTTTAAGCTTCAATCCCAAAATAATCCCGGGATCCTGGGATTGACTAAGTATAATCCCGAAATCGGTCAGGATCTAATTCTCTAATCGGGAAGCTAGGACAAAATAAATACATACTTAAACAAAAGCAACCTACTAAAAACATGGTAAAAATGCAACTTTGAACTGATGTATCTTCGTCGTTTTTTGTAATATCAACTTGTTTTTTACTGTTCAGTGAATGAATGAATATACCTAATTATTAAAATAAAATTTTAGAATCATAAAAATATTGAAAAACTGAACTCAGCTCAGATCATGCTAATTTCCTAATGATGCTTGAAGAATTTTAGAACTAAAACCTCTGCTTGGTAAGGAATTGATCTCTGTTTACGGTATGGTCGAGACCTATCTCAAGCATTGATTTTGGCTCAGATTTACATAAGTTAAGGTCTAATTTAAGGGAGGGGATGGTTTGGGAGAGTCCCCATGTTCCCCATCAAAGAATTTTGAATTTTCAAAACGAATTTTGTAATTTTTATTATATTTACTAAACCTGACCTCAAAATGTATGAAAAAACTGAAAAAAGTCATTAAAGGAAGGCGAGCGAAGAGGAGAGTAGAGAGGAGGGACTCGCCCATCCCCCCTTAAGTTTGTCATGCAATGTGATAGGTTATAATTATAGCTTTAATTTTCGTGTTGTTTTTAACAGACAACAGTAATATTTTTCTTAATCCCTTTAAAGCTTTTGTAGAGGAGATGGGCGAGTACCCTTTGCTCGCCTCTCTTAAATAACTTTTTCATATATTTTGAGGTTAGTTTTAGTAAATTTTTAAAATTAATTAAAAAAACTACATTTACGTACAAAATGTTTTGGTGGGGGGAATGGAGGGGTCCCCCCCATCCACCCCTCCTCCTGAAATCCAACCTTAACTAATGAAAATAAGAACTCTAACCACCAACACTAGTGAAAACATAAAATACGCAGTCAAGCATCGTTCTAAAATTATGTTTAATCTGAGTTGCGTACTCGAGCATCGTTTTAAAATTAGAATGATCTAAGTTCTGACTAATGTTGACTTAAAACTAATGTATTATGTTTTTATTAAAGATCAATGCTTGAGCAACGTTCTGTGATAAGGGCCTATGAATCCCATACATGTGTGAAGTGTCGAATGAGGCAATAAGGCCCATATTACAGAACGATACTCAAGTACTGTTTGAACTCTAATCACCTGATCTCTACTTAATTAAATAATCTAGCCCCAAATACCTCGTTGATTCCATGCTTCATTCCATGCTTAGTAAGGATTTGAGCTCTGTTTACGTAAGTATAGTTATGTCCACTTCCAAGCATCGATTTGGGCTCATATTTACATAAGTTAAGGTTGAATTTAAGGTAGGGGATGGTTTGGGGGAGCCCCATGCACCTTCACCAAAGCATTTTGATTTGTTAAAATGAATTTTGAAATGTTACTAAACCTAACCGCAAATGTATGAATGAACTGAAAAGGGTAATTTAAGGTAGGTTAGAAATATACATTTCGTGGTTTTAACAGACAACCGTAACATCTTTCTTAATAACCCCTTAAATCTTAGGTTATGGGTGAGTTCTCTTTTTACTCTCCACTTTTCCTCTCGCTCGCCCCCTAAATTGACTTTTTTCTTACATTTTGAGGTTAGGTTTAGTAAAATTTTAAAATTCATTTAAAAATAATTAGGGGGCCCCCTCCAAGGTGGAAGGGAGGGAGAGGATAGACCCCCTCATCCCCCGATGAGGGGGTCTATCCTCTCCCTCCCGTCCTCCTCTCCCCTAAATAAGACCTTAAGTAATAGAAATTAGAACCCTGACAACACCAGTGAAAACATGAGACACGCTGTCAAGCATCGTTCTAAAATTAGCTTTGATCTGAGTTGCGTAGTCAAGCATCGTTATAAAATTAGCATGATCTGAGTTGAGTTTAGTTTGTTGAATCTCAACACTGTTCTTAAATTTATACTCTATCTACTTCAAATTAGTTATAATGTCAATTCTTGAGCCTTATACTATTTAATCAGCATTTAAGTTACTTGAATTAACGATTGCAAAAAATCTTAGATTTACAATCGAAAATCCGGTTTATACATATACACAACAAACATTCCAACATTACTTACAACTTTTGCACAGACATATCTCCTCGAAATGCACTCATTTTCAAGCGCACTTATACTATGCCTCGATGCGCACCTAAATAGGTTATTTGTTTTAATAGCGCACCTATTTAGGTGCGCATCGTGGAATAGTTTAGGTGCGCTTCATTAGACATTACCTCCTCTGCTACTTGCATAAAAAGTACCTATTGTAGCATTACTGCCATTGAATTAACGGGAGCTTTGAATCACAATATCGGTTGCTTCCATTGGATTAATAATTAGTGGTATGTATTTAATATAGCTTTGTAATTTGATCTTGGTTTTTTTTCAGATTATGTATAAATTTTTGCTACATATAGGTTCATGTTTATCCTCTGTCTGTTATTTTATCTGCAGTAAATAAGACTGTGGCACAGAAGCTCGCGCCAGCCGACGAAGATCCAGAAACTACAGAAATAGTCGAGACTGATGCAAAAGATAAGGTATAATCCTTACATTATATTAAACGGAAACCTGTCCTTCGGAGCGCCATGAAATTTCGGCGCGATGCAAATGTTGTGAATGAACTGAGATACTGTTATTACTTTACTAAAGACGCTGTTACACAAGGAAAGTATCTCGCACGCAAGTGGCAAAAAATTTAATGAGATTATCACATGGCAAAACTCGCCTTTAAGTTCTCTCCTGCAGGTGTTGACATTAAGTATCACAAAAACTTGTATGGTCTGTTTACACAGTAACGCGGTCTAGGTAAGTTTAAGTAGCGATAATTGTATTCAAGAGGCGAGGCTTGAAGCATCTGTTTACACTGGGCAACACAATTATTGCTAAGATTAAATTGCTACTTGAGTGCAAGAAACTTTCCTTGTGTAACAGCGTCTTAATACTTATAGCGTTGTCTCCCTTCAATAACCGGGTTAGGGTTAAGCTTTATTAGACCATCCAGCTCAGCATTTTTTAAGTTCTATCTCTTGCCGCCGTTTAGACACATCGTCAGAGCAGAGTAAAGCGGAGAATTCACTGGACGGACATGCCTGCAGGCAGTTTGTACGGGCATGTCTGTCTACACAGACTCATTAGTTTGTATTGGACCAGAAACACGGTTAGTTGTGTGTTACGATGTCAATGAAACGAAAAAAAAATAGAAATTTTACAAACTATTTTACACACATCATCTGTTAATGAACCCGTTCTAGTTGACTGATGTATTTTACACAGCTCACACCTGTAGGAGTTCGATTTCTTTTTTTAACATAATTAAGCTAAATCAGCTTCGGGGCATATTTCTTTACATTTTTAACAAAATTTTGGCTAACGCTGTGTTCATAAACTGTTTTCTTTTTATCTTCCATAAACATAGTTATTTTTTTTTATTTTCGGCTAAAACTTCTGCCCAGAATAATTTATTTTAATTAAAGCTCATTTTTATTTTAAATACCTACTCCACAGTTCGATACATTATCATAAAATACGTCTGTACTGGTTGCTATCGCTCTCGGGTCTGATCTGAGAGCAGGCGGACCGCGGTGAGCATTCACGTACGGGCATGTGCCCGCGCAGACAAAATGAGATTGCGCGGACAAGCAACGGGCAAGTCTGCCAGACTGACTGCGCCGGTCCTACACTAGCAAACATGGCACAGACCAATAGTAGCGAGGTCAGGCGGGCATGTCTACAGACTTGCCCGCGGACATGTCCGTCTAGTGAATTCCTCGCTTTAATCCCGGTCGGCTGTGCCTGCAATCGGCTGGCCGCCCGACGCCGAGGCCACGTGCCGAGGCGTGCGGACGAAATGCTCTATATAAATATGCGTTACCCGGCGGGCTTTTATAGCTTAACCTTTATGCACCGCGTTGAGAACTCATGGAAAGGCCTCGGATATAGAGCAGGGATGTTGCGGGATATGCATCGATTTGGACATCTGCATGCGGATGCGGACCCGCAATAATTAATGCGGAAGCGGAGGCAGTGCGGAGGAGCGTTCATCGAGAAGAATTGAAAATAATAGCATCAATATAGTACGCAGATTTTTTCGCCGCCATCAGTCATTGTTCCTAGTGAAAAGCTTTTGTTCAGTAGCGTGGGTTAATTTATGAACCTCTGCGAAACAGGCTTGAACATGAAAAGGCGGCAAAATTAGGTTAAATTTTAACTAGATATTCAATAAAAATATTAAATATTATTTATTATTAAAGATTACTATATTTTTATGCCTTTCTGCTTCTATAATGATGCCTTTTTTAAAGCTTGAGATCCGCATCCTCAGATGTGAGTCTTCAAAACTCCGCATCCGCATTCGCATCCGCATATTATTATGCATATGTCAAAAAACTATATCCGCAACAATCCCTAATATAGGCCATTACACACTGTCGACTGGTCACCGGCGACTCGGTCGACGGCAGCGAACTAAAATCTATAGAAGTGTAATTGCAAACAAATATTGCTTAAAATAGGACCACGGGAATAAGAATGACAACTCGGCACTCGCACAGCGTTTAGTTGGACCATCCATGCGCCCGGTGACAGACGTTAGCGTTCTTTACAATAATCGCAGTTTGTATTTTAAAGAAAAGAGAGACTTTATTAAAAATGACGTTCTGTGTAGTCAAATGGTGGAAAATGCAAAGAAGGCAATAATATGCAGAGGTAAATGTATCAAAGGTATTGAATATTTTTAAGTATATAAAATATCTATAAGTAAGTTTACAGATCATGGTCGCTATTTTATGTAACCAGGGTTCAGTCGCTTTGTGCTGCATTACTAAATGCCAGCATTTTTAGCACCACTCCACTTGGTTGTCTTTTTTGTGTGGAGCTGTTTTTTTAACGCAATGCTTATTCCATAGATTTTAGTTCGCTGGTCGACGGCGATTGTGATTTATTTAAACCAAATAGGTGTTTACACACTTGGTCGCTGGTCGCCCGGGCGACTCTGCTTTGCCTATGTTTTAGTCGCCAAGAGGTCAAGTTGCTAGCGACCAAACGATAGTTCGTAACGGCTCGTAGAGCACAGTATGTTATTGTGCATCCTCTAGAATGGCACAAACAATTTGACTGGGAAAACTAGAGCTGCTTTTGGTGCAGTTTAAAAATTAAATGCCTCTTTTCTTAAGTTATTGCTAAACGTATATTTGGATCGGAATACCGCGTCATGTCCATTGCTTAAGTACCGAACGCAATGATCGTTTACTTTCTACGTCATTATAATGTTGTCATTATAATGTCGTCATTATAATGTCGTTATTATAATGACGTAGTAGGTAAAAGTGAATTGCGGTTGGTGACGGTTCTTGGTGACGCCTGTAGAACGATTTTGTAATAATGCTTCACGAAGTTCAAGTTTGTTAATCTCCGGCCTTGCAATCATAAACTCGTGATGTGAATAATACTCTTGAACATGAACTTCGTAAAGCGTTGTTACAAAATCGTTCTATAGGCGTCACTAAGGCGCCCCGTCTAGGGTTGGGTAAATTTCACGAAAAATTTCGGTCTGTGAAATATTTAGAATAAATTTCATTTTGGTTTGAAATATTTCAGTTTAGAGTGAAATTTATTTTTAAGTTTCATCTGACCTAAATGAAACAAAATTACATGCATTTTGTCAATATATCAACATAATTATAGAACAAAACAATAAACAAATAAGTTAGCTTAAATTACGAATAGCTTTGGCTATTTTACAACTTTTAATAACAAAATATTCAATGTCTGTTTCGATTGTCGGCCACGATGGCGTAGAAGAAAAACGACTTCATCAACATTACGAAGGAATATGTAGAAAACTAAAAATAAAAGTCGCAAAGTAGGACCAATATTCAGAAAATTGTAAGTTTAACCGTGGCCGCGCAGTCGAAACGTGGAGAACCGAGCGGCCACACCGTTCTCTTAAATGGAGCTGAGTAGGGGCCCCATTCTTTTTGCTATAATTAAAACGCTGATACGATTTCGTAGAAAAATATAGAAAGTATAAAAAAACCCAAATGTGTTGGAATCACGACCTACATAGCTTAAATGCTAGGCCGCGCCATAGTCCACGCGGTCACGCAGTTCTCTTAAACGGAGCTTAGTAGGGGTCCTATTATTTTTGCTAATCGCTGATACGATTATGTGGAAAATATAGACAGTATAAATAAAGCCCTAATGTTTGGACTTCACGACCTGCTACAGAAATTAAATGCTATGGCCGTGCGGCCACGCAGTTCTCTCAAACGGAGCCTAATAGAGGTCCCATTCTTTTGTATAATCCCTGATACGATTAGGTAAAAATAGTAGACAGTATAAATAAAGCCCTAAGGTTTGGATTTCACGACCTACAGAAAAACGTGGTCGTAAAGTCCAAACATTAGGGTTTTACTTATACTGTCTTAATTATCTACGAAATCGTATCTGCGATTAGCAAAAATAATGGAACCTCTACTGAGCTTCGTTTGAGAGAACTGCGTGGCCGCGAGGTCCTCCACGTTTCGACCGCGCGGTCATGGTTAAACTTTCTGAATATTGAACCTACAAATTTGCGACTTTCATTGTTAGTTTTCTACATATTCCTTCGTAATGTTAACGTAGTCGTTTTTCTTCTACGACACCGTGATCGAGCAATCGAAACCCCTTTTTCCTCACTGCTCACGAGGTCTTTCAAAGCACATAGTAGGTTAGATATATTATTTGGTTACGTGCTGTTTGGTATATTATATGGTAGCTATGTGCAGCTAGATGGCGCTTCTAATTTTGAATACTTATTTTTGGAAATGGGTGATATTTTTGATAAATTTCAACTAGCTCGACTTAAAAAATCTATAATATTATCGAACTGCTCGCAAAATTTCACGAGAATCAGTTGAGAAATGGGACCTGTAGAGGAGAACAGACAGCTAGAAAGTCAGACTAAAATATGTTTATGTATATATCTCCGCCATTTTGAAGAATTAAAAAAAACTGTCTCGACAGTAAAATTCTATATAATTTTCGAACCTGTCCACAATATTTGACGAGAATCAGTTGAGAAATGCGCCTGTAGAGGAGAACAAACAGTGCTGGAATGGCGGACTGAAATGTTTCTTTTACATATCTCCGCCATGAAAAATTCCAAAAACAGGCTCGACGGTAAAATTCTATATTGTTTTCGAACCTGCCCATAAAATTTCACGGGAATCGGTTGAGAAATGTGACTTATAGAGGAGAACAAACAGCGCCGGAAAACTGGACTGAAATATGTTTCTTTTACATATCTCCACCATTTAGAAAAAAATCGAAAAACAGGCTACAAAAAAAATGTTAATGTTATAGGCAAACGCCGAAGCTCAGGCACTCCTAGGTTTGTCTAGTCAAACCTCAGGTTTGATAAGAAGCCTTAGTCAAAGCCCAAAATAAAATCGTGTTTCGGCTTAAAGCCCAAAATAAAATCGTGTATCGTCTTAAATTCCTAACCTATCACGTGTCTCATAGGAGTAACGCAGACTCTTTGACTAAACTTAACCTCAAGATTATGAAAAACATCATTCATTTCCGATGTGATATTTAGTCAAAGCTGCCTTACTCCTGTAAGTCACGTGATAGATTAGAAATTTAAGACAATCGCGAAGCGCAGTGGAGCGTTCATCTTAAATTTCGTGGTTATTTTCTTTTAAACAGACAACAGAAATTTTTTGTTTACAGGAAGATTGTTAATTTAGTTAAATTTTCACTCTACAGAATGTGTTTTTCATAGTTGTACAAACAAAATATCAAATTCTGTGCCTAATTTAAGCGTCAAATCGAGGTTTGACCGTATTGAGTTTCGGCTTTCGACTGCACTTAAGAGAGACTAACTAGTCTCTCCTAGGTTTGGCCATAAATTCGTCAGTCAAAGGCCGAAATATGCCATTGGTATTGGACTTTGACTAAGCCTTCTTGTCAAACCTGCATGCGTAGCATGAGCAAACGAGACTCTTGTCTACGAAGACTTGTCGTCTCGACCTTCTCGATTGCTGAGCACAGTTTGACAGATAGGTGGGACTCGTTCTCAGAATTTCGAAACCTTTTAATGTCTTTTAATAAAAAAAGTTAATTTTAAAGGTAATCTTTTTATTTCAACACCAATAAACGTCAAAATTATCTAATTTGATCCGAAATAATTTAGTTTAAACATGATTCTCATTTTTTTATAAGTTCTAAGATAAAGAGGCACTCAAGAAAGCGTTCTCTTCCGTAGACAAGCTCTCTCGAGTTCGAGAAGAATAATATTGCCAATAGAAAATAATTACTTTATTTCTCATAAAGCAACGTTCCTTTCTATAGATTTCACAACGCTAAACTCTTAAAACTAATTAAATATAGCTGTATGGATATAAATTCGTTTGCCTTCCTTTTATTGAGAGTATTTTGAAAAGATAACACAGACTACTAACGAAATTGTTAATTTAGTAATCTGTGTAAAATAACGAGAAAATTACGAAATATTAAAATCAACGTATGAAAATAATTTTAATTTAAGTTTTTAAGGAATAAAATATAAGCACGGAGAATTTAGATTTATTTTGATTGCGAAATTTAGATTCATATAAAATAAAATACGTAGAAAACTATTTCGAATCTTCTTATTAGTCTGTGATTCTCTCTCGACCTTCTCGACTACTCAAAGGGTGGTAGACAAGTTTCTCTGATTCAACTGTCAAATTAATGTCAGTTGAAGAGAAAAGCTCGTGTTTGTCGACTTTTGACATTAGGCCACGACAAAGAACAATACGAGTCTACTAGTTGTAAATGCGAGCATGAGTATCTCGATCTCAACCCGACAAAAGTGACATTTCGGTGTAGACAAGCCATTGTTCTCTGAGTCGAATCTTATCTCGATGTTGGTCATGCTACGCGTGCTGGGGTTTGACTAGGCAAACCTAGCTAGGAGCGCCGGGACTTCGGGGTTTGACTATAACATTTATATAATTTTCGACCCTGCTCACAAAATTTAACAAGAATCGGTTGAGAAATGCGACCTGTACAGGATAACAACAGCGCCGGAAAGCCGGACTGAAATATGTTCTTTTACACATCTCCGCCATATTGAAAAATTTCGAAAAACTGGCTCGACCATAAAATTCTATACAATTTTCGAACCTACTCACAAAATTTCACGAGAATCGGTTGAGAAATGCGACCCTGTAACCTATAGAGGAGAACAAACGGACAGCAGGAAGGACATACGAAAGAATTGTTGCTCAAGCTGAAGCAGAGACGCTTCGCTCGCGCTTCGCGCTCGCTTGGTCAGTTACCTAAGCCTTAAAATTTCATTTAATACGTTAAAATATTAAACTAATTCAGAAAATAAGGGATTTCTAGTACTGGAAATAAATTTCACTCAAAAGTGAAATATTTCAACCCGTTTTGAAAGATTTCATAAATTTCATATAAATTTAATTTTCATTTCATTGAAATTTTCACTGGACCCATCCCTAGCCCCGTCACGTGAGCGAAAATCGACGCGAACGAACGGCATGCCGCGGCGTGAAAACAATAAGACCGGCGGGCTGATTATCTAATTAGAAACCACTTAGCGACCGGTCTCATTTGGCAGATGAATGTGATAAATTGCTACTTCTTTTTGGGGTCGAAAAAAAAAACATACCAAAGAAAAGTAGCAATGTATGTCAAATGAAACCGGTCGCTAAATAGTTTCTATTTAGATAATCATGGTGCCTGTTCGTACGGGAGATTTTTTAACGCGCGATTTTTCACCGCCTTGTTTCGAGTTTCGACCCTTTCAGATCGGTGTACCAACAGATATCTGACATTTATTCGATACCAATTCGATCTCAGAACTTCGTTCGTGTTTCGGGAGTAACCCCCCGTGGCTTAAAAGAAAAACAAAAGTGAAATAAAAATTGTACAATTGTAGGCGGGACGCAAGAAAATTGTAAGTACTTCGTACGAAGTACTTACAATTTCCTTGGCGGGACGTGTACAGCATGATGGATGGTGCATATACAAGACTATATTAAATTAGCCGATCCAAATATAATGTTTCAGTACTGTATTTGAGTCTTTTTTTGAGAATTTTCAGGTTCATTCTGATGTATATTATTGAATATTTTTTGTTCCAGATTGTCCCATGCTCTTTACCTTTGAGAAACTCGTCAGTGAAAGCCGTTAGTCCATTTTTATCACTTGATTTATGTATAATAATAATTGCTACTCGCGGAAAATTTAGCTGTTTTACAAATCGTCCACACCAGTTGGCGCAATAGCACCAACTTGGCGCTAGTGTAGATATAGATCTGTCATTTTGTTGTTGGATATGTGATATTGGTATTGAATTTTTGTATTATATCAATCAAATATTCAGATCAGAGGCCGGCAAATAGTGAACTTCCTATACAAACGTAATTACCAAAATGATTTGTAATTTGAGCATTATTAACACTTCTTATGATGTTATTCGAATTAAGACAGTAACGGTTGGACCGTCGGCCAACCAGGGTCATTTTCAATCTATCGCATATTGGTTTCAGACCAAATTTGCAAGAAAGCCATTAGCTTGGTGTTATCAAATATCATCGTCTAGGTTGCGAAGTAGGAAGCTTCTGGGAGATATGACACCCTGAACATGGTCACCCATCGCTAAAAAAATATCGATCGCATATTTATATAAATGGTGAACAGGGTCATGGGTGGCATCATTACCTGAACTATTTTTTATGTTTTCATTTCGATCGAATAATGAGCAAGGATCACAAGAGCATATAATAAAATGTGAAATGTACTTACCTGCCCTGACCTCCTAGACGCTTCCTGAAAGCGACGCAAGACTGCGGTTTTATATACGCCTGGGACCTGCCCCACCCCCTGAAAGTAATTACATTGTCAATATGTAGTCGATAATTTTTTGGAAAAAAAAGTCGGAATGTTTCTACCCTGGCCGTGCGCTTGCTTCCTGAAAACTAACCACGCCGATGTCTAACATGTTTGTAATGATGCCACCTACGACCCTGTTTAGCATTTATATCAATATTCAATCGATTATTATTTGCGATTGGAGATCATAGTATGGGAGTCCATATGTTCAGGGTGGCATATGTCCCAGGAGCTTTCTACTTCGCAAGTAGTGTGTTATCAAATATCATCGTCTAGGTTGCGAAGTAGGAAGCTTCTGGGAGATATGACATCCTGAACTTTTAACGAATAAAGAACTGATTGAGGAAGTTATTACGAGTTTAATTTGTAAGTAAATATTCTAGACAAATCAACGACAGTTTGACAGAGAGAGTATAAAACACAAGGACATAGCATAGCATAACTTGTAATGTCACAGTACACAATTATAGACTCGACATTACAAAGAAGTTGCGTAGCCTTACTTCTTTACATGAACATGGTCACCCATCGCTAAAAAAATATCGATCGCATATTTATATATGCATATCGATAGCTTTCTACTTCGCAACCCAGACTATGATATTTGATAACACAAAACTAATGGCTATCTTGTCAATGTGGTCTGGTGCCAATATGCGATAGATTGAAATTGAGCTTCTTGGCCGACGGTCCATTTGTCTTGTTGTTCTATTAAATAATTCAAAATAAATGCCAATTAATCACATACTAACAAAACTGTAAATCGCATTTGTTTTTATTATTTTTATTTGGTCCAGCCATCAATTTTATTATCAATAAGATAAGTGAGCATAATTCTTGATATTTGTATGAAAATAAACTTGGCGACCCGTGGGCTGATTTTGTAATTTTGTTGCAATCAACTCTGACTGAAATCGCAGTTACATTGCTTTTTTTCTCTTTATTGGTTTTCGGGATGTTTGTCATAAATTGACGATGCCAATCCCATTGTATAGTTACATTGCTGCTTTAGTTAGAACCAATGTGACAACTAACTTACTTAAAGCAGCAATGCAACTGCGATTTCCATCGAGAATTGTAAGCAACAGAGTTACGTAATTCGGGGTCCGTTTTCTATGCGGCCCAGTGTAGAATTGCCATTTGGTTTCAGGATGGATTTTCTTGTGTGATATCAATGTATGACGGGGTCGTCATGTACACCACGGCGTCTTTGACTGCCACTCTTGGGTTCCCAAAGGATATGTGGATTGGCCGTTCCTTCATAGATTTCGTCCATGTTAAAGTGAGTAAATTAAATACCTAAAATCCAGTACATAGAGTAATATTTCTAGCACCTAGTTTTAGCTGACTAAAACTAGATTTAGTCGCACTTCGGGTATTAGCCGTAACAAATCTATTACAGAACTAATATAATATACTGTGATTACAGTTTCTAATGAATGATGTTAGGGTTTAAAGTAGTAACATAAATTAACTCCATTATTTATGTGTCTCCATAGCATTTATTAATCCTTCGATTATTTAATAGTGATGGCCGTTTTTATCTTTAACAGGACAGAAATACGTTTGCATCGCAAATAACAAAAGGTCTAGCAGTCCCCACAACTATAAATGGTACCCAAGAAATAGGTAATTTATAATGTTTATTTTTTTGTGGTTCTTATTTTATTTATTCATAAACAGTTAATAAGTATTTGTAAAATAAATGTGTTTTGCACTTAAGGTGTCACCCTGAGCGAAAATGGCGCCGCGGTGAATTTTATTTAACATTATAATTCCAATACAAAATTTAAATAATGTATTACGTGGAATTTTTAGGGCCCTCAGTTTAGTATTTTTAGACGGTATCATTACATTCCCTCGTATTCACTGCTAGAAGTAGATAGCAAAACTGCTAAAAGTGGCCGTTTTGTTTTTGACACATTTGCTATCTACTTCTACGAATGGGCATGTAGTGGTGATACCTTCTAAAAATACTAGACCATGGGCTCTAAAAACTCCACGTAAAACATTATTAAGATCTTTTTGTATTAATAACTTACTAAATTAAACCACTGAGGGCGCCACTTTCGGTTTTCAACCGTCTTAATCTTAACTGCTATCTCATGAAGTCTGTTTTGCTATAAATGTTGTTAGGTGTGCACATGTACATTATTTTAGTGTGCGTAATACGAGAGCGTGCAGACGCACACTGAATGTTAATTTTACTAAATTGTTTTGTTTTCTTAAATGTAAATAAAATAATCGTAGTGCATTAGTTATCGTATTCGCTATTACGATGCATTCGTCATTCGTATCGTTATAAATATCGTATATAACTAATATCGTAATAGAAATATCGTTGCATCCCTAGTTTTAATTAGATTTTATTAATAAGTTTTTTGACGGTTTTTCACAACTTTTCAGTTCAATCCCGAGAAGGTACGATATCCACAATGGTTTGTCGAATTCGAAGATACCGAGGACTGACGTCAGGGTATGGAATCAAAGAAAGAGAAGTGAACTTTATGCCATTCTTATTAAAGCTGACTTTCAAAAACATAAATGAGGAAACGGGTGACGTGATTTACTTGGTAGTGCAGGCCACGGCGCTGGTGTCAGCATACAAAGGCGAGTTAATTTTATATGTTTTTAAACCCATAGGCATAGATGGCAATAAAATTATAATGGATTAAATATTAATTAATTAGTTAGGTATTGCTAATTTTTTAAATCATAGCTTAAGTACGATCACCAAGAGTGATTTGACGTCTCTTTATCTTTACTTGTCCTATTTGGTAAACAATATTCACCCAACTCTTTATTGAAATAATCAATTATAAACAACAACAAATGATCTTCCATACATAAAATACTAAAGATAACATTAGTTATTAATGTTAATTTGAATTAATAAGTTAACTTATTTTCAAATAGTGATTTAAGTTTAAAAGAAGTATGACAACTTACAAAACTTAATAAGACAAGTAAGACTTATAGCCAAAGTAACATTCGTAAAGGTAGCTATTTAGTAGCAATAAGGGGCCATTCATAAATTACGTCACACGAATTTCATGATTTTTGACCCCCTCTCCCGTCCTTGTCACAGCTGGTCACATTTGTTAGACCCCCCCTCGCTAGTGTCACGTCACATATTTCACATCTAAAAATATTTTTTGAATTAAAATAGCAGTCGCGAAATTTGTTTTATTTCAATTTTAAGGATTTTTAAATGTGACGTCCCAAAAATTAAGACCCATCCCACCCCCTTGTCGCACAATGTCACACTTCGTCGACCCGACCCATCCCTCCCCCTTAACGTGTGACGTAATTTATATATTTTGCAGCATCCAAAATAAAATGAGCGTCATTTCATAGTCCATGAGGACGTTCGTGGCACGCGGGGCCATAAAACGCGACAGTGACGTCAGTCATTAGGGTTGTGCGTGCCATTGAAATGAGTCCGAGCCCGTAAAGCTGCGGACAAACCAACGCGTTCATCTAACGTCTGCGTCCGTGTGCGCGGTGGCGACCAAATACTGCAGTAGCGTTTGTAGTGACATGTTCAAACCGGTGCGTCCGGCCGCTTGAAATGCAGCGTTCGCACGCGCGATCATTCGGCGGTGGCGACCAGATGCTGTCGACACAATCTGAACGCTGCACGCAACTAATTTGAAGGTAGTCAACGATGTCCGAGACGGAAAAAAATATTGCTGAAGTGCAAAAATATAGAATATTTAAGACACTTCTCATCCATATTATAAAAACAACCGAAAAAAGATGAGACTTCGCAAGCTAATGCTTGCGAAGTCTCATCTTTTTTCTTTTTCTTTTCCCTAATGGGAAACCTATAGGATTAAACTTTGGCCTACTGCGATCGCCAACCCGCCTGCCAAGCGTGGCGATTATGGCAAACCCCCTTCATGCACAATGGATCGAAAACTCGGACCCCAGTCCCCGGCGGCCCCGCTATTCCTAGCTACGGTAGCGGCTACGGTAACGGCGGGGCAGGGGGTGCTAAGAATCTCCGGGTGCGGCTCGGCTACCAACATCGACGACAACTGCACCTGGCAACTTATAACACGCGCACACTGAGGACCGACGCGAAGCTAACCGAGTTGGAAGAAGTTATCAGCAAGTTACACTGGAACATTATCGGGTTATCTGAAGTCCGAAGAGAGGGAGAGGACTCGATAATCCTTAACTCCGGTAACTTGCTGTACTACCGGGAGGGCGACCAACAGTCCCTAGGTGGTGTCGGGTTCATCGTCCACAAGTCCCTTGTCAACAACGTGATTACCATCGGAAGTGTGTCGACCAGGGTGGCGTACCTTATACTCAGAATATCCAAACGGTAACGAATACGTTGAATGTTATACAGGTTTACGCACCGACCTCGACGCACGAAGATGACGAAGTGGAGGCCATGTATGAGGAGATCTCTAAAGCCATGCATAGCTACAACCCACTACACTGTTGTGATGGGGGACTTCAATGCAAAGTTAGGGAAACGATGCGGTGATGAGCTGAGAGTGGGGCAATTTGGAGTTGGGCAACGGAATGTCAGAGGCCAGATGCTGGCCGACTTTATGGAGAAGGAGAACCTCTTTATGATTCTTCTTAAGAAGAATCATAAAGAGGTTCTCCTTCTCCATTCTCCTTCTAACTCCTTCTTCAGGAAGCCGGAAAGCCGGAAGTGGACCTGGATTAGCCCAGACGGTACAGTCAGAAATGAGATAGATTTTATCATGTCGACGAAAAAGCAAATATTCAATGATGTCACTGTGATCAACGCTGTCAAGACGGGGAGCGATCACCGATTGGTACGTGGCACATTGAATATCAACCCAAAGCTGGAAAGAAGTCGACTGATAAAGTCTACGCTCCGACCATTACCGGCCCATACTCAGAACCCTGAAAGCTTTTCAACTCGAACTCCAAAACCGCTACAAAGCCCTTGAGAACAGCATAGATGTGGACGATCTAAACAACATGGTGGTGGATACTGTCCATACGGTAGGGTCCAAGTTCTTTAAGACCCGCCGTCCCAAGCTAAAGAAACTCCGACCACACATACCTACTCATGGATCAGAGACGTGAAATGAGGGTCCAGAGTTCAGTGGATGCTCATCGTTATCGGCAGCTTAATAGACAGATATCTAAGTCTTTGACGAGCGACCTTCGCCAATTTAATACGAATCGTATTAAAGAGGCCATCGAGAGGAATAAAGGCTCCAAAGTGTTCGCGAGAGATCTGTCTATTGAGCAAAGCCAGAT
This sequence comes from Agriphila geniculea, assembly GCA_943789525.1. Lineage (NCBI taxonomy): Eukaryota > Metazoa > Arthropoda > Insecta > Lepidoptera > Crambidae > Agriphila > Agriphila geniculea. The sequence continues at coordinate 20,745,783 of OX038870.1, read as the reverse complement.
GACGAAGCTGAAAACTGACTACGGACGCATCATCTGATCGAAGCCTGAAATCCTGAGGGAGCACTAGAGTTTCTATGGGCAGTTATATTCCACGCAGACACCTGTTGAAAGCAAGGCTAAAGACCCCAGAGCCAAGCTTACCCGACACTATACCCAAGATATCCCGGACGTCAGCTTGTACGAGATTAGTATGGCTCTCAAACAGCTGAAAAACAACAAGGCGGCGGGTGATGACGCCACTACAGAACTTCTGAGAGCGGGAGGTAAGCCGATACTTAAAGTCCTCCAAAAGCTTTTAAATTCCGTCATCGTCGAGGGCAGAACGCCGAAGGCATGGAACATAAGTGAAGTGATTTTGTTCTTTAAAAAGGGTGACAAGTCCCTCTTAGAGAACTACAGACCCATCTCACTTCTGAGCCATGTCTATAAGTTGTTTTCGAGAGTTCTTACGAATCGTCTCGCTAGCAAGTTCAACGACTTCCAACCTCCCGAACAAGCCGGGTTTCGAAAAGGATTTAGCACCATAGACCACATCCATACGCTGCGGCAGGTTATACAGAAGACCGAAGAGTATAATCTGCCACTATCCTTGGCGTTCGTGGACTATGAGAAAGCCTTTGATTCGATTGAAACCTGGGCGGTGCTGCAGTCTCTCCAAAGGTGCCAAGTGGACTATAGGCATATCGAGGTGTTGAGGTACTTATACAAAAATGACACAATGTCGATTCGAGTACAGAACCAGAGCACAAATCCTATCTAACTGCAGCGTGGTGTGAGACAGGGAGACGTTATTTCTCCGAAACTGTTCACAGCTGCGTTGGAGGACATCTTTAAGCTCTTGGACTGGACTCAGCATCAACATTAATGGCCAGTACCTAACACACCTTCGTTTTGCCGATGATATGGTCCTTATGGCTGAGACCATGGAAGACCTGAACACAATGCTCGAAGATCTCAATAGTGCTTCCCAAAGAGTGGGTCTCAGGATGAACATGAATAAGACGAAAATTATGTCAAATGGCCGTGTTGTACCCTCTCCAGTTAATGTTGGGAACACTACACTTGAAGTTGTTGACCACTACGTATACCTAGGACAGGCAGTCCAGTTAGGTAAGTCCAATTTTGAGAAAGAGATCTCTCGTCGAATCCAACTCGGGTGGGCAGCATTCGGGAAGCTTCGAAAAATCTTCGCGTCCGACTTACCTCAGTGTCTCAAGACGAAAGTCTATGAACAGTGTGTGTTGCCAGTGATGACTTACGGCAGTGAAACGTGATCGCTAACTATGGGTCTCATAAGGAGGCTCAAGGTCACCCAGCGTGCAATGGATAGAGCCATGCTCGGCGTTTCACTGCGTGATCGAATTAGAAATGAAGAGATCCGCAGGCGAACTAAAGTAACCGATATCGCTCAAAGGATTGCTCAGCTGAAATGGCAGTGGGCTGGACACATAGCGAGAAGAACCGATGGCCGTTGGGGCGGAAAGGTTCTAGAATGGCGACTGCGCACCGGACGACGCTCCGTGGGTAGGCCCCCGACAAGGTGGACCGACGATCTGGTGAAGGTCGCGGAAAGCCACTGGATGCGGGCAGCGTAGGACCGATCGTCGTGGAGATCCTTAGGGGGTGTCGTGCGGCTGATATGATGATGATGATGATGATGATGATGATGATGATGATGATAGGATTAGATTGTATTAGATTATAGTGTATCGGTTTTTATAATTTCCGATATTCCTCCAGTTTTGTGTATTCACTTTCGCAAAATGTCACTATTGTATTGTAAATTGTGTAAAATTGTGTAGTAAATAAAAAATAAATAATTAAAATATTATTGTAATATTAGATTTTTTTACTACTTGTATATAAATTACAAGTACATCACTACCTAGATCATAAATTTAGTCCGTTTAAAAAACGTGTCCTAAAAAAGATTTTTTTTTCGGTAAATTATTATTTTCTGCTTTTTAGTTAACGAGCTAAGACTAAAAATATACCATCTCCTACTCTCGCACTCGCACTCGTCAAGACGATTCAAACGAGCCCAAACTCGATGGGGTTGCATTGTTTTATTACAGAGTCCCGGTGGCCTTCTTCCGGCTCCATCATCAGACCCTGGAAACTATTTCCAAACAAAATACTCGTCAAGACGATTCAAATGAGTCCAAACTCGAAGGGGTAACATGGTTTTATTACAGAGTCCCGGTGGCCTTCTTCCGGCTCCATCATCAGATCCTGAAAACTGTTTCCCAACAAAGTACTCGTCAAGACGATTCAAACGAGCCCAAACACGATGGGGTTGCATGGTTTTATTATGGAGTTCCTATGGCCTTCCTCCGGCTCCATCATCAGATCCTCGGCCACTATTTCCCATTAAAGTACTTATCAAGATGATTCAAACGAGCCCAAACACGATGGGGTTGTATGGTTTCATCATAGAGATCCTGTGGCCTTCTTCCGGATCCATCATCAGATCAGCTCAATGACACCATAATATTGCATTGCCTTCCAGTTCTGACCTATGTGCCAAGTTTCAAGTTTCTAGCTCATCGGGAAGCTAGTATAAAATAGTTCACAAACTTTGCGGAGAAACAAACGAACGAACGTACGAACACACAAACGAGAAAGCAACTTAATAAAAACGTGTTAAAAAGCGATACATAGAAACCCGCGTCAATATTGGTTAGCGGATTGATTTTAAATTTATTTATTTCAAATGAGCTAGTAGCTACTCCTTTTGCTTTTCTTCATCTTCAATAAGCGCTGCTAATAAAATAATTTTCTCGATTTCATTTTCACGTCTTCGTTAGTTGAGTTAGTTATCAATTTATCACAAAATTTAAGATTAGGAGGTTCGGAAGGTGGACGCAGACTCGACTGAACGCATACAGAACGCGTAGATCGCGTATTTGGTGTGAATGGGCTTTGCACCCGAGAAGATCGCCACCGAGCACGCTACAGCGAACGGAGTCTGAACGCATTGGTTTGTCCGCACCTTAACGCCATAAGTGCAAGGGAGCGCGCAATATAGCTATTCCGTTCGCACATTTTACGACCTCGCGTGCCACGAACATTCTCATGAACTATCGTCCATCAGCGATTTTTTAATGTCCCCACTACTAGGGCACAGGTCTTATGGGTGGATAAGGAGGACGGGCCATAACCCACCACGCGGGCCCAATGCGGATCGGTGGGTGTTAATGACTGCAAATGCAGCCGGGACCAACGGCTTAACGTGCCTTCCGAAGCTCGAGCTCGAGATAATAAATTTTTGGTCACCCATCTCATGACCGACCATTGCGAAAGTTGCTTGACTTCCGCAATGGCTGGGCCAGGCGCTAAACCACTGCGCCATCGAGCTCCTCCTATGGACTATAATGCAATACAACTCATGACGTCGTGACATAACCAAATTTCTCATTTTTAAACCAGTCAATGCGTTTTCTGCTTTCTAGAACCAAATGAGATCGTGACAAAGGCAGTGCCTTTTGTGATCCGGCATGCGGCCAATGGGAACCTGGAGCATATCGACCCGGAAGCAGTTCCGTATTTGGGGTATTTGCCGCAAGACATACTCGGCCAAGATGTTCTACAGCTGTACCATAAGGAAGATCTCCCTTATCTGACACAAGTTTATGAGACTATCGTGGAGAAAGGAGGATTGGCGAGGTCCAAACCTTACCGGTAAGTTATTTTTTAATCTTGTACGTATGTCTTTAATATCTGGGCGACCGAGCTATGCTCGGCTATTACTATTTATTGTAATATGGTGGTGTTATAAAACGTAGTAAAAGTAGTTATAATTACTTTTTTATTTTGCAAAAAATAAAAAACTAATTGATAATAGTCGGAGTATTGCCGTCTTTGAAGTGCTGTGTACTTTTTATTCTGTGGTGCTACTTTACTACACAGCCTTTGCTTGCCGCATAGCATGCTAGCCAAGCACCTATTTCAAAAGTCTTTGCTAGATGGCGTTAAACCACACAAAAATATCCATATTCTGTGTTGAAAGAAAAACGCATGAAAAACGCATGAAAACTCGAAAAATGCGTTGTCCCAAACATAAGACTAGACTAAACATAAGATCTAGATCGATTGTTTACCCCCGAAAACCCCCATATACCAAATTTCAGCGAAATCGTTAGAACCGTTTCCGAGATCACAGAAATAAATATATAAATATACATATAAATAAATATACAATAATTGCTCGTTTTAAGGTATAAGATAAATCAATTGAAGACGGTTGGGGCTTTTAGAATAAAAAAAATACAATATTGTCAAAACGACATAATTATTAAAGTTTAACTAAAAAGAATTACCTACCTAGCCTTAGCGTTTTTAGATTAGCATTACGCTAATCTGAAATCTCCCTAAACGCGTTCGCTAAAACGAAGTAATACGCGCATATGAAAATGCTTAAAACGCACTTATTAATTACTAGCTTCTGCTTGGATATTCAAAATGCCTAGGGAACCATTGACCGGGATATAAAGTATCCTATGTTTTAATCGAGGCTATAAACTATCTGTGTGACTTTTAGCCAAATCGGTTCAGGCGTTTTTGCGTGACTGAGTAACAAACATCTAAAATTCACAACTTTCACGTTTATAAAGAGGGTTACATTTCTGCAGTATATAAATAATTTATAATTGATTCTACTTTACTTGTGATTATTTTAACAATGTTTATAGCATGATGACTCAAAACCGGGACTGCGTCAAACTAGAAACGGAGTGGTCATCTTTCGTTAATCCGTGGTCGAAGAAACTGGAATTCGTCATAGCTAAACATAATGTTATAGAGGTAAGATGTCAAACAAGAAAAACGTCTGCATATTCATATTCCTAACATTAAATAATTTTCATAGCATTCGTAAGGAAGTACAGATTGTTTCTCGTACGACTAATTGGGAAACACTGCCATAGATAAAACACTAGGGTCACCCTAGTGGGAAACACTGCCATAGATAAGACACTTCGGTCACCCTAGTAGGAAACACTGCCATAGATAGGACACTACGGTCACCCTAGTAGGAAACACTGCCATAGATAAGACACTACGGTCACCCTAGTGGGAAACACTGCTATAGATAAGACACTACGATCACCCTAGTAGGAAACACTGCCATAGATAAAGACACTACGGTCACCCTAGTGAAAAACACTGCAATAGATAAGACACTAGGCTCACCCTAGTGGGAAACACTGCCATAGACAAAAAACTGGGGTCACCCTAGTGGGAAACACTGTCATAGATAAGACACTAGGGTCACCCTAGTGGTAAACACTGCTTTAGATAAGACACTACGGTCACCTTAGTAGGAAACACTGCCATAAATAACACACTACGGTCACCCTAGTCAGAAACAATGCCATAGATTAGACACTAGGGTCACCCTAGTGGGAAACACTGCTGTAGATAAGACACTACGGTCACCCTAGTCGGAAACACTGCCATAGATTAGACACTACGGTCACCCTAGTGGGAAACACTGCTGTAGGTAAGACACTACGGTCACCCTAGTCGGAAACACTGCCATAGATTAGACACTACGGTCACCCTAGTGGGAAACACTGCTATAGATAAGAGATTAGGGTCACCCTTGTGAGAAACACTGCTATAGATTAGACACTAGAGTGACCCTATGGCAGTGTTTCCCAATTAGTGTTACCCGGAACAATCTCTTACTTAACTAATATAATATCAGTGAGCTTTTCTATATATTATTCCTGCGGGGTTCAGAAATGATCTTATGCTATTGTATGCTGTATCCAAAATTATATTTTAGTGGGAAGTATTTTTTGATCTGCAATTAGTCGTAATCTTTAGGAAAAAATCAGCAGTTTAATTATTTAGCCAGCAAACAAATATTTTCTCAGCAAACCTTGATCTGCGAATAATCTTGAAATCTTCAGCAATATAATAAACAGTTGGAGAGCTAAATTAGTTAGCAGAGTAAACTGAGGAGAGAGGGGCTCAGGGAAGAAGAGGGGGATAGTGTATGCGTATGGGGTATTTATAGAATTAAAGAGGATGGCGTAGAGTGGGAGAACACCCCCCCCCCCCCCCCTACCAAATACACCATTTTCGTAGAAATCTGTGGACCCATTGAAAAAATTTGTCAGGCCATTCTATAACATTAGTACAATCAATTTATGGAGTTATTTTTAACCCAAACTTTTCGCTACCCAAATTGAAATTGTTGTTACTGTTTGCGCTTTGCACGGTCGACCCCCCTCCCGCCACCCGCCTTCCCCCGCTCGCGTCTTTTCGTGACTTTTCCGCTGAACTGTTTTTTGGGCCGTTTGTTATGAAGACGTGAAATAATAAAGTAAAACAGGAATAAATCCGAAGAGGCATCGCGATGCTGGGCTGCTCCTCATGGTTCTATAGGTAAGTGAGCGTTTCCTTTGCGCGCGAGGGTGAACGTGAGTGCCTAGATTTTTAGGATATAAAAAGTGGCTGAAAACTGACAATTTAAAAATAAATTATTCATAATTATCTTACCGATTTTTTTTATTACTTCCTTGAACTTATATTTGATCGTATATGTAAAGGTGAAAAAAATATATATGTAAAGCTAGGGTTACCTAGGATGACGGTGCCGTCATATTACGGCCGTAATTTAGCGGCGTAGAACGTTGTCTATGTAAACAATACGGCGTGCCGTACTAAAATCCTTCCGTCCCGGCCACGACAGAAAGTAGACGTGTTTATTGTCGCCAATTAAATTTAAAATAGTTTATTTTAAAATTAATTTCATTAAATTTAAACAGTGCTAGTACTAGGCGTGCATAAACGACAAGGAAGACTCGAGTTTGAGTGCGAGCAGTACTAACGTACTTTGTGCGGTGAAATAGCGAGATTGAGTCCACCACTACTAGTGCAACTGCATAAACTTCGAACTTGAGAAATAACTCAAATAATATGAGTCGCCTACCAAGAAGCCCTCCGACTGGCAAAACTATTCCACATACGGCGTCAGACTCCGACATAGTTAACTTACAAGAACGTGAATCTAGAAAAGTTACTCAAAGAACAAAGAGACCCAGAGAAGCATGTTGTGAAGAACATTTCGATAAATTCAAAGACGAAATCAAATTTATGATACAAGAAATGGGTAAAAGTCAAACTGAGAACCTAAACAAGCTCATAAATGATGTAGCTGATATAAAAGCTCAGAACTCTGCTATTCAAAAATCAAATGAAGAAATTGAAAAATCCCTACAATTTCTCTCGGATCAGTACGACTCTGTCACAGCTAGAGTAGATGTGTTGGAAAAGGAACGAAAGGAGCATCTTCTATATATTTCCTCTCTTGAAGCTAAGGTTGATGATATGCAAAGGTCTATGAAGTTAACTACGGTTGAATTTAGAAATGTTCCCTGTCAGTCAAAGAATGAAAACAAAACTGAACTTGCCAATGTTGTTCAAAGTACCTGTAAGGTTATTGGAGTTGACTTCGAGCCCAATGAACTTAAGGATATTTTCCGCATCAAAGGAAAGGCTGGGCATTTCACTATTGTTGCTGACCTTACACGAACGGCAAAAAAGCAGGAAATAGTAACATCTACCAAAAGATATAATAGAGACCATCCAAATGATAGACTAAACACAAAGCATATTGGTATGTCTGGAAATCCTGTTCCCATTTACGTATCTGAGGGCCTCACAAGTAAGGGTCGAAGACTATTGTTCCTCGCTCGTGAACTTGCAGCGTCCGCAGGCTACAAATATTGCTGGACGAGTAATGGAAAAGTATTTCTACGTAAGTCTGATGGCTCTCCACACATTGAGATCAAGAAAGAAGAGGACATTATAAGTCTTAAAAACCCTAAGTGACTATCTTTAGCTTTAATTTATATTTTTATTTTTATTTCCTTATTACCAAGTAAGTTAAATGATTTATGCATGCTATTTTATGTAGATATGATTTCAAATGCGATTCTAATTAATATTAATATACTTTGTTTTATACTTGTACTAAACTGGATTTACTTAGCAATAGATAAGAAAAAGGTTTTAGATGCCGATTATTTTAAATTTTATTACAAATTAAACTCAGGGCCTAAAGTTAATCTGTCAAAAGTTACGTCATTGTTGGTAAACATTCAAAATGATCCCCATAAATAATAGCATTACCAATGACATTGATACAATTAATTTAGGGAGTTCACATTTATGTGATCCGGAATCGTGTAAATCCATTATAAAAAATTCTGAAACTGCCCACCCTTTTAAAATCATGACCCAAAATATTAGAAGTATTAATTGCAACATTGATGAATTCAAAATTTTACTTATAAGAATGGACATCGATTGTGATGTTTGTATACTAACCGAAACTTGGAACTCAACTACGTCTAATATACCAACACTTGCTAACTATAATATTCACTTTACAAAAAATAACTTTAATCAAAATGACGGTCTTGTAATTTACACCAAGATAAATCTGGACTGTCTTGTGGAGGAACCTAGTTTCTGTGATGCTAGCTGCTTAACAATAAAAACCCCTAATTCCTTAATTATTGCTCTCTATAGATCTCCATCTATTAGAAATACCACAGCTTTTCTTAACTCTCTCGATAATTTACTGTCAAAACATAAATCAGCAACCAACATTGTCTTAATGGGTGATATCAACATTGATATTAAACCTAATAATAATGATCCGAATTCTTGTGACTATCTAAATCTACTAGCATATCACGGAATATTGCCTAGTCACTCTTTTCCCACTAGAGTCCTGAACTGTCTTGACCATGCCATGATCAAAACAAAGCATCCTGTAACTACTCTTGTTATGAAAACCCCCTTGACTGACCATTCTGCAGTCATTTCGTGTTTACATCTAGCTAATTACGGTAAAGATCCAAATCAAAGTTTTACAGTTAATAAAATCAATTACAAAGGAATTCTTTCTGACATGGCAACTAACTCCTTTGAGGAGATCTTAAATACCCAGGACGTAAATTGGGCTGCAGAGCAACTTGTCCAGCTGCTATCTGAATACCTTGTTAAACACACTATAAAAATATTAGTTCCTCATAGAATGCGCTGCATTAAGCCATGGATAACGCCGGGTCTTCTACGTTGTATACGTAACCGTGATAGGATGCACCAGAAAACTAAAGCAGAGCCCGGTAACGTCATCTTAAATATAACATACAAAAGGTATAAAAATTTTTGCACTGACTTACTAAAGCGATTGAAAAAGTTATACTATCAAAATCAGTTGAAAAAGCAATCAAATAATCCGAAAAAGTCATGGGAGACTATCAAATCTATTGTATACACCAACAAACAAAAAACAATACCAAGTGACCTCTTAAGAATAGCAGATAGCCCACAAGACTCTGTTGAACACGTTAACAAATACTTTGCCGATGTTGGGAAATCATTAGCTGAAAAAATTAAATCTAGCAGACCTACCATTAACAACACATACACACAGTCAACTGTTGCTTCTTCACTTAATTCAATGGTCATGTATGAAACTGACATCGATGAAATCTCAGATATTATAAATAGTCTTAAGAATGACAGCGCAACTGGTTTTGATGGTATTTCAAATAAGCTAATAAAAATCTGTAAGGACTACATATCTCCCGCCTTAACTCACATCATAAACCTCTCTATAAACACAGGAGTCTTCCCACGTATTTTTAAAATTTCTATTATACATCCTATCCACAAAACAGGAGCAAGAGACCGTGTCAATAACTATCGACCTATTTCAGTTCTACCAGCACTATCTAAAGTCTTAGAAAAAGTAATGAATAGGAGATTAATGTCATTTTTGGAGAAAGAAAAACTCTTGTCTGCTAACCAATATGGCTTTAGAGCTGGTATGTCTACGGCTGATGCTGTTACTGGTATTACAAACTACATTGGTAATAAGTTAGACCAAAAAAATAAATGTCTTGGTATTTTCTTGGATCTGGCGAAGGCATTTGACACGGTCTCCGCCCCCCTACTCGTGGATAAGATGGAAAAAATTGGTATTCGTGGGCAGACTCTTCGTTTGTTTGAAAGTTACATGAAAGAACGAACACAAAGGGTTAAAATAGGTGAGTTCACCAGTCTAGACTCTCCTGTCACCTACGGGGTACCACAAGGAAGTGTTCTCGGTCCTAGTCTCTTCCTAATTTATATAAATGACCTCTGCAACTTAAAGCTTAATAACTGCAAAATTTTTACTTTTGCTGACGATACTGCATTAGTCTTTCATGGAGAAACATGGGAGGAGACTAGGGCCGCGGCCACAAAAGGTCTTCAACTTGCTATGCTTTGGCTTCATGAAAATTTGTTAACGTTAAATGCATCCAAAACGAAGTATATTACATTTGGCATAACATCAAATAACACCCCAGATGCTTCCTTTCAGATTGCAGCCCATACTTGTATAGACATACCGCCTAATCCTTCGTGTCAGTGTGCAAATCTTGAACGCGTTATTTCTATTAGGTATCTCGGAGTCTTATTAGATCAGACATTTACCTGGATCCCACATATTCAAATGTTAACGGAGAGGACACGCAAACTAATTTTCATTTTTAAGACACTGCGACATTTTGCCGATTTGAAATTACTAAAAACTGTTTACTATGCGCTAGTACAATCCATCCTGAGCTATTGTATTAAAGCATGGGGCGGAGCCAAAAAATCACACATTCTAAAAGTAGAACGAGCACAACGTGCCGTTCTTAAAGTTATGTTATTTAAGCCTTATCGCTTCCCCACAGTCCAGCTTTACGCGGTATCGGAAGTACTATCGGTGAGACAGCTCTTTATACTAGAAATTATTATATCACAACATAAGAAACTAGAATATACCTCCAACCAACCACAAAAACGTCGAAATTATACAGTCTTCCCAACTCTTACATCCAGAACAGTTTTTATACATAGTTTTCCCTTCTACATCAGTAACTTTTTATATAACAAAATAAATCAAATTCTTAAATTCCATCATCTTAACAAGCATAATCTTAAAACTAAATTGACAGAGTGGCTTAAAGCTCTAACGTACGATGAAACTGAAAATCTATTTTTAGTTGTGAAATAACTAACTTATCTTGCAGTCTGTATTAGTGGCTATAGGTATTATCCTGAGTTTAAATAAGTTTAAATAATTTTGAAAATTGATAAAAGTAATATTTATATTTAAAAAACATAGTATAATATGTACTGCGACTCAATTAGAAATCAATTAGTATTTTTTATTATATTCGTAAAACACCTGGTGGTGCTGTATTCTGTATTTTGTATTACTTACTTCTAAATTAAATAATCAACAAGCGACATGAGGAAGGATCTGGCACCTGAAGCACAGGCTAGGCCTAGTTTGGGTGCCAGTGTACTGTGTACTGTATACAATACATTGTTGTTATTTAAATTATGTCTGTAACAATTTCTACTACTCAAATTCCTAAATATCAAAATTACACTACATTTTGTTAAATTTTTGGGTTCGAAGTTTGAGTAGTCTAACTTGTAATTTGTTAACCGGTTCGCGCGCCAGCAGCGCTGTGCAGTGCAGTGTGTGCGTGCACAACGATATTGTAAACAAAACATTGTCACCGAGCGCTCCGACTGCCGATATCCGCGCTGGAGTGCGAGCTAATGCACCGTAGTATAATTAGTTATTAATGTACCCTCGCAACTTAAAACATTGTAAGTACATTGTAAATGTTTATATTGTGTGAGAAAATAAATATATTATTATATTATTATTATATTATTAAAATTACCGTCTGTAGACTATGTTACTCGCTAAATTTCTATAGCTGAAAGAATTTTTAAGATCGGATCAGTAGTTTTAGAGTTTATTCATTACAAACAAACAAAGAACAAATCTTTCCTTCTTATGCAATATTAGTATAGATAGATAATTGATGTACAAATCGTATATAATTGGGTGCATTCTATCAGACAAATCTCTGAGTCATCGATGGCCATAGAGTCAATTTTAACCACGGAAACAAATTTTTAGGGAATGTTCAATATTTTTAAACTATTAGATTTTTTTATGCATTCACAATGCTATTTTTATATTAAGATTATTAATACAATTGAAAAGTATTAGAAAAAATCGACTCACCCATAGCAGCTCAGACGGGACTCGAACCCGCACCCTTAGGATTCCGGCCCAATGCACTAACCAATTATGCTCGGTAAGCGACTCGGTAGCATAATTGGTTAGTGCATTGGGCCGGAATCCTAAGGGTGCGGGTTCGAGTCCCGTCTGAGCTGCTATGGGTGAGTCGATTTTTTCTAATACTTTTCAATTGTATTAATAATCTTAATGTTCAATTTTTTACTTTCCATGGTTAAAATGTACTTTATGGCGATCGATGACTCAGAAATTCGTTTGGCAGAATGCACCCATTGATACATTAAAAAGGGGAACTAAAATTAAAACATTGTTTACAGGGCCCCGCCAACCCAGACGTCTTCCAAACGCCTGACACTGGAAAAGTTCCAAAACCTACAGAGGAAGAAAACAAACAAATACAAGCGATGTGTGACAACATTATCGAAATCATGAATAAAAAAGTAACATTAAAATGATCTTAATTAACCCAGCAAGCTTTATCTCTTTTTTACTTCCACAGGAGTTTTGTCATTTGAAAATTGTGATGGAATTTTAATGAGGGATTATTCTTGCAGGTGTTGACTCAGCCAGCTAAACTGGCCAAGCAACAAATGACCAAGCGATGTCAAGACCTTGCTACGTTTATGGAAAGCATTATTGAGGAGCAACCAAAGCGAGGCGTGGAACTTCGGATTGACGTCAATGATCAAGACCATAGCTACTTTGCGAGTATGGTAAAAACAATTATTTATAATACCTAAAAGTTAAAGTCGTCGTAACTAGTCGCCGTCAAAGATTTAAATCGTTAGATCTGCCTTCGTACTAAAAATCTGTAGCATTATTTCGAATCTGTCAAAATGGCGCACGCATGCGTGATGCGTTGTTTACGTCCATCGGAATTGACAACGGAAGGAAAATAAATTTCGATAATAATTGAAATCTAAATTACGAGTGACATGCTACACCATTTTGCTTTATTTGTATTTCTACAATTGTTGGTGCACAGATAAAAGGCACATGACGGCATTTAAAAAAAGTTCTCATGTGGTTTCTCAAAATTACTGACACTGTGTTCAAATGAGCACTGATAGCCATCTAATAGCAAAGAAATGAGGCTCACTCATTTGAATGTTGACACATTTCGGTGAGCTCATACTATGGTTAGGGCATATCTAACGATTTAAATCTTTGGACGCCGTAACTTTGCGTGAGTCTACCAATGTAGTAATAGTTACAGTCAAGGGATGTATACTATTTCTTAAACAATGCGCGGCAATTCAAAATATTTTCATTATAATCATTTTCCTCGCTTGAACTGATTTCGTTATATGAATAAGTAGGTACCATAATGTTCAAAGACAATCAATCATTTATTTGCTTTTTTACATACACGTGTGACGTCATTTAATGCTGCCGCCTCGGTCCGAATCATTTATTATGTTATTTCAACTTACGTGAGCGTTGTGTTATCGTGAATCGGACTGGGGCGCTTAAAGCGCTCTGTTAGCGTAATTCGGAACTTTCAATTTGCATGTATTTGTTGTATGGTCTGTGCATTGCATAGCTATATAGTTCTAATTTCAAATATTGATGATGAGTCACAGACTTCATTGGTCGCCGTGTTGCATTGAAAAACACTTCTTAATCCAGGAACATCAGCGCCATCTTGAAACACTATTGTGATTTTTTTGAAGTGAATACTTCTTTAGCGGCGTTGTACGCTTTTTTGTAATGGGGAAAAAATGCTAAACTCGCGTCAGTAAGGATTACGTGACCCTGATCGAAAATTCGTAAGACGGATGTGACGGATGGAGAGTAGACAGCCGGCGGCGGAAGTATCCCCCTCTCTTTCTACGGGGCGCAGTGAAAATGGCGGTGCGTCATTTTCACCGCGCCCCGGTTTCTTCCAGACGTAAACACGAGTGTAACCATAACAACGCGCAATTTTTTTAATTCAATGTCAAAACTCTAGATTTTCTGTCAAGCTATGGATAAGACTTTCGAAAATTCAAATGCAGAGTAAATTCGTAAGACGGCAATTTGTGCAAAATTATTCCCTAACCATTCCAAAATATCAAAAATGCACAACGTCAATATTCAAGTTTTCACTTCTGCCGGCACTCCCGGAGTGCAACCCGATTTTTTTTTATCCAAGATCGTTAATAGATATTTACGGGACTAGACACTATTCTTATTTCGGAGTTCTGTGAGATATTGACTATTTGTCTCTGAGTTTCCCCAATTATATCCGCTTACATCAGCGCCATCTTGAAACTTTTTTATTTTTTTTTTCATTTAAAAGCAATAACAATTCTACAAGTGATATTGCTTTTAAATCCGCATCGGTGCCATTTTAAAACATTTTTGCATTTTTTTTATTGAGTACCATTAAAAGACTCCTACAATATATAAGGCACTAGATTTTTTATTTCGTTGCAAACGACGCAGCGATGAAGTTGTTTCGCGGTAGTTATGCGCCGTTTTCATACTTACATTGCAGGCGTATTTTGAGTCTGTCCTGCTACTCCCACTTAGCTCGAAAAGGGTTATCAAAATAATGTTTGAATGGCTATTTGACTAATTTTGGAAAACCATTTTAAATTATTCCTTATTACGTACTCAGACCGTACGCACACATGTACCATCAAAATCCTGCCTCAGTTAGTTGTTCGCAACCACTGCGCAACGCTCCATCTTCCTTTTTTATTTGATCTGAGATTACGTAATAAGCGCACCACATTGATATTTCAGGAAAAATCAATGTATTTCATTAAAAATTGAGTTCCCAAGCATATTTGAGAAAAAGTAACATTTATTATTGAAACACTATTAAGACACGATTATTAGGTTAACATTAATAGGATCGAGGCCCAGGGGGGTGGTATTACAAGCTCTTAAAACTTGTCAGATTTCGGAATGGCTATCAATGCGTCTTTTTTTTGCTATACATCGAGAAAGAGACGTATTGTATAGCTATTCAGAAAAAATACAAGTTTTAAGAGCTTTTAACGTACCGGCTAACTTACATGGCTATCGTAATCGCTTTCATTTGAATAGAATAGAATAGAAAAACATTTATTCGAAACAAAACAAAGATATAAAAGAAAGATATATATATATATATATATATATATATATATATATATATATATATATATAAAACAAAGATAAAAAAGATATAAAAATAAATAAAATAAACAGAGGCTATCTTAGTTTTGTCCTAAATCGGCCCCGACTCAGCATAATTCTAGGCTTATAACCCAACGCTGATCTTCCGTCGGAACCGGTTTGGTGATGTCACGGAACAATGACCAAAAAACACTTATATCTAAACATAACAATCAACACAAGAAACAATGAAATATAAACGATAAATTAACGGCTGAATGGACAATCCCCTTGCCTTTTACACTTTATGGGACGAAGACAAAAAAATACATTTTAACCCTACCATCCTAACCTAATCTGTGATTTTTTACTCAATGGTCACTTCACTTTTTGACAAGACGAGAGGCCAAAGACTAAAGACGCTCTCTGTCAGATGGATGTGATACATGACTGCTTTTTTTTCGTAAGTTTTATTTATGCCCAATAGAAGTAGTAATGTGTTACATCCATCTGTCAAATGAAAGCAATAGCCATGTAAGTTAGCCAATACGACCCCAGGTCCTATCTGACCGTGGACTGTATTAAAACATTATGTTTTAATTTTGTGAACAGGAAAGAGATTCAATGCTCGGCAGTATATCGCCGCATCACGATTGTAGCGACGGCAAATCGAGCGTGGAGTCGCCGCTTAGTTACAACCAGCTTAACTACGACCAAACTCTTCAAAGGTACGTGCTATTTTATTGTTTTAATTACCCGGTGCCATGTTATCTTTTATTGAGGTGAAAAGCAAGTTTTGGTACAACTGCCCCTTACCTCTCGACGGGGATAACGAGATCGAGTTCAGGATCTTTTGAGAATCTGAGATCGAATTCGTATCAAGTACAGATGCCGGCATATTATATTGGCAAGAGAAAGAAAGAGACAAAAGATGCGCAGTAGCCATAAACACTAAGTTTATGGCTACTGCGCATCTTTTGTCTCTTTCATTCTCTTGCCAATATGCCGGGCAGTATAAACGTCAAAACGATACAATGAAAAATATGGCAACCGTTTACAATGTACCAAAATAACAAATTATTCATATTTACGATCCTGATGTGAACTCGATCTTGTTGATTCCCGTCGAGAATAGGGGGGCAGTTCTAAGTGACTAGACACCAGTGGCGAGGGGTGAAATTATGGCGAAGGTAAGCCGCTCTACAAAAATGATGAAAAATGTTGTGATCTGCATAGTGGATCAGTGGGGTGGGATTTCCAAAAGGTAAGCCGATGGGAATTGGCTTGTATGGATCCTTCGCCACTGCTAGACACTATGCCGAAATTACGCGACCGAAGTTCGGCATGATTACGCTTGCAATGCTATTTGAATTACTGACGACACATTATGCCGAAATTGCGTTGCGTTTTTTCCATAATAAAAGCGATGCCGCCGAACTTCGGTCGCGTAACTTCGGCATAGTATGTCTAGTTGTATTTCTCAGAATACATAAATGTTCTAAAATTTCTTTTTTGAAAACCTTTAATGCTCGGAACATTACAACCTTAGATTTTCTAAATAAAAAAATAAAGAATTTAATTATCTTCATAATATTAGATCTTTACCTATGAAATTGGCGTTTTGTATGGAGAATTTTAAAGTTGCATTTTCCGTACTAACATTTTTTTAATTTATTTAACAACCTTAATGGTTGTTAAATAAATTAAAAAAATGTTAGTACTTATGTTTTAAAACTTTTATGCACTAATGTTTAAACACTAAGATAACGTATGCCACTTAGGTTAAGCGAAAAAAATAGTTTTAGTTAAGTTAAACAAATACATTAGTTATTTCTGCTAACAAAAAAATTTTTTTTTATTATTTTTGTTTAGAAAACTATAATTACGATTTTTTTACAATTGATAGTTGTCTATGATAGTCATTATTTTATATAATATCAAGCAATTGATTAATATTTTAAATCCTAGACGTGACGAGATTCTCTATTTATTAGGAAAAAAATCGCCAATTTCGTAAGTAAGACCCAATAAATTCTTTATTTTTTATATCAAATTGTTTCAGTGCTCCCATTTGAGTTTTATTGTTCATTACGACCCGAGTGGTGCAGTGGTAAACATGCCGCCTACCACGCAAGAGGTCCCGGGTTCGATTCCCGGCCGGGCAGAAATTGAAATGATGAATTTTTATTTCTGTGACGGGTCTGGGTGTTACTATGTATAATAAGTATATATTTATAAAGTATATAAGTAGTATATCAGTTGTCTAGCACCCATATTACAAGCTTTGCTTAGTTTGGGGTTACATGGCGCTGTGTGAAATTATCCAAGCATTTATTTATTTACTATTTATTAAATGTCGTTTTTGTTTTTCCTTTTAGATATTTTGAAAATCATCAGCCGCTTTATTTTGTGGAATACAATACCGCTACAGAAGAACACCGATTAGACTTGAAGAATACTAAACTGCGTTATCCATCACCGTAAGTCTTCACTTGCATAGTAGCCTGTTTCAGAAAAAAAGGGAGAGCCGCGTAAACGTAGGATTAATTATAAAAACTCAGTGCAAAGACAAGATTTTTTACATTTAAGGCGATTCCCTAACCGAAAGTGGCGCCCTCAAAGGTTTTAATTTAATAAATTGTTAATGGAAAAGGATTGTAATATAACTTCTCGTGAAAATTTAAGGAATTATAGTCTAGTATTCGCAGTCGTTCGTAGAAGTAGAGAGCAAATGTGTCAAAAACGGCCACTTTTAGCAGTTTTGTTATCTTCTAGCCGTGACTACGAGGGAATATAATGATACCGTCTAAAATATCACCGCGGCGGCGCCACTTTCGGCCAGAAAAGCGCTATTAATGTCAATTTCAGTAACATTTGAAACGGTAGTATTTAATCGAACTTCTAAAACTTTATGAACGAGCATCTTATTATATTTATTTATTTTTATTTATTTTTATTATAATCTGGTTTAGCAACAAAACCTTACCTAACCGCTAATGTGGCTGACAGTTAGTCGGTTGCGAATTTTTAATGGCTCGGACCTTGGTTTATTATTTCTCCTTATAAAACAGTCTTGTCCAAATATCTAAATTTTTGTCGAGATTGTATTACAGTTACTTTTCTTTTTATCATGGCAAAAACCAAATGTAACGAAATAAGCAAAAAAATCGGATACTCATAAAAGGGTCTTGCGAAATGGGATTTGTTTAAACCGAGCACGCACTCCATCAATACACAGATATGGTAATAATATCTACCAGGGGGTCAAGTTTGCTAATGTTATTGTTAAAATCGTGTTTCAATGGTGTTTGAATGGTAATGGTTTTTGACACAGTTTTTGTTTCTTAAACTCAAAATCGAGACACAATGTGTTTCCGTTTTGGTTTTCAGAAACACAATGTGTTTCAGTTTTGGGTTTAAGAAACAAGAACTGTGTCAAAAATAATGGGGAAGGCAACTGACAAAATGGCGCTGCGTACGCTTGTTCCACGAGAACTATAAAAAAGGGCTTTTACTTTAAAAATCGATTTTTATAGCTTTAAAATGATCAAATTCTGTGTAATACGCACTAAAGATGTTGGCACTTACAAATTTCCGAAAAATCTGGATATTAAAAAAATGAATAAATTTTGTAAGAATAAAAACGTTTTAATTTGGCTTTCAATTCCGGAACTTGCATTGTATGATAATCTTTTATATCCATTTTGGGTCAATGGGTCTTTTTCGGTAAAAAAATAACACAAATTAATATCTATTTTCCCATACATTTTGTTCTGGACGTCTACTGTCTTAGGAACAAGCGTACGCAGCGACATCTACAGTTAGCTTTGCGTTGCCATCTCCATTTTTTATTTATATTTATTTATATACTCTTTATTGTATACACACAGAACAAACAAGTAACAATACAAACATAA
Organism: Agriphila geniculea; assembly: GCA_943789525.1. Classification (NCBI taxonomy): domain Eukaryota; kingdom Metazoa; phylum Arthropoda; class Insecta; order Lepidoptera; family Crambidae; genus Agriphila; species Agriphila geniculea. The sequence goes on along the minus strand of OX038870.1, from coordinate 20,726,658 downwards.
AGGAGACATACAAATGGCGGCCTTATCACTAAAAAGCGATTTCTTCCAGGCAACCTTGGGATGGACAGGAATTCAGAAAAATGTGATGGGGTATTTGGACGTGTGCAAATTCAATAAAGTAATAAATAATAATAATAATCCTACTAAACTCGAATACCTACACAAATATGTAATACAATTTAACTAATATACTATTTACATACCAAAATATAATAAACCTACATAAACTACATAATACCTACAATGCGAAGAGGAAATTATTAAAGTTAAATCTAGTTGTAAGACCAGGAAAAAAATAACTTACAAAGCTAGATAGTGCTCTTTGACTAGCTTTTTAAATTTACCATTCAAATTCCATTGAAACATGATTTTGACGTTAACATTAGCAGACTTGACTCCCAGTAGTGTGACTTGGCCTTGTCGTTGAAATAATGACTACAGCCGCGCGGTACGTCAAAAGTTCAACCATAAACTTAATATTCTTGAGCGTAGCGAAAAATTTTCTAAGTCTACGATAGGGCTACCCGCCTCTGGAATCGTCCTAATAAAACGCGATACGCGATCATCGCAAGTTTGCGCGAATTTTAGTCCTACCAATCTGCGATCAAACATACTAAATGTCGAATACGTTTCTTAGTTGGCATTCGCGCGATGTGGTTGCGCGACTAAAATGTTGAAATCTATTTGCGCGATCTAATTTCGTACGAATCCGCGATTAAATGATCGCGTAGTCGCGTTCTATCGCGAGGACGATCCCTCTTACAGTATTTTAATTTCATCTTCTTGAGTTTCATTGAATTAATGAAATCTATTTTTTTATATGTGATAGGTTCCCAAAATGAGTTGAAAATAATAAATTAGTAATAATTTAAATATACTAATTATGCTTTTCACTTACTAACAACAACAACAAAAAACGTCTGAAGCCTAAAAATACGAAATGGATACGAACTCATCAGGGGCCGTATCGGCTAACTTACATGGCTATCGTAATCGCTTTCTTTTGACAGACGGATGTGATACATTGCTACTTTTCTATGGTAAGTTTTTATTAATGCCAAATAGAAGCAGCAATATGTAACTTCCATCTGTCAAATGAAAGCGATTACGATAGCCATGTAAGTTAGCCGGTACGGTCCCTGGTTGGAAATAAGGGCACACTCAGCAGCACATCACATAACCTAACGTTCTAAACCAATATTGTACTTAATAATTGGCTTTGGTTAAAAAATAAAAGGTATTTTTTTTATATTTTTTTACTACAGATTAGGCCAATTTAAGAAACTAATTTGAATATTTTAACATTTGGTCCCGTATTTATTTTTTTATAAATATATTTGTCGAGCGGATATGGTCAACCGGAATGACGTCATTAGTGGCATGAAAGTTTAAGAAGAAAACCTTTGCCATATACTTAGAGAAAAAGAAAGGCCAAGTGTCATTAACTGTCATAATGACTTTATGGTTGTTTGTAAACAAATAAGTTATAGTTAATATTTCTTCTATTTTATTCATTTAATCCAGTTGTGACGGTTCTAGCCTACCTTCTTAATTTGCCGCAATAATTTTTGAGGTGGTAAAATTATAATAAAAATGCTTACCAGTGGAAACTCTGCTGAAAAACTTTGTAAAAACTGACACGCCCAATCTACCCAAATTGCGAAATGTATTGTATGTATTGTGTCTATTTTGGATGTAGGCTACATGGATGAAATTGTAACGATTGCTTGTGGACTGATAAATTTGCAGGATAACATAATAAACATTGTGAAAATATGTGCATACTTTATTTCTATTTACAAACATTTGATAGTAGGGATGTGGAAAAAATTACGAGATAAGTTCATCGATATTTTTCGGGCGATATTAAATACTCTGATATATCGATAGATGTTTTTACAATAATTTTTCCAAAACATTTTTTTGGTAATTACGTATGGATTCTAATAGTCGACACTATTTTGTCACTGGAGCATTTTGATTTTTTCCAACTTTGAGTCTTAAAAATCATCGTAAAATTCGTCAAATCGAGCCAAAATTTCGCGTAGGGGTTTATTTTGCTATTTTTTATGTTTTACAATACCTTAAAATTAGAATCCATTACTTAGTCATCGTCCCATTTCATCCCATTTTTTTCTGAGAAATATTACCTATATCGATATTTTTTCACTTCCACCTTCCACCATCCCTAATGCCAAGTTCATTGTCAAAATTGTCTTTGCACTTTTTTCTTTTTTTTATTATGGCTGGGAGATCTGTATGTGATGACGTCATATGAAGGTCATTTGAAGGTTAAAGCTTTTTATTGAATATTATAAATATCTTTAAAAATATAGACTTATTTTTAAATTTAATTAGTAGACACTGTACCGAAAGCTTATTCCTCGAAATGGTTTTGAGATTTCCAGTCATGTTCAAAAAGTTACCAAAGCCAATTGGGGTATTTCAGTTTTAAATAACCTTAGGTACTGCCATGCCTTAGTTGGCTTTAGCTGCCATGCCTCAGTTGGCTTCAGCTGCCATGCCTCAGTTGGCTTCAACTGCCATGCCTCAGTTGGCTTCAGCTGCCATGCCTCAGTTGGCTTCAACTGCCATGCCTCAGTTGGCTTCAGCTGCCATGCCTCAGTTGGCTTCAACTGCCATGCCTCAGTTGGCTTCAGCTGCCATGCCTCAGTTGGCTTCAACTGCCATGCCTCAGTTGGCTGCAGCTGCCATGCCTCAGGTGGCTTCAACTGCCATGCCTCAGTTGGCTTCAGCTGCCATGCCTCAGTTGGCTTCAGCTGCCATGCCTCAGTTGGCTTCAGCTGCCATGCCTCAGTTGGCTTCAGCTGCCATGCCTCAGTTGGCTTCAACTGCCATGCCTCAGTTGGCTGCAGCTGCCATGCCTCAGTTGGCTTCAACTGCCATGCCTCAGTTGGCTTCAGCTGCCATGCCTCAGTTGGCTTCAGCTGCCATGCCTCAGTTGGCTTCAGCTGCCATGCCTCAGTTGGCTTCAGCTGCCATGCCTCAGTTGGCTTCAACTGCCATGCCTCAGTTGGCTGCAGCTGCCATGCCTCAGTTGGCTTCAACTGCCATGCCTCAGTTGGCTGCAGCTGCCATGCCTCAGTTGGCTTCAACTGCCATGCCTCAGTTGGCTTCAGCTGCCATGCCTCAGTTGGCTTCAGCTGCCATGCCTCAGTTGGCTTCAGCTGCCATGCCTCAGTTGGCTTCAGCTGCCATGCCTCAGTTGGCTTCAACTGCCATGCCTCAGTTGGCTGCAGCTGCCATGCCTCAGTTGGCTTCAATTGCCATGCCTCAGTTGGCTTCAGCTGCCATGCCTCAGTTGACTTCAACTGCCATGCCTCAGTTGGCTTCAACTGCCATGCCTCAGTTGGCTTCAGCTGCCATGCCTCAGTTGGCTTCAACTGCCATGCCTCAGTTGGCTTCAGCTGCCATGCCTCAGTTGGCTTCAACTGCCATGCCTCAGTTGGCTGCAGCTGCCATGCCTCAGTTGGCTTCAACTGCCATGCCTCAGTTGGCTTCAGCTGCCATGCCTCAGTTGGCTTCAGCTGCCATGCCTCAGTTGGCTTCAGCTGCCATGCCTCAGTTGGCTGCAGCTGCCATGCCTCAGTTGGCTTCAACTGCCATGCCTCAGTTGGCTGCAGCTGCCATGCCTCAGTTGGCTTCAACTGCCATGCCTCAGTTGGCTTCAGCTGCCATGCCTCAGTTGGCTTCAGCTGCCATGCCTCAGTTGGCTTCAGCTGCCATGCCTCAGTTGGCTTCAGCTGCCATGCCTCAGTTGGCTTCAACTGCCATGCCTCAGTTGGCTGCAGCTGCCATGCCTCAGTTGGCTTCAACTGCCATGCCTCAGTTGGCTGCAGCTGCCATACCTCAGTTGGCTTCAACTGCCATGCCTCAGTTGGCTTCAGCTGCCATGCCTCAGTTGGCTTCAGCTGCCATGCCTCAGTTGGCTTCAGCTGCCATGCCTCAGTTGGCTTCAGCTGCCATGCCTCAGTTGGCTTCAACTGCCATGCCTCAGTTGGCTGCAGCTGCCATGCCTCAGTTGGCTTCAACTGCCATGCCTCAGTTGGCTTCAGCTGCCATGCCTCAGTTGACTTCAACTGCCATGCCTCAGTTGGCTTCAACTGCCATGCCTCAGTTGGCTTCAACGCGCGCACACGCGGATTGCGAAGCGGAGGAACACTCGAATGGCTCTCCTTTTCTATTTTGTGGTGCACGATAGAGAGCGCGCCTTATTGCACGCCAGCTCGCACTCCGGATTCGTCGTACGTCGTTGAGCATTTGTTTCGTCCGCCGCGAATAGAGTATTTTACTGAATTGTTTTATTGACTAAACATGTATTGAAATATTAGCAACACAACATAGGTATTTATTTTCAAATATCTTGCATATTTCCAGCGATATAGAGCATCAAACTTTCGAATTAGACGAGGAGAGCGCCATAAGTCAGTGACGTCACATGCTTGTACCGCCATACTCTCGCCATGGAAAATTTCGTTTTAGAAAGAGATAGCTAGACTGAGTTACAATTTTCAGAGTTACAGCTCGAGTTTCGAGCAGCTAGAGTTACAGCTCATAATTCGCTTGTTATAATACATATTGAATTTCTGTTTTCAAATTTGTTATTTAATAATGTTATATTCTCGAATGTCACAATTAAATATCTACATTTCAACAACAGTCAAATACCCTATTCCGCATGCGCGATCTCACTCAGCCCCCCTGGCATGACCGACGAAACACGGTATATATTATATCGCGTGATATAGCGTTTCCAACTGTCAAAATTCATTCTCTTTTGACAGTTAAACTCGATACATCGCTTTATCATGTCGTATTAAAGTGGGGCTGAGCGCATTATGATCGGTGGTCGGTTGGCGTTGTATTAAAAGTGTGTTATCTTTTAGGAACTGCTTGTCGCCTTTGACACAAAATTTTGGCGACTCGGGCGAGCCCACTAGTTCGTGCGAGAGCGGCCCGGTGAGCGACAACAGTCGCGCGACTCCGGTGGCCGATCAGCCGTCAAGACTTACGGAATCATTGCTTTCTAAGTTAGTATAGTACACTCGTACTTGTACAGTACGAGACATATATCTTGAAATCGGGTGGGGATTGCGCGGAACGCGTATTTTGGGCATGCGTAGCGGTGAGGGGCGCGGGCGGCGGGAGTGGGGCGCGGGCGATTGGTCGCTCAAACGAGCACATGCGGGAACTATTATCCCCACTCTGTCGAAAAAATTTCAAGATACATGCCTCGTACTGTACTCGTAGTATAGAATCTCGGTGGCGCAGTGGTTTAGCGCGTGGCCTAGCGATTGCGGAGGTTAAGCAACTTTCGCAAGGGTCGGTCATAGGATGGGTGACCAAAAATTTATTATCTCGAGCTCCTCCGTGCTTCGGAAGGCATGTTAAGCCGTTGGCCCCGGCTGCATTTGCAGTCGTTGACACCCACCAATCCGCATTGGGCCCGCGTGGTAGGTTAGGGCACGTCCTCCTTATCCACCCATAAAAAAGGCTTGTGCCCCAGCAGTGGGGACATTAAAAATGGCTGATGGACATAGTACACAGTGCTCCTAATAAGTTGGCTGTTAACTCATCACTGGATGGAGAATTAAAAAAAAAACCGGCCAAATGCAAGTCTGAATCGCGCACGAAGGGTTCCGTACCAAAAAACAGCAAAAACATCACGTTTGTTGTATGGGAGTCCCACCTAAATATTTATATAATTCTGTTTTTAGTATTTGTTGTTATAGCGGCAACAGAAATACATCTACTGTGAAAATTTCAACGGTCTAGCTATCACGGTTCATGAGATACAGCCTGGTGACATACAGACAGACGCAGACGGTCAGCGGAGTGTTAGTAATAGGGTCCCGTTTTTACCCTTTAGGTACGGAACCCTAAAAACGATACCATTTAAATCAAAATTATAGATAAAAAACTTAAAAGTTTCACCATCAGTCGTTTTATGTCCCCACTGCTGGGGCACAGGGGGGTAATTATCTAACTTTGTTGCAATCAACTCTGACAAAAATCGCAGTTATATTGCTGCTTTAGTTAAGAATCAATGTGACAACTATCTTACTTAAAGCAGCAATGTAATTGCGCTTTCAATCGATTTCAATCGAGAATTATTAGCAACAGCCAACAGCATACAGCCTTACCAACAGTTACGTAATCAACTAAAGTCGCATTACTAATTTCCCAGCAAATATGTAAACAAAGGTGTTGCCAGAACAAAACAACACAAAAAGAAATAGTATATTGCTAAGTCAAGAAATAAATACCCGTACAAGTTTTTTCATCACAAACCTAATAAAAATAGATTAGATAAATATTCTGAATCATGAGTTTTGCGGCAAAAACAGTAATATAATTTAATATTTCATAATAACAGTTTTATAGTAGAAAACATTTCGATGATGCTGTGCACACATCAACTGCAAACCATACACATCAACCTTTGGTAATTTTATAAAATTTCATAAAAAATATATATTACGAGTAATACCTGTAGTAGTAACATTTTTGTCTTTTGGTATTGGGGGGGAACAGGGGAAGATGCTACGTATTTTTGATAGCTTACATACAGTCAATATCTAAGTAAAGTTTTGTTATCAGTTCGTTTCAAGAACTTTTAAAATCAAAAATTATGATAAAGATAAAATTTCTAATTACCATCCTACTTTAAAATTACCCGGGATGGCATTATATTTATTATGACTCAAAATATAATAAACAAATTAAAAAATTATAAAAGTGACCAAAGGTTTTCAATATCTGAAAATGTCACTATCAGGGTCAGTTAGTCAATTTGACAGTGACGTTTCTTTGTTTACATTTTTGCTGGGAAATGAGTAATGCGACTTTAGCATGCCTTCCTTATGGGTGGACAAGGAGGTACTTAAAAGTTTATTCATCTTCAGACACAACGCAGAAATGGAACGGGAAATGATCAAGTTGTATCGCGAGACGCGTTCAAGCAGCAAAGGAGATAGGGACAAGATAATTACAGAAAATAGGCAGAAGAAGAGGGAACACTTGGCTAGGTGCAATGCCATGTTCCAACCCACTGACGAGCAGACCATCAAGAATAAGGTACTTGATATAGTTATATCAGTGATTACAGCGGGGCAAATAGGCTATTTGACTAATTTTGGAAAACCATATTTAATTATTCCTTATTACGTAATAAGCGTACCACATTGACATTTCATTAAAAAACCGGCCAAGTGCGAGTCGGACTCGCGCACGAAGGGTTCCGTACAAAAAACGGCAATAAAATTACGTTTGTTGTATGGGAGCCCCTCTTAAATATTAATTTTATTCTGTTTTTAGTATTTGTTGTTATAGCGGCAACAGAAATACATCATCTGTGAAAGTTTCAATTTTCTAGCTATCACGGTTCATGAGATACAGCCTGGTGACGGACAGACAGACAGACGGACAGCGGAGTCTTAGTAATAGAAATATAGTAATACTTAGTAATAGATAAAAATCAATGTTAAAATTTTAAAATTTTAAAACCGCGCCAAAAACGCTATGGCGCTGGACACGTGACTTGTTGACGTCACAAGCCTGTAAACATTGTCCTTATCATTATGATAAGCCTGTAAACAACATCCTTAGCCATTTGACAGCCATTAATCGCGGTTCCTAAGTCTATGGTCGTGTTTTGACACAGGCGTTTTCGCCTGAAGCCATATTTATTTACTGGCATGTGACGTCATGAGCCGCCTTAAAGCGTTTTCGCCACAGAAAAAAACAAAAATTATTGCATTTTTCTAGATGAAATTAATTAATTAAGGCTGTATATTTGCATTTCAACGAAATTAGTGTATTTCCAATGAAGTTTTCTAAAAAATGAAAGCATTATTATTGATTAGTGCCGTATAGAGAGAAAAACATAATAAATTGTCAGGTATTTTAAAACGAAGACAATCTGTTCAAGTGGAATTTCAAATTTGCTTGCCAGAGGTATTTTTCAAAAACTTTTCAGCTGTAACAAATAAGAATACGACTCATATTTATTTTTTCACTTATTGTTTGTATTGTCAAGGAGTTCCCTATAGAAAAAAAAAATAAAATATGCTCAAATTGGTGCATGTTTTTTTACTGGTATTTACAGAATATAAAGTAATTTTTTATTTTTCTTAGAAATAATGAGGTATTTGTCTAATGTATTGCGTGTTTTGTATATACTAATATCCAATAGGAATTTTCAAAGTTCGCCCTCATTACGGCTCGCGCAGAGTTGTTTTAATCATTTGTATTGAAAATTTAAAAATGGAACGTGATGCAACTCTACAGCCTTAATAGACTTAATTTTAGGGATTTTACGCGATTCGTGTAGGAAGAAAAGAAAGACGAGAGAGGAGACCTGCATTCCTATGTACATGTAAATTAGATATACGTGCATGTATGCGCAGTGCGGTTTGATCCCAAAGTCAAAGTTATTTATTTGCTTAACTTTCACAGATTCCCAACAGTGAACATTAAATAAGATAATAATTATTATTTTCTACAGTTACACGGATTGAAGAGGCATTCAAAGCTCGATCTGGAGACCGTGGCCAACAAACGGCACTGCCCCGCCTCGAGGCAGCTGCACCGGCGCCACACCACGAGCACTGCGGAGGTGCAGCCTTCTGCTACCATCACCACCTCAATGGGTGAGTGGGGATGGGGAATCTTTAATAAAGCCAGGCCTCCATCACTCGCTTAAGGTCGCGCGATAGGGGAACTTACCCATACCATGTGACGCATTTTTTACAATTTTTGACCACCCTCCCCTCTTGGTGACCACCCGTAGTATATGTCAAGACCCCCCCTCCCCCCTGATTTTCAAGTATTTTCACGAAGTTTTACATCATTTTTAACAGAAATAAAAAAAAAATGATCATTTTTGTCTTTTTATTAGTAAGGCTTGCCACGCACGTAATGCCAAAAGTGTGTACTATAATTTTACATACAATTACAAGTAAAAAAATGTACCAAGAAGAAAAAAAAAATCGCTGCGTGCCATATTTGAATACAGCTTCAAAAAAAAGAACCAGATTTCCATTGAGAATATTGACTACGTGACAAAACATAGGACCCCTCCTCCCCCTGTGACCAAGCGTGGTATTTTAAAGACCCCCCTCCCCCTCTTAACGGGTCACGTAGTATTATGTTCCCTAAGCACCTACTGCTGTGTGTGCCTACGGAGGCACAAATGAGCAGAGTGCCGCCACTCACCCGCCGCCGTACACGCGCGGCATTTTAATCCACAAGTATGTATTGTCTCTTTATAATAGTAACAATGTCGAATCGACATTACTATGCCGTGTACGGATGTCTAAATCAAAAAACCAATAAACAATTGTCGTTTTTCACATTATGATATATGCTACGCAGTTTATTTAAAAGAAGGCAACCCTAACGTTGCGTCGTCAGAAAAGGTAAGAGCATGCGATAGAAAGAGAGGTGAATATAACTGTAGGTCATTAGCGCTGCGCGACCTGAATTGCACTTTATTGTGTCGGAGCAAAAGTCGCTATTTATTTAAATGACTTTGCGGAGTGCTGCTTCTGTACTAATAGTTATTTTGTGATAAAGCCCGATTCTGTTTTGCAAGTACTTGGTACTGTCAGCATTTTCTTTAACAAAGTCGTCAAAATATGCCGAGAAATCGTCGTCAAAAACCACTGAATGGAGAATGTCACTGGGTCTGTTAAATCACTTGAAACTTTATGACCATGTAGCTAAATGTCTAGAAATACACATGTTTTTGTTTAATTTCAATCGAGCCAGTAGTTTCAAAGTTATAAAGGTTTGATGGAAATGCCAAGCGCACTGAAATATGTGCTTTATTACGAACGACGTAAGGTTCACCTATATGACCAGTGACGTCATTTTACGACACAAAATAACAGTGTTCTAGACCATATAACTTGTCTGTTTCAAGAGATATCGTGAAAATTTCTTCACAGTTGTTCATGGGGTCCCATAAGCTATAGAATAAGTCATTATACAAAAATCGCTGTTAATCTTCATTGTATAAGTATTTTTTACTTTACTTACAGCGTCTTCGCACTGGCATAACCATCCCAAAGGCACAAATACGTTACTACTAGGCGCGGGTCCGCAGCAGACGACGATGATGGACACTGCCGTATCTCAACCTATGATTGCCGTGCCGGCGATACCAAGTATGTTTCAATCAGTAAACTAAAGTTTATGGAAGTGTAATTGCTTGTAACAAATATTGCTTAAAAAATGGCACCACGGGGCCGAAAAAGTACAACCCGCTCAGCTTAAGTAAAGAAGAAAATTTATTGGCTTACTGAACAAATCTATATATTAAGGGTATAAAAACATATTAAAAAATTATAATCAGCAGATATTTTTTTTAACAGAAGATATTTTTAAAAATATTAAAATTTTATTTTGAGTATCTCCGAAATCGAAAAAATATTGGATTCCTTTACATACTTATTCTAACTAATACATAAGTACGTATACAGAAAATATTTTAGCCCGAGGAAATATTCACAGAGAGATATAAGCGATTTTCATGTTTAGGTAAAAATACCTAACTTCTCGTAACAGAATTTATTGGATTATTGTTCATCTGTAATCTGTATTACCTAACTTCATCACATGCCCAATTTCATAGACGGGAGAATTATTCAGGTTGCATAAGCCCCGTTGATTGGACTATATAGGGCATAATTGTAGCTTAAATAATTACGAAAATACAGCTGTCAAGCCTGTGTCTCTACACGTGTCTCCAGCTCGCACACAGTTTTAAGTCTGTAGTTTCAACAGTATTTGAGTGTGATGGTTAGGTTAAATTTCTGACTAGTCTAAAACCCTAACCTCATTGGTTTGCCATAATGGCATGTGAGCTGGAGACACGTGTCGCCAGTTTACACACATAAAACAACTCATAGTAACGAACTTATGGTGGCTGCTATTATTATGATTGGAAGTTTGATTGCTGCTATTATGCTTTAAAATATGGGCATGCTTAGAATTTCTCTATCGCATAATTTATGAGAAACCTAGAGACACACACATGATAGATAGGTGAACAAAACCACTGTTTCCAAGGCGAAGACAATTTAATACATTGATGTTACAAACTCTTCTAATATTTGGGTAAGCAAAACCATACGGCGATAGACAAATGATACAGCGACATCTAGGTGGTCTAACAAACACTTAACTCTGAGAGTTAAACATAGGTATTGCCTATATTCCGACTCTTTTAATTAAAATTTAGTTATGTTTTGTCTTTTCTTGGAGATTCAAAATAGAATGGCGTCAATGAGCATAACACGTAATGCATTAATAAAATTTTAGGTTTTTTGCGTTAAGGTAGGTAAAACAATAATAGGAAGCAATTTCATATAATTATGCTTCTTATATCGACTGGTTAATTATAAATCTTTAGAAAGGATAAGAGGTTATTTAAAATTATTATCAGTCATAATATCTTCGCATGTTTTATTTTTTAATGATCAATTAATCTATAACTACTCTATTGATAGTCACTTGATAGTCACTGACAGCCTGAGTGGTGCAGTAGTCAACATGCCGCCTACCACGCAAGAGGTCCCGGGTTCGATTCCCGGCCGGGCAGAAATTGAAATGATGAATTTTAATTTCCGTGACGGGTCTGGGTGTTACTATGTATAATGTATGTATATATTTAAAAAAAGTATATCAGTTGTCTAGCACCCATATTACAAACTTTGCTCAGTTTGGCGCTGTGTGAAATTGTCCAAGCATTTATTATTATGATTTGTAAATTACAGTGCAGTGTATGATGTACGGGCAAACAGTGTACGGGTCCCCGATAGTGTACTCCGGGATGACTCCTCAAGTTCCGTACCCGATGCAGCAGAGCCTCATGTCCCACACCATGAGATACACCAACCTGATGTACGGCCAACAACAACAAAACAACAACCCTCAACCGAAGCCACAGGAACAAAAACAAACCAATCCAGAACAGGTATTTTTTTTAACTTAGCTATATAAAACTATAATTACCCTCCTTCCACTGGATAGTCAAACTAATTTGTCCAACAGGAATAACTTTTCCAGATAGTCAAATTGACTGATCTTCTTCTTATTCACTTCTCAAGCTCTTCTTCTTATCGAATGAGGATTAGTGGCCACCTCTGGTGTTAGAGTTTATCAAGCCGCTTGTAAGGCCTCTAACTTGGCTTGACGACTGTTATTAGATGACATCAGCCGGGACCGACGGTTTAACGTGCCCTCCGAAGCACGGAGGCGCTCAGTTGTAATGCCACTTAACGGTCACCCATCCCACATCTGACCGGACCGAGCGTTGCTTAACAAACGTGATCGGGTACGATCAGTCTGTCAAGTTCCGCCATGAGCGCTTCACTTTAATGATGGAAAATACAGTCGAACATAAAATCAATTTTAATAAAAAACCATTATTTTATAATGGAAATTCGTTCAATGCGAAATGACCAATACTTATTCGCTCTTGCGTAATAAAAACGTCTCCAAAGTACCAGGATCCAATAAATATGAAGAAACTTACTTCTGCAATTTTCAAAAAACTATTTTAATATAATTATTTTCAATAAAAAAAATACAATCCATTTTTATAAGTCTTAATTTGTAATACTGCCGTGGTGAAATAATACTGTGCCTCCTTAATCGAATTATGTACTGTATATCCATGTTATAATACAATAAAATATAAATGACAAATAATTTACTTTTAATTTGCTTTTAATCATCGCTGTACTGTACTGTAATTGCTCTGACAATTATAAAAAGATACCATAATCTGAAAAGTTTAACCACCTGGAAAAAATATTCCTGTTATAGTCTGTCTAAAAAGTCATATCTTATCATCTTTTATATAAATATTTTTATTCCAAAGTATCAAAATTGTACAAATAAACTATATATTATTTGCTGTGTTGCTAGGGTGGGTATTAAAATTACCCTTGAAATTACCCATGTAAACTGACTTTTTAGACAGACTCTAGACAAATCAGTTTAGCCACGTGGAAGAACTATGCTTTATAGCGACATTGTATGCGGATGCATGAAATTACATTCCTTATTATAAATATTTTGAAGAAATGTCAATTTCAGAAGTAACGTAACTGAACGCACTATACATTTGCCATTAAAAACACTGATAACTCGATTTATAAAAATTCTTTTCCCGACAAGTAAAAGTGTCAGCTAGTTTCTGAATCAACTCACACAGGGTACTATTTCAGCCGGGATTATTATGTCCGCACGAGGCCAGCTTATGCACTTTATTACTAAAATATGCACTTTAGTTGAAATTGTCCACACATAAAAGTCGCACATTTCGCTGTTTGATTAAGATATGCTGTTGCAACTAAAAAATTCTAATATCATTGGTTACAACCTAATTTCAGCTCTATTTGAATTCGGTAAGGCTATCTTATAATTTTAATATTTGCCATAAGTATGTATGTATTTTATTTATCTTGCGTTAATGTTATACATATATTTTTTTTGTAAAAAGTCTTCATAACCTATTTAATTATAAATTATTCGCATGCAGTTTTAGTAAGTTTGAACTATCTTAGATGCTCTTAAAGAATTGTTCATACGGGGTGGGTATGGGTGATAAAACTAGCCAGTTTCTCTTTTATTTCTTTCATATTAAAACGGCATGGGGACCATAGTGTCATTCGACAGTTACGACTATTATAGTGTCGTCCTTTGCAGATTGCGCACATATCTCGTCGAAGACATTGCTTCTTGAACAGGACGAAGCGACACTTTGATAATCAACACGCACCATTCTTAACTTGTTACTGTCCTTATAACTGACTGAACCATTGATTGAGCATAATATAGCTTACTTCCAACAAGTGGAAACTGCTGCTATATATATCAATAAGTCCTTATTATACTTTATATTAAGGCTTAAAATGTTGAGCATCACATAAAAGCATCCCTATAGAAATGTATAATAAACAATCTCCCTATATGTAATATAGTGAATATAAAATGTTCTATTAGAATTAACTAAACGTAATATTTTGAAATGTTATAACGTTATAAGTCATTGCCCATTCATTGTTTCCCCCTATATGCTGCTATTCAAATCTAAGCATATCTTATATATTAAATGTTTAAAGTTTATCTTACAAAGTTTAGTTTCATTGAAGCAAACTAGCTAGTGAGTTTTTTCTCTTCTTATTCTCTTCTTCAACATATTTTTTTCTGAACAATGCTCATAAAGGAACAAAATATATTCTACCGTCTTTTTTATGATTGACTTAACAAACACTTTTTACAAACCTCACACCAAATTATTTATCAGTTGAGCCTACTGACCTAGTTGATCAGCCAATAGTCAGAAATCAATGTTTTGAAACACCAATATCATTTTATCATGTCTTTGATTGCTAACGATTATTTATAAAGTGCTTATCTCGTTCTATGTGCTTTTGCATAGTTCATTTTTAAGAGCATGTATTATGCAAGCCAAATAAGAATAGTAGTGTCAAAATGGCCATATTTGTTTGAGTTTCGCTTCCACTTCAGGGTGTACGATGTGCGAGAAAAGGAACAAAGATCGAGATTGCCGTTTGACAGTGCTATTCTTATTTGGTTCGCATAGTGTTGAAGCTGCGTCAAAGAGTTAAATAAAAAAGGCAGTGATGATGTGTTGTAGGCTTTTTGTATTTATTATGTATGACTGAACAATGATATATCCTTGGCAAAAACTTCGAATGATGATTTTAGAACAATTACATTTAAAACCAGGTAGCCACTAAAGAGTGGTTCATTTGGTAGAAATTCCAAATGCAAATACGTCCAGATTTAAAGCAAAACCAACAACGCCGCCACTTTTATAGCTAAAATCTGGACTTTTTGGGGGTCCAAGTTTACTCGCATCCGTGCGATTTAGCCCTCGATGTCCTACACGTGTGGCGTCTGGGAGAAACCTGTTAAGGTTGACAAGTCCAGCAAAGTTAATAAAATATATGAAAATAAGTAGTTAACACCTGATAAGTATTATATAATATATAGATAGACTGTAGTATTATAATGAAAAATCAGCTTTTCTGTATGACAAAACTTTTGAACGCTCATACTGAAAAATTTTGGACTTGCCGAGTTTCTCCCAGACACCACAGACACAGCTATACAAAGTAAACACTCCAGCTGCATTCAACCTGAAAATAAGCACCAATAAGGTAACAGACAAACAAACTAAATCCTTTTGCTTATTATAAAAGGTGTTTGGTAAAAGCCTTATAAAGCCGAATATGGTAGATAGGGACCTTCAAACTGAACAAATTTTACTATGGGACCAACTCTAAAATCGTGAAACAAAGTCTGCTGTCGCATACATTTAGATATTTTCGTTATTAATTTTTGTATGAAACAGCTGATTTTTTTTTCGCGATTTCAGAGTTGGTCCCATAGTTTAGTTTGATTGTCCCTATCTACCATATTCGGCTTTATAAGGCTTTTACCAAACACCTTGTATAGCAAATATTATACTAAATAATATAAGTAGAAAAAATTCGATTCGTCACCAAATTATTTTCTCAGGTGGGACTGAGCTCAGTTGGATGGAAGAGCATTGGACCGTACTTCCAAAGGTCGCGGGTTCAATTCCCGCCTGAGAAACTGATCTGGCGATGAGTCGAATTTTATCAAGTTTCACTTTCACTTTCATACAAAAAATCCCTGATCTAGTATTAGCTGTTATATACCTAATATTGCTCACTGCAGTATCTCGAACACTTAAGGTACCTACCGTAAAAAAAATTCCATCCTGCATATAAGCGACTTACGAAGAAAAAATATATAACCCGTTTGTTGTTTACAAAGGTTATTGGGCATATTTGACCTACTTGATAAAAGTTCGCGTACAGAGACCAAACTAGTTTTAACTAGAAGAATTCAACCCCACTTTTCAAAATATTTATTATTTTTTATGTACCTACCGATCGGCAGCAAAAAGTTATTTTATAGTATGTCTGTGAGTATATGTTTAATGTTATTAAACTTTTGTTAATAAAACAGAAGTTTTTACTCTCAGCATTGTGAAAATGTGTAGTACAAGAATAATAAACGTTTGTATTGTCTTTATTTATTTTATTTTATTTATTATTGAAATGCTATGATATAATGATAATAAATAAAACATAGCCTGCAAGATTGCGACCCATACCAATGAGTAGCATATACATTTATCTACATACCTAGCTCTTATTTCGTTTGTGTACGCTGTAGGTCAAATGCCCAATGTCCTTTACATGCAAATATAAAAATATTAACTTTTGCTCTCAACGTTTTTAACTTCACATCTTTACGAGTGCACTTTTTTTAGGATCTAAGGAGCAAGTATCTACAGAACAATGAAAATCTACCTGCCCCAACGCCTAGCTGCAGTAACAAGACTATGGAAGTCGGTAGAAGTACCAAGGAGGAAACGGCAGACAAAACGGATGGCGAGTCGAGCTATTCCTCCTTCTATTCTTCCTTCTTCAAGACTGAATCGGGAAGCGCTGAGGAGAGTGATCCTAAGAAATTCAACGAAGCTAATGTAAGTCGAAATAGCGATTTTATCGTTAAGGCGGTTGTATGACCGAAAGTGGCGCTCACAGAGGTTTTTTTAAAAAAGTAATTAATAAAAAAAGATTTTAGTAATGTTTTACGTGGAGTTTCTAGAGCCCATGGTCTAGTATTTTTTATCATCACTACATGCTCTCGTAGTAATTCGTAGAAGTAGTTAGCAAATGTGTTAAAAATGGCCACTTTAAGCAGTTTTGCTATTTACTTCTGGCAGTTTTCTTATTCTTATCGAATGAGGATTAGTGGCCACCTCTGGTGCTAGAGTTTATCAAGCCGCCTGTAAGGCCTCTAACTTGACCGACGGTTTACCGTGCCCTTTCGAAGCACGGGAGCGCTCAGTTGTAATGCCACTTTAACAGTCACCTATCCGACACCTTACCGGACCGAGCGTTGCTTAACAAACGTGATCGAGTACGATCAGTCTGTCAAGTTCCGCCATGAACGCTGCAAAGCCATGAGAGCTACTTCTGGCAGTGACTACGACGGAATGTAACGACTAACGATACCGTCTAAAAATACTAGGCGGCTATTGTTATCTTTTGCTAGGCGCGACGCTAGGGGCTCTTACTGTAAAAAATTTTGGCACATGTCACTTGATCCTTTGTCTCTTTTTTACATAGACCGTGTCCGTATGATGTTAACTTCTCTTTTCCACGCTTTGTTGGTCTTCTTGAGCGCAGCGATAATTTTTCTATGTCTATGGCGAAAACAGTTTTATTACGTATGACATAAATACGGTCATCGAACCACCAGCACACCCCGGACACTCCATATAACCGCGCCATTATAAACAGATGACGTCAGATGGCGTTTTTGTACACGCGCAGCTGTGTGTGTAAGTTTAGGGCTACCGTGCAGTTTGTACTGTATGAGCGGTGTTTAATTCATATTTCGAACTTTTTACATGACTGCCCAAAAAAGAGTGTATATGTGTTCAGGGTTCATGTATGTTTGTTGATATGTGAGTTTCTTTATTCCACCATAACTTCTAAATGGCTCAACGAATTTTGGATGTATAGGATATCGTTAGAATTCTTACATCATTCCGAGTGACACTGGCTATATTTTTTTTAAAAAAAGTCACTATGCTGACTGTACGACGCCATTTTTAAATGTGAAAAAAAAAACGTTTAAAAACTTTATAATTTGTCACTAAAATGTGTGAAATAAAAATAAATAAATTAAAAAAAAACACGACTGCCCTGCCAAAAACGAACTAAAATGTTAAATAACAAGTGTCTTTGATAAATTTTGTTCCACAAAACGGTCCCCCCGACTGCAAAGACACTTGTTATTTAACATTTTAGTTCGTTTTTGGCAGGGCAGTCGTGTTTTTAATATTTTTTAAATTTATTTTTGGTAAATAAAGTTATAACGCATTGCTTTGAACATCAAAATAAGTTTATGTTGACAAACACGACTAAATGAGCACACGATTCGGCACACGAACTCGTGGGGTGCGGTGATGTAATTGATTCTGGGGCGGGGCGGAGAGTGTCCTTTCTGTACAGTAGTACTTATATCTATTCTGTGCCACCAGTAAAGATAATACTTGTACTGGTTGATACCAGTAAAGATTTCTTTAAAAAAGTGGAGATTTTTAATGACCAGTGAAACATAATCTACCTACATAACCTGTCATTTAATATTTATGTTATCTCACAGATCGCTGCGGCGGGAATGCCCAGAAAGATCCCGCCTATTGGTTCCACGCCGTTTACTTACAATAGCAACAGTGACCATATGAAGAAGTCTTCTCCTAAGAGGAAACCGGAACCAACGTGGATGGAACAGGTGAGAGCGTTGGCCACCTGCTACTACTTGATTTAAGGGTTATCACTAGTGACTGGATTATATGCAAATGGAAGGAAAAACCCTATTCGGTGGTAGTTGCATATTTTGGCGAACAATTTGGAAATCATGCATATTTTACACTCGACCTTGTTCATCGTTCAGATGTCTAACATATCCAAACAATGGCACTCAAATATTAAACTCTGCCTTGCCACCTCAGTGCATGCCTCAATACTCGTAGAACGGTTCTTTCCGCTTACAAAAATATATAGACACGATTTGTCTTGCATTAAAATTTGGAACAGTACTTAGTCGTATACATTTATAAAGGTAATTTTCAATCAAGATAGTTAATAATAGAAAAAAATACTAGACAATATCGACCCACCCGTGAGAAAAATAGCATTGTGAATGCCTAAAATATAAAATTCAGTAAATTTCAATGTCAAACAAATTTGGTAATTGATATTTTCGCAAATACGATTGTTATCGTTGAGTAATATTACCTTTAAAGAATTAAAAAAAAAACCTTAAAAAAACGTCTTTTTAACATTTAGTTTTGCATATTTTGGCCCTTTTTATGGATTTTCATGCATATTTTAGCTATTTTTCTTGCATATTTGCATGCATATTTTGGGCTTTTTATATTGCATATAATCCTGTCTCTAGTTATCAGCATAAAAATACGGGTCTTCTTTTTTTAAGGGAGACAATAATTAAAACAGCTGTTTTTATGATGATAATTTAGATCACAGATTCTTTTATCCCGTGTTTTATTTTTTGCGTAAAATACGGGGCATCTGGCAACCCTACTTGGCTATCACCTTGTAGGGTTAAAGATCTAAAGCTGGCACGTTTATAGTACTCAAACCAATGCAATTCTATAACACAGTACGTTGAAAAAAACCTGTAAATATTATTTTGATAATGTAAGAGCAATATGCGAATGTGTATGTTGCTTTAGGTTCAATTTACACCACTTTTAGTTAGATACTTCTCTGCTGAAATATCTAAAAGCGAAGCGAATTCTTATGGACATTTCACTACATTTTATTTAAACTAGCGTTTTTCCCGAGACTACACTTAAGTCTTCCAAGTGAAAAATTAAGATAGTGTAATTTTCTAAAACCCTAAAAAAATAGAAGAGTGTAAATAAATGATTTGTAATTTTTTTAGGTGTGCGTTACGTCTGAACTTATTTACAAGTACCAGATTATGACCAAGTCTATGGAAGAAGTTCTATTAAGTGATAAGGAAAAAATTGATGCACTAACTCAGGTAAGTTTAACATACCTAATTACTAGTTTTTTTGTTGTACTCAACATAATAGTACGTGTTTTTTTATATCCCATAACTCTAAGGTTAATGAGACCATGAAATAGAATCGAATAGCATACGAAATATTTTTCAATTAAATTTAATTTTTCATACAAAATAGTTCAATAAAGTTAAGACCAACTATTCAAAACCACATTTATTTGAAATATGGCGACCTCGCATTTCCGTACCTATAAATATGATTAACTTTAAAAATAATTTAATTAAGATTGATAAAATCTCCAAAAGTATGTATTTTTGGACCACATGTTTAGCAGTTTTTTTTTTTATTATTTTGACGTATCGAATATAACCTCAGAGTAATGGGATATCAAAAAATACAGGTTGTATATCTTATAACGCTTATAGCACACCTCCGCAGTAGTACCGCCATGAATTGTCTTCTATCGACGACGATTTATGATGACCACATCTACGAAGCGGTTTCGCGTCATTAAGTTAGTTTTTTTCTTATTTATAAAATAAAATAAAAAATAAAATAAATTTATTTTTCTTTTAAACCTGTTACAAAATGGAAAAAGTGAAGGCAAGTGGACGTGAAGGCGTAACAAACAAACAAACAAATAAACAAACAAACGGACTTTCGCATTTATAATATTAGTAAGGATGAATTATTTTACCCTTCTGAAATACTCTGAATTCTTGGTTTTATGAACAATACAGTGTGTCCAATCTACGTTAACAAGCTTTCAGGGTTGCACTTTATCGAGGGACACACTGTATACCTGCATAGTTTCACTATCGAAGGCATTTTGAGAATAAGTCTTTCTGCGAACGAGTCCAAAGTAGAATAGGGCATTTCACGAATAGGGCATTTTGAGAATGAGGCATATCGCGAATAAGGCAATATGCGCAGGGCATTTGCGAAAAGGTCCTTTTGCTTACTAAACCTTTTCGCGGCGTAGGAGGTGTGCCAATCGGGTGGAATCGCGCGTGAAAAAGACAGCATGCATCATGGGAAGTACTTATAAATTCCTTGGGTTAAATCAAGAATCTTTTATTCATATTATATGGTTAAATCTATGCATTAGAACAGGCTGTTTCGCATTTGTTTCACTTGTACAACTGACAAGTCTTGGCGGAACCCACTGCGGCGTTTCGCGGCGGAGGTTGTTCGGTGTTACAGGCGTAAATTCTCTCATCGCAAATTGTGGGATGATTAAATATGTACAGCTCTCAATTTATAGTTTACCTATGAAATTGCTGATTGTATGAAGAATTTTCAAGAAGTTGCATTTTTCATACTCGGATTTTCTTTATTTATTTAACAACCGTGAACACTCATGTAACAAAACTTTTGTGTACTAATGTTTGAACACTGCTAACTTATTCCATTTATGATAAGCGAAAAAAATTTGTTATGTCTAAGTTACACCCCCTTCGGTCACCCCTTTTTTGCTCCCTAAAAAAAGTATTCTTAAATATTTTTTTAGTTTTAAGAAAGCTAAAATATAAATAAAAAATAGATTTTCGACCTATGTTCCATGGTGAAAGTTGTTCAGTTTAAGCAACAATAGAGTGCGTTTCATCGGTTATTACCTATAGCGTTATGTTGATACACCGTAAATTTATTATTATTGCGATTGAATAAGGTTCAAAATTGAATAAATTTCCGGGGTACCAACATAATGCCATAGGTAGAAACGCACTCTATCACTTGTTTTAGGATCTGACAGGGATTTTTGATATATGATGTATGTGAGAAAATGTCGGCTATTTCATATTTAAAGACCTAATATTTATTGTTGCAGCCCTCATTGGTCAACGAACAACTAGGCCAGTTGTATTTAGATCTGCACTTGGAAGGAGTTGCAGCTAAACTCACATTGGAAGAAGGAATTACCAGCTCGAGCAGTTCAGGGGAAGAAGTCACATGTAACGTAGCAAAGGTCAGTGACGCACATCATAAGAATTATACAAGGTGTTTGGTAAAAGCCTTGTAAGGCCGAATACGGTAGATAGGGACCATCAAACTGAACAACTTTTACTATGGGACCAAGTCTGAAATCGCCAAAAAAATACGGTTAGCAAAAAAAATGCTAAAATATAAAAAATATATACATATATGCCAATCGATCCTATTTCGTGTGGGGATCAAAATACTCTATCGGACCATTTAAGGTATGAGTACTAGAAACGACAGAAATCGCCAAAAACGTTTCCCATACATTTTGTACTGAAAAACGAGAAATCAACTCGAAATATTTTTTATTGCCAAATGATCCTATTTCTTACTGTGATAAAAATGCTCTTTAAGGCCAACTAAAATATGAGTACAGAAACTACAGTAAGTCACAACACCGGCTTCACACGCAGGCACAATTTTCTACAACATTAGACCTAAAAAAAAACACTTGCTCGTAAAGTGAGCCTTATTACATCACTTTTAGGGCCATAAATCGAGCTATAACATACCCCTTCATAATAATATTATACACTTGTGCGTAATAGAATTCCCTACATATTGAAATTAGTACTGCAAATTATGCGAGTAAACAGACCATTCCCAATTTAACTGGGTTGTACAGTATTTTTTTAGTAACAGCAAAGAGGTTTTATGCCGTTGAAAATTCATATACATTTTTGCAATAAATATGTCCTTAATCATATCAAACAATAGTACATTATGAGACAAGTTAGCTTAAGTTGCGAGGCTGTGGGTTGCAGTCCGAGCCGCAGGCGAGGGCGTAACTCAGCCGAGTGTGCAATGAGCAAAAACTCACGAGTTTCATACGATGTTTTTCAACACATTTACGAGGAAAATACAAAGTAATTTACCACACAGCAACAAATACGACAAAAACAAAATATGAAAATTATGGAAAAAGGCACGTAGGTTTTTTTTGTTTTTTTTTTCTCACGCCCAATGCAAGAATATTTTGCGAACAAAGGGGTGAGTGAGCATACAGCCCACTTCAAAATTATAATTTTTAGTCATAAAATGCAAATATTTTAATATTTTATTACAAAATATTATGAATTATGAATAATTTGATACTAATAAATATTTGTTTGACTTAATTAAGGACTTACACATTTATTTATTCCAAAAATGAATATGAATTTTCAGCGGCATAAAACCTCTTTGTTGTTACTAAAAAACTAACTGTATTACCCGATTAAATTGGGAATGCGCTGTTTACTCGCATAGAACATGCAGTAAGGTACTAATTTAACTTTGTAGGGATAATTCTATAACAACCTAGTGTTTTATATATTATTGCACGCGTTTGTTATAGCTCGCTTTATGGCCCTAAAAGCGATGTATTAGGGCTCACTTTACGAGCAAGTGTGTTGAAAATATTTTTTTTATCAGATTATTCATAATTCACAATATTTCGTTATGAAATATTAAATATTTGCATTTTATCACTTAAAATTATAATTTAGAAGTAGGATGTATGCTAAATTGCTAACTCATCCCTTTGTTCGCAAAATATTCTTGATTGGGCGCGTGAAAAAAATCCTACGCACCTTTTCCCATCATTTTCATATTTTATTTTATCGTATTTGTCGCCATTTGGTAAATAATTTTGTTTTTTCCTCGCAAATGAGTTGAAAAACAGTATGAAACTCGTGAGCTCTGCTGATTGCACACTTGTATCATAATATACTATTACAGTCGATGCTTATTTTCCAGATCAAGATAGCAAGATTTTTTTTACCCAAACCAGTTCATTCACCACTTAATTAATACGTATCCTCGTTTTTACGCATCATCAATTAAATCTTACTTAAATTTATGTGTGTGTACAAAATATGTGTACCTATCTATGTATCTTTTTACCAGGTCCCCCGGAAACGAAAGCACAGTAAACTCGTTATGATCTACGAGGAAGACGCGCCTTTCCCTCCTCCCAACGGCGACGAGGATATCGTCCCTATGGCTTCCACGGCTTAGTACTTATAGAAGACAGATGCTATTCTCTACACTTAGCAGCATTGTGTTCATCGCTGCAGCAGCGTTGTGTTCATCGCTGCAGCAGCTTTGTCTAATAGGTGTCATATTCATATTACTGGCTAAACTCTTTGAAATAACGGGTGTAACAAAACACTCAACGAAGCCGAAGTCCACGCGTTACGCCCATCATCAGGATCATTTTTGTCTTTTTGACTATACCTGGAAAACCAATAGCTACGAAGTTATTGAATGTCAAAGTATTTTTTTTATTTTATGAAATCTTATTTTACTCGTTATTACCTAATTTTTGTCTACAGAAACATTATCAAAATGTTATGTATTTCCTAACAAATAATGGCTTCAAAACGTCATCACTCAATGTATTTCATGAGCACGTACATAAACGCTGCCTTTCAACTCGGCCGCACGTAGCTGTGTAGCATACACTCGCAGGCGCGGTCTTTTGTACGCGTTACATTGCGTGGTAATGTATGCAATGCAATGCTTTTTTAACACTAAAAATTAAAATTGTTTCCCAGCAATAATTTTGAACAGAAATGGTCCTGATGATGGGCAGAATACGTAGACCTCGGCTTCGTTGAGTGTCTAGTTACACCCGGTATATGACATTTTACCTAGTAGGTAACTAAGTAATGGGTCAGTGAAGTCGCATAGAGAATAGCACTACTGCTGTTTCGTCACACCTTGAGACCACTCGGCAGACTCTACTCAAGTTAGGAATGTTGTCTTAACCAAAGTGAACCTTATTACGTACTCAACAGTGTCGTATGTTGCTTGTGCACTGAATGTCAAAGTGCGCAAAGATTGTCCATAAAATATAATTTTCGGTAATTTGGTTTTAATTATGTTAAAAACGTATCAAATATAATTGTAAGGTTGTAAATGATTATTATTTTTGTATTTTGAATACAAGATTATTTTTTAGGTATCGAATTATCATAAGTAGAGTTATGATTCATGTCTAGTATTAAGTGGGATAAACGTAATGACTTGTGAAAAGTCTTTGTTAAAAATAATATTACTCTTAATGATTTAGGAATTTCTATTATTGTCTTCTTCCCAAAGTCGTCACTTTCCTAAGTGTTCACCTTCCTAAGTGGTCAGTTTCCTAAGTGGTATCTTTCCTAAGTAGTCTCTTTCCTAACTGTAATTTTTAAGAAAAAAAATGATTATTCAAATCTGCAAAGCTGTTAAATGCACTTCTGTGTTATTTTTTACTTATTACACACGCAGTGTGAAATAATGGTATATTATACGGCGAAAAAAAAAGTTGTATCGAACCGTTAATTGAATAAAACTAAAGCATTAACTTTTACTTCTATTAAGTATTTGAAGGAAATGCTTCGGATTTGATGTAAATTGACTTAATTGAGAAACTGCGTTTTGCGACCTAGCCATATTAATGTATAATCACACTGCGATCTTACACTGCTATGTGCTCAAACATACGCGTCTTGTCTGTTTAGTGTAAAATAACTTCTTTGATACGCAGAATGTTAGTAACGCTCAATGTGTAGTGCGTAATACATGCGTATAATGTTCCGTCGCGTAAAAAATACGTACGCTGTTACTATAATTGTAAGGTCTTTTGTAATGCTGCCTACCAAGGTATACATTTATGTTACCAATGGCAGGATAATTTTACTGATTCACAAATCGTCCACCAGTCGGCGCACTACCGCAAATTTGGCGCTAGGTTAGCTGTAGACCTGTCGTTTTGTTGTTTGCTATGTGTTTGCTATCATTTTTTGGATGTTGGAAGCGAATTTTCGTAAATATAAATGTTTCTTCTTTAATTCGTTAACTGTCCAACTTTCATAATAATAATCATTATTATCAACCATTTTTAGACAATTGAAAAATAACCGAGAATATAACCATATTACACACGTATGTAGAAAAGATATGGAGATCTTTTTCAACAGTAGCGCCATCGAGCGGGATGAATTTTCTATCATCCTGCCGTTGATCAGCCCCTACCACATGAGTAAAGAAAAGGACCAGAGACAAAGCTTCATACAACCTCGCGAATCGGTTGCACTACTACAAGCTCGCAGGGCATGTGTGAGTGTCCACTGGCCGCTTGTCGCGTACGCGGAAAAACCGGAAAAAACCTGTTTTGACAACTGCAGCCAGTGGACAATCTCAGGGCATCATTTGTTTTGTTAGTTGCAAGTTTGAATTTCACGTTCTTAAGAAGCTTTGTCTGTAGTCCTTTTCTTTGCTCATGTGCCCCTACCAAAGTTAGTAACTTCATCTTTCGATCGTCTATACTTCATCAGAAAATGTTCTAGTTAATATGAGAAAAAAAGAAGCGAATGTATGTTGTATTAAATAAATTAGATCATTGTTTTAGAAAGCTAAGATTAAGTAAAACACTATATTTTTATTACTAGCAGACCTCGCGGTTTTACGTAAAAAATTAGCTCAAATTATTATGTTGTTTATAAATTAATCTATGTTTCCACGAGGTATATGCCACGAAGCAGTATCTACTATGTGCTGTTTGGTAGGTATTCTTTTATTGTGCTTATCTATTCGACGCTAGATGGCGCTTCTAATTTTGAACCTTTTTTGAATGGGTGAAATATTATTTTTTTGTGATATTTCGAAATCATTTCACGAGAATCTGTTGAGAAATGCTACCTGTAGAGGAAAAAAAAACCGGTCCAGAGCACTCGCTCTCGGACTCACGCACCGAGGGTTAGAGGTACCATCATAATTGCACCATCAAACCACACTGCAGAGTAGAATAATAAAATTAGTATTGTAGTTTTAGGTCAGCGCCATCTCTTGACCGATAGTGGAACTAATGTTAACTTTTTTTAGAAATTTGATAATTTCTAAAAAAGTGTGCTATATTGAGACATCGTTTTATTTTTCCTATAATCTTTATATAAACTGCTATGACATAGAATTATTTCAGATTTTTCTCATTGCAAACTTCGGAGATAAGGGGGGGGACGGTGTTTTTTTTTACATTTTTCATCATAAGTCGAGAACTATGCGGGCTTGAAAAAAAATAGTAGCCCCACTTCAAATTTTTAAGACCCCTTTTCAGTCCCTGTTGCAAAAAAAAAATTAATTTATTTCTTATTTGCAAAATAGTTGGGCAAATGTCATCTTAAACTATTCCAAGTTTCAAGTTGATTCCATTAGTAGTTCTCGAGATATCCAGCTGTGACAGACAGACAGACAGACTGAGTCACACCATAAGGGTTCCTTTTTTACCATTTTGGTACGGAACCCTAAAAAACGGACAGCCGGAGAGACATTCAAAAGCATTTTTGCCCAAGCTAAAGGAGAGACGCTTCGCGCTCGATCGGTCAATTATTAGTGCTGAATAAACTAAAATTTAAATCATAAAGAAAGTGCTCTTAGATCTCATAATATTATTTCAGCTAATAAGAGTCAAATAACTACGTCATTTCTATAAATTGATATTATTTTGATATCATAATATTATGATTCAATATAGAAGCGAATGCTTCAACATCCAGAATTTTGGTTTCTAAGCAGTGCTATGGGCTTTACTGTGACAAACCGAATAATTTTAAGCAACCACCTTCAATATTGTATTAATGAAATTGTTAGATACAGCAGGAAATTGAGACAATAGATATATCATAGTTGTCCGGCCTCATGGCCGCGTGGCATTTAATTATTTTAAACCTTTTAAGTACTTTTAATTTATTTTATAGAATGTTCCCACGAGACTGAAATCGAATATTAAAATTTAAGTAGTTTCATAAAATGTCCACTAAACTATCATTATTTTGCACTATAATCTGTAGATTATCAGATAACTTAAAATATATTATGCTGTAACGATCGATACCAATTAAGTTAATTTAATTAACTTTCTTTTATATACTTTATTTCAATGTCTAGTTGTTAAGTTAATACATAAAATATTAAAAATTAATTTTATCTTTCATTTATCGACCTTTCAAATATAACTCAACAACCAATAGGAGATATTTTATCTTAATTATTAAAATTGAGATTACTGATGGGGAAAATGCCGGGCATTTTTGGCAGATTGGGAATATTCCCAATAAACGCCCATAGATTCCCGCCCACTGGGCATTTATCTGGGCATTTATTTTTTGTTACAAAATTGATCCACAAAATTTGTTTAAACATTAAAATATAGTTAATTTTAATTAAATTAGTTAAGATTATCGTTCATAAGTTTATATTTTCATGAATTTGGATATCCCAATCAAAATATTTTATGTGAATCGTAGACGTAAGTATATATTTGTCACAAAATCTTCGAAAGTGGAAAAAAATATATTAAAGGAAAATAATCATATGAAAATACAAGTAGAGAAGGACACTCCTGATTTAAACTCACTTGGCCACCCCGCACCACTCGGTGAGGTTAATGCTAGTAGGTTGCCATTCATCGTTTATGCCGAGAAACAAAATTTTTGTCAAACAACGGCATTAGCGAGAGCACACGAGAGTGGCTCCCTACATTCTCGGTGTTCGCCGATGGGCAAAACTTTTGGCGAATAGCGAGATCGACGAGTTTGTGCGAAATGACGGAATAAACTTTGTTTATAAATCTGTATTATCTTATCATAAGTCTACCAGTAAACGAGTCGGTATAAATGGTTTATTAATCGAAGAAGTAAATTAATCATTTACTCTCATTGTGGGAACTATCCCCCAAATTGGAAATACGAAGAACATTGTTAACATTAACATCCACGTTAACGTCATCCACTTAATTATTTAATTATTATTTCCAATAAGATAGGGTCTAGGAAATAAAAAATATAAGAAATACAATTGATTTTCGTTTTTGGATTTAAAAAAATGGCCGCCAGGTTTTTATGCAATTTACGGGGATACTAGGTATACCTATAGAAGTATAGATTTTATTTATCTGACATTTTGCTGACATCCGTAATGCAAGATACCTACTCTACTACTATTCTTATTTGGTAGGTAAAAAAAGGTAGGGTATAATCGCAATAAAATTCTTTGTGCCGAGTAGGTACCTAGGCATAAAATTTTTCATTACATTAATTCTTTATAACGTTAATTGAACCCAGCTATACACATCAACTTTGTCTAGGGATACAGGTGTTATTTTCATACAAACGAGGTAACTTTGAAGCCTTGGTTTTCTGCCAAGGATGTACCGTGCTGTAATCTGATGATGGCCATCCAGGGAGTGAATGGAGTAGATTCAGATCGCTATACACACCCAACTGATCTGATCAGCATTCTAAAAGAGTAATGGGTCAGAGTTCTCAGTTTGAGGATTTCCATACATTTTCATGCTATTTTCGCGGTTTTTTTAAACATGTCCATTACGTTTTTAGAATGCTGGTCGGATGGTCGGATCAGTTGGGTGTGTGTAGCGATCTGAATCTCCTCCATTCACTCCCTGGATAGCCGTCATCAGATCACAGCACAGTATATCCCTGGCAGGAAACCAAGGCTTCAAAGTTACCTCGTTTGTATGAAAATAGCACTTGTATCCCTAGACAAAGTTGATGTGTATAGCTGGGTTCAATTAACGTTATAAAGAATTAATGCAATGAAAAATTTTATGCCTAGGCACCTACCTTTGTTTGCTTAGACTTATCATTAAAATATATACCTTAAAGTCAAATTATAATAAATATTTGTTAAATAACTAATATTTCGTTTTATTTCCTTAAAACTTTTTCATTTATTCGTTGTTGAAGAATCGTTTTTTTCTGCCCACAGATTGGGCATTTATTTGGGCATAAAAGATTTATGCCCAATGTGCCTGGGTTTTTTCCCAATTTTCCCGCCCGGGCAGAAACACTTTCCCATCTCTAATTGAGATAAAATTTTGTTTGTAGTTAAAAACTGACAATGAGTATTATTTATAATAGCCCAGGACTTTTAGCAAAAAACCTAGGACTAATTCCGGCGGAAGGTTTTTTATTTTTAAAGTGTTCCTTAGGTCCCCCTGAACATATCTGGAAAGTTCCCCGTGAATCCCATGTACGCTTCCCCCCTCCCCCCCCTCAAACGTCTCCCTGATTTTAGTTTTTTTTATTTATCTCCGAAACGGTTGAAGATAGAAGAAAGTTGTCAACGTATGATATAATTGTTATAAAATATCCAACCCATCGACACTTCAATCATTTCGATGTGAGCTGTAGTCTCTGAAATATACCTACAGACAATTCACCAAAAATTTTTTTTTGCCCAGAAATCATTCTTCGTACTAGTTTTTAAGAAAAGTGAGTGGAGTTGTGGCGAAATTATGTACGCTCATATGAATCTTGAAACATTGAGGAATAAAACAAGGTATAATACATTGTTATAGCAGCATCAGTTCTAGATTAACACCGAATGGTGTCGGCGCCACGATGTAATTTTTAGCCCAATACTTTTAGATAAAAATTTCGCGATACCTAGGACTAATTCCGGTGGTAAGTTTTTGTCTTTTAAAGTGTTCCATAGGTCCCTTTGAACATATCTGGAAAGTTCCCCGTGGATCCCATGTCCGCTCCCCCCTCCCCCTCAAACGTCTCCCTGATTTAAGTTTTTCCCATTTATCTCAGTAATAGCTGAAGATAGAAGAAAGCTATTGAAGTATGATATAATTGCTATAAAATATTCGACTTGTCGACACTTCAATTGTTTCGATGTGAGCTGTAGTGTCTGAAATATACCTAAAGACATTTCACCAAAAAAAATGTTTTGCCCAAAAATCATCAATTTAAGAAAAATTAGTGGAGTTGTGGCAAAATAATCTGAGTTCATTTGAATTTTGATACATTGAGGAATAAAACGAGGTATAAAACTTGTTTTAGCAGCATTGGTTCTCGATTTACAGCGAGTGTCAAACACCACGGTATAATTTTATAGTTTGAAGACAGCAGGAACTTTGCAAATGACGTTGCCTTTTAGGATTAAGTTATAGCAATTATATTATTAAACAAAATTAAATTGAAAATTATTCTACTGGAACACTCAAGATTTATGCTTTTATATATGGCGCCACTTTATCGTCATCATCCATCATCATCAAATTGGTTGCCGATTTTAATACATGATGAGTCAAACGGTAGGTATCAAGCGATACTACATGTAATTAATAGTACTAATATCTTTGGACGAATCCTTCGTGTAACTTCACTTACAGGTTAGTTCGTTTAATCATTAATGATCATGCTCCCTCACTCACCTGCATCGTACATATGAAGGATTTGTATGTATGTATGTTTGAACGAATTAACTCAGAAATTACTAAAGCTAATACTAGAATAAATTTATTTAGCTTTTGACACCACTTACTATAAATCGGGAACCAATGCTGCTAAGACAATGCATTGTACTACGTTTTATTCCTCAATGTATCACAATTCATATGAACTCAGATTATTTTGCCTCAACTCTACTAATTTTTCTTAAAAATTAGTGCAAATAATGATTTTTGGGTAAAACATTTTTTTTGGTGAAATATCTATAGGTATATTTCAGAGACTATAGCTCACATCGAAACAATTTAAAAGTCGACGGGTCGGATATTTTAAAGCAATTATATCATATTCAATAGCTTTCTTCTATCTTCAACCATTTCTGAGATAAATGGGAAAAACTTAAATCAGGGAGACGTTTGAGGGGGGAGGGGTAGCAGACACGGGATCCACGGGGAACTTTCCAGATATGTTCAAAGGGACCTAAGGAACACTTTAAAAGACAAAAACTTACCACCGGAATTAGTCCTAGGTATCGCGAAATTTTTATCTAAAAGTATTTGGCTAAAAATTACATCGTGGCGTTGACACCATTCGGTGTGAATCGAGAACAGATGCTGCTATAACAATGTATTATACCTTGTTTTATTCCTCAATGTATCAAGATTCATATGACCTTACATAATTTTGCCACAACTCCACTCACTTTTCTTAAAAACTAGTACAAAGAATGATTTCTGAGCAAAAAAAAATTTTTGGTGAAATGTCTGTAGGTATATTTCAGAGACTACAGCTCACATCGAAATGATTGAAGTGTCGATGGGTTGGATATTTAATAACAATTATATCATACGTTGACAACTTTCTTCTATCTTCAACCGTTTCTGAGATAAATAGAAAAAACTAAAATCAGGGAGACGTTTGAGGGGGGAGCGTACATGGGATTCACGGGGAACTTTCCAGATATATTCAGGGGGACCTAAGGAACACTTTAAAAACAAAAAACCTTCCGCCGGAATTAGTCCTAGGTTTCTTTTTTTTTTAAATTTTTGCTAAAAGTCCTGGGCTATAAAGAAAATGCAGGAAAAACGACAACTTTGCCAGATTTGAAATCTATGGTTTGTCCGCCAAGTGATAATTTCGAAAGAAAATACTACCTAATTAGCAATTGAATCAGGTATTTTTAAAACAACCTACTGGAGTCCACTTTTTGGTGAAAAAATAGTGGCTATCATACACCTTTGGCATAATTGAAACAACACAAGTCCTTTTCTTTCCATGTTTTTAGTTCTGAAATATTTTTGTGACAACACAACACAAGTACCTAAGTCCCAGTATGTGGTTTCTATAATTTCTTACCATTTGATAATGGTATTTTTTGTTTTTTTTTTTTCACGAAATAAGTATCTTGTATCTAACACTAGAAAATGATAATGAGGACGAAACAGTTGAGTCCTCATATCTACTACCTAGTAGGTTAGGTGCCTACAGTATTTTCCAAATATTTAATAAATAGTTTTTATTTTTAGAGAAATTATAGTAACAAGATAAGTCCATCCACTATCACTTATGAGATTTTTTCAAAAATGTAAAAAAGCAAGTGGTATGCAAAATACATGAAAATAATATTGCCTACCTATAATACCTACACTTGTGTATATTTTATATTGTCTAAACATGTACGTATCCTTTAATTTTTTGTAAGTAGTTAGTTTCTTTACCTCTCCTGAAAAACTTGGTTTCATGCCTTCATGGACTTATTGGCTTTCAAAAATACCTGGTTCAAACTTCAATTATCGCTCGGGTTCAACGCCAGGAGGCTAGCTTCATAGGGAGTCGGATACCGTTGCGTTACGTACACATAACACATTGTTAAGTTGCTACAATGTAGCGACAGTCACGCACACAGCCACACGCCTGCGCGTGCGCACTCGCTCTACCTGTCCGTGCGCAAGAGTCACATTCCGCCGCCCACCTCCGCGACAGGCCGCGCAAGCGAAGCCTTATGCTATTCCTGTTGTTAATATTAGAAAGTTTTATAGTGCCCACCTTATTTGGATTCTCCGTACGTGGAATAATGACATCCTTTTCATAAGGTAAGTTTTTAAATCATTTTCTAAAAAGGTTTTAAAGTGGCCTCGATTGGAGGAAAACTGAAGGCTCTACTGGATTATCTTACTTAATGACGAAGGCTCGTGCAAACCACAAGTAATATAATATTTTAACTCTTGTTAACGTAAATGTAAGTTTTAGTTTCCATATCTTTTATGTTAAACTACTTTGGGGTTTATATTTAAAATAGTTAATAGTCAAGGTGACGATGTACTAGATCATGTGATTTAAGTTATAAACCCAAATTAGCCTCTGATCTATTAGTTTTTGTAAACATTCTTGAGCGATGACTAATTCTCAACATTTCTGTTTAAAACTATTATTTTTTTCTTATGGCGCGTTTATTGGTATTGGACCATTGTTGTTTTATGGTGTGTATTGTTCTGTATATTTGTCGTGTCCATCCTTTATACCTGTTGAACGTACACAATAATATGCAGTCAAGTGACGATGCATGATGTTGTATTTTTGCAAATAAAGTCAGGTGAACGTAACCAGTTATGATAAAAAGATACCATTTTAGTAAATACGTACTTATGTAGTTTATACGCTTCGGGTTATGTATCAATTTTTTTAGTATTCTTGTGGAAAATTAAGGATTTAAATAGGTACGTCAAGCTGTCAAGAGAGGTCGTTTGATAAAAACCTTGACTTGAAATAGGTACCTACCTAATCACGACTATCCATTATTCAATTTTTTTTATCCAACGAGCAGAGTCAGAATCGAGTGAGAAGGTACGTTCAAACTTACCAATTTGAATCAGTATAGTACGTACCTACATACAGTATAGGTACTTACTATCTACTCTTCTATTTCTGTACAACCTATATACAAGGTCATTTTGAACTTACCATCCAAATTTTAAGGATGTGTCCAGTCCATGAAACTATGTTTAGTTTCTTTCTCTAAGAAACATGTGTCAAATTTCGCCAGAACATTTTGGGCATTCCATACTAAATTGATCACGTGATCTCTTTCATTTGTATGGAAAGGCGATTTTTATTTTACATATTTGACCATGTGTTCCTTAGAGAAAGTTGTTCAGTTTCATGGACTGAACACATCCTCACATCCTCACATCAAATATGGATGGTAATTTCAAAATGACCCGATATAGGCTGTTCCTACTTACCTACTTCTAATCCTAATCATTATTTTACCTTAAAAAAATACCGATTTCAAGTTTGTGCTCGGATTCTGAAAGCAAAAATTCATTTTATCAAAATCATTACGTTAAAAGCCTTATATAGCTCTCAAAGTGATGAGGGCCATAATGTTCTATTTCTTTATAATTACCACCTATGTGTTTACTTATGGTATGCAATAAAATATTGAATTGAATTGAAAAAGTGGCGCCCTCTTCTTAATTAAATATATTGCTCGCTAAGTACCTACTTAATATACCCTAATAGTAATAGTTCTTTGTAGTAGTAGTAGTAGGCAAATGAGCAAAATTTGGTCGCTTTTGGGCACTTTTGCCTACTAATACTACTATACTATAACGAACATGTTACAAAATTGCCCCTGATGCCGAATATGGTAGACAGGAACAGGGACCATCAAACTGAACAACTTTTACTATGGGGCCAACTCTGAAATCGCGAAAAAAGGGGTTTTATTTTGTAACACGTTGTATATTACCACAGTTTGACAACCCATATTACTTACTGAGCATATTGTTTGTATATAAATAAACTATAGATAGAACCTGCACATGTGCATTTTCGATACATTATGCCTTGCCGGCTATAGGAGTCTTAAAGCACATAACAAATCATAGTAGTATAGTAACAACATCTGACAATATCAACCTAACAAGCTTATCTTGACTTAGCTAACGAGAGTCGTCGCAAAGTAGGTCTGCGTAAACATTGTCGCCTGCATCAAACGACAGGTGTGTTGTGAATTTGTACTAGCGATTTATAGTTTCCTTGCATGTTACCGCGCCGCCCTATGCTGAACTATTTTCTTTAATGTTCTTAGAAAGAGAATAAAAATATAGGTAGATCATATTTAATTTTTGTCGCCGCTTTAGCTGTTTATGATGATACAACCCGCTTGGTGGGAATCATCATCATCATATGGGCATAAGATTGTACTACAAATTTTGCAAAAAGGTGGAAAATAAACATTATTTATTATTATTATTATTAAGTCCGTATCATCTAGCTTCATACAAAGAAGATTCAAAGAGTCTAAATCGGTGGTAACAGTCTAAAGTATTTGGTAAATGAATATGGCGTGATGAGCAAAGAGTATAACTGAATCGATTGTTTTGAAAAGGGCGCAAGTACACAAATTATTTTTTTTCAGGAGAGACAAAAACCTTTTGGTGCTAACTTTGTGTACTGGGCAATGTCATCTTTTTTACATTAAAATAGCTCTTTAGGTCTCACGTTGTAAAGTATAGTTTCAAGTTTCTAAAATGGCTGTATTATATAAAAATTATCAATTAAAAGTCTTGTACTTTTCAAAACTTACGAAATAGAAATGTAAAAATATTGTTTTAAATTATATTTTGACTAGCGGCCGCCCGCGACTTCGTCCGCGTGGAAAGTATTTCTGCTATCCCTCGGGAACAATACTTTTTTTCGGGATGAAAGGTACCCTATGTCCTTCTCTGTACCCTTGACAACGTGTATGCAAAATTTCATGATGATCGGTTCAGTAGTTAAGAAGTGAAGGCGTAACAAACAAACAAACAAACAAACGGACTTTCGCATTTATAATATTAGTAAGGATTACTTACTGAAACAAAATAATGATAAAAAATATTTTACTATTTTGGTCACCACTCTACATGACTCAACGAAGTTGATAAATCCATTTTTGAGGTCATGTTAGAGGCCAACATGACACCAATTTTGAATAAAAGGGCGCAAGTCAGTATGGGGTCAGCTGGGAGATGCTGTTATGTTATCTCTTACGTTATTTGATTGTTTGATTGACTTACGCCCTATTCAGTGAAAACATGTATTGATTATAGACGAACACTTTCTCATATTTAACTAAGTTTCGCAAAAATTGGTGACTTGCGCCCTTTTAAAAACATCGATTCAATTATAATCGCTACCGTTTGATGAAAATCTTTGGACGGAATCCTAGCTCAACTCAAGT
Source organism: Agriphila geniculea (assembly GCA_943789525.1). Classification (NCBI taxonomy): domain Eukaryota; kingdom Metazoa; phylum Arthropoda; class Insecta; order Lepidoptera; family Crambidae; genus Agriphila; species Agriphila geniculea. The sequence goes on along the minus strand of OX038870.1, from coordinate 20,690,564 downwards.
AAGAAGTAATCTAACTGTAACACTTGTAACCATAGAAATAGAATGTCAAAGAACAACAATGTCAATAAACAGGTGATCCGAAAACGAATGCATACATTTTATATGAGATACGTATAATATGACTTAGATTCATAAAATATGACTATATACGGTAAAGGAAATTAATAAACTATGTTTCATACTGTTTTCTTCGTCGATAAACGAATAAATGTAGAGAAATTTGGTTTTAGAGAAATGTGTGGCAATATCTTATTTACCTGTGAAAAGTGTGATTACTTGGATTATTTCTTTTAGTCACATCACAATTACTTAGAGCACAAGACACCATGGCTCCACGATACCTTTATTTTAAATTATAATTAAGATTAACAAATATTTTAAACAAACTGTGATTGCTCATTTGCTAGACGGGACGCTAGGGGCTCTTACTGTAAAAAATGTTGGCACATGTCACTTGATCCTTTGTCTCTTTTTTACATAGACCGTGTCCGTATGATGTTAACTTCTCTTTTCCACGCTTTGTTGGTCTTCTTGAGCGCAGCGAAAATTTTTCTATGTCTATGCTTGTAACATTGTTTTTTTACGTGTAATCACACCATACTTAAGCTTTTTGGCTTGGTGTTTGCATCTTGTAAGTATAGTTTGATTTAAAAAAGGACTTATTAAGATAAAAATATGTATTTAGATAAAACAAAAAAGATATTTACTTAATTAACTTTTGAGTTTTCGCGGTACCCCTGAGAGCCTCTTACGAAACCCCAGGGTTCCACGGATCACCATTCGGGAACCGCTGTCATAGACAATAATTAATACTACCATTTCCTCACATAAATGAATGATTTATACTTAGGTAGGTAATATCAAAGATATTAGAATTTTTTGTTAATAATCTAAACTTCAATTACCTATTATTATCTACCACAATTTTAAAACTGTGACCATTTTACTTTTACAGGTTACATTATTATTATTTTTCAACCGATTTTGATGAAAATTGGCATAAGTAGAAGTACCTAATACAAGTTCCTTGATTTATTTATTTTTTTTAGTCAATAGAGATTTTTGATTAAGGTAGCCACATATTTTGAGTAAGGTGTAGAGTTTTTGAAGTTAAAGCTTGTAGAGTTAGGGCGCGAAGAGTTAGAAGCTTGGCTCTACATGAGGTCTGATAACTTTTTGACAGTGCGAACCATATGGAGCAACATTTACATGATAATGTTTTTGGTGGGATTGTCTTTTTTTAGGCCTTTTCATGTTGAAAATATTGTTTGTGCAAATATTTTGTACTGAATTTTATATTTTTTTCTGACGATTAATTTTTCGAATGAAATAAAACATATTTCATTCATTTCGAAAAATGTTACTTACTTACAACTGTTATCTATTCTGTGACAAAGGTCTACAGCTCAGAGAGCCACTAGTAATTAAAGTGCATTGTCCTACATTGAAAGGTGATCAGTTAATGATCATTATTAAACTAAAGAATGCCTATTAAACCATTTTGTGTAATAAATACCTACCTACCCCTAATTATTTGCTATTATTAATTTAAAGAATCTTTGTCTATGTACTTAACTCCGCATAATATTAGGACGTTTAAAGACGTTTGCTACTTTAATGCATTAACTTATTTATTCAATGTAGTCTTTTATATGATACCTACATATGGAAATAATGTTGTTTTATTTGTCAGAAGATCCATCTGTATGTTCCGGCGAATAGGAGAAATTATTAAATTCGACAGTAAAGTCCGCAAGTTGACTATACTATTACAGCTAGTCTAAAAACCGGCCAAGTGCGTGTCGGGCCACGCGCAGTAGGGTTCCGTAGGTACATTATACCATATCATATTTTAATACCGCTATCATTTTTCGTCTGAAAAAATAACTTTGTTTTTCATAGTGTTTGTATGAATGACAAAGTTATATTTGCGGTTTTGGAAAATGTACTATATCTTGAAAACTAATTACTACATCTCGTTCAAACCAATTTTCGTTGAAAGTGTTTATTAAGATCTATAGCTTATATTTTTTTTAGATTTTTCACCCTCTTACTTTAAAAGTTAAAGGGGGGGGGGACACACATTTTACCACTTTGGCGGCATATATCTTACAAACGGTTGACTTTGAAAAAAAATAGTCTTAGGAACCTCAATGTCATTTTTAAAGACCTATCTATAGACACCCCACAAGTATTGGTTTGATGAAAAAAAATATTTTCAGTTTCAGTTCCATGTATGGGGAGCCCCCCCTTAATCTTTTATTTTTTTTATTTTTGTGTAAAAATCGTAAAGCGGTTCACAGAATACACCTACTTACCAAGTTTTAACTATGTAGTCTTAATACTTTTGGAATAAAGTGGCTGTGACATACGGACGGACAGACAGACAGACAGACAGACAGACAGACAGACAGACAGACAGACAGCCAGACAGACAGACAGACATGACGAATCTATAAGGGTTCCGTTTTTTGCCATTTTGGCTACGGAACCCTAAAAATGGGACCAATTTGAATTTTTACCTAATGTAATAACGTTTGAATCATTTCAATCGGTTCAGCCGTCTCCGAGTAATCGGTGTACATACAAAAAAAACGGGTCGAATTGAGTACCTCCCTCCTTTTGAAGTCGGTAAAAATTGCAGTGCACCGGTCATGTGGTAGGTACCAAAATTGGGTCAAGTTATATTGCGCTAGCTGTAAGTACCTACTTGGAATGTTGTGTCAGGTAACTTAACTGCAGTATTTGCTTGTAATATCCGGGATGACCGGGTATTCCCTATCACATCCGGCCGAGTTCGAATCGAACATACATACTGCGAATGATTTTGTTTAATAAACTGGGTGACGGTTTTCTTGTGTACTGACAAATGAGGCTACAATAGCCCAAATTATAAGTCTTAGCACGAACAGCTATCGAAAAAAATAACGAGAGTAAAAACATTCGATAGAATAATTTTGTATGGGAAATTTGTACAGCGCCGTCAATCGCTGATTTTCCATAGAGAATAACTCTATCGAGTGCTTTTACGCGCGTTTTTTTCTCTTTCGATAGTTGTGCGTGCTAACGCTTAGTTCGTGGGTACTGAACATTAGTCTGACAATAAATTAATACCTAACAAAAAATAATAATTCACGACTACCCTGCTAAAAACGTACCTGCAGTACTAGGCACGTATCTTGAAATTTTTTCGACGGAGTGGGGATAAGTTCGCGCATGTGCTCTTGTGAGAGACCAATAGCGCGCGCCCCTCTCCCGCCGCCCGCGCCCCTCACCGCTACGCATACCCAAAATACACGTTTCGCGCAATCCACACCCAATTTCAAGTTATATGCCTCGTACTGTACTAAAAAGTAAAAACAGAAGTGTCATTGCAGTCGGGGGATTGTTCTGTGGAATAAAGGGATCTCCCGACTGCAATAAGGAGGCGTCATGAGAACTAATTTCTTTACAAAAAAGTCTGCCACTTTCCGCGGGGGACGAGGTAACGCACACACAAATAGCGTAAAACACTAATGCATTTTCGATCACGTTGCTACGCACGCACACGACAAAATTATCAAACACTAGCTTAAACTTTACGCACACAAATACATACACACGCAGAAACCAACCTGTCAGTACGCGCGATGACGTCATTTTCATGTAAACGTTGCTAGTGCTTGACACTATCGATATTTTACTCTCGATACCTTCGGCTCATATTTTTAATTTATGTCTTAATGATTGAATTATGATGACAAAAATCAAATAAGTCTGTAGTTCTTTTTTTTTCAATTTAGGCCCTTCGATGATGCTAAGGCAACCTTTGGCTGTCGTCAAAATCTACAGGGTGACTTATTAGGATAAGTCAGTAAAATTGATGATACTGCAAGAAATTCTACCCGGTCAATTTCACTAAGCAAGAGTTTTCAAATACTGGTAGGTTTTCGCATCTTTAAAATCAAAGACATAATTTCTTAGATTAGTGAGACAATTCAAATCTCAGCGGTATCCTCTACCGGTGGCGCTAACGATATCCCAATGGGTATGCGGATAACGCGCTGTTTTAACCATAGCGGAATTTTACCGCTATCAGAGGCGGTAGCGGTGGCGGCGGTGGTGGCGCGCGACGCGAGGTGCGTTCGCGGGGGTGCGTCCGCGGGGTAAATAAGGCTTTGTTCAGACGATAACACACGACCCGACCTCAACCAGAACTCAACTCAAACTCAACTCGAACTCAACTTAACCGGAGCCCACTCCTTGAAATAAAGCGCTTTCAATTTTCAGTTTTATGACACATTAATAAGCTCCGTTATATTTTGTCAATGCTACTGCACACGCCCCGCGCTCAACCCGAACTCAACTCAAACTCAACCCGAACTCACCTTAAACTCACCTAAACATTACACAGTGACTCAAAATTGTAAGCGATGTATTTCAAGGTGGGCTAAAACGGAATAACTACATTAAAAATCTTTATTTGTTATACTTATTTTAAAGAAAGTGGTTCATGCGTCATGCTTGTGAACGGGTGCTGCCAGTGGGAATGGGTCTGCTTCTTCCTGCTTGTACTAAGGACGTCGTATATTTTTTCTGTTTAATATTATCAATATGTATCGGACTTCTTACTCAAAACATAAAATTATTAACTAATACCTCGTTTTGATTTCTCTTTTTTTATTGCAATCATTTTAATTTCTATAGTCACATAATCAGTAATTTCTCAGCTAGTTGAAAGTTATTTACTCTCACAATTACTAATCCGATATGTAGTAGGTAACTCATTTCATACCCATTGTGTGTAAAAAATATTGTGATGGAAAATGCCCTCACTTTAAATGTTGAGGTCGTTTTTCGATGTTGACGACTCCGTATGAAATATTATACAGGGAGAAAAAAAGCAGTCCTTGACGAGTTTCTTGCCGGTTCTGCTCGTTACAAGGTCTCCCGCTTAGGGTTTGCGAACCGATGGCGTAGCTTCTATGACATTCACAAGACTTGTACTATTATGTATTCTGTGTCACAAGTGCTTGTAACAGCCTAGACTGAATAAATTATTTTGAGTTTTGAGTTTAGTGTTATTAGCTTGTATTATAAAACAGTAGGAAGCTTCAAAATGCTATGAGCAAATTGTGCGAGTACGTTTAGGAAACATGTTTTGCACAAGCTTGGATCGAGGCATCTCGTATCATTGCATCTTTTGGAAATCTGAAATATAAACATTTAGGCCACTTTCGTCACATTCCGCTTCCGTCAAAATAAATAATAGAGTTTTTTTACTGAAAAAACGAAATTCCTCTTTCGGCAGAAAAAAGTTAGTATTTTTTTCCAATATTTTATAGCCAGAATAACATAGGTACCTTCTGATAAAGTCGATATCGATATTTGTTTCTGTGCTGTCACAACATTACTTTTGCTGCAGTGTGGCCACCGTTTTTAAAATTAAAATGGCATATTTTGGGAAAAATTAGTGACATCCGTAAAAATTTTATAATAATAAATTATGTAACGTTAAGGAGGTAAAAGAAAGATAAGTAGAATCGCCTAAGGAGAATTGTATCTAAGAAGTGAAAGACAGAAATATAATTTGATAAAATACAATTTATTTATGATAATCCTCAAAACACACACGTAGTGTAGTGGAAGCCCACGGCCGGTCACGATACTCACGATGGGGAGAAGCACAGAGAATGGAGCCCGCGGCAAGTCACAATGAAAAGAAGCACGGAGAGTGGAGCCCGCGACAGATCACGGAGCCCGCGGGTCACAAATGTCACAATGAAGAAGAAAATATTTGCACGGAGACTTGGATTGTCAGCCGGCAGGCTGATTATCTAATTAGAAACCACCTAGCGACCGGTCTCATTTGACAGATTTTTACAACGGAACTCGTCGATATAACTCCCGTTTTAAGTTGTAATTTGACAATGGTTTAATACTAACTATAAATAAAACGCGTAAAAAAATAATACACAATTTTTAAATGCGAAATTGTGTACTCCCTCGATATCAATATAAAAGAGCGAGAAGAATAGTAATAATCCCCCATAAGTAATAGCTTAATCTTTTATTTTTTTATTTTTGTGTTAAACTCGTTAAGCGGTTAACAGAATACATCTACCTACCAAGTTTCAACTGTGTATTTTTTTTTTTTTTTTTTTTTTTTTTTTTTTTTTTTTTTGTAAACATTAACCCACTCTATGGAAAACATTTTTTCTGAAATAAAGATGTATTATTATTATTATTATTATTATTAATATTTTCGGAATAAAGTGGCTGTGACATTCGGACGTATTCTATTTTCCCTACTTTTCAACCTGCAACTAGGGGGCTTATTGTCTAATTTTAAAATCTATCGCAATCGCTTTCGTTTGACAGATGGATGTGACACATTGCTGCATTTCTTTGGTAAGTTTTTATTTGTGTCAAGAAGAAGCTTCAATGTGTTACATCATTGAAAGCGATTGCGATAGATTTTGAAATTAGACAATAGAAAGGCAGGTGTCAACCCTTGAAGAATGGGTATAAATAAGTTTTGAGAGCTTGTACTCTATTCCGTTTATTTACTCATGTGCTACAATGCCTATTTTAAACATAAGTTTAATAGTCCTGCTATTTTTTAAGTATTGAGTAAGAGATTATAATAAATAAAGATAAAGAAAAAAATAACAATAAATAAATTTGCTAAAAGTAATCTATACCTAATAAATTCATCAAGCGTCTACACTACAGTACCTAATGAATAGGTATTAACAGGTTAAGAAGGAACGTGATGTTTTAAGTGTCATTGGTCATACATTCAACTTGAAAAATTAGGCTAAAAGGGATTTTGTATAATTTAGTGGCAACACTGTTTGATTGACAATATTTTTGAATTATTTTCATTTTTAGTGCATTATTTGAAAACAATTGGACAAAATAATACCAGCAGATGGAAAATAACGTTATCCTTTTGCACACTAAATGTTTCCGATATTTTTTTACATGAAAAAACACTGCAAATCGGCATTTTTAGCTCCGGTCGTTTCGCGTGTACGATGATCAGCTGAATGGCGGGGAACTCGGGTCAACTAGTTTTATATAACGAGTATGAGCGGCGGTCATTCTCGTTTGACAGAGGGGTACGCCTGACAGTGGCGTCTCCTTAATTGGTTAAATGCTCTAAGGCAATGACACCTGTTTTTTTACTTCGGCAGTCGTGGCTTTTAATTTTTATTTTTACTTTATTCCGCCGTATTTTGGTAACAAGCGATAAGGTTAATATTTAGAATCAAATCTCCATGAAATTAAAGGAAGATGTAAAAGAAAGTGTTTCATTAGTGTTTTTTAAGCTAAATTGGATTAAAAAAGTACCTACGCATACGCAATATCTTATTTAATTATTTTTATTTTATCTACATAAAAAGAGATCTTTCAAATAATGACATCTAAAAAACTGCTTAAAATTTTTCTTTTCTTTTTTGTTAATAGAAAATCTGAAAACCATGTACCTAGCTAGTAGAGAGTTGATTTATATGAACAACCCTGAAATCGTGAATTCATATTGTTTATTTACTCCAGTAAAATGTATGAAACAGAGTAGGTATGGTTTTATATAAGTAAGAACCTACCTATACAACCTGGAGACGACAAGGCGACAATAAATTAAATATACTAAGAACGCAGCTGGGAGCATTCTTAGAGTCGGCATAAATAAAATCATTTAAAAATAAAAAATATTTAGTCACAGGAACAATTTTTCAGATGAAGTACCTACCTACTGTTTTCAGTACAATTTTCGTGCTATTTATTTAGTTTGTTTTATTTTTATTTCTTTCCTAGGAATTATTTGATAGTTTTAAAATAATCTATGAACTAGCTAGTGTCACTTAGCTGTCGCATTGTCTGCTCCACCCCGTATAATTTAATTCAATACTAAAAAAGTCTACATTTATGTTATGTCTTTATAGTGAAAATAATAAAATGTTTACTCTTTTCTGTTCTCACACCGTCAATTATTTCAACTTATCGTAAAAGACACTTGTTCCTACAAAAATGACACTTGTTCCTTTTGCTACAAAGATTTAGATTACAATGCGTGAAACGGATTGTGACACATATGTCCTTAGAGTGCACATGTTCCGAGTAGCATACAAATAACTGAAGACAATATGTAATTGTTTTCCTTGCCAACGTTGGCTCACTAAAACAAGTGGAATTTAAGAATATCATAATTTTAAACGGAATATTCTAAGTCGTTTAAAGAAAGTACTAGTACATACTAGACTTGTTGTGTATTGTATGTAATTTTATGAGTATATAATGTACCGTAAATCGATAATTAATCGATACTTACATAGGCAGTGTAATCTTAGAATAATATATAAGAAAATTAAGTCGTAGTGTCCTTAATTTATTTTAAATAAATTATGTAAACAACGTGGACAACAGAACAGAGTCAAATTTAGATTAGTAAAAAAGTAGATAAGTATTATTTTTTACCAAAAGATTATTTTGAAAGTATAAAGTTACAAATCTCGTCAATATACTTAAAAGAACTAAAGTGTCGACTTAGCTAGTACATTCACTTGAATTTGTTACATGAAATGCAACATTTTCAACGTAAAAAATTTCACGTTCCATTGCATTCTTTGAACGCAGTCGTGAGAACATTTTCGTTCGTGTCTTATCCAAAGACGAACAGCAGATGAGAATATATCTCGACGTGCTGCAATAACAATACATAAACATAATATACTATACCTATAAAACATACACTCATACGTTCAAGGTGATCAAGTGTTAGCTCATTCACATATTATTGTGTCACGTTTTTGAAAATGTATTTAAGGTATATATGATAAATAAAAATGATTGTTTATAAAAAAAACAACTGCTTCATACAAACATTAATAACGAAAATATGGAAATGTATGAAACAGCCGATATTTTTTGCAATTTTGGAGTTGGTTCCATCCAAAGTAAAAGTTGTTCCGTTTGAAGGTTCCTATCTAACATAATATTCGGCATTGCGGTTGTTTTGTAACACCCTGTATGAAGTTTGAAAAATACTTGACTTCCTAAAAATTTTTTGCTTTACCACATCTTAAAATAACTTTTTCGCTCTTAAAATCACTGTCTCTGGGCCCTTTACCATTGGAACCATTTCCAACGCCCAAAATTTGATTAGTTTGATAGTCCCTATCTATCTGCTATTTTTGTAACACCCTCTATATTCTTTGCTATGTTAATATCAATAACGTTTTTTGTTTAGTAAACTCTGCAGTGCGTATGAGAAAAAAGTTTTCAAAACAATCATGGCGATTCGATTTGATTATGCCGATGTTGTAATCGTAACGGTGCGTTTCTGTCGATGCATCCGTTATACAGGGTGCATTTGAAATCACTCTCCAAATTTTAAGGATGTGTTCAGTCCATGAAACTGAATAACTTTCTCTAAGAAACATAGGGTCAAATATGAAAAAAAAATTGACTTTTCATACAAAACAAAGAGATCACGTGATCAGTTTAGTATGGGATGACCAAAATTTTTTGGCGTATTTTGACACATGTTTCATGGAGAAAGTTGTTCAGTTTCATGGACAGAACACATCCTTAAAATTTGGAGAGTGATTTCAAATGCACCCTGTATTTACCCAAGAACAACGTGCTACAAAATAACCCCTAATGGTAAATAGGGACTGCTTCATACAAAAATTTATAACGAAAATATCAAAATGTATGAAACAGCTGTTTTTTTTTTCGCGGTTTCAGAGTTGGTCCCATAGTAAAAAAAATACAGTTTGGTGGTCCCTGTCTACCATTTTCGGCATTTGGGGTTGTTTTGCAATACGTTGTATAATAGTACATTATGATATAAGTGCGGTAAGTTGAAAATTACAGCCGAGGCGATATTGCTAGCCCGAGCCGTAGGCGAGGGTTAGAAGAAAGCAGAGGCTGTAATTATAAAAGCGCACGTATGTCATACGACGTTTTATAACATATTTGCGAGGAAATAAATAAAACTCGGACTTTGCACCTTTGCTTGTTTTCCATATGATTAAATTTTGATACGCTTGTAAGTATCTTATCGGTCAATTTTTCGGGCAAGAGGCCTAGAATAGCCTTTTTCGCTGCCTCTGAGACTTCTGGCGGTGTTGAATTCATAAAGTCATCACTACTTGACGACATTTTCAAATAAAAACAATACAGCAAAAAAACTAAATTAGCAATGCGCGCGCATCAGCGCTTTTTTTAAGGCAAAGGCATAAAAAACAGCCAGTATTACTAATAAAGTAAATTAATATTTTTGTGTTTTTGTTACAGATAAATGGTTGTAATTTATTGTCAACATTAATTAAATTAAATAATTAAATGTTAATTTATTATATTTTATCGCCCAAAGTTAATTTTATTCATAAAATGTTGACCTCTTTTCTGATATAAAAACTCTTTGCTAAGATTTAAAAAAGTACCGTTCGTTTTAGACGAAGCATCTTGATAAACCGTGCGGTAATGTAAAGTAAAACGCACGGTTTATCAAGGAAACCGTGCGTTTTACTTTACATTACCGCACAAGTTCGTAATGAGATACAATACGATATTGAAATTGGTGTAATAAGAGAGCCTTTACGAGCAAATATGTTATAAAATATGAATTTAACGTTCTTGGTTATCCATAGATGCGTGGACTATTTACTATTTGCTTTATTGCAATCGATTCTATTACTGATTATGAACAAAAAGTTTTTAGGTTTCGTATTTTCTATAAATAACCTTGTATTACTGATGGGGGCGTTAGCTACGCCTAAACGTGTAGTACAAACTTATAAATAATAGTAAATAAGTATTCTTGATAAATCAAACTTATAATTTAGTCCCACACTAATCACAACCTGTATTCCTTTGCTCGCTGACTACCTATAACGCAGTGTGCCTAAGTTATATTAGGTCTTCACCTATGAAATTGCCGATATTTTGTCACATACAGAGAAAATAATAACTTCTATAATTTAAAATTTTAACAAAATCGTGAATATTACATCGAATTATGATCATGATAGTTAACTATCAGTAAAAATAAAGTCCATATTTTAGCTTTCGTGACATTAAAAAAAAGATCTTGAAAGTGACTCTTTTTTTGTGAGCAAAAAAAAGGGTGACCGAAGGGGTTGTAACTTAACCAAAACTTATTTTTTCGCTTATCTTGAATGGAAATAAGTTAGCATAGTGTTCAAACATTAGAACATAAAAGTTTTGTTACATGAGTGTTCATGGTTGTTAAATGAACAAAGAAAATGCTATTATGAAAAATGCAACTTCTTGAAAAATCTCCATACAAATCGGCAATTTCATAGGTAAAGACCTATTATATTGACTAGATAATATTTACAAAACCATAATATTTAACGCACACCCTACTAACGGGACAACACAAAAAGCTTGTAACTTCGTGAGTTTTAAGGTACCTATCATTATATTTTTTTATACTGATTCTGAAAATTAAAATATGTAACCCGTGTTTGGTCTTTTATAGATACAAAAATTAAATGTTGTATACAGGATGTCTTTTTATTCACTCTGCAAATTTTAAGGCTCTGTTCAGTCCATGAAACTGAACAATTTTCTCCATGAAATATATTGTATCGAAATACGTCACAAAATTTTGATCACCCTTAAACTCATCACGTGATCTCTTTGATTTGTATGGAAATTATTTTTTTTACATATTCGGCCTTATGTTTCTTAGATACATATGTGTCTTATTATTCACTCTCCAAATTTTAAGGATGATGACTGATACCGACTGATTGATTGATTGATTTTTTTTCGTTTTTGAATGTTCAGTGGCAGTTTTAGCAACTCGATCACCTACCTTTTTTCGGCGTTTTCCTTACACTCTGTATAAATAAAATTTTGCTATTTCAACTATACAGCGTGTTACAAAATAACCCCTTATGTCGAATACTGAACAACTATTAATATGGGACCAACGCTGAAATCGCGAAAAACAATCAGCTATTTCATACAAAAAAAATCAAAATGTATGAAAAAGCTGTTTTTTTTTCGTGATTTCAGAGTTGGTACCATACTATCAGTTGTTCAGTTTAATGGTCCCTACACTACGATATTTGGCGTTAGGGGTTATATTGTAACACGTTTTACCAATAGTTGAAATAGAATACCAAACTTAAAATAATATATTAATAAAAATTGATAAAATAAAGTAGCAAAACAAATAAATCATATAAAAAATATTTATAAATAATAGGTAAACTACTTACTAATATAAAACTAAAATGTTGTCACATAAAGTGAAAGGTCTCCCCTCTCACCATTGTTGCTGTGCCCGACAGGGTCCATGATGATCTACTATATTTCTATTATATTATTATATTAACATCTTCTGTACATTATGGTCAAAGCAATAAACATATGAATATGAATATGAATAGAATAAATAGGTAGTATGACTGGCCTGAAATAAGGCCCTTCCGCCTAAGTACCTACTTTATATTTTGTGCTATTGATGAAATTCATAGGTGAATCATACTGAAAAGCTTACAATTTGGTTGCCTAGCAACCGAGTCACATACTACACTACACTGCTGAACGTTTGAATGGTACGGTAACAATGGGTGCATATTCAATGTTTGAAATATTATTTCCGCCCTGAAATTCTAACTGCAATTAACTAGATGTCTTGTACATGAGTGTTTTGTAATGGAACTATCGATTTCGTGGTAAGTGATAACTATTGCTATATTGTATGTGTAAATGTATTGCATAATACATTGCTATATTTTTTAAGTAAAAAGACTAGGTATTTTAAAGCGGTACTTTATACCCAAAATTGTCTAGAATTTGCTAAATTTTATTAGAGAAAAGACAATAGAAAGGAATATAACCTAACTAAATTTTAGCGGTATTTTGTAACAAATGTTTTGTTTGGATGCAATTCGGCATCATGGGGTGGGGATAAGAAATAGAGCAACAAACAAGTGAACGTAAAGCACTTATTAACGAAGAGATATTAAGGGATACTTAGAATTAATATCAAATAAGTAAGTAGAGACGTCGTTTCAGTCGTAATGTCAATCTTATTACAATATCTAAAGATGCATTTTTTTGGTAACGATTTGAAATTTAAAGTAGGTAATTATTTTTATTCATTTGTTTATTAACAATTGCCTCTCCTACCTTCTACCGTTTCAAAGAAAATAATTGTAACTTAGTGGTAGATTTTGTTTTAGGTAGAACTTATAAGTAATTATGGTAGGTAACAAAACTTTAATTTTGGCACCTGTTTATTGTTGTTAGGAACAAAGATATTAGATTTTTTTTAGTTAGGAATGAGCAAAAAGATGATTACATTTTGATTTGTAAATGAATTAACTGCGTTCAAAGATTTAATTAATTTAATAAATAAAATAACCAAGACTTTTTAGAGCCTACTGGCGACACGTTTTAAGATATTTACTGTGCCATTATGGAATATTTTTATTTGCCAACCTAAACATAAATATGCTTTAGGTAAAGTCTGTCAGCTATTGTCTTGACGTGTTAATATTGTGACTCTAAAAACTTGACAAACGTTGGTGCGACCGGTGAGTCATAATTATTTGTTATGCAGAGAAAGTACGACTGCTGTCGGACTCAGAAACGAGTTTCGGTATACCTGATTTTTTATCACCTATAAGCAGCTATGGGTCTCATAAGGAGGCTCAAGGTCACCCAGCGTGCAATGGAGAGAGCCATGCTCGGCGTTTCCCTGCGTGATCGAATCAGAAATGAGTAGATCCGCAGGCGAACTAAAGTAACCGACATCGCTCGAAGGATTGCTCAGCTAAAGTGGCAGTGGGCTGGCCACATAGCGAGAAGAACCGATGGCCGTTGGGGCGGAAAGGTTCTTGAATGGCGACCGCGCTACGGACGACGCTCCGTGGGTAGGCCCCCGACAAGGTGGACCGACGATCTGGTGAAGGTTGCCGGAAGCCACTGGATGTGGGAAGCGCAGTACCGATAGTCGTGGAAATCCTTGGGGGAGGCCTATACCCAGCAGTGGGTGTCGTGCGGCTGATATGATGATGATGATGATGAAGCAGCTATTACACAGTCGATCCAGAATACAGATCGTAATCCGATGCAGAATCCAGATCGTAATCTGATCCAGAATCCAGATCGTAACCGATCAAGATCAGTTGATCGTGATCAGTGATATTGACTGTGTATAACGTGTTCGCGATCGCAGTCTCATACAATCTGGATCATAATCACTAACCACGACCAACGGATCTTGATCGGATCACGACCTGGGATTGGCTGTAATAGCTGCCTCAGTCAATCTCACTGATCACGATCAATGGATCTTAATCGGATCGGATCGACTGTCTAATGGCTGATATAGGCATCCATTACACGGTAGGTTTTGCTGTCAGTTTAACCACAGTCACGACTGTGACTGACGATTAACCTACCGTGTAATGGGGTGACTGATGGTTGCATGGAGTTGATTTCTTCTTTCCATCAGTCAGTCAGTTAAACGTAATTCATGACTGATGGAATTTGACTGACGCTTGCATGAGCATGTAATGGCCACCTACAGAATTTAAGAACACATTGGCATCAGTTCCATTTCATGTCTGTTGGTGAGTGAGGACAGAGCCCATATATTTCTGTCCAAGGTCCCTTTATGAATTTGAAATTTTTTAAACCAAAAACTGAGATATCGTGATAATTAAATATTTACTTAGATTAACACAACATAAAGTGGATTAACCCTTCATGATAATTTTCTAAATTCTTCAGTCTTAAATTCTACGATTTTATTACAAAAATCCAAACAAATCTTTTAATCCAATAGTAGTAAAAAACAAATTATAGTTTTTTCGGTTGATAAAGTTATGAATGTAAAAAATACTCAGCGACAAAAAATCGCTCATCGATTACTGATCGACACGCCGAGACGACGTCTAAAATATCTCGTATGGAATTGTACCCATATTGTAAGTGGCGAATGAATATTTAAAAATACTTGTATTCCTTTAAGAGTTAAATCTTGATTTATGGAAAGGTGTGAATGAATTCTTGTTGGCTGTCCTTAATGAAATAAAAAAAAATAGGTAAGGACAACGTTTTCTACTGGGCTGTGATTATTATTAAGCATAGTTTATGCTTTTGCTTTTTAATTTATGCTATTTCCGGTATTTACCGGAAATCGGGAACCCAGTTTGATGACTCATAGTCAAACTAGTCTATTGTGTTATAGTAAGTCATTATTTTTGTGAGTGTACCTGCTTAGGAAACCCTAATTATGGCGAAAGACCGGCTTAGTTTTTTTTAAATATCGGTAATGTCGTTAGCATGGTTTAAATAATAAAAAGTGATACTTAATGACAGTGTCCATTTTTATTGTTTTGTAATACTTAAGAGATTTATGCCTCGAGAAGTCTTTAGCATTGCCTACGATAAGAAAAACATATTAACTTAGACTTACTGGACTAAAAATATATAATAGCTTCCTTGAATAAGTAAAACTAGACTGACTTTTCTAGTTACAAGAGTAGTGTATATAGATTATATATGTACGACTTTTCTTTAATTTTACAAAATGTTTTTCCTACTGTGTTAAACGTGAGCCTGTGCTGAGGATATTAATAAAATTATAGTGGTTTATTGGTAATGTAAGATCGTAGATTCCAAAAATGTTGTCTTAAATGAAAAAAAACATGAAGGGGTTGTTTTTTGGGTGGTAATTTACCATTCGTAAAGTAATTCGTAGCCAAAAAAATTCGGAAACCGCTGGACTAATTAAAGGTATTATTTATTTTAATACATTTTATACTTTTTAAATGGACTTGTCCACCCAACTTTGAAGGGTCATAAAACAAATAATACGCAATAGATAAAACCGAGAGGTATACAAGCTACCCTAAAAGTTTAATATGTTTACGATTTTTATTAGTATTTCGTTATTTTATTCATTAGTCATCATCCCAACCAAATTGGATGATCTAACTAAATTCTAAGTAGGTATACTACTGCCCGGCACGTAACTTGGCAAGATAAAAATGAGACAAAAGATGCGCAGTAGCCATAAACACTAAACTCGGCGCATGTTTTGTCTCATCTTTCTCTTGCCAACTTATATGCCGGCATGTATAAAAACTAATCAAGTATTGTTTGCAGGTGGAAGATGAAGGATCTGGCGTGCCTCTTCTTGATGGCGAGTGCAGCGGCAGCGCAGCTCACTCTGGACGGCGTCAGGTGTGGCCAGCTGACCTGCCAACTCGAGGAGTACTGCTCCTCGGAAACGAACCGGTGTGCGCCCTGCAACGTGGTCTGCAACCGAACACATCACAACTATGACTCGGGATTGTGCATTAAAGAGTGCCAAGGTATGTTACTATTCTTAAACTATTTTTAAACCATTCCTTTGCCGTGGTTCCATTGGACAGTACCATTGATGGTAGCGGTGACAAATTATTGTGCCCATCCCAGAACAGTGTGATGCCTACCCCAGAAAAAAACATGATATTTTTTAATTTGCCCTTCGAATTCCGTTAGGATAAAATCTAAATTCATTTCAAAAAATTCATAAGCCATTTGTTGATGGATGGCGTCAGTTCCGGGGCTAAACTAGATGGGGGGGGGGGGGGGAAAGCTGGACACTGTTCTGGGATGGGCAAAATAATAGCCACCGTACGATCAATGGTACTGCCTAATGGTACCACGGCAAATAAAGGTTTCAAACTAGAGTTAAAGTGTATTGGAACTTATTTAAACGAAATGTTTGTACCTGTATAATGAGTGGAAATCCTTAAGCAAACGACGATGACTAATATAATATAATCTCTGAGCGATAATGAACTCAGCCCAGGTGGGTCGTTAAGCCATTGTGAACTTAAACTCATGGAAAGCAGAGTCTTTTCCAGTACTTGTAAAGAAACTTGTTCTACCAGTTCTTAGTGGCTGGGTGATTCTTTAGACGTGACAGATTTATGGGCGGGATGCATAATGTATGAATATTCTCTCATCATGGGCTATCTTATAATAACACAGTGTATAATAATAATAACAAAACATTTATTTTAGACATTAAAATCCATAAATAATTAATATACGTTAGTAACAATTTTTACTTCATCTTACGTTTAGTTAGTACTAGCGGCTGCCCGCGGTTTCATCCGCGTGGTTCCCGTTCCCGTGGGAATATCGGGAAAAAAAGTATTCTATTCCAGGCTATCTTCTAACTTTCAGATTTATAATATTAGTAGGATATTTAGCTTATTTAAGTAACAATTTCGACCCAGTGTCTTTGAATGGGGCAATCATGTCTGGCAGCAATCACCTTCAGAATCAACGATTTAAATCATTACAGAATACTGTTGCCGCTAAAACGTGGTCGCTGTAGTAGGGAACAGGCTTATTTGCGAATAATAGCAGTAAAATTCTGTTTGCGAGTCTGTAGACATTTAACTCTACAGCGCCATAGCAGCCCCAACAGCAATCCTTTATTCTTAAGGAGTTATTGTACAGAACTCGCAGGATGTCGTAGGATCGCCGAATATGTCACCCACAGATCGCTCGTATAGAAGGACTGCCAAAAAATTTAAAAAAGCGTCACTTTCACCCACATACCATACAACAAGCTTCCATTTTCATAATAACAGCTAACAAAATGTTTGTCACCTGAAAATTCAAAATTCGAATTTTGTGGATATAAACTAAAAGACATTAATGGATGGAAACGTTTGATGAATGACCCAGCTTGCGCGTTTCGTTACGGTTGGTCATTCCTGCATATGAAGTGCATCGGAGGTGGGTCGAAAATCACAAATGGTATAGAAATTCTGTACACGCGCTGCACAAAGACAGTCAAATTGGTTTGGCGCTCGCTTACAGATCCTTATAGAAATAGCCAAATACATCTATTTGTTTATTTGACATTAATTGGCTATATCATACCACGGGCTTCAGTGACACATTGTAATTTGTACAACTAAAGTTTATAAATAAATAAAGATTATTATTATTATTATTATGTATCTCGGCTTGGTTTTCTCGGGTGCAAAGCCCGGTCCTTTTGCCAGGCTTGCGTGGGGACATGGGTCCAACACGTAGAGGCCCTTTGAGACGGATTTGATATTTGTGAACTGTGTGATGCACATACCGGGATCCGCTCCCCACTACACGCATAGTGCGCAGACGGAAGCGGACCCCGGCAAGTACATAGACTATTGTGAGTGTGAGAATATATATAAAAATAAAGAATTGGGCTATTGAGTGAACGGATAATGGATTGGGATATTGGGCTATGGGGTGAGATAACGGACTTCCGCCTTTTCCTACCTCACAAACTCGAACCGTCGGCGGAAGGTGGCTCGCCGCCCGCTAGATGGGCACCCCAAACTGGCCAGCAACTGCCGACCGGGGCGCAACACCGGCGCGGGCGACTAAGGGTGTAGAGAGGTGAGACTGCGGGGCGCCAGTTCCCGGTGCTGAGCGCACCAGTCAGCAGGCCCCCGGCGTTATGACATTTTACACTTCCACCCTTCGAGCAATAGCTCTAACGACTCCACCCTGGACGGCCAGTGAAGGCGAGCCAGGGGCGGGAGTCCGCAGGCCCCCTTGGGGTCCACCCCTGCTGCGGGGACGAGGGCCTGGATCGACTCCCGGGAGCACTCGGGTCCGTGGTGTCGCTACTCACCAACAGCTCGCCACAAGCTGCCCTGCGGGCTTATTATTATTATTATTATTATTATTATATCCTAGTAATAATCTAAGTCAATGGCAGGGCTAATATCACAGAAAGATTCGGCATTTCATGAAACCAATGCGACCAATGATCTACTCAAGTGTGAACTTAATACCGCAGTCGCAATGAAAATAAAACGCTATCACGTTTCTATTGATAAAGAATGTCACTACGAGTATTTTACTTCGTTTTAACAATGTTTTTAGCTACATCATGAAATGTAGTATCTGTAGGTCGTTTCATCACTAAATCACATCTGGAAAATCATAATTAGTATCTGCCTTTTTGTGACAATCACGTCCGTTGATTATGTTTTAGCCGAAGAACAACAAGCATTACAAGAATTAAATTTATTATTCTAAGCCCAACATCTATTGATATACTAAAATGGTGATGGTGGTCATATTAATATACTAAAATCACAGATGACCGAATTAAGGCTTTCCAAAGTGTATTCGAAATTTCTGCTGGTATTATTATGCACGGCCTTCAGGCCAAATAAAAAAGTAAAGACGGAGTCTTCCGACAGAGCGGTGAAGCCAGTAAAAGTACGCCTTGGCTGTGTACATACACAGTTTACGCACACATATGTAACGAAACTACGCCTTGACTTTCGTTCGTCATTGGGCGAATCCTGCCGCCCGGCCCCCGCCCGCCCTCTAGTACGCACACATGCACCATCAAAAACCGGCTTCACTTAGTTGTTCGCAACCACTGCGCAACGCTCCATCTTCCTTTTTTATTTGATCTGAGTGCACGGCTATATAACTAAAGCATCGGATCTCTACTCACTTGAAGAAAACTTATTTTCTAAATCAGTGGCGTAAGTAATATAAAAAAATCGGGTTGCACTCCGGGAGTGCCGGCAGAAGTGAAAACTTGAATATTAACGTTGTGCATTTTTTATATTTTGGAATGGTTAGGGAATAATTTTGCACGAATTGCCGTCTTACGAATTGACTCTGCATTTGAATATACGAATACAGAACAGTATTGTACGAAAGTCTTATCCATAGCTTGACAGAAAATCTAGAGTTATGACATTGAATTAAAAAATTAGCGCGTTGCTATGGTGACACAAGTGTTCACGTCTTGTAATGTCGTGCCACCATTTTCATCGCTCCCTGTAGAAAGAGAGGTGGATACTTCCGCCGCCGGCTGTCTACTCTCCATCCGCCACATCCGTCTTACGAATTTTCGATCGGGGTCACGTAATTCTTACTGACGCGAGTTTAGCATTTTTTCCCCATTACAAAAAAGCGTACAACGCCGCTAAAGAAGTTTTCACTTCAAAAATATTCTAGAATTTAATCTGAGAGAGCATACTTCGATGCAGGGTAACACCACTATTCTTTTCAATCTACTATCACATGGTTGTGAGAAATAGTTGAGAAAATATTGTCGGATACAATATGTTTTTCATTTCTCATATTCGGAAAGTGATGTTTCTTTAAACTAAGCAGCGGGTCCAAAACTCTTCGTTCCACCCTAGGGTGTAAAAGAAATTTAAAAATCGAACTGAATTTGGTTACATAGTCAACCAGTTACTTTATCGGTAATGATTAAAAAAAATAGGTAGGGCGCATTCACGAACAACAATGAAACATGGTATATATAGCCAGTGCAAAATTAAAAATATTGGGCGTAGCGGCCGGCGACGCACCGTGTTCCAAATTTAAATTAAGAAAAACTATAAATTAATATTAGCGCGAAACTCAACCCAACTCTGTGACTGAGACAACTGAGATGTGTGTGCCAAGTGTGTGCCGTATTAAAGTTTTGTGTTGATTTTGTATTTACTAAAAATTTGTTTAAAAATAAAACAAAGAGTTCAAACTAAATAAAAGAAACAATAAACCTACGCTCTAATTCGCCTCAAACAACTACTTCAGGAGAGTCTCTGCCATGGACTTCATCGTCTAATCAAAGACCAAAGAATATCTCCAACTTTTACAGGCATCCAACAAAGTCAAATCCGTCATCATAATATATCAAACTGCAAATATTCCAAGCAAGAATTTAACTTTACACAAATTGTTCTAATTTAAAAATTAAATTTAAATGGGTAGGGTAGGTAAGTTAGTATTAATAAATATAAGGTCTACCTATGTAGTTACTAAGTACATGTTATTATTAATAAACATTTTCGAAAACCTAAGACTTTGTTACTGTCCTTATATTCGAAATGAAAAGTGAGTGTCAAACACGGGTAAAAGTCATCAATTCCATACTCGAACTATAGCCGCCCTCGCTTATGGGAATTGCTTCCTTTGGACCCTTATATAGCAATCTACTATTGTTGTGCTAGTAAACTTAAGATATAATTTTCTAGCAATTAGGTATATTACTTTTCTTAAATTCTACAAGCTCGAGTTTTTCATGATATTTTATTTATATATTCTTCTATTTCTTCTTGTGAAAACACTAATAGAGGCATAATAATACAATTTTTGCATTGTTTTTCTGAAAAACCTTTTTCCAAATTATTTAAACTTTTACTATAAATGCTTTAGTTTTTTATAGTGTAGTTTATATTTAGGAATACTATAACAATAGCAGAAACGATTCACTTGCTTGTCGATGCAGTCACTGATCCGTAACAAAGCTGACTGTGATATGGTTCAATAAAGGAATTTAGTCACGCTCCGGACAATATTGCATCTTGTTGAACTTGATAGTGGTTATTTGCAGTCTAAATTATTTATCGGGTAAAGATTTTATGTTGGAAATGTGAGAAGTTTAAAGTTATATTTTTACCACTATCACCACTTTTCATTTTATAATCTATAGCTTCCGTGGATTTGTCAATTTATTAAAACTTTGTCCTGAAACTGATGAACACAACAAAAAAACTTGCTAAATTGGTCGACCCGTTCTTGCTCCGTGAATTTATGGCACAGAATAAATAAAAGTTGATTATGGTTTGAAAATAAAGATTATTAAAATATTGAAACATTTAGATTTTAGTTTGAAATAGATTTAGTTAACATTACGAGATCCTACTTTTAAGAGTTCCACGGCAGATTGTGGCTAAGCATCGAGTGCATCGGCCCTTATTACGGAACAAACGAAGCGATATGGTCTGTTGCTTCCGACAGGTACATTATACACTACACACAAAACACACGCACACACATGAATCATTGCAGGTGTACTGGCTCCGTATCACTTCGCAGGTGGAATGGTGTGTGTGTGTTTGAACGTTAAGTGATAAAAATCTCTTATAAGGAATCGGAGTTAAGTGAGATTTTAATTGTAACAAAATAAGATTTTTGCGTTCAGACCATTTTCGCATCCTCTTGATGTTACTGTGTGATTACGATTCCTTTTCAGGAGACGTGGTCAAGAGATTGCTAATCCCATAAATAAATTGTTTACGTGGACCTCCAAAGGAATAAAGGCAGGATGGTCCTTTTCAAATATAAAAGTTAACTCACCGCTCACTCACTCAGATATCACGTTCTTAATGAAATTCTGGTAACCCTGGATAAGCCCCGGTCAAACTGATTGCAGCACAGCGCAGCGCACGACGCGACGTAATATATGAAATGCTATGGCATCGTCCTAATAATGCGACTACGCGACTATCGAAGCGACGCGACCATCGCGTGTTCGCGCGATGACAAGAAATGTGTGTCCTAATCTAATACGACGCGAACGATCATCGCGTGAATCAACGACGCGACCATATAGCGTACCGATATGACGCGACGCGATTATCGCGCCCAATTAGGAAACCTATTCGTTAACAGTATGTTTGCTTGCGGATTCGTACGAAAATTCGCGCGAACTATAGTCGCGTTCTTTAGAATGATCCCTATCTATGGTATATGTCCACCGAACACGCGATGGATGCGCAATATGGTTTGAAAAATTCATTATAGTAGATAATTGAGAAAGAAAATGTCTTTCCATTGAACACTCGTAGCTTGTAATTAATAACTATATGGCGTCAGTAAAGGTTGCTTTGCTTTGTTTGGAATTTCAAGGATTTTCATTGTAATGTTGTTATTTTTATGTAGTTTTATAGATGGTACTTTTCAGTAATTTATTGAGTCTTTGATACCATTAAAATTTAAATGATAAATAAATGAATAGCTACTTTATACGAATTTTAGTCAAATTTTAGTAAAAGATTAAAAACCATGTATGAAATTCTTTGTATACTGATAACCCGACAGCAAGAGGGTTATTTTTTTAATGATTAAAGTTATGTAAGAATATACATACGCTCAAAATAATATAAAGATGGCAGATAATAATACGAGAATCCACAGAACAAAATTTACTCTAATCCATCCGAGCCACCTGTCGCATGTTTCATAATCAAACATTGACAATGTTTGCTCGGATCATGTTTCTACCTGCAATCCAATATGGCTACCAGCCACATTCTTTTGCAACTTTTCATATAAGCACCTACACAGTACATACAAAGTGTTTAGAAATAGCCTTATAAAGCCGAATATGGTAGATAGGGATCATCAAACTAAACTTTTACTATGGGACCAACTGAAAACATTTGTTTTATATATTTTGAAATTCTTATTTTTATTTTTTGTATGAAACAACAGTTTTTTTTTCGCGATTTCAGATTTGGTCCCATATTAAAAGTTGTTTGGTTTGATGGTCCCTATCTAACATATTCGGCTTTATACTATTTCCAAACACCTTGTATATCGGGTCATTTTGAACTTACCATCCAAATTTTAAGGATGTGTCCAGTCCATGAAACTAAACAACATTCTCTTAGAAACATGTGTCAAATTTCGCCAAAAAATTTTGGTCACCCATACTAAATTGATCACGTGATCTCTTTGATTTGTATGGAAAGTCGATTTTTATTTTACTTATTTGACCATGTGTTCCTTAGAGAAAGTTGTTCAGTTTCATGGACTGAACACATCCTTAAAAAACCTAATAAATAGATATCAAAAAGATTTCATTTGCACATATTATTTCGAAGATTCGGTATTTTAAACATATGTACAAGCGCTTTGTCTTTTTCTGTATCGATTTACAAAACACTATGTTTTTCCCGTGACTTCATATGCGTGAATTTTGGTTTACCATAGAAATTTCTATAATAAGTGATTCTCCAAAATCAAATCTATCTTAATAACGATTTTCATCTTACGTTTTCACAATCTTATTTTAACTCCTTGAGTATTCAGTTGTAGTGCATAATTTTGAGGTCATTATAGTATTAGTATTAGAATGCATAATCTGATACTTGCCTGAAAAGCATGAAATTATTACAACAACCAACGAGAGATGCAGTGTTTAATAATGACAATGTTTTTTTTTAATTTACGGTATTCCTACTCTTTGTCATGTTACTTAAGGGTCCATGATAGGAAAACATGGTTTGCGCGGGCCATATTTTAATATAGAAAACGTAAAGTTTTAGCCACATAAAATAAACATACGACATGCTAAAGAGATTATCTAGTAGCTACAAATTAAATTTCGTAAAAACCTCACAGATGATTGTAAAAAAATCAGAATATCATCAAAAGCGCTTGTCACCGGTCATATTTTTGGCGTAAATAATAGCGGAAACGTATTGAATTCTACATCAAAATACACTTTAATGTATTTACCTGTGCAGTTGCTCCAATAACTCTTTTTCATGAAAGATAATTGTGCTTTAGATAATGATGAAAAAACAACAAAAAACATCGGAAAAGTTCAGAAGTGAGGTTATTTTCCATACTCTTTACACGTAAAGAAAAAGACAGAGACAATTAATGTTTTCGCATAAACGAGCCTTAATCGTATTTTTGTTTACTTCCAGGATATCTGCTGGACCTGCGATACCAGCGCAAAGCGGATGCGTCCGCACCTACGGATTACAGCAGTAAGTCATTATGATTTTGATTATTGCTTCCACTGTGTTAAATTTTGAATAATGTTAAATTTTATACTAGAATAATACTTTATGCTTAGTTTTTCTAGTATAAAGTTTTATAAGAGATTTTTAAGTTGTGCGCTAAGGTATTTGTATAGTTATTTGGCTTATGCGAATGAATTTGAAATAAATATTTGTGTACCAATTATATTAAAGCAATATCTTAGACATCTAACTTTAACTTTAACAACTTATTGTATTTCAGTAACTATCTATCTATTAAAATGTATTTTTTTTCTCTCAACCTTTAGTTAGTAAAGTAACACAAAAACTGTTGTATTGAAGTAAACTAAGATAAAACCTTTTTGAATGTTGTGCTAGGTTGTTATCGAAATACTAATTTAATAATGTACAACAGCTAAGATATACTATAGAATGTTTTAATTTGTATTTTGTTACCGTGCCAAAAATAAAAAAAATAAAAATAAATAAATCTAGCTAGAGTTGAAGTAAATTGCATGTTATTAGTTACTTTGCGACTGTCACTAAAGCTAGGGTTTTCTAAGATAGCGGTGCCGTCATATTACGGCCGTAATTTAGCGGCGTAGAATGTTGTCTATGTAAACAATACGGCGACACACCGTAACGTCAGAAACCGCCGTATTGTTTATATAGACAACGTTTTACGCCGCTAAATTACGGCCGTAATATTATTATGATGGCACCGTCATCCAAGGAACCACATGACCTTAATTGACATGTTTTCATTATTTACGTGTTACGTTACAAAAAATACGTGTCTCTTGTTTTTCTAAATAATTTCTAAATAACAAATAAAAAAACAGGACAACAATTTTGAAATGTTGTTGCGTCCTGCGTCTTGCGTCTCGGCATAGCGATTGACGTGGCAATAAACTAATGTTATTTTATGCACACTTCGAATTTCACTTTTAGTGCAGTAAGTACTATTTTTAACTTACATACAAGTGGTATATAGGACTACGAGGAACTAGGCTTTCTTTTGGTCCTACTAGCTAGTGGGACAATTATTTGGATCACTAGGAAACGGCTTAAAAAATGGAAAGGGCTACCTTAGAATGATAACCACCTAGAATGATAGTTCCCTACAAAGCGCACTGTCACAATTGAGGCAAAAAAAGTTTTCAGTTTTTTATCTTTCATACGTTACCTAATCTTAGCTATAAGAACGAAAAAGTTTCAGTTTTCCTACCTTTGGGGGATTAGTAACTATTTTATTAGATTTTAGTTTTGAATAGAGAAGATGAAGGTTAAAAAACTGAGCCATTTGGCTCAGTTTTTTGCCTCACTTTATATCTGGGGTGAAATGTAGACACCGTAACGTAATAAAAGCGATGCAAAAACCCTTGAAATGAAATATAATGTTCAACGAAAAAATAACGTGTAATTTTCTTCCAAGTCACTTTTGACAAGAAAAAACCTATACGAAAAAACATATTTTCTTCTTTAACTTAGACCATAAATAAACACAACTCGAAAAGAGTCCCGAACACTTTACATACAAGGATTTGGCTTCTAGGAGTTATTATTCTGTCTTATACAAATAAAACTATTTAAACTGCGCTGCGATTTCCGACCTGCCTAATAAGAGTGGAGATTATTGCAATCCAAATCCTGCAGTGGATGGTGTGCTAAACTATGTACTACCGGTATTAGTGTCTTTATTTCACGAGTATTGAAGATGAAACGTCTCTACATTACTTATTATTTATAGCTTTTTGCGAAAGTCATTTTCCTTTACTGATGTTAATATTTTATGTCAAGTAATTTTCATTACTTTTATCTGGATTTGCTATTCTGCGGCTTATTTTTTTGTATTTTTCATAGTTACTGAAAAGCCTGTGTTTTTAACTTTATATTCCAATGGTATCTACAATACTTATAATAAAATGTAGAGCGATTTCATGAATGTTTTTATATTTGAATGCGATGTGATATAATTACATTAGTATCTATTGTATAACGCAACGAAGTTTGAAAACTCATATTAAAATTCACTGTATGTAAATACATACTCTTATAATTTTACCCTTTACCCCTAAGATCTTGCTATGCGAAAGTGTCTAAAAAATAATATACAACGTGTTACAAAAATACCTCTAATACCGAATATGGTAGATAGGGACCATCAAACTGAACAACTTTTACTATGGGACCAAAACTGCAATCGCAAAAAAACCAGCTGTTTCATACATTTTAGACTTGACAGACAGAACAGATATACTAAAACCATAGACTTCTTTGATTTTTGTTCTTTTTCCTTTTCTCCTTCTAAAAAGCGCGGACACCTTTTTAGGGTTCCGTAGCCAAAATGGCAAAAAACGGAACCCTTATAGATTCGTCATGTCTGTCTGTCTGTCTGTCTGACTGTCTGTCTGTCCGTCCGTATGTCAGAGCCACTTTATTCCAAAAGTATTAAGACTACATAGTTGAAACTTGGTAGGTAGGTGTATTCTGTGAACCGCTTTACGAAAAATAAAAGATTAAGGGGGGGGGGCTCCCCATACATGGAATTGAAACTGAAAATATTTTTTTTTTTTTTATTAAACCAATACTTGTGGGGTGTCTATAGATAGGTCTTTAAAAATGACATTGAGGTTCCTATGACAATTTTTTTTCAAAGTCAACCGTTTGAAATATATATGCCGCCAAAGTGGTAAAATTTGTGTCCCCCCCCCACCTTTAACTTTTAAAGTAAGAGGGTAAAAAATCAAAAAAAAATATAAGCTATCGATCTTAATAAACACTTTCAACGAAAATTAGTTTGAACGAGATACAGTAATTAGTTTTTGAGATATAGTACATTTTCCGAAACCGCAAATATAACTTTGTCATTCATACAAACACTGTGAAAAACAAAGTTATTTTTTCAGACGAAAAATGATAGCGGTATTAAAATATGGTATGGTATTGGGAGGGTGCGAAGGTATAATAATCGATCGCAGCGCTCATGGTGGCAAAAAGTAGAAATAATGAAGGCTCTCTGTAATCTGTTTTAAAACGATATTTAATTGATTACTAGCGATACGGGACCAATTATATATGTTTATTATCACTTAATAAAATTATTAAAGTAGCTTTATCCTCTTGTTTTACAAAATCTACAACTAAAAAAAAAGTAAACAAACCCTGATATAACCAAAATAAAACACTCTTTTTGAATAGATCTTACTTGCCATATTTAATTTAAATGACCAAAAATGATTTCACAACACTTTGTCCACCCAAATCACAGTAATTTTTAAATTTACATTAATTACACAAAATATATAGTATGTTTTAATATTTTGTCACAATGCCGCCATTACATATCAAAACGTCAAAACGGTCAGGTCAGAGCCAACAAAGTTGCAACACGCTAGGTGGCGCTAAAAGCGTGCACGGAGCCAATAATGTACCTACGGAACCCTACTGCGCGTGGTCCGACACGCACTTGGCCGGTTTTTTTATTTATTTATTTAATAGCATATTTATTTGTATAATTATAATATTACCGCAAAAGTCACCACCTTACCTAGGGAGCTGTCTGAAAACTAGCGTTTCTGTGGCATTCTGCGCAATGCTGCAGAAGCACAGCTGAGGCAGCTACCAATTGGCCTTCGCACCTATCACTTTTCATTATTTTTCTTTATTATATAAGTATCTGTGTTTATTCTGTCTTTTAGTTGTAGAAGTTGTTTGTTAAGTTTAAGGTGCAGAGACCAATAAATGTTTTTAGGGTTCCGTACCAAAATGGTAAAAAAGGAACCCTTATGGTGTGACTCAGTCTGTCTGTCTGTCTGTCAGTCACAGCTGGATATCTCGAGAACTACTAATGGTATCAACTTGAAATTTGGAATAGTTTAAAATTACATTTGCCCAACTATTTTGCAAATAAGAAAGAAATAAAAAAAAATATTTTTTTTACAACAGGGACTGAAAAGGGGTCTTAAAAATTAGAAGTGAGGTGACTAGGGCGTGTGGGGTATCGTATGAAAGAGCGCTGTTTGCACATTTCTTTTTTCTTAGGCCGCATAGTTTTCGACTTATGATGAAAAATGTAAAAAAAATACCGTTCCCCCCCCTTATCTCCGAAGTTTGCAAAGAGAAAAATCTGAAATAATTCTATGTGATAGTAGTTTACGTAAAGATTACAGGAAAAATAAAACGATGTCCCAATATAACACACTTTTTTAGAAATTCAAAAAATAAACAAAAATTCTTTAGTTTCACTACCAGTCAACAGATGGCGGTGACCTAAGAATGCTAACTTTCGAGAAAATATAGTTCCACTATCGGTCAAGAGATGGCGCAACCTATTTCTAATATAATTACCTACTATTTGCCGTACCAATAAACGAAGAATAAGTTCCTACTTAATAATATAAACAGTTTGCAATGTGGAGCGGCTGAAACGTTTTTCAGTCACCATAAGCAGCTGTGGTTAAGATTTGTAAATTAACTGTCCGCCTGTTTGCCCTTCCACCTGTCTGCCGTTTATCCTACTTTTTTAAAGACTGTACTAAAGTAACATATCCAAATATATTTATGATTGTACGGAACCCTCAGTGCGCGAGTCCGACTCGCTCTTGACCGGTTTTTTCTGTCTTCTTTCTTTCTGATATTTTCATTATCAATTTTTGTATGAAACAGCAGATTTTTATTCTCGATTTCAGAGTTGGACCCATAGTAAAAGTTGTTCAGTTTAATGGTTCCTATCTACCATATTTAGCATTAGGGATATTTTCGTAACACGTTGTTTTCCTAGTATAAAATTCGAGATTTTAAATGTTCTTCTGAGCAACTCTCAAATTCTTTTATGTACCAAGGTGTGCAGCGGCAAGCGCAAACAGCGCTAATACTGAGCAGTGTAGCGCTAGCTGTGCTGCTGCTAGTCGTCATAATTTGGTGCAGAGGAAGCTTCTCCTGGAGGTACATCAAGCAGAAGTTCCAACCGGCTAAGGTAAATCTTAATGAAATGTGTTTTTTTGTTTCTACTCACGTCTTGGAAAAATATGAAAATTCTTAAAACTGTTAGGAAAGACATCTAGTCTATCTAAAATAAACCGTGGTCAAACAAGGCACTGGTGTGTGGCAACTGGGTATGTGTTACAATGCCGAAGTAGAAAAGACCGAATTTTACAATTTAAAGCGGCAGCGGCCGGCGAAGCGCCAGAAAAAATATATATTTCAACTCGATTGGTGGTTTATGTCAAAATAATTACCATCTTACAAGCATTTTTGAGTAAAACATATTAACCGCAACGCCTACCTTCATAAATGTGTGTGTAGGTGAAGTAAGTTTCGACATTTTAAATGTCGCGATTTTGACCTTTCGGGATTTCGAACTTTCGGTAATTTGATAATCGATCTTTCAAGTTTCGGTCTTTCGGATATCGATATTTAGAATGTTCGGTATTTTGAAAATAGGTGTTTTATGTGTCGATATTTCGGTCGTATGTATTATGAATTGTCGGCATTGTAATGCATACCCGTGGCAACTTTAGTGTATCTGTTGCGGCTGATACCCGAAGTGCGGCTAAACCTAGTTTTATCCGGCTAAAACTAGGTGTAGCCTGGATACTAGACTACTACTACTACTACTAGATACTGAATGTAGATAGCTGTTGGCTAAAATTGTTACATTCTTCTGACCGTCCAGAGTATTTAAATAAATGTCTTATTCCAGAACCGAGTGAAGACTTATCCTGCAGACATCATGCATCACAACCCGCACGCAGAAATGCCTAAACCGAAACCCGAAATGAAATTGGAGATCAGAAACCCAGAGCCCAAACGAAACCCTCAGCCTCTGAACCCAAGAGATCTGGACCACCCTTCTCAGCCAGAGAAGAGCCAAGGGGCTACCACTCCTAAAACCATCAGCACAGCTTTGAGCAACCGACACCCAGCCGAAGATACGACTCTAGACTTCTCTTACGATAATATGGCGATGAACGAAACACCTCCTGAACAAACTGGACCACACCGCTTCTGAGGGCAGGTTTCCTTCGGTGGGGAGACCGTTACAGTATTACCTGGATAAGACTTTAAAAACAATAACTTTGAAGGTATTGGCGCCTTTATAGTGTAGAGTACTTAGTCTCTATAATCATAAACAATACGTTGTGAGACTACATGGCGTACATATCAGTATTTACTACCTCAGCATAATTTATAAAAAAGGCTGACCCTATATATTTGGTGCCAAACACCCTAAGAAATATTGGAATAAATCATTCGTTTAGATATAACAACATCATTGACATACTTACTCGTAAATTACGATTTGTCAGCCTTATCTTATGGATAATTATACTCGCACATGCCATTAAGATCATCTCTTTTTACTTTTGCAAAGCAATTGCTTTTTACAAGTTTGCATTAAACGGTGTCCATTTTTTTATTATTCTGAGATTCGGTAGTTTATTTCTAGATTCACTGTCCGTATCCTGGGTGTTTATTTTTAGATGCAAAGCTTCCTATAGGTACCACCTACCTTTCGATATCTTTATCATGCAAATACCACGAATAGATACGCTCTGCCCGTCAAGAGTTGCTTTACTGTGAGACGAAGCCTTTTGTGTATTAAACGATGGGTATGATATGACAGCTTTGACGTACGTTTGCTTTATGTAAGGAGTTAGTGAAGTGAAGTCTTAGAGCTTCGTTAATTGATGTTCACGTCAACGTTGAAATTGAACAAGTTACAAAGCAACCAATAAGGTTTTCCTGGTAAAATAGCTTTACCTTTCTGGTCAAGTGAGAATAATAATTTTGATATAGTTGATGAGAATTGAAAACTTCAATAATATTATGTAAATCACAGGCGTTGAAGCATATTTGTCGACAAAGGTTGACGAGCAACATCAACAGTTTGAAACTTTCTAATTTTCTAACAAGGTACCTAAAATCCTAAATCTCTCTCTTTGTCCTGTGCATTTAGGAACTATTCCTACATAATGGTAAAATCTACTTTTCTTATCTCCCTTCTCCACGTCACTAGAGATATACTTTTATAACTTGAAATATTCGACAGATAAATATCATCGAACTGTCGTTGTTTCTGATTTCCATAGCACAACTTCTGTTCTTTGAAATCTGAGCAATGTGGTTCAATTTTTTTATTTATTTTATAAGTATACCATTTATCCATCACTTAAAATTAAGACATTGTGTATTCTAGCTCATTATACATATAACGTCATAGGGTAGGAGCATCACGACCAATCGTAGTAACAGGAAAATAAAATCACAAACAATGAGTTTTTACAACTAGTTTGTTTTTGTCGTTTTCTAAGATGAGCTTATTAATATTAATTATTATAGAATAACACTATTACGATATTTTTTAACTTAGATGTTCATACTAACCAGCTATTTTAAATTCAAAACAGTGGGGCCAAATGCATTAGACCGTAGTAGAATCAGTGGGCCGCAAAACTTAAATAGAAAGAAAAAAATAAATCTAATTGCATAGGCAAAGTTGCATGAGGAAGGAATTTTTGAAATTGGATCTTGAAAATCAGTTCGGTGTGTGCACATCGCTTTTAGTAAAGTATCTATAGGGATTTTAAATAATTAAATAAAATATTTAGTTTTTTCTTTACAATGCATCTATTAAGTAAATATGTGTTTTTTGAGTCCACGTTTCTTTTTTTAAGATTATTAATCTTTTCGATGAAGTGTTAAATGGTTTAATTTAAAACTGGCGTGTATTCATACAGCAATAATGTTTAAAGAATCAATTAACATAATTATCATAAGTTAAATTAGCTCACGAGATTTTTTTTGGATATTTTTAAGTAAATGTTAGCCTGTCTCTAATATCTCTATCTATTTCTCACTTAAGGTTTATATTGGGATATAATTAAATATTATTATGATATGACATAGGTTTTATAAGTATTATACAAAGTGTTACAAAAATACCCCTAATGCCGAATATGGTAGAAGAGACCATCAAACTGGACAACATTTACTATGGGACCAACTCTGAAATCGCGAAAAAAATCAGGTGTTTCATACAAAAATTAATAACGTAAATATTAAAATGTAAACTGTAAAATTTGTTCAGTTTGATGCTAATTATTCGGCATGATTTATTTTATAACACGTTGTAAATTAGAAACTTTTACATAGAGTTATTATTGCTTTTTTGAGGTGTGTTCATGAAATAAAACGCTGTTATGTTTGTTCAACATGTAAATTGTTGATCTGGTGAGCACTTTAAGTTTAATGATTACTATTTAGTCTGTATTTGTATATGAGAGTTGTAATTATGTAGGTATATTATGTATATGTATGCTATCGAGTTCGACTCGGGTTATTAATAAACATGTATCAGCCTGGCTGAGGTAGTTTTTTTATTTTGTGAAAATTGTGATGTGATTGTCAATGTATGTATGTGATAGTCGTTTTTGTTGGTTTCAGGAGAGTACTGTCTTTTCAAAATGATTAATTTTATGTATCTGTCTCTTATATTATAACACAGGGTAACCTTTTATGAGAGCAGTTCATAATTTGCTTTGTTATCTGTTTTCTTGAATTTTAAAGGGTATTTATAAAGATTGAACAGAATGTCTACGAAGTTGAAATTATCTGTCGAGTAGGTAATTTAATTTATCCGAAATCTGTGTAAAATGCCCTTAAAGTCATGAGTAGCTTTTTCAGAACATTGAAAGGTGAGATGGCCGACATCGTATTTTAAAATCGAATTGTATTATTTTTAGGTATTATGATCGAAGTTTTTGTTTTGTACTTTATTGTGTACTCTATGGTCTTGCTTTATACCTATATTTGGCCCACGCCACGTGTCGCCACGCTGCCTGACACAACGGGTGGGTGATTTGATTACACTATAGTGTCAAGCGTGTCGCCACGCAAGCTGGCAAAGGATCATGCCGCATTCTGGGCCATGATGCGCATTAACCATACATATCTGTGACAGACTCATGTCATGTCAAAAAGGCGTAGATAACAAAATGTCATATAATAGGAAAATGTAACCCCAAACGGCTCCTTGAGATTGAGATTTCTCTTTTTTCCCGCATTATATTTTAATGATATTCTTCCCACGCAATCACTATAAAATTACTATAGTATTTTGGTAATTTCATCAAAGCGCATCATGGCCTAGCTTGTATAGTAAAATCGGCATAATCCTTTTCATGCCCACGTACAAATGTAAGTGGACATGTAGTAAGTAGTACTGTAGTGTAGTGTAAATACACTACACTGGAGTGAGCCGATGCGTCACAATCCACACCACTGACTCAACCCCGATCGGCCTCCAGTGGTCTTCGTTGCGTCAGGTGGCTCCACGCTACATGGAACGAGACTAAGTAATCAATCTATCTCATACTAAGGCCCGTATTTATAAACCGCTCTCAACTTTGAGAGCTATCTTAAGATTATACCTGAGATGCTGTTCCTATAAGAGCATCTCAAATATGATCTAATGATAGTTCCCAACGTTGAAAGCGGTTTGAAAATACGGGCATGTATGAAACATATTACGCGTTCACACTACACGCGTTGCGACTTGCGACACGCGGCGTGGGCTAAGTATTGCGGCTTTAGTTTTATAGTACAGTTAGTCTTTTTTTCTACCTGAAAACAGTTTAATTATATCACAGACCCCGGATTTGCGGTAGGTAGCACGAATAAAATGACGTTTAATAGTGCGTGGACAACTTGATTATCTATTTGTGTAATTTATCGATAAAAAAATTATAATTATGTAACGTGATATATAGACTTACTGTCGGAAATAATAGAAATTACCTACCTACATTAAGAAAAGTGAAAATCGTGCAATGTATAAATAATAAAATTCACTGCAGTTTTTCTTGATGCAAAGATAGCAAAGTCAAAGTGAGTGAAGTAGAATGTCAAATTTTTAAGAAATACATCCTCCTTGGTAAAATACAAAAAATAAATAAAGACGCGATCAAAGAAGTTCCACTTCAAAAATATTTTCAAAACATCAATATATAAAAACATTTACGATAGTTTGGTAATCACTAGCAAGTTTGTATTCCTGCCACCGCAAATCCGGCCTTTTATCAAGCTTTGATAGATAATAAGCTGCATCTTAATCTACTCAAAAGTAGTTTATACTGAACAGCTTTTACCGTTTAATTCTTACTTATCCTTATCCACGCTAATAATGTATAAATGTGAAAGTATGTTAATTTGTTTGTTTGTAACGCCTTCACGTCTTAACTACTCAACCGTTTATCATTAACTTTTGCATAGAAAATCGAGCATAAGAACGCGTTCTACTGACATGGATATACCTATTATACAGGGTGGAAATAAGAATTTGCTGTCATGCGACTGTCATGCGCCTTTTGAGGGCTTTTCAAAATTACAAAAAAAACTGTAGGTATAAATGTAAGTGTCGATGTGTAATTATTTTACTAAGCTTCGAAGAGTACTCAGGTAAGCAGGCAGATGTAATCCTAAAATATTTCTCTTTGGGCAGATGTCAGCCAGCGAGCACTTACTTGCCTCTTTGGCACAGGCCGTTTATTTTTGACACTTCTGTTTCCATCAACGCCATCTAGTGAGGCAAATAGTTACTATTTTTATTTTTTAAATGTCACTTTGAAAAGCCCTCATTGTACTTAGTCGAGTTGTACCAAAAAGCCGATTTTATTTACAGTCGGCAGCCTAAACACTAAATTTGAACATTTTAACTTTGAAACTGACGGACTTTCATTCACACTATCATTATAACCCGGTAGAGTTAACTCGGCACCTGAAGCGCGACAGACCCCCTTCGTTTTCTCCTTTCCTCACGCCACTGTCGTCATGCCAGTAGCGTTAGTACATTTGTTAGCGATAATTTATCGAGAATCTATCGAAAACTTTCAAAAAATTGACGATGGTGACTTCAGGAAAGGAGAAAACGAGAGGGGTCTTTCGAGCTTCAGGTGCCGAGTTAACTCGACCGGGTTATACGTCTCGTAGGGTTTATAAAGTTCCTTCCTTAATGGATACCAACATACACACTGTATAAGGTATCTATGTTCAAAATATCGAGTCTCTATACCTACAGGTATCGGTTTGGGCTGTGCCTGTTTGTTGGTATATTATGTTACTTTCTACGTGAAGTTCTCTCTTTTTATCCGACTGCAAGGAGAGGTTATGTTTTTCACGCGTTACTTGTATTTATGTGTGTAGAGTGGACAGATTTTCTATAATTAAGATATCGTTAGATTTGTCTTGACAGCCCAAGTGTTCTTAGGCACGTGACGTTAATAAAAACCAAGATGGCGGTTGTACGTTGAATTTTTTGAAGGAAAAAAAAAGTTTTTTTTAGAATACTGCAATCAATGCATGCATGCATGTAATATGGGTATCAAATTAAAGGGCTTATCATAGAAGATATACTTACCTAAATAAAAAACTAAAAAACCCGGCCTGAATCAAAAAAACATTTCAACCGAAAAGATAGAAACAAGATTAAATATTAAAGGCAACATTATAATAATATCATGGAGTTG
This sequence comes from Agriphila geniculea, assembly GCA_943789525.1. Taxonomy (NCBI): domain Eukaryota; kingdom Metazoa; phylum Arthropoda; class Insecta; order Lepidoptera; family Crambidae; genus Agriphila; species Agriphila geniculea. The sequence continues at coordinate 20,654,464 of OX038870.1, read as the reverse complement.
GAGCATAGAATAATCATTATATTGTCACTTTATGCATGCCTCCGACTGCATGATATAATGTTGTCTTAAACATTTAATCTTGTTTCTATCTTATCACTTTAAATGTTTTTTGACGGAGGCGGGTTCTTTAAATTTATTTTTATTTATTCTATCCTGAACTGTTTTTCTAATAGTCAGTCCATTGTCTTAAGCAAAACTATTTATGTAATTAAATAATTATGTTGTTACACTTTCTTGCTAAAAATAGTAAAGTAGAAATAAAGATAGAGAGATTTCTGTACTAAAACATCACATACCATTAAGTTTTGAGTGCTTTCTTAACATAAGACTATGTATATGAATTGTTTAATATTATAAAGTAGTTATTAATGTTAGTAATATGTTCTTATGAGACGTCCATACAAACATTCCACTAGGCTAGGTATACAATGACTAGCGATAAGATTTTGTAGTATTAACTATATAAATATTTGTAGGTATAAACGAGTTAATCACAATAATTAATTATTTTGGCATAAAAATTTTAGTGTGTCAGGCTTTCACTATTGCCCACCAGGTAGCTATTTATTATAAGGTTGTAGTTAACCCTAAATGTCGATATTTATACTTATCAGAAACAAAATACCAGAATTTCGCAAATGTACATTTTGCGTATGTACGTTTTGCGTGTTGTACATTTTGCGTATGTACGTTTTGCGTATTGTACATTTTGCGTATTGTACATTATGCGACGGAGGGCTTTCGACGTGTCAGATCCATGACCGATTTGGACCCAAACAACTGTCTATATAAAGCACTTTTTTTCCACCTAAAAATATTGGTTAGAATTTTATGTAGACAAACATTTTGCTTGTTAGGTACAGTATCTAAATCTTAAAAGAATCATCCAAAGGTCTGAAGAAACCCAGAAATTATCATTATTTTCTATAATATTTTCAAGTTTTTTTCACCTAAAAACAAAGTTGGATATTTTTGTTAGGTAAGTACAAAATCTAAATCTTAAAAGAATCATCCAAAAGTCTGAAGTATCACCCAGAAATTATCATGATTTTCTATTATTTTGTCATGTTTTAAAATTTTGTGAATATAATAAAAAATTTATGTTTCGAAACGGGTTCGAGAAAGAAATTAAATACACAGTTTTATAAAATAAGACAACACAATTACAGTAATCTCATTTATTGATATGAAATAATTTAGTCGTAAGTTTAAAAAAGTCGGACTTAATACTTAATTAATTAAGCTCTAGTGGCAATATTGTACTTAAATACGTTAGCGCTGGATCTATGTTGAGTCTGCGTAGTTTAAATATTTTAGAGTTAAATATTTGTATATTTGTGATGCCCTCAGGTAATCCGTCCATATAGATTTAAGAAAGTTAGTAAGTACTTAATAAATTATGACAGCACAAATAACCGCTACATTTGGCAGCAACTAAATAGAGACTATATGATTTTCATCAGTATTCGTAGCACGAGGAACTATCGAGAAAAAAAACGCGCGTGCAAAAATCAATAGAGTAATTTTGTATGGATAGTAGATGTCCCAGCGTTGCCCCAGTTTCATTTTATTTAATTACTTTCATCATTAAAAAATGCTAATTACATTTTATTTAGGTATAGTATCAGTCAAGAATTGTTTTAATATTTAGAAAAACAATTACAAAACCATTAAGTTGTTTTCTGAAGTATTTTGTGAAAAAAATGTAAGTAAATAGTACTATCATGATAAAAAATTGTGATTTAAAAGCGTTTTTACTTAAAAATCCCACTTTTTAATGCAGAAAATAATTATTAATCTGATTCTAGAGTAAAATACCTACTCTGACACACTACTTTGATTAAGACGTGATAGACTTTCATTTTTTGAGAATAGTGAGGCAAATGACATAGGCACGATGGGATATGTCCTTTGTATAGCGCTACCTACCGCCGAAAAGCGAATTGAAATTTCTCATTCGTGTAGGAAATGAAGCGATCTTTTGTATGGGGACCCCAACATGAAATCCTCCGTCGATGAAACTTTACAGGGATGTAATATAGTATGAACCAAAACCTATGTACTTACAAATATTCAAAAACAAAAAAGAATAGGGATATATTTGGATATTTAAAAAAAGTACTTTATCGGGTACTTTAACGCGCGTTTATTTCCGATATAGATGTTTGTGCTTGGAGTACAGACAGATCAAGCAATTATTGCATTTTCTAATTTCATGAACAATTTTTTTTCATTTCTTTATTAATTTAAAAATAGCTCAATTTATATAAAATAATTATTAAGATAAAATACCATGGTAACTGATGTGATGACAGTCCAAGCGAAAAATAAGCATAATTATAAAAAATACAAAAATTCTAGTTTATTTGCTTCCAAATGTAGTTGATTTTATGTTGTAAATATATTAAATTTACCCAAGCACATTTGTTAATAATAAATTATTATTATTGATAGCTCATAGTGTCGTATTTTTAGGATGTTTTTAAATAAATTTCTTCAATTAAAAAAGTCTTTAAGAGACAAAAAATATTATAAGTACTTGTTGTAAGTATGAAAATTGGAGAAGTATTAAAAGTTGCCTAAAAGCTCATCGTTTATTATTAAGAAACTAAAAATGGTGTGATGTAATTTTTACTGTACTTAGATTTTTTGTAGTTTAATCACTTAATTGTTATACTTTCTCGAATTAAAAATGCATTACCGATTCTTATTAAAGAGAGGTTTAGAGAAACGTTGTTTTTCCTTTCCAATAAAACTTTAGAAATAAAATCACAATAGTTATTTATGCAACTGTGCTATAATAAATGTGATAATAGTATCACATGAGTGTTTAAATACCTAATTATGCACAGTTGCATACATACAAGATTTTATCTACCCCCATGATATGTATCCTCTACAAAGGGTTTTGACTTTGACTTTCCTCCTCCTCCTCATCATTATATCATCCGAACGAGTGTTATAAAGTTGTACTGAATTTCATAATGTAACCCGCCGCGCGTGGGCGCGGGAGGAGCGCGACTGTTGGCAGTAAGCTAACCGTTTCATAATAGAGGATTTAAAGCATGGGTGTAGATAAAATATTTTAAGCATTTATAAAAACAGTTTTTCATTATGTAAAAAAGTATAAAATTATAACAGAAAGGAGACTTGTGACGACAAAATTAAATTTTAGAATCTTAAAAAAGTGGATATTTCAGTATTAGCTTTTCATAAAGTATAGTTATTTAATAGCTTAATCGTTTCCTGTGCCTCCTTCGGCCACGCCGACGTCGTCGTGGGTAGCGTTGGTAATCGCCGAGTAGATCTCGCAATCGCTTTCTCAAAATCTTATTCTTGTGTTTCTCTAACAAGTCCGAATATACGTCTGAAAAGGGGAGGATGTTAATCCCCCCATCATCAGATACAAGGCCTCGAATGCCAGGGACCATTCCAATTTGCCGATGGGGTGGAGCGGGAGGGGCATAAGGTGCGGGAGGAGGATACGGGTAAGGGTATGGCGCACCAGGAACAGGAAGCATCGGGTTTGATGGAACAAGGGGTACGCCGAAAGGAACTGGCGGTGGTAAGGCGGGTAACATTGGGGGCATCATCAGAGGCATTCTAGGAGGCTGTGGTTGAGGACAAGGGGTAGTTATTAGCATGGGGGGAATGAACGGGTACATTGGGGGTGGTGGTGCCGGTACTGGTATTGGCAGAGGCACCACATCATCTGGTGGCAATGCCATATACGGCTTAGGCGTATTCCTTATGTAACAATACTCTGGTATTGCCCTCGGATACCAATATAAAGGATTGCATGCATCATTCTTATTTTTATCCGACAATCGCATGAAATTCAAAGGGTCCTTGTAACTGATTCCACTTATTGTACATTTTGCTACTTTTGTAGAAAGTATGAACAGTAAAAAGATCTGAAAATAAACATAGGTATTAACTAAAAGTTGGATCATCGAAAGTTAACAAGTGTTTTGTAACAAAAAAATATCTGCAATTTAATTTCATAAATTAAAATCTGCTGATATACTCAAATCATAGGATGTATTTACGCAAGAAATAATACAACTATAACCACAACCACGTAATTATGATTACCCGCCCTCACTTCGCTGCGGTTCCTTCAACCTTCCTCTTGAATCAATCTATCTATTTAAAAAAACTGCATCAAAATTTTAAAGATCTAAGCATAGGGACAGACAGCGGGAAGCGACTTTGTTTTATACAGTGATGCTCGCTGTTGCGCAGGGCTTGCAGGTATCAATGTGCTCATACTGCTTAATATTTTTAAATCTATAACAGTTACCTAGTAACTCAGTAGGTATTGGATATATCTATGACACCAAGGGACGCACAGAAATCTGTGCTAAGCACAGGAATAATGAACTACTATTTTTTACCCTGCACTCCCTCTGTATCTGTAGACGAGTAAGTAATGACTTGAGTAAAACTTGCAATTCTGAAATCCCTCTAATATTATATTAATCTTAAATTAAGCGCTATCGCACACGGGCAACTTAGCCGCCCTGCAACTGTTTTGTCTCTGTCTCAAGTCCACGGGTTTATATGGAAGCGCGCACACGAAGCGACGCGCGACGCGGTCGTCTGCAACTTTTCATACAAACCATGTGAGAGACAAAATAGTTGCGGAGACAAAAGTCCCCCGTGTGCGATGGCGCTAAGTCTTAGTGCAGTTTTGGTAAATTTAAAATTAATTTTTACTATAAATTGCATGTGAATATAATATAAGAAGCATTTGAAAATTGCAAGTATTACTCAAGTCATTACTTACTGGTCTTTAAATACGAAATCTAACAGTAACACAATAAATCAAAGATTCACGTAAAATTGCATTGTAGAGAATCTAGATCTAGAAGGGGTTAAGAGATCAAAATCACAGATTTTTTATTTTCCGTATTAGTGTAGGAAATGAAGCGATCTTTTGTACGGAGAACCCAACATTAAATCCTCAGTCGATAAAACTTTGCAGGGATGTAATATAGTATGAACCAATACCTATGTATAATAGAATAGAATATATATAATATAAATAATATAATATGTATAATATCTTATATTATCCAAAAAAAAAACTATTGGATAATTATCAAAATATGTTTCATTTCTGATACTTTATCATACTGTAAAGTTTCTTCTACTGAGGATTCACTGTGGGGGCCCACTACTTCCTTTCCTACACTATATAGCACTTTGGGTACCTAAAGGTACCTAGGCATTATTTAAACCTTTGTGACTAAAAAACTACCATCGAAGACAGGAATTACTCACCTGAATTTGTAACACTATCATGGTTTATGGTAAGTTTTACCAAGTCCAATAGTTATGTTAAGTGAATCTGATCTGACCAATCATTGTGATACGAATGGCAGGTGTGCACTAAGTGCAACAAAGCTAACTATGGCTCACACAGAACAATTGAGTAAGTACTTTTTTTAAATACAATGGTACGATATTTTTTTTGCAGAACAGTTCTACTATTTTTTTATCATAAAAAGAACGAAGGGTGTGTTTAACGAGAGTGGAATTCAAAATCAATTAGGTACATTTTTTATTTATTTAGTGTGAAGTAAATGTGAAGATAATTAAATTGAACAAAAATAATTGTGAAAATACTTTTATGGTTAACAAAATTCTGTAGAATAAATTTGAAAAAATACTTACAAAAAAGTCACCGATTGTGTTTAGTCCGTAACACAGTCAATAGTCCACCTTTATGTTTTTTCTTCTTAATATTATATTTTGGTCTTATTTTAATTTCTTTATTTCTTAGGCTATCACGACCAAATTGAAACTTTTCCAATATTTTATCTATTTCTTTACTCTTGCCGGTATCATTGGGCGTTTCAGTTGTAAATATTTCCAAGGGATTGTACAAAGGTCCGAAAGCAAAACTGATGTCTTTATATGCTTTTGCAACAGCTTTCATATAATCTCCACTTTGCTTTGAAACTGGTTGGTTATATAAAGCTGCAGCTCCCAGTCCTGGGAAAAAAGTTATTTCTGCTTCACTTGGCTCCCTCATTACGTCTTTTCTGAGAAGTTCCACCATCTTTTCATATGGTGCCATGGTATCATCATCTAGATCCCTCTCATCGAAAGTATAATATGGTCCTCTCTTTTCTTTTACAATTCTCGCATTTCCTAGTTTACCGACACCCTCTCTGATCAGTGCTTCGAACATTTTGAGGCAGTGATCGGGCATGTGTAGTGGGTGCCAGTAAAATGGGTTGCACTCATATATATTTCTGTATCTCTGGTCGAAGGTAAATTCGTCCATGTATGTGATACCAGCAATGGATTGGGTGGACAGCTTGATAAATCCAAATAACGCTGTGATGAATAACTCGCTTTTAAACTGCAACGAAACAACACAGACAAATTGCATATGATAATAAATATACAGGGTTATTTATAAAACACCAGCAACCTCGCAGGAGTAGATTAGTAACATCATATTCAACAACATTTGTTCTACGACTTTTCAAAAATCAACGAAATAAGAACTATGGAAATGTAATTCTGCTCAAAAAATAGCACCACGCAAACTACAACCGAGTGGGCGGGGCTAAAAAAGTACAACCGAAACACTGTTTAGTCATGCCTGCCAAGCGCTCGGTGACAGTCATTAGCGTTCTTACAAAAAAAATAGCATAAAAGTGGTAAAAAATTACGTCATGTGTGGTCAAGTGGTGTAAAAGACCAACAGAAGGCAGCAAAAAAAATACGGACATATCATATCATTGGTAAGTAAAATATTTTTCGTTATTTAGAAATATCTTTGAGCGTATAAATACAAACTATGGTCGCTATTATGCAACAAGTGTTCAGTCGCTTTGTGGGGCAGTCAAATCATCACATTCACTGCTATCACACATTTTTAAACAAGTATAAAACTCTCCCATTAAAAATCGCCATGTCATATCGTGTTTCGGTGGTCATGCTAGGGGGCTGAGACACAGGCCGCGTTCCGATTCACGCCAATAGTGCTCACGATAGGTACTAGGCATTGATTCGGACCGCTTGTGAGAGCACTAATGGCGCTAACGTTGGATTATTTTTGACAACGTTATTACGTTTCCTCAAAAAGGGGTAATCTCGGTAAAGTAAATTTTTATGAATCAAGTTCCTACACTCTGACCAATTATTTATCTACCTACCAATTTATAAACCATCAAAGCTTAAAAATAGGTAGGTACTTAAGTAAATAGGTAGGTTCAAAATTTTTATTGCTTTTATAAGTGAAAAATAAAAATAAAACGACGTATTAATACGTTGTTCTTTATTAGTCACGTTACACCACACCTCTAGAAGACATATTAAGACGTTGCTCGTACAAATATGTTAATTATCTACAAAATATGATATGTAGGTAGGTACTTACATGTTTGAAACAATATCTATCTAGAATACATTGTCTTTTATTAAGCTTACCTAATTTATTTCAATAGCTTACCTAATTTAAATCCTTCTTGAAATAAAGTATCTTACTTATTTGTGACAAAATGTATGATCATCATTCATCAATATCATCAGTTTATATTTTTTATAAAATAATATACCTAACAATTAAATCATCACAGCCGAAAGACGTCTACTGCTGACATAGGTCTCCTTTAGTTTTCCAGAGCTACTAATTACAGACGACTTGCAGCCAGCGTATTCGATCGGTCTTTACCAAGTTGTCTGTTTACCTAATAAAACAAACATTATACCTATAGCCATCAAATTTCATAAAATAATTAAATGATGCCACCCGCCGCCGGCCGTAGTGCCCGTAGTAGGTTCGGTGTACTGACTGGATTCTACATTACACCGCCCTTGCTTCAATGACAAAGGCACGACAATGGCCCAATGAGTGACACGACGCGAGCCAAATATCCAATCATGTTTGATCTGCGTACAAACCCCAGCCAATAAGAAAACAGTATATGCGTCAGAATACAACCTAATACCGATTATGCATGCATTGTAATAAGGTTTGTTTTTGCTTGTTTATTTTTGAGTTTGCGACCTTTTGTGTTACAGAGCATGGTGAAGGTGCCATTTTTTAAGCAATATTTTTTAGGAGTTAGGCTTCCTTAGTTCTTATTTCGTTGTCAAAAATAGACAAAAAAATATCGACTTTTCATACAAAGCTCGATCAGCTGTTCGGACATTTAGGCTGAGTTGCACCATCTTACTTTAACGATAACAAACTTGTTATAGTACCGGTTAAGCATAAGTTAGCCAAAAAATAGGGTTGCCAGCCAGTATGATGTCCTTTGACAAGTTTGACGCGACAAATAGGTAGTATTATCATTTGACGATAACTTTAACTTTGACAGCATTTTGGTGTAACTCACAAGTCGTAGAACAAATGTTGTTGTTTATGATGATACACTGGCCTGCAAAAGTAAGTACTACAGAGGCCTATTTTCATACAAACGAGATAACTTTGATGCTTTGGTTCTCCGTCCAGGATTAAACGGGGTGTGATTTGATAATGGCCATTCAAAGAGTAAATGGAGGAGGCCCAGTTCGCTAAAGAAATCCAACGGATTAGAAAAGTCGTTTAGGTCAGGGTTGAACTTAAAAAATAACAAGTTAAAATTACATCAAAAGTATGGAAAATGTAACACTAAAAAGTCCGTTCGATCTTTCGGTTATAAATAACTCAAAATTCAACCAATCTAGTAGAGAAAAAAAACAAACAAACAGGTAAAACAGTCAAAACTCTAAGTCGCGGATTGCATTTTAAGACGGTCTTGTCTGTTACCGAGGCTACCAAAACATAAGTTTGTGCTACATCTCGAGTTAACACACCTAATCAGAAAATTATTTACCTGTCAACTTTTATACTTATAAAATTAATTGTTATTTTGAGTTATAACTGTTTTGCTTGTTTATTTTACTCATGTTTTTTTAGTTAATACTCATTGCACTCTAGGTGGTTCTAGAAAGTAGTTTGTATATCCTTATATATTAGTCCCAAAGACTTTAATTTTGAAGTATACAAAAAAGAAGAATGTATCTTTTTAACGATATAATAATCAGGCCATAAATACTTTACAGTCAGGTAATATGAATTTTTAAATCTTTGAAATGTTATAGGTATCTCGAATCTACGTTTTTTGAGTTAAGACTATGTTGAACATCATGTGCGGAATGTACGAATATCGTTTAAATATATTAAAATCTACTATGTATAAGACTTTGAGTTTTTTTTAACTATGCAAAGGTGGCTAAAACCATAAAAAGTTTTCTCCAGGGTTAAGACTCGCAGATTTAATATTTAAGTGCTAGGTGAAGTGAAGATTTATTTCGTTTGAGTCTTTAATACCTAAGTACTGTTTGCAATATGTGTCCGTCCGTTCATGTCCGATTCTATGTATAATATTAATATCTGTATGAAATGAGGTTGTCATATGAATAGGACGCTAATTCCAGACCAATGTTTATGTGTGGGTGACCAAAATTAATTATGCTTCATGTTTCCTACCACGCAGCTAATTACTTCGAAACGAAATAGCCGTGTGGAAGCATTCATCGCAATAATCAAAGAAAATTCACGAGGTCATATTTTACTGCTGAAATAATATTTTGTATCTATAAACATTACCTACTGAGTGGAATATTATTAAGGGAATACAATATGATGCCGATTGCCTAGACTTCTATCACCATCTTCACGTTCCCGTGTTCGTCACTATGTTATATATTTTTTCAGAGATAACATTATCTGTTATACGATAATTCTGTTTTATGCTAATGGGACCACAAGTTGCAAATATGGTCATACGTTTTATTATTAAAATAAACATATTAAGTGACATATTTGCCACTTTGAGAAAAAAATCGTGTGGGCGCGTACGAACTACTAAACGTATGTTAGTAGGGTGCTTCTACACGGTGCAAATAGCCTGCGCAAGTTGGGCACTTGCACAGGTTACATACTCCATGGAAACACGGGTGTACAATGCTATGAAGCTGGATCGGCTTTACGTGTTTCCACGGAGCATGTAACCTGCGCAAGTGCTCAACTAACGATGCTGCTTGCAAGCGGTTTTAACCTTAAGAGTGGTAAAGCGGAAGTGTTGTCTCGTGTTAACTAAGAAATCGGCAGTAGCTTCAACCTGCTCAGCTAAGCGATAAGCTAATTCTGTTAAGCGAGATTATGGAATCTCCCACGGCCCACGGAAAAGGCTTACCTCCAGCAGTGGTCTATATAATAATTTATTATCGTGAAGTAACCACAGATTAACTAAAGTTACTTTACTGCATCAGTAACAAACAACTGAACGAGTGATTTCTCGTCGATAGCTCGTTGTGAATCAATAATAAATATTTCCTCTGTACTTATAATATAACTTTTTGAAAGATTGCAGTGCTAGTAATCTACCTATCAGTGGCGAGGGTTGAAATTATGGCAATGATGAGCCGTTCTACTAAAAAGTTATTTGCATAGTGGACCCGTGGGAGAGGATTTCTAAAAGGTAAGCCGATAGGAATCGGCTTGTATTGACCGTTCGCCACTGCTACCTATGTTTGTGAGTAATTTATCGCTCGTATGAAGATTTTGTCAAAAAGGCACCTACATGAAAAACTTACCGGCATTCTTCTTTTTAATTTTACTGAATGTCAAACTCTTTCATTCAATGTTCGTCAGCACTCAGTCTACGTTGCTTTCATGTCGTATTTTGTAATTGAGTGCCAACAGTTACGCTTGCACGCCACCTGTGTCGTTACGCAACTTTGATTTTTTTTATTCTATTGTATTGCATACCTACTCACGACTTTTATTGCGTAAAGCATTGTGTCGGACGAAAAATTTGTTCTAACATGTGCCATTTATTGCGAAAAGCTAAAAGCTTTATCATCATGGTAGTAGGTACTTAATGGATCAAGTATTTAGTACTGCCGTGTCAAGGACATCTCTTCTATATTGAACAGCATTTTGAGAAAACCGTCCTTAAAGTGTTTGATAAATAATAGCTATGACTTTGACTTTGACTTTTACTCTGAAGAAAAGTAAAGTGAAAGTAAAGTAAAAGTAAAGTAGAAGTAAAGTAAAAGTAAAGTAAAAGTAAAGTGAAAGTAAAGTGAAAGTAAAGTGAAAGTAAAGTGAAAGTAAAGTGAAAGTAAAGTGAAAGTAAAGTGAAAGTAAAGTGAAAGTAAAGTAAAAGTAAACTGAAAGTAAAGTGAAAGTAATGTGAAAGTAAAGTGAAAGTAAAGTGACAGTAAAGTGAAAGTAAAGTGAAAGTAAAGTGAAAGTAAAGTAAAAGTAAACTGAAAGTAAAGTGAAAGTAATGTGAAAGTAAAGTGAAAGTAAAGTGACAGTAAAGTGAAAGTAAAGTGAAAGTAAAGTGAAAGTAAAGTGAAAGTAAAGTGAAAGTAAAGTGAAAGTAAAGTGAAAGTAAAGTGAAAGTAAAGTGAAAGTAAAGAGAAAGTAAAGTGAAAGTAAAGTGAAAGTAAAGTGAAAGTAAAGTGAAAGTAAAGTGAAAGTAAAGTGAAAGTAAAGTGAAAGTAAAGTAAAAGTAAAAGTCAAATACAAGGTCAAGGTCAAATTCAAATAGGCGCAATCAATTACACAAAGACTACTAAGGTCTTTAGATTGTACGATAATTTGCGTTTCTGGCACTATGCGTCGAAAGGATTGATACGATAGTGACGTGACCTCACAAATTATTTTATTATTCATTGCATACAAGAGGTTTGAAAAATCAAATGTAAGTTTGTGCTACAGTTTGAAATGAAATATCGTTGTTAAGTGCGTTAAATTGTTAAAGTAGAAAAGTAAATTAAAGTCAGTTATCATGATGTAAAATATTTATTACTAATGTAGACTCACTTTGATTTTTTCATTGGTAGAATAAAGCGTACTCTGGCTTCCTATAGCCATGCCCATAGATAGGTATCCATGGGCATGGCTATAGGAATGCTAGGTAGCAGTGCTATGGCGACACACTTACTATAACAACATATGACCATACTTACACACCTTATACATTCTCTTACATTATTTATAAAAAACTTAAAAAACTGAAGGTACTTGAGATTTCGCAAGACTTGGTGTGGTAATTTTGTTATTATCTATATCTGGATATCTGTATAATTTAATGATTACTGGTTTTATAATCAATGGAGGATATCCGTCGCAGTTTTTATCTGAAATACAAAAGCTTTGTAAAAATTTCAGTGGGTTTTTGGAGACGGAAGCCAGATGTTGTTATTGGCATAATGCATTTTTATTTACTGCATTCTTGTCATGATGAGTGTTACAAAAATATAAATGCTCCATACAAGAACCCCATAAATAGGGACACTGGAAATTACAACTAGGTACTTAGATTAAAGAATCAGTATGAAGAAATATGCAAGTGCACACATTACAACGATTTGGTATCGGCCGACTCTTCATATAAAAACCAACTATATAGAGCGGCGGTAATCTTAAATAAAACCGGTCAAGAGCGAGTCGGACTCGCGCACCGAGGGTTCCGTACCATCATAATTGCACCATTAAACCACACTGCAGAGTAGAATAATAAAATTAGTATTGCAGTTTTAGGTCAGCGCCATTTCTTACCGATAGTGGAACTAATGTTAACTTTTTTAGAAATTTGATAATTTCTAAAAAAGTATGCTATATTGAGACATTGTTTTATTTTTCCTGTAATCTTTATATAAACTGCTATCACATAGAATGATTTCAGATTTTTCTTTTTGCAAACTTTGGAGATAAGGGGGGGAACGGTATTTTTTTTTACATTTTTCATCATAAGTCGAAAACTATGCCGTCTAGAAAAAAAGAAAAAATGATTAAAAACGTGCAAACGGTGCTCTTTCATATGATACCCCACATGCCCTAGTAGCCCCACTTCAAATTTTTAAAACCCCCTTTCAGGCCCTGTTGTAAAAAAGATATTTATTTTTTTATTTATTTCTTATTTGCAAAATAGTTGGGCAAATGTCATCTTAAACTATTCCAAATTTCAAGTTGATACCATTAGTAGTTCTCGAGTTATCCAGCTGTGACAGACAGACAGACAGACAGACTGAGTCACACCATAAGGGTTCCTTTTTTACCATTTTGGTACGGAACCCTAAAAAGACGCTTAGAAAACACTTTTCGTACAAGTCATCTCGGAAATATGAAAATTTGGTATCGTTGCATTCAGTACGATGCCCTCATCACAAATATATAAGATGACAAGTGCGAAAGTGGTGGGGCTAGAAACTGTGACGTCATAAAGTTTTCAGTACAAAGAAATTTTTTTTTCATACCATGTGGTATATCAAATGAAAGGGCTTTGTTAGCAGATTGCGAATATATAACACACTATAACATTTTCACTACTTGGTCTAACAAATTATTAGCAAACGTCGGAAAATTTCGCAATTCAGAGTCGCCATTGAACAGGTCTAGATTGAAAACGACTGAATTGATTTTTACAAAATACATAACAAATAATTCTGCACATACTCTTTTCGAATGTCTAAAGGTAGTTGACCAAAGATATTTAAAAATAAGAAAAGTACATCAGTTTTAATAACAGAATAATTTTCTTTTTCTAAATTCTCAGATTCCTTTAATAATTAATAAAAAATAAATAAATAAACTTTCGTATGTTTATCCTTACTTTTTCTATTTAGTAAACAGTATTTGACAGTTTCCATGCTTCTTTTAAATTTAAATCACTATAAAAAATGTGTTAACAATTTCTTTAGTCTTCAATGCGTGGAAAAGCATTTGTTGAATTTTATACATGATTATTTCAACAAAGAATTGAGTATAGTTTGTTTACCAAATAGGACAAGTAAGGATAACTAAAAGTAATGACAAATACACACGGAAAACACACACAGTTGCTCGGAGAACTAAATAACGTGACGAAACTCAATAGGCAAAAGTTATTTACAAAAAATCAAAACAGTACACAAAAATCACAGTCTTTCTAATGGGTGTAAAAGGAGCTTAACGGGTGTAAATAATCATCCATAAAATACAACAAATGTTTTACCACGCATAGAATACCAAAAATATTGTAAATTGTTAATAATATTTAATTTAATAAGACAACATATTTTAAAATAGTGATTAAGTTTAAAAGAAGTATCTTAAGTGTCAAAATTTGGTTATTTAAACCTTCGTCTGTTTATCCTAACTTCTCCTAGTAAGGATAAACATACGAAAGTTTATTTATTTATTTTTTTATTAATTATTAACAGAATCTGAGAATTTAGAAAAAGCAGAAAATTATGCTGTTATTAAAACTGATGTACTTTTGTTATTTTTAAATATCTTTGGTCAATTACCTTTAGACATTCGAAAAGAGTATGTGCAGAGTTATTTTTTATGTATTTTGTAAAAATCAATTCAGTCGTTTTCAATCTAGACCTGTTCAATGGCGACTCTGAATTGCGAAATTTTAAGACGTTTGCTAATAATTTGTTAGACCAAGTAGTGAGAATGTTATAATGTGTTATATATTCACAATCTACTCACAAAGCCCTTTCATTTGATATACCACATGGTATGAAAAAAAAATTTCTTTGTACTGAAAACTTTATGACGTCACAGTTTCTACCCCCACCATTTTCGCGCTTGTCATCTTATATATTTGTGATCAGGGCATCGTACTGAATGCATCGATACCACATTTTTGTATTTCCGTGATGACTTGTGCGAAAACTAACCTCAAACCTTGTTTTACCGCCCTACTAATAGGCCGATAGAAAGTCTGTAGTCTGCGAGGACGCTTACTGAGCGTATTGAAAAGGTCGATGGAACTTTCGGTTTGTTAATGCGGCGGTTAAGCAACTCGTTAGGGTTGATCATCGGATGGGTGGCCAATAACATGCTAACTCGAAGTCCATCGGTGAAGATTGGCCGTCAGCTCCTTGACCGAAGCCAAAGTCAACTACTAGACCACAATGAACCCGCGTGATCTATCCAACCATTAGGCCACAATGAGCCCGCGCGGTCATTTCAACCATTAGGTAACAATGAGCCCACGTGGTTATTCCAACCACTAGGCTTAGATAATTCATATGTCGAGATAGACAGTCGAAGCTACGACAGCGTCGAAAAAAATATCACCCAACAGTTGGGTGACCAAAACACGCACACATTGTCAGTAGTGTGAGCCGGCCATAGTTTTTATTACAATACTCTTTGGACGCGATGATGCTAAAAATGCACACCACCTTAAAAAAGTTGGCCTGTTTTGTTTAATACGTCAAAAGCCTAAGACTCTATCTAGACATATAAATAATCTAAGCCACTAGGCCACAATGAGCCCGCGCGGTCGTTTCAACCATTAGGTAACAATGAGCCCACGTGGTTATTCCAACCACTAGGCCACAATGAGCCCGCGCGGTCGTTTCAACTACTAGACCACAATGAACCCTCGTGATCTATCCAACCTACAATGAGCTAGCGTGGTCGTTTCAACTACTAGGCCACAATAAACCCGCGTGATCTATCTAACCATTAGGCCACAATGAGCCCACACGGTCATTCCAATCACTAGGCCACAATAAGCCCGCGTGGTCGTTTCAATCATAAGGCTTCCGGCCAGAGTGGACATCAAAGTGTTCATCGTGATTGCAGCATACCAAGTTTTTACCCTTTGCTTGTACTATTAGTTATTCTGTGCTTTGGTGTCGTTGAGTACGTGGCTCATCATGAGCGTTAAAAAAACAGCCAAGTGCGAGTCGTTCTCGCGCACAAAGGGTTTCGTACCAAAAAACGGCAAAAAATCACGTCTGTTGTATGGGAGCCCCACTTTAATACCTATTTATTTTACTATGTTTTTAGTATTTGTTGTTATAGCAACAACAGAAATACATTGTCTGTAAAAATTTCAACTGTATTTATCACGGTTCATGAGATACAGTCGGAGTCTTATTAATGGGGTCTCGTTTTTACCCTTTGGGTACGGAACCCTAAAAACGGACAAACCTGGGCATGGTTCTTCTTCCTCTTCTTGATCTTGACGCCTTAGATTTGTCGGTTGACATGACTCTCCTGGGCTATCTGGTTGGCATGGCAGTTTCAGGTTGCCGTTGAAAACATCCGGTAACTTTATTACCCACGCAAAAGTCATTTTTTTACTTTTATCAACACAGGTAAAGCCTACAATGGCCATAACAAACACTCTCTCTACAATATTCATGGTACTGAAAAGTAAATTAGGGTGCAAATTAAATAGGTAAGTATACATAATTAGTGTCGGAAAAGAAGAAGGTCGTAGACCCCCATAGTAAATCCTCAGCACAATATAAATATATATATATATATATATATATATATATATATATATATATATATATATATATATATATATATATACTGTGACCTCGGTAAACGAAACTTTCAGTATGATAAAGTATCATAAATGAAACATATTTTTTTAATTATCCAAAACTTTTTTTTTGTTTTTGGATATTTGTAGGTACATAGGTTCATGCTATATTACATCCCTGAAAAGTTTTATCAACTGATGATAATGTTGGGTTGGGGTCTCCATACAAAAGATCGCTTCATTTCCTACATTATATTGCTTGAAGACTACAGTTGTACAAAACATAAAGTTATTCATAAAGATGTTAGTAACATGTTACTGCCTAATTTGAAGTTAAATAACGAATGAGTGAATCCCCAAAAAAGTGTTTAATTTTTAGAAACTAGCGATAAACTTCCTCGTTGTAACTTACTTTTATAAATCCTAAGTAAATATTTTAAGTAAAGATCTTCATCCAATGTTGCAAACGATTTTTAATCCAGTTTTTAATAAGTTATTACAACAATGACTTTACTCAGAATAAGAATACTTCTTAGAATCGTGAAAAATAAATAAAACAGCAACAATCGAAACGTTATCAGAGTTTCTCGGAATAACAATTCACTTTTAACACTGTTTTATTAGATCTGAATACAAGTACAGAATAAATAGCTAATAGTACATACATACTATACAAGTAAACTGTTATAAATATTTGAAATATTTCGTTACTCGGGGTTGCCTGCGATAGACAGAGTGTTTCCTATGTCTTTTTCTATGTTGTGTCACCCCTTAGAATCCCCGCAAACTACAGACCAAACTATCGGTTGATAGTTTAGTCATATGAAGAAGTATGCAAGTGCGCAAATTACAACGATTTGGTAGCGGCCGATTCTACAATATATATAATATTTATAATGTATATAATGCTCGGTTACATGGAAATATTTATCTCTGTTTTTTCTTTACGTGTAAAGAGTATGGAAAGTAACCTCACTTCTGCACTTTTCGATGTTTTTCGTTGTTTTTTCATCATTATCTTTAGCACAATTATCTTTCTTAAAAAAGTTATTGGAGCAACTTCACAGTAGGTACGTTAGAGTGTATTTTGATGTAGAATTTAATACGTTTCCGCTATTATTTACGCCAAAAATATGACCCGCGGCAAGCGCTTTTAATGATATTCTAATTATTTTTACAATCATCTGTAAGGTTTATATAGCTACTAGAATCTAGATAATCTTTTTAGCTTGTCGTAAGGTTTTTTTGTCGCTACAACTTTACGTTTTCTATATAAAAATATTGCCAGTGGAAACCATGTTTTCTTATCATGGACCCTTAAATGCAGGTATTGGTTAGGGTTATACTGGAACTTTACGGGGCCCCATCGAGTCCACTAGAGCAGTGTTTCCCAATTAGTGGTACGCGTACCCCCAGGTGTAAGCGAGGTTACATCAAGGGGTACGCGGAACAATCTCATAACTAAGATATTTTATCAGTAAAAAAAAACTTTTTTATTTGTTATTCCTGCGGGGTAACAATAAGGGGTACGAGAGATTGAGGTCTTTCTGGAGGGGTACCATTGCAAGTAGGGTTACCAGATCTAATAATGAGATTTCCTGACTTTTTCCTTGACTTTTCAGCAAATTTCCTGACATTTTGTACACTTACATCTAAATTCTTCATTTAGTTGACGTTTGGTATTTCTTTCTCACAAAAATGAAAAAAAAATGTGTTTTCATTAAGTACTTACACTTTTTAGGATTTCAATAATCCCTGACAGTTTTTCCCTGTCTTCCTGACGAACGCCTTAATTTCCTGACAAGTCAGAAAAATTCCTGTCATCTGGTAACCCTGATTGCAGGTCACCTGGCTGCCAGCTATAGCGGACGATGGCGGCGTTCTCCTTCCTGACGAGTCCCACATACAAACCTGCTGGCTGGCCTGATGCGTAAGAGTATTTTTTTACCGTGGCTATGAAAAAAAAAAACCGGTCAAGAGCGAGTCGGACTCGCGCACCGAGGGTTTCCGTACCATCATGATAAATACACTGCAGAGTAGAATAATAAAACTATTATTGCAGTTTTAGGTCAGCGCCATCTCTTAACCAATAGTGGAACTAACGTAATTTTTCTTAGGTCAGCGTCATCTGTTGACCGGTAGTGGAACTAACATATTTTGTTTGTTGTTTGAATTTCTAAAAAAGTGTGCTTTATTGAGACATCCTTTTATTTTTCCTGTAAACTTTACATAAACTCTTATCACATAGAATTATTTCAGATTTTTCTCTTTGCAAACTTCGGAGATAAGGGGGTAAGGGTGGTATTTATTTTTACATTTTTCATCAAAGTCGAAAACTACACGGCTTAAAAAAAAGAAGAAAATGATTTTAAATGTGCAAACAGCGTTCTTTCATAATGATATCCCACATGTTTTAGTAGCCCTACTTCAAATTTTCAAGACCCCTTTTCAGTCCCTATTGTACAAAAATACTTATTTATTTTTTATTTCTTTTTTATTTGCAAAATAGATGGGCAAACATCATCTTAAATTATTCGAAATTTCAAGTTGATCGTCTCGACATATCCTGCTGTGACAGACAGACAGACAGACTGAATCACACCATAAGGGTTCCTTTTACCATTTTGGTACGGAACCTTAAAAAGGGTGGTTATGCTGGTAAAAAAGTATACATTTGATACTAACTTAATTTATTCACCTCCATGTTAGCACAGGATACAGGGTCATTTGTAAAACACCAACAACCTCGCAGGAGTGGATTTAACGTCTTAAATACAACAACGTCTTTGTTTAACGAGTTTCCAAAAAAACTACTTTTCATACAAAACTCGACCAGCTGTTCAGACGCTTGTGTCGACGATCAAAAGTAGTTTTTTGTCTTTAAAAAAAATAGGATAAACGTTGTTGTTCTACGATGTTAGTAAGATCACTAGTAGGATATCTAATCTAACTTGTAAAACATCAACAACCTCGCAGGAGAATCTAGTTCTGCGAGGTTCTTGTTGTTTTACAAAAATAACCCTGTATATACAATACAATATGTAACATATTTAAATCTTGTCAGATACTGAAACAGGTGGTGTTGCTAAAACTGAACAACGTTCTTCAAGAAACATAGGTCGTGAATTTTTAATACTCCCATACAAAATGTATTGGTCAAAAGACCGACGCTATGGAAAGGCGAAAAAATATATATATTTTCGACCTATGTTTCTTGAAGAAAATTGTTCAATTTATGCAACACTCACCTGTTGTTGTATCATTACATAATTTGGTACCACCTTATTAACTATAGTGCCGTATAGTAATATCTATACTTTGGCGTCAGTGGTGTCATTTTTTCTTTTGTTATCGTTCATCATTCGGTGCAGGCTTTCTATAAAACTTTTCCTTGTTATGAATGTAGGTGAAAGAAACTCAACCTTGGGACAACAACAATCATCTCTATCGAAGTCTTCATCAACATTATTCCGTCTTTCTCTCATACGAGCGTTTCTGAATCGGCCCTTAGCCCTGTTGAAAATGTCCTGTGATCTTTTTATTTCGTTCCGATGTAAGTCGGCCTCGCCATCGCTGATTATCCCTTGAATGTGCATAAAGTCCACCATGTCTTCCCTTATTTTGTAATCTAATGCGCATTCTGTGAATAAAACAATAATTCTGTGAATAATTTTAGACAGTTTAACGTACTATAATTTTTATCATCTACAATTATTATGACTATATCAGCTATACTATTTTCTAAAGTTTGCAGCTTCCAGTTCATCGCTGCAGCTGCATTGCACCCCAAGGGTTCTATTTTCTAACAGTTCATCTTCACTGTCAGTGATCGTATGGCAGCCATTACATGGTCATGCAAGCATCAGTCAAATTCTATCAGTCATAAATTACGTTTGACTGATTGACTGATGGAAAGAACAAATCACATCATGCAACCATCAGTCACTACATACACGGTAGGTTAATCGTCAGTCACAGCGCGTGACTGTGGTTAAACTGACAGCAAAACCTACCGTGTAGTGGATGCCTATCCACAGAGGAAATAATCACTACCAGTAATATAATAAGTCTATGACCTAGGTACGTTATCGTATCGTCGAGTTTCTGACAGATGTCATTTACCCATTACTAGGCAAAATGCCGTAGATTCCAAAGAGTTTAAGAGTGTACATCCGCATTTCAAAGAAATTAGCGTTTTTCCAAAGAAGTTATCTAAGGAATAAAAGCATTACTATAGATGGGAACTTCAGTTTTAGGAAGCAAAATTCTTAAATTAGTGCCGTAAAACATAATAAATTATCAGGTATTTTAAAACGAAGATAATCTGTTCAAGTGGAATTTCAAATTTGCTTGTCATTGGTATTTTGCACAAACCTTTCAGCTGTAACAAATAAGAATACGACTCTTATTTGTAGATTTTAACTGTATTTAATTGTTAAGGAGTGCACTATACAGAGAAAATTTAAATAAATGTTTTTAGTCACAGAGATATAAAATATTAAAAAAAAAATCCGGGTTGCACTCCGGGAGTGCCGGCAGAAGTGAAAACTTAAATTTTAATGTTGTGCATTTTTGATATTTTGGAATGGTTAGGGAATAATTTTGCACGAATTGCCGTCTTACGAATTTACTCTGCATTTGAATTTATGAATACAGAACAGTATTGTACGAAAGTATTATCCATAACTTGACAGAAAATCTAGAGTTGAATTAAAAAATTAGCGCATTGCTATGGAGGCACTAGTGTTTACGTCTTGAAATGACGCGCCGCCATTTTCACCGCGCCCCGTAGAAAGAGAGGGGGAAACTTCCGCCGCTGGCTGTCTACTCCCCATCCGTTACGTCCGTCTTACGAATTTTCGATCAGGGTCACATGATCCTGATTGACGCGAGTTTAACTTTTTTTCCCCATCACAAAAAAGCGTACAACGCCGCTAAAGAAGTTTTCACTTCAAAAATTGCACAAATCGGTACACTTTGACATGTTTTTTTACTGGTACTGACAGATTCTAAAGTCATTTTATGTTTCTTTTAGAATTTATAGGTATTACATGTTGTACATGTCTAATGTATTGCGTGTTTTGTATATACTTACATCTATTTAATAATTTAACAGGAATTTTCAAAGTTCGCCCTCATTACGGCTCGCGCAGAGTTGTTTTGAAGATTTGTTTTGAAAATAAAAAAAAACCGGCCAAGTGCGAGTCAGACTCGCGCACGAAGGGTTCCGTACCAAAAAACGGCAAATTATTACGTTTGTTCTATGGGAGCCCCCCTTAAATAATAATTTTATTCTGTTTAGTATTTGTTGTTATAGCGGCAACAAAAATATATCATCTGTGAAAATTTCAACTGTCTACATGTTGTCGTTATTAATATCGAGCAAAAAACGGCAAAAAAGTCACGTTTGTTGTATGGGAGCCCCCCTTAAATATTAATTTTATTATGTTTTTAGTATTTGTTGTTATAGCGGTAACAGAAATACATCATCTGTGAAAATTTCAACTTTCTAGCTATCACGGTTTATGAGATACAGCCTGGTGACAGACAGACAGACAGGCAGACAGACGGACAGTGAAGTCTTAGTAATAGGGTCCCGTTTTTACCCTTTGGGTACGGAACCCTAAAAAGAACGTGATGCGTATCTACACCCTTAACCGGTAATGGGAATATGACATTTGCCAGACAACGCAGTTGCAGCGACGAACAGGGGGGGTATTACAACCTCTTAAAACTTGCCAGGTTTATGAATTGCTATAGTTACATCTCTTTCTCGCTGTATAGCAAATAAAAGAGATAGATTGATAACCAGTCAGAAAACTGCCAGGAAATAAGAGGTCATAATACGGGGCCAGGACGCTGCAAACTTTAAAGAATAGTATAGCTGACCTTCTACGACGATTAGTGCGCTGCCCGCATCGTTAATTTCTTTTATTGCAGAGCGTTTACTCATATTTGAATATTACCGCTAACATACCATAAAAAAGTATTAAAAAATAGCTTTTTATAAAAAAACACTTATATTTTCGATCTTAACAAAATAAAAGCTGGTTGTGACATAAATTGAGTATTTTGAACTGGAGCCAATCTGTTGTATACATAATACGTCATTACTACGAGGCAAATAAAAATAACATGTTGCTGCCATTAAAAAAAAACCGGTCAAGAGCGAGTCGGACTCGCGCACCGAGGGTTCCGTACAATCATAAATATATTTGGATATGTTACTTTAGTACAGTCTTTAAAAAAGTAGGATAAACGGCAGACAGGTGGAAGGGCGAACAGGCGGACAGTTAATTTACAAATCTTAACCACAGTTGCTTATGGTGACTGAAAAACGTTTCAGCCGCTCCACATTGCAAACTGTTTATATTACTAAGTAGGAACTTATTCTTCGTTTATTCGTACGGCAAATAGTAGGTAATTTATATAAGAACCAGTCACCAATTATTACTGTAGTATTAAGTTGCGCCATCTCTTGACCGATAGTGGTACTATTTTAATTCGCAAGTCAGCATTCTTAGGTCACCGCCATCTGTTGACGGGTAGTGAAACTAAAGAATTCTTGTTTGTTTTTTGAATTTCTAAAAAAGTGTGTTATATTGAGACCTCGTTTTATTTTTCCTGTAATCTTTACGTAAACTACTATCACATAGAATTATTTCAGATTTTTCTCTTTGCAAACTTCGGAGATAAGGGGGGGGGGGACGGTATTTTTTTTTTACATTTTTCATCATAAGTCGAAAACTAAGCGGCCTAAGAAAAAAGAAAAAAATGTTTTAAAATGTGCAAACAGCGCTCTTTCATATGATACCCCACACGACCTAGTCACCTCACTTCAAATTTTTAAGACCCCTTTTCAGTCCCTGTTGTAAAAAAAATATATTTTTTTTTATTTCTTTCTTATTTGCAAAATAGTTGGGCAAATGTCATCTTAAACTATTCCAAATTTCAAGTTGATACCATTAGTAGTTCTCGAGATATCCAGCTGTGACAGACAGACAGACAGACTGAGTCACACCATAAGGGTTCCTTTTTTACCATTTTGGTACGGAACCCTAAAAACTGTCGTTAGTTAATTATATACAGAGGAGAGGTATATTTAGGGTTTTTCGTTTATGGAAGCACAACTGTAATTTTTACTAACTGCGTGAACTATTATTTTGGAAATACTCGTAGTTGTTACAATAATTATTGTTCATTTTATCATAATTTTATTTCTTTGTCTTTTGTAAATGGCCATCAGTTTCGGTGGTCATGCTACGGCAGGGCTGCCATAAATGCTGAGATGCCGACAGGAACATTTAGAGCAAAAATAGGGTAAACTATGGATTTTTTTAAAACTCAGGTAATATATAAGTGCTACTTACTGACCGGGACACAATCACAACGCTTTAAACCGGGACATGTCCCGGTGTTCCGGGAAATATGGCAGCCCTATGATACGGGAGTTTATATCATTGCATTGGAGCATATCGTAGCACCAACACATATCATGGAGGCTAGACTGTGGAGTGTCATATTTAACACAGACTACAGTATGGTACACAGACTACAGTTATTCCTTTTACCCGACTGCAAGTGGGTTATGTTCGCGCGTGTCTTGTATGTAATATTCTTTATTACGTATCTTTCAGACGGCTAAACGGATTTCTATTATTAAGATATCGTTGGATTTGTCTGGACAGCCCAAGTGTTTTTAAGTAAGTGGCGTTAAAAAAAACATGGCGACTGTACGGTTCTATTAGCGTAACCGCTCACGGGCGACTATTTGTAGCTGCGATAATCGCGGTGTTAATCGCGGCGATACGACAAAGATTTTACTTAGCCAACGACAAAAAAGCGCCGCGATTAACGCCGCGTTTATCGCAGCTACAAAAAGTAGCTCGTGGGTGTTTACGTATAAAACTTCGTATGTTCTATTCTCAGCGACAAAAAATCGTTTAGCGATTAATCGCCCGTCAGCGGGGACGCTTATACATATGAAGTGAAAAACATTTTTTTAGAATACTGCAATATGAGTGTCAAATTAAAGAGCTTGTCATAAGGATTTCAAAAAAGTATATCATGACCGTAATATAGTAATAAGTAAAAAGATAGAAATAAAAAGAATAGTAAAAAAAAACTCGCCTGCATCAAAAGACAAGTCAACTGAAAAGATGTAAACAAGATTAAATATTAAAGGAACATGCAGTCAGAAGCATAGAATTAATATCATTCATAATGTCACATTACTTATGGATGCCTCCGACTGCATGTTATTATGTTGCCTTTAATATTTAATCTTGTTCCATCTTTTGAATTGTTTTGACTTGTCTTTTGACGGGTTTCTTTTTAATTTTTATGATTTGCATCAGTTTGTAAATAAATAATGGTTTGTAATAAAGAAGAGTTTTAATAGGCATCACGTGACTTCACCAGCTTTCTTGCAAGGTACATTTTGTAAATACGCATGATAGTACGATACGCCTCAATGATACAAGTGTGAGTGAATCCGCTGGAAATGCGCGAGGAAAAGATATACCAATCAGGGGGCAAGTCTGCTAGTGTTAACGTCAAAATCGTTTTTCAATGGTGTTTGAATGGTAATGCTTTTTGACGCTGTTTTTGATTCTTAAGGGGCAGTAATAGGAAAACATTACGCGGGCCATATTTGTATATAGAAAACGTAAACTTGTAGTCACCAAAAAAATCATACGACAAGCTAGAGAGTTTATCTGGTTGCTACAAACATTAAATTGCGTATAAACCTCACAGATGATTGTAAAAAAAATATAAGAATATCATCAAAAGCGCTTGTCGCGGGCCATATTTTTAGCTTAATTAATGGCGTAAACGTATTGAATTCTACATCAAAATACACTTTAACGTACTGTGCAGTTGCTCCAATAACTTTTTTTCAAGAAAGGTAATTGTGCTAAAGATAATGATGAAAAAACAACGAAAAACATCGAGAAAGTGCAGAAGTGAGGTTATTTTCCATACTCTTTACACGTAAAGAAAAAGACAGAGACAAATGATTTCGCATAACGGACCCTTAAGCCCAAAACCGAACCACATTGTGTTTCGTAAAGCCTAAATGGACGCATATTGTATCTCGGTTTTGGGTTAGGCACGTTTACATTAGCAGACTTGACCCCCTGGAGTATGCGAGCTTTGCTAAGCTAGGGTTTCTTAGGGTTTCCTAGGGTTTCCTAGGTTTGCTTCGTTCAGTCTAAAGACTGAACGTAGCAAAATGCAGCCCTCACTACCCTACTTCACGACTAGCATGCTTACGCTAGACCTACAAATTTAAACATGATTTTAATTAATTAACGGGTTAAGAGCCCTTTTGATCCTCATTTTGTAGTCAAAAGCATCCTCGATATCGCTGAAGAAATCCTTCTCCGTCATTTTTAAGACGTGACACTTCAGTACTGATGGCGCGGCTTTTTTAATTCTTACAAGATCAGCCTGAAGGCTGAAAAATCATTTATTAATTCAAATCGACATGACTTTTCAATTTCAAATGCATACCTTTTAAAGTGCTCTTAACTACATCCTAAGCTACTACTATATGTATGTATAGTCTGTTTTCCTTGTCTTATTTAGTAAACAGTTTTTGACAGTTGTTATACGTCTTTTATACTTAAATCGTATCCTACTTAAAAATAAGTTATTACTAGTAACTTTAATTTTTAACTATATCTTTCGTAATCTATGTATGGTTTCGTAAACTATTTGTTATATTTTATTATTTTAATAAAGATTTGGGTGAAGATTGTGTACCAAATAAGGGCTTTTCAAAATGACAAAAACTGTAGGCTCGATAGATGGCGTTGATAAAAATGTACGTGTCAATGTGATTTTTTCTTACTAAGCTTCGAAAAGTACTCAGGTAGGCAGGTAGGTTAAAATATCTCTTTTGGCAGATATCAGCCAGCGAACTTGCCCCTTTGATACAAGCAGTTTATTGTTATGAGCCAATTTTAACACTTCTCTTTCCATCAAGGCCCTCTAGTGAGGCAAATAGTTAAATACTCTTTTTACTTTTTACCGACTTCAAAAGGAGGGAGGTACTCAATTCGACCCGTTTTTAGGGTTCCGTACCAAAATGGTAAAAAAGGAACCCTTATGGTGTGACTCAGTCTGTCTGTCTGTCTGTCTGTCTGTCACAGCTGGATATCTCGAGAACTACTAATGGTATCGACTTGAAATTTGGAATAGTTTAAGATGACATTTGCCCAACTATTATGCAAATAAGAAAGAAATAATAAAATTAATATTTTTTTTACAACAGGGACTGAAAAGGGGTCTTAAAAATTTTAAGTGAGGTGACTAAGGCATGTGGGGTATCATATGAAAGAGCGCTGTTTGCACATTTTAAAACAATTTTTTTTTCTTAGGCCGCATAGTTTTCGACTTATGATGAAAAATGTAAAAAAAAATACCGTTCCCCCCCCTTATCTCCGAAGTTTGCAAAGAGAAAAATCTGAAATAATTCTATGTGATAGTAGTGTATGTAAAGATTACAGGAAAAATAAAACGATGTCTCAATATAACACACTTTTTTAGAAATTCATAAAACAAACAAAATTTTTTTAGTTTCACTACCAGTCAACAGATGGTGCTGTCCTAAGCATGCTAACCTAAGGGACAAAAATAGTTCCACTATCGGTCAAGAGATGGCGCAACCTAACACTACAATAATAAATTGGTGGCTGGTTCTAATATAATTACCTACTATTTGTCGTACGAATAAACGAAGAATAAGTTCCTACTTAGTAATATAGTAATATAATAATAACGAGGAGCTCGGTGGCGCAGTGGTTTAGCGCCTGGACCAGCGATTGCGGAGGTTAAGCAACGTTCGCAAGGTTCGGTCATGGGATGGGTCACCAAAATTTTATTATCTCGAGCTCCTCCGTGCTTCGGAAGGCACGTTAAGCCGTTGGTCCCGGCTGCATTTGCAGCCGTTAACACCCACCAATCCGCATTGGGCCCGCGTGGTGGGTTATGGCCCGTCCTCCTTATCCACCCATAAGGAAGGCCTGTGCCCCAGCAGTGGGGACATTAAAATGGCTGATGGACTAGTAATATAAACATTTTGCAATGTGGAGTGGCTGAAACGTTTTTCAGTCACCATAAGCAGCATTTGTAAATTAACTGTCCGCCTGTTCGCCCTTCCACCTGTCTGCCGTTTATCCTACTTTTTTAAAGACTGTCCTAAAATAATATATCCAAATATATTATGATTGTACGGAACCCTCGGTGCGCGAGTCCGACTCGCTCTTGGCCGGTTTTTTTTTGTATGTACACCGATTACTCGAAGACGGCTGAACCGATTGAAACGATTCAAACGTTATTACATTAGGTAAAAACTCAAATTGGTCCCATTTTTTTAAATTTTGAAATCGGTTCAGTACTTTTCAAGTAATCTTGAAAAAAGCACGAAAATAGTATGATTTTGTGTGTACTACCTCGATGATTAGTCGTATAACTTCTTTGTTTATGAACTGAATAAGATAATTATTTTTTTTGTTGGAAAAGGGATATTTTATGTGTAGTTCTTTAACCGACTTAAAAAAAGGAGGTTCTCAGTTTGACCCGCATGTATGTATGTTTCTCCGCGATTAACTCACGTTTGGCTGACCCGAGTTTTCTACCTAAATAATATACCTACACTACCTAATACAAAAGGTACCTACACTAAAAATTAAAAAAATAAAAAAATGTTAAAAAAAACAAAAAACCGACTTCAAAAAACCTACCGCTAAAAAGCAAGAAATATATTCGTAATAATAAAAACACGTCTATTGAAGTCGGGTGTGGCTTTTAGAATAAAAAAAAGGAATTTGTACTCCAGCCCCACCCGACTTCAATAGACGTGTTTTTATTATTACGAATATTTACGAATATTATTTCTTGCTTTTTAGAGGTAGGTTTTTTGAAGTCGGTTTTTTGTTTTAAATGTCACTTTGAAAAGCCCTCATAAGACAAGTAAGGATAAAAAAACCCGCCTGCATCAAAAGATAAGTCGATCGAAAAGATGGGAACAAGATTTCATATTAAAGGCAACATTAATAACATTTATGACTGCATGCAGTCGGAGCCATGCATTTAAAAAGTGTCAATATGAATGATTTGAATTCTATGCCTCTAACTGCATGTTATTATGTTGCCTTTGATATAAAATCTTGTTTCCATCTTTTCAGTTGACTTATCATTTGATGCAGGCCGGTTTTTAAATTTTTTAAATATTTTTTTTATATTTCTTTTTAGTTATATATTACGGTCATGATATACCTTTTTGAAATCCTTATGATAAGCCAATTATTTTGACACCCATATTGCAGTAATCAAAGATTTTTTTTCACTTCCTATAACGGCACCGTACAGCTGCTGCCTTGTTAGTTTTTTTTAACGACACTTACCTAAGAACACTTGGGCTAACAAGACAAATCAAACAATATGTTATACATAAAAATCCGTTCAGCCGTTTGAAAGATATGAGGTAATAAAGAATATTACATACAAACGTACATACGGACACATATATATATATATATACAAACATACAAGATACGCGCGAAAAACATAACCCTTTCCTTTCAGTTGGGTAAAAGGACTATACCTATGCCCTATGTCATTTTTTGCCGTAGGCTTACAATTTAATGTTTTCGACGTTGTAAAAACTATTTTTGTATTTCGGCCCGTTTCGTTAATAGTTCAAAGTATACTAGATATACTTAATTCGGTTCACACTAGCGTAGTGGGTAGAATGGTAAATCGTGAATTACTCGTCCACCCACTGGTGGGAAAGTCTAGTGGGTGGACGGGTCGTGAAGAAAACAAATAAACGTTCCATTTATAATATAATAAAATGATTTTATTAACAATTTTTTTAAATAATTTTATTTTTCTTAATTTTATGCATACGCTGCAGAAATAATTATATTATGATGTTCGGAGATTTAATATTGAGATAACGAAAAAAACTCGCTCTTGATGAATTTACACATCAAGAAGGCCATGACATATGGTCCGTAGGCCCGCAACAATTGCTTACGTCATATGACATTACGGTGAAATGCATGGCACACGGTCGGAAAAGTTGTGCTGAGCGAGGATCAGAAGATTGTCGCAAATAAAATTGGCCGGAAGCTTGAGAAAATCTTCCACTTCCGGTCAAAATTTTAAGATTATATTTACGTCATGTGACATCAGAACGAGACCCGTGGCATTTAGTTTTCAATCGTAAAAAGAGTAAACATAAGTTTGTCAGTTCTGAAATGGCCGCAATACCTTAAACTTAAAATTTTAGTTTTTTAGTCATTTCAGAACTGACAGACTTATGTTTACTTTCTCTACGATTGAAAACTAAATGATGCCACGGGTCTCGTACTGATGTCACATGACGTAATTATAACCTGAAAATTATGACCGGAAGTTAAGGATTTCCTTAAACTTCCGGCCAATTTTATTTGCGATAATCTTCTGATCTTCGCTCAGCACAACATTTCCGACCGTGTGCCATGCATTTTATCGTGATGTCATAATAATAATTATGACGTAGGCAATATTGTTGCGGGCTTACGGACTAGTACTATTTTCGCAATTTCAGGTGGCGTGTTTAGCGCAATTGAATGTATCACAGAACAAATAAAATTTTTGAAGTGAAAACTTCTTTAGCGGCGTTGTACACTTTTTTTGTAATGGGGAAAAAATGTTAAACTCGCGACAGTCAGGGTCGCGTGACCCTGATCGAAAATTCGTAAGACGGATGCAGCATAGACAGCCGGCGGCGGAAGTATCCCCCTCTTTTTCTGCGGGGCGCGGCGAAAATGGCGGTGCGTCATTCGGCGGGTTGATATTTCTGAGAGATAAACTTTTTAAGGCTGCGCAGTCTGCACACTAGCGCCGCCATTAGAAAAAAAATCATAGTGCTTAAATAAAGACAAATTTGTAAATTATCTCTCTGGAGTGCACTCCGAACAAGCTTTGTGGTACTTTTTATCACTTAAGCAATATTTGCTAGCCTGTCGTTTAGTTTAATGGACTTTTATTGTTAAAAGTGGCCACTTTTCGCAATAAAAGTCCATATAACAAAATGACAGGCTAGAAAATATTGTTTAAGGGATAAAAAGTACCGCAAAGCTTGTTCGCAGTGCACTCCAGAGAGATAATTCATAATTTCTTTTTTATTTAAACACTATGATTTTATTTCAAATGGCGGCGCTAGTGTGCAGACTGCACGCTCTTAATGTAATATAAATTGTCATGTTTGTGTACGATAGCGCAATAAATAAATATTGTATTCCACCTCATAAATGATAGTACTTTTATACTGATAATTAAAGCAATTCGTACAAAATTATTCCCTAACCATTCCAAACAAGCATTCTTGGTTGTGTCCTTTTTCTTATCTACATTAATGACCTGCCCAAAATAGTAAAAAACGATTTAACCCTTCCAGTATTATTTGCAGATGATATATCCATTCTAATAAAATGTAAAAATTCTGAAAACGCAAACATCATTCTCAAAGAAACAATCCAAACTATAACAACCTGGTTAAAAAGTCACAACTTAGAAATAAACTATTCAAAAACAAAAATATTGCAATTCCGACCTTATTGTAAAGTCCCCTTAAACATAAATACTAAATTCGAAAATAACGAAATAGAATCAGTTGATACATTTAAACTTCTTGGTATAGTAATAGATTCTCACCTGAATTGGAAAAGTCACATACAACACATTAAATCTAAACTATCTAAATTCAGCTACGCTCTTTTTGAATTAGTACATAGCACGAATACAGAAGCAGCACTATCCGCTTATTACGCATATGCTTATTCACAATTAAAGTATGGAATAATGTTATGGGGAAACAGCACAAACGTAAATGATCTCTTTATTATGCAAAAAAAATGTGTTAGAATAATAGCTCAAATAGATAATACTCAATCGTGTAGACCATACTTTATTAAATTTAATCTACTCACACTTCCATCTCTCTATATATATGACATATGTATATTTACCTATAAAAATATAGAAACGTTTACCAAAGTAAAAGATACTCACAACATTAATACGAGACACAAAAACAGATTATACTTACCACAATCCAGAATAAAAATGCTTAATACCAGTCCTTATCACATGTCAGTTAAAGTCTTCAATAAACTACCAACTTTTATTAAAAATGAACCAAACCTCAAATTATTCTCTAAGTCATTGAAATCTTACTTAATTCTAAAATGTTACTACTCTGTAAAAGAGTTTATAAATGCATAAAATGTATTAAAAATATTAGGATCTGCCTTAAAATACATATTTTTTATTTTTATTGCTTTAAGTGCCTATTTGTAAATGTTAATTAATAGTACCATAATAGTACTGTCAAAAATTTGCTATACCCAAGAACCTTATATTCATATTAAGTCATATATAAGGTTCTTGGCTATACCTAAATGGTCACTAAGTCATGCACTTCATTATTGTAACACCACTGTACACTTAGTTGCAAATAAAAATTTGATTTGATTTGATTTGATTTGAAATATCAAAAATGCACAACGTTAAAATTTAAGTTTTCACTTCTGCCGGCACTCCCGGCGTGCAACTCGATTTTTTTACTTCTATGTTCTGTGGACTCTCTATCTATCTTTCACAGAATAAAGAAAAACTAAGTGGTTCGACTGTTGTTGATGTTTCAATTGCACATGTTACGTTTGATGTTCTAGGATTAGTACCTACAACATAAACAAGTGCTCTTACTAGGGTTGCCACCTCTTGGCCTTTTGCATCCGAGAGATGGAAAACTTCAAAATAAAACAGAATATTGATGAATTTGAAATTTCGGGATAATTTGGATTATCTTGAAATATTCCCGGAGACGGGAGATTTTTAATTTCTGGTCACGATCCCGGGAGACTCCTGGAAATCCGGGAGAGGTGGTAACCCTGGCTCTTACATGCCCAACATCCTGCAAATATCTACGCTACGTTACACTGCAGTTACCTCTAAAGCACTGTGTTTGAGGAATTCGGGTAGTTTACGCATATAAACACGCTGCTTAGTCAAATTTGAAATATTTCACTGAAATTCTAGGAGTCTTAAATATAGATACTTTGCCACAGTATTTCCAAAATAAGGTTACTCACCTAGATTTTAGAAACTGTAATAGTTTGAGTGAGTGAGAGAAGAGTGTATTTTTTATTGCCTAATATAATATGAACTAGATTAATAAAATAAAATAAGTAAATTTTAATTTTATTGTTAAGTTAGTACTTTTGATGTCGCTTCTCATGTTAAAAATATATCTAGAGCTATGGTTTAATGCTGAAAATAACAAATTTATATGTTCTTTTGAATCCTAGCCACCACTTTATCTGAACCGAACCGCTTTTCTAAAAAAATCTACCGTGAAGAACTGACTTTAGTAAATTAAGTGTTGTTAAACGTGAACTCAAACCCGGATCAGAAAATCGAATTCTATGCGATTGTGGTTTGACCTCTGATCCATTAGTGTAGCATCCATTTAGGAGAAGTAATCGGGGAAAAGGGACATTTCATCTGAAGTTAGGAATGATCTAGATTTCCTGAAAGCTGCTCGACTTTAATGCTCCGCTCCTATAATTGAGGAACGAGCCGTTTTGCTTTGGACGACATAATTTTCTACTACAGCTACCGTCACTACACATATTACAATACCGTTCGTAATCAAAACGAATCGGCGTTTTAAGACGACCTGACATATTGGTGCATCCACACCGAAGTTACTTGTAGCGCAACAATTGCGCAACGTTTCTAAATGTTAGCGAGCAACAATTCGAAACAAAATTGCCGTGTTGCCGCAAAATTTACCTATCGAATGTTGCTCCACAAAAAATAATAAATATTAAAACTCACTTTTATTAGGAGGACATTTGCATTCTCTATTTAAGTTCGCTGTTGGCATGCCAGTTTGCGACGTCACAGGGGGCAAATGCGACCATTGTCGCCACAGCAGGGATGTCTGTCCACCCGACACCACCAGCGCTAACAGAAAGATGACGAGCTGTAAAATTACGAGTATCGCTTAACCACATAATAAATGACGAGCCGTCGATAGTGTCTTGTCTTTTAGCGCTATCGCACACAGGCAACTTAGTCTCCCAGCAACTGTTTTGTCTCTCACATCAAGTCCACGGGTTTATATGGAAGCGCGCACACGAAGCGACACGGTCGTCTGCAACTTTTCATACAAGTCACGTGAGGGACAAAAAAGTTGCGGAGACAAAAGTTGCCCGTGTGCGATAGCGCTTAAGTAACTTAATCCACTGTTCATTTCTGTGGAAAACTCTTAAATGATCGAAGGAAAACTCTATTACACGTTTTCATAAAAAAAATTTTTTCGGATACTGTTCAAAACGATACTTTATAGCTTAGGTTTGTAGTTATAATATTTTATATTAGAGTTTTTAGTAAGGGTCGTTTTTGGTAAAGCTATTACAATTTTTTTAGTTGCGTTCTTACAGCTTTGATGACTGTCCACAGAATAGATATTGCTTCTTTGCGATGAGAACGTGACATTTCCAAAACCGAAACCTTCGAGGAGGCTACTTCCCACAAACCATACAACAAGTACTCTACTTCTAAATAATAAAAAAAACGTTTTCAACGAGATGTCATGTTGTCATCGCATCGCATAGAAGCAACGCCTTTTTGCGATGACATTCTGACATCTCGTTGAAAATGTTTTATTTTTATTTTGGAAGTAGGCTCCTGGAAGGTTGCGGTCTTGGAAATGTCACGTTGTCATCGCAAAGAGGTGATATAAGTACTACCGTACAGAAAGGACACTTACAAAAATCGAATTATTAATTGAATGCCGCTCATACAGTACAAACTGCACGGTAGCTACACACACAGTTGCGCGCTGCGCGTATACAAAAACGTCATAATGACGTCATCTGTTTATACAGCGCGGTTGTATTGAGTGTCCGGGGTGTAGCCTATCTAAAACTGCTTTGTAAAGGAAAATTAAAGTGTCTGGATTGGAATTTATTTGGACAAATGAAAAAACATAAATCTATTTAAATTTTTATCATAATGCAAGCATTCATAAACAGACAAACATTCTAGTATATTTTCGAAAGAATCGCTTTTCAATATTAGACGAAAATCTTTTCGTCGTCGTTCAAACTGTTTACAGTAAGAACTTGACTTCCGTAGATCGTTCGAAATGCAAAATATTGGATTTGTGGATTAGTAACTTTTAAAAACTTCTTTAGTAGTTTCGTAAGTCGTAGAACGGTGATCTAAAGTAATTTCGTCGTTGAATATGCTCTTTAGTAGTTCTCTTACGTTTTCTACACGGTTGTTTGAATGATGGGCATCTTCTTTCTCCTTTTTCTTCGCTTATAATTTCTGATGGTGGTGGTGGGACTGTAGAAGTCGTGACTGTTGTTATTTCTCTTGGCTCTGTTGATGCTGTTGTTGATATAGTTGTTGTTGTTGACAAAGTTGTTGTTGTTGAAAAAGTTGTTGTTGTTGATAAAGTTGTTGTTGTTGGTATTGTTGTTGTTGGTAAAGTTGTTGTTGTTGGTAAAGTTGTTGTTGTTGGTAAAGTTGTTGTTGTAGGTAAAGTTGTTGTCATATCTGGACATGTAGTAGGGTATGGCATACTATTAGTGGTCTTGACCTTAAATGGCGCTTTAGGATTACCCTCATGCAGCTGTTTCGCCTCCTCTTCAAAATAGTGAGAATACCATTTTCGGCCACTTTCCCCGACAAAAAGTGGAAAGTTGAAATTAAAATTGTTGTTACCCTTACAACGATTCTTACACAACCTCGCTGGTGCGGTAAACATCAATATATCTGGCCTGCTATAAAATTCTAGAAATAAACGTCAAGTTTTATGATATTTATTTGAATAGGGTTTTTTTTAAATTATTAAATGCCCCTTTCACTTACCTCGTCCATTGACTACTCTTCTGACATAAAGGTCTCCGAATGTAGTTCTTTGTTCAGGTCTTAAAATATTGTCTAAAAGACACTGAACTGCAAGTATATTGAGAAAACTGAAAGCATAAATTTAAGATTTTAAATAAATACTAAATTTGAAAACTCTCGTAACTACCCTAATACAGAGTCAAGTGGATTTACCAAAATATAGAGTAAAAGTTAAAAATTATAGTTGTTGGAATGTCATAGTTTAGACGAGCGATAACTGGGCCGAGTACGAAGCAATCCGGCATTTTATGATGAAATGTATCGATACATTAAATTGTACATTTTGAGTATTGCCTAATTCTATTTATGGTCTACATAAAATCTACTCCGATACCATTTTGTACAGTGGATTTTTCAACAGATGTAGGTAACTATGTTACCTAAATATTTTTTAAAGTTATTTTTAGTCAATAACCTATCAGCTGGCTTTTGATTTAGACTGCCAAACAAATTGAGAAAGACTTCGGGAAGGACATGACTATAAAATTGTTAGTCCATATGATTTCTGTTTTACGAAAAGCTCGTTTCAGCACTAATTTGAAATAGGTATAAAAAGTTTTTTCTGCCGTTATGAGTGAAAAATTATTCTCTCGCAAGGCTCACGTAGAAATATAATTTATGTAGAACAGTTTGTAACTGTCACAACACCCAAACTCTTTCCAATTGGCGAAAGACGTAGACAATTGTTTCACGAATGTGACTTAAAAATAGAATGGTCAAGACATTGGCCCAAAGTGAGATAATAAATATCTTGGCTAAACTCATAACTCATGGTTCTCACGATTCTGTTGGTTTACGTAATTAACGACCGTGAATATAAATCATTATAATACGATAATACGTAAGTAAATATGTAGAGATTTGCAGAATATTCAAGTATGTTACCAATCCGCAAAATCTGCATTGAACTTATAATTTTTGGTCGGTTATGGGCCATCTTTTATAAGGAAATTGATTGAAAATGGCTGAAAATGATGATTCAGCATATTCGAAAAATTTAAGTTAGGAACGAATATTCATTTTATTTGATTATATTCAATAGATACTTTTTTTTAATTCTCCGTACAAATTAACTAATTATAATTAGTAAAATCTTGTTTTAAGACGGTATGGTACTTAGAAGGACCGAAAGAAAGTTCGGCCGAAAAATATTGTAAGTAATTATAATATTTATAATACATCAATTTAACGAAACTTAACGTGGAACTTTTAAGACCCAGTGTTTTTAAGAGGTATCATTACGTTTCCTCGTAGTCATTCATAGAAGTAAATAGATAGAAAATGTGTCAAAAACGGTCATTTTTAGCAGTTTTGCTATCCATAATTCCACGTAAAGATTTATTGAAATCCTTGTCTACTATTAACTTATATAAGGAACCCTGAGGGCGCTACTTATGGTATGGGTACTGGTATGGGATCCACCAGCATTCAAGAGTCAAACGATTGAGACGCCCTTGTTCGAAACTCGTAAGTTGGTCCACTTCGGAATTCTGCTCGGCTTCTAGTCATCTTTACACACAGCGTATGGGTGTGGTACACACGCATACTCATAGAAAAGTTTAATCTGAATGCTGTTCTTCCAATCTCCAATTGGACGCAGTATTGGTATAAAAAATAAATAAATTTAAAAAATATTAAAAACACGACTGCCCTGCCAAAAACGAACTAAAAAGTTAAACAGCAAGTGTCATTGCAGTCCCGGGACCTCTTTCATCAAAAATTGTTCCATAATAAGGTCCCCCGACTGAAATGACACTTGTTGTTTGACTTTTTAGTTTGTTTTTGGCAAGGCAGTCGTGTTTTTAATATTTTTTTAAATTTTTTTTCACACATTTTAGTGACATCTTATATAGTTTTGGAATGTGCTCATCAAGGCCTTTCATTTGATGCCCATATTGTAATAAAAGAAGAAACAAAAAAATTTTCACATTTGAAAATGGCGTCGTACAGTCGTCGTATTATTTTTTTCTAAAAAAAAATATAGCCAGTGTCACTCGGGATGCTGTAAGAATTCTAACGATACCTCATTTATCCAAAATCAGTTCAGGCATTTAGAAGTTATGGTGGAATAAAGTAACTCACATACCCACATTCATGAACCCTGAACACAAGAGTGTATGTATATTATATACACTCTTTTTGCTTTGGGCAGTCATGTAAAAATGGTACTAAAACTCAGCTATTTCGGAGCCCGATAGTAGGTACTACATTAAAATAATACCAATACCTTAGAGTCCACTCGTATCTAACGAGTAAGTAATGTCTTGAGTAGAATTTTCAAGTACTTCTCATATTATATTCACATACAATAAATATTACTATTGAATGTAAAATGCACAAAACTTGCACTAAATATGGGTTTTAGTTTAATTATACTAAAAATTGTATGTGATTATTAAATTAGAAGCATTTGTAAATTGCAAGATTTAGGGTATTCCCAGACCTACCGGTTTCGTTTCTTTGCTTTGCTGTTCTACTTGCTGTTTAGACCGTCGGTCAACCAGGGTCATTTTCAATCTATCGCATATTTGGACCAGACCAAATTGGCAAGATAGCCATTAGCTTGGTGTTATCAAATATCATTGTCTGGGTTGCGAAGTAGGAAGCTTCTGGGAGATATGCCACCCTGAACATGGTCTCCGATTGCTAAAAATAAATCGATCGCATATTTATATAAATTATGAACAGGGTTGTGGGTGTCATCATTACCTATCTGAACTATTTTTTTGTGTTTTTATAACGATCGTTTAAGGAAAAAAGCTCACAAGAACATTCTTATATGTGAAATGTACTTAGATTGAAAATATGCGACAGATTGAATATGAGCCTCTTGGCCGGCGGTCCATTGCCGAACAGCAAAGCAAAGAACGGAAACCGGTAGGTCTGGGGGGACCCTTACTCAAGTCATTACTTACTCGTCTATAGATACGATACGAGATTAATTGCAAATAGCATTTAATATTGCTGCGGCTGGTACTGGTATCTTTCAACGTTAATTTTTAAGTGAGTATATCTAAAAATGAAATGGGTATAACAGACCACGTTTCTGAATATGAACGTGCAGTTAAAAGTAAAAAAAATAATAGTTTACAAAGTATCGGAAAAAATCTTGGTTAATCGTCAAACTCACAAAAGAGCAAAACACGTGCGTAAGATTCATTCTTTTCATTATTTATGTAGGTAAACTTAATAGTCTCGTTTGATTACGCGCGTTTCTATGAATGAGCTCTAAATCCATAAATCATTAAAATTTTGGGACATAAACAAACCTCAAAATCTTGACCGATCATTAAACATTGAAACTTTTAACTATTTATACTTGATTAGAATAGGGAAGAGATAGGTACACTCGTTTCATTTTTAGGGTTCCGTACCAAAATGGTAAAAAAGGAACCCTTATGGTGTGACTCAGTCTGTATGTCTGTCACAGCTGGATATCTCGAGAACTACCAGATACTACCAGATAGATACCAACTTGAAATTTAAAATAGTTTGAGATGACATTTGCCGAACTATTTTGCAAATAAGAAATAAATAAAAATAAAAAAATATTTTTTACAACAGGGACTGAAAAGGGGTCTTAAAAATTTGAAGTGGAGCTACTAGGGCATGTGGGGTATCATATATTATGAAAGAACGCCGTTTGCACATTTTCAATCATTTTTTCTTTTTGTTTTAGGCCGCATAGTTTTCGATTTATAATGAAAAATGTAAAAAAAAACACCTTTCCCCCCCTTATCTCCGAAGTTTGCAAAGAAAAAAATCTGAAATAATTCTAAGTGATAGCAGTTTATATAAAGATTACAGGAAAAATAAAACGATGTCTGAATATAGCACACTTTTTTTGAATTATCAAATTTTTAAAAAAGTTAACATTAGTTCCACTATCGGTCAAGAGATGGCGCTGACCTAAAACTGCAATACTAATTTTATTATTCTACTCTGCAGTGTGGTTTAATGGTGCAATTTTGATGGTACGGAACCCTCGGTGCGCGAGTCCGACTCGCTCTTAACCGGTTTTTTTAGATATACTAAACAAAATATTATCATTATAAGTAATAATCACTCGATTAAAAGTTAAATTCAATACGGAATTGATTGATAATAAAAACACGTAGGTATGTAATAATGTTTTTAACTTACTGAGGGCATATATCTATTCTGTGCTTGAGGGTCAAAAGTCAAAATACAGCATTGTATTTTACCTTTTCCCCGCTTCGCTTAGCTTTGTATTTCCTTTTAGGAAGTTACGAAGGCACGGCCCTAGACAGCACTCTATTAAGTTGTCAATCAGGAAATATAATACCCACAATATGCACGTTATTCAAACTTTTAATCATTTCTCTTGTATTTGCCGGCTTCTCAAGACTTTTTTTCTAAAGGTAAATAATGAGCCGGGAGCAGATTTCTCCAGGTTTCTCCAGATTTCTCTCTACAATGGCCTTCAAAGCTTTTAAAATTGCAATTTCTCTTAAACCAAGGGTGGCTAACCTTTTCGACACTTGGGCCAAAATTCGGAAGAAGAATTTTACCCCGGGCCGCACTAACAAATTTTATGTATAGTGCGCTTATATCAGTCCATCAGCTTATATCAGTACGTTATTTTAAAGTCAGAAAAAAAAATGTGCTCGGCTCCGCGGGCCACAAGGTAACAGACGGCGAGCCGCATGTTGCCCGCGGGCCGCGGGTTGGCCACCCTTGTCTTAAACTATAGAAGTTAGAATTTTGAAATAAAAAAACCGTTTAATTTTAAAAAGGTTATGAAGTAATATTTTAAAGAATTGAATTCTTTTTCTAATCCTTTTTATTACGAAAAATATATCTTGTGTATTTTAAAAGTTATTGCGGTAGTAAGTTTTGAAGGCCATTGCATTTCGTTATAAAAAAGTTTTTAATCTCTATCTCTTTGGAATTTTATTCCAAAGATTCATTATACTGTTGTTGTCAGACGCGAAAGATTCAGATCGGGCGCAAAGTTTGAAAAAGGTACAAAGTCGAGTTTTCTGAAGACAAATATTTAGCTTGCTATGATATGATTAGTATATACCTAACTAAGTCCCGCATATGTATCTGACACGTCAGAAAAATATTCCAATACTTACCTACACTCCACGCCATACTTGCCTTTTCCTCTGGAAAGCTGGAGTCGCGAAAGTACTTGCACCTATTTGTCTCACAGTTGTATTATTTTTGTCAAAGACGAATAGAAAAATACGAGTAAATGACGTATCCTTTTTTATAGTAGATGGAATTTAGACATCCCGAAGGTATGTGGGACTCGTCAATAAAATATAGATACTTAGATCTACCCCAGCTAAGTGTACATTAATTGGACTGGTTATTTTTTAAGCAAACTCTTACCCTTTTGCTATTAGTCAAAGGCTCATTGATTACTTACATATTGATCGGAGTGTCGCAAGTTGCGACTATTTTTATTTCGAACTATCTAATCGATGTCTAGGCTGTGTTGGTCATTGTAACATTTAATTATCTGCAATTTGGCCGATTGCCTGTTTTACCTGCTAGGTAGATCAACTGTTTGGCACCTGCCCAAACTATTACATTTAGTGAACTGTCAAAGATAAGTTATTTTAGATATGTCGACATTGAAATGTTGAGTTTCAAATGCCCGGTTGATGTGTCATGTACGGCTGACATTGAAAAACTGTGAGCTTAGTGTCATTTTACGTATTACCTAACGTCTTTTAGCTGGTTTGCTGCGGATTCCGATTTGCTGTAAATAATGAACTTGAAATTAATTAACTAGGTCTATTTAAAAATCCTCATTTAATTGTTTATTAATATTCTACAGAAAATGAACTTGATAAGATAAATCAATAGACTAACGTTAAATGCTTCAAAACAATTTGGATGCATGTACTCAAACATCTAACACTTCTTAAATTATAACTAACATAGAATTTTGCTACTTTCTTTGTCGGAAAATCTTACAACTTATTATCTCCTATTCAGGACAATCATCAAACATTTCATTCAAGTAACAACACTTTTCATTGTCTAAAAAGTCTTACCTAACTTGATTTTTCTCAACCACACAAAGTAAATTATTTCATCAAATCATAAATCAACTTTATTAATTAATGTTAGCGCTCAGATTTATTATTCGTGCGATGTTAATAGGGCCATTTATCTGGTCATTTATCTGATTATACGTTATAAGCCAGCTCCTTAGGTCGATTATAAAACATTCTTCTGGCTCTTAATTGCTGCTCATTTTTTAAGCACCAATCGGCACCATTATTATACTATTTTATCATTTTCAATACTTTCACGTATTTTATTATTATCCTGTAGGTACATTTGCTAAGTCATATTAGAGTTAAGTATGTAGATTTTATGTAAATAAAATAATTAAACTGAAAAGTGTAAGCCAGCATGAAAAAAAAGCATCGCTTTGCTCTAGAATATTTGGACCATTTCGCTTTGCATTCTAATAAATTAAGTCATCTACTCGATTGATGAAATGTATGTTTTAAATATAAATAAATATAGAATACACACGCAAGCATTTTATTAATAAAACTGCATTTTATAACTTATAAGTTTATTGTCTTATAAACAAGACAGATTAAAATAGGAATGCGGACGGCTTCCGAACAGAGCATTCTCACTTAACGTGAAGTCAGGCGGCGGGCGGTCTCGGAGTTCACACCAGCGAGATCCTGTAACATGGAGAGAGAGGTCACGCCGCGCCCGCGGTCGGTTCGAGAAGCCAGGTCAAGCGGGGTATTAGAGCGAAGCTAAATGGAGACGGTGTTAAATCCTAGTGTGGAATACTTCCTCGAGATGAGGGACTTGCTGTGGTAACGGTGGAAGCGAGCGCCGGTCGATATGCCGCGGAGCAGAGTCGTGTCCTTGCTGGAAGAGCGCGAGCTGAACGAGGTGCTCTTTGACAGGTAGGTCCTCAGCGCGCGCTCCGCCCACGTCTGTGCCCGCGGCTTCTCCACCGGCAGCCCTCGGTTCCGCCGATCCAGGTAGTTGATCACGTCGTCG
Source organism: Agriphila geniculea (assembly GCA_943789525.1). Taxonomy (NCBI): domain Eukaryota; kingdom Metazoa; phylum Arthropoda; class Insecta; order Lepidoptera; family Crambidae; genus Agriphila; species Agriphila geniculea. Next base: position 20,612,162 of record OX038870.1, on the reverse strand, counting down.
TAATAGTTGTGCCTGTAGTCGTATAGGTAGGTGTATTGAAGGAATTTCGGCCTGTAACGCGAAAAGCAAGGGATATCTTAGTGCACCTGTTCGTTACGCGAGTGTGTTAAGACAGTCGTCGAGGTCACCTACCTTATCCAATGTTTGAAGATTAGCTTTCGGGGTTCTGTGCCCATAACAATGTTCTCTACGGGGGTCTCGGCCTCTTCTTGGGGGGCGTCGGCAGCGGCGGCCTCGGGGGCCGCTTCTGGTGCCGCCTCGGGCTCGGGCTGGGCGGGAGTTTCTTCCTCTACGTCATCCCACATCTCGAGAAGGGTTACTCTACGAAAAACCACACTATATTATTCAACTAAATCACTTTTATTTACTTTCACTTTCACTACGTTTGCACGCTACGTGTGAGACACGACACGATGCTTCAGTACCTCACTGGGTTTGGAGACACGTGTGGATCGGTTGATCGTTCGTCTACGACTGGTCCGCTCGCGCCCTGGTGCCGCACGCAGCCTCCCAAATTATCTCCCTTCGACCCCACCTGCCTGTCGCAAGCGCTACTGTTTTGCCAATGAGTCTCTGTCAATACAACGACGGATTCCTTGCCATTCTTAATTACTGTGCCAAATGACAAATTCCTTTCTCATTTTAAGTAAACTCAACACTGCCGTCCTATTTCTTTTAATTGAGATGTGTATGCGGAGGTGAGCGATACCGCTTCTTATCTAGATGGTTTAAAAAAATATATCCGCGTATATTATTTGGTTTGTTTACGAGGCTCGTGTCGTGTCGGTCTTAAATTAAAGTGGAAAGAAATCTAATTTTAACAATTTCCTGTAATGTTCCTTTATGTAACATGTTTTCAGTTACAATTCAAGCCAAGCTCCACGTAACGTGGCAGTTGCACGTATGAATAATTGAGACGTTTCTGTGGTAAAGCATAGTTATTGTGAATGCCAAGCGACTTCAAACGCGGGCGTAGATTTAATAATTAATTAATGTTGTGACAAGCGGCTAAATATGATTGTAAAATCTCTACGTAAGATGGCAGATAACTTCTCTAAATTAGTGAGGATGCAATTAGTATTTTAGTAATAGGTACCAATTTGATTCCAGAGGTATATAACGTACATATATATTACATAATAATAAATGTATAGGGTGAGGTAAAGGCAAAAAATGCTGCAATGCATAGCGCATCTGTCTGAGATTAAGGAAAGTGGCCAGTAGAAGGATGGGTGCTCAACATAATTATACCTACCTATATCTAAGTACATTGAAACGAAAAAAGGTTCTATGACGTTGCTACGGTATCGTTGACTTCGTGAGCTATCTGGGAATTCACTCGCCATGCTCCATTCACCCTTTCGTGTGGCCAGACCTTTATTTTTACTTTCCGACTACACTATCTAATTTATCTTTCCCACGAATGTGAAACGATCATCGCACAATCGATCGTTAGAGTCCCCGCAAACTACAGACCAAACTGTCGGCCGATAGTTGGAATCAGTATGAACAAGTATGCAAGTGCGCACACTACAACGATTTGGTATCGGCTGATTCTTCATACAAAACCAACTATCGGGCCAACTATCGACCGATAGAAAGTCTGTCTACGCTTAGGGTACGTACATACATTCCGGAAATGCTCGCGGTCGCGGTTGCGGTTGCACATCAATGTCGATGCCCGATGTTTGGATGGATGGCGGTACGATTGTCTAATTTAAAAATTTATCGTAATCGCTTTCAGAAAGGAATACATGGTGCGTCTTTTTGGCACAAATAAAAAAAAATCAGAGAAATGCAGCAATGTGTCGTATGCATCTGTCAAATGAAAGCAATTGCGATAGTTTTGAAATTAGACAATTAGTCGGCAGATCGGTTCATCGCAATATCGACGTTCGACCAATAGTTTACTCACACACTCAATTAAAAATGTAAAATTTTATTTAATGTAAATAATCATTAATGACTTGAAATTATTTAGTTAATACATGATCCTTATTTCTTTAAAATTACTTCTAAGATAAAGAGACACTTCATCAAGATTGCAAACATTAACTCTCATTTAAATTCCGATGTCTCCCCTATGAATGACAAGAGGCAGCGAATGCAGTATACACTACAATATATAAAGAATAACTACATGTTACCGCTAATGTGCTTTAATCCCTTTCGGCCGTCTATGTTATAGGGGAAAAAATATCTCATGAAGAACCATATTTAAATAAAACCGGTCAAGAGCGAGTCGGACTCGCGCACTGAGGGTCCCGTACCATCATAATTACACCATTAAACCACACTGCAGAGTAGAATAACAAAATTAGTATTGCAGTTTTAGGTCAGTGCCATCTCTTGACCGATAGTGGAACTAATGTTCCACTATCCAACTTCAAATTTTTAAGACCCCTTTACAGTCCCTGTTGTAAAAAACATATTTATTTTTTTGTTTATTACTTATTTGCAAAATAGTTGGGCAAATGTCATCTTAAACTATTCCAAATTTCAAGTTGATACCATTAGTAGTTCTCGAGATATCCAGCTGTGACAGACAGACAGACTGACCATAAGGGTTCCATTTTTACCATTTTGGTACGAAACCCTAAAAATTGCTCGCAGTAATTTTATTTAACCGCTGAATAGTAGGGATTGAATTCTGACTAACAGAATGCAGTAGACAACAGTATCTTTGTCAGGGACAAGATTTTATTTCTATCTCCTTAATAAACAATATTGATTGTTTCTAAGATATTTTTGTCTTGGCAGATATATTGTTTTATGCTATTGTTAGTCAAGGAAGATACCAATAGCGTCAATGATAAAATTAATCATTGGAAGCCTAGGAATTAAAAAGTTATTAATAATCGTTAGTTGGCTTTGGCACAATGTTGTATTCAGGTAATCAGATCCTATATTTAAACTAAGGAGTGAAATTGCTTTATGAATAACGAATTACCTATCTGTTCTGCCACCCTACTCAAATGGCCAACATTCTATCCGTTTGAAAGCTAGGCTCTATTAAAGCTTTGACGTGAGAAATAGACAATTGAATCACATGTCGCAATTATAAAAATCACAGACTTTGATGTATTGTATTGTATGGAACGGTAAAGTTTCCTATTGACCTGAAAGAATTATCAAATCTCTAAAAATAAAAAAGTCTCAGGACGTGAAAGTTACGATTTTAAGATAATTTCGCTCATCGGGCGTGTCATACTTTCCAGCAGAGCGGGAATATTCTTGCATTGGGCGTGTGAAAAAAAAAACCTGCGCGCCTTTGGTATCTGATCGAAGGCCTTTTCCCATAATTTTCATATTTTGGTTTTGTCGTATTTGTTGCTGTGTGGTAAATTATTTTGTTTTTTCCTCGCACATGTGGTGAAAATCACGTATGAAACTCGTGAGCTCTTTTTATTGCACACTTGGCTGAGTTACGCACTCGCCAACGGCTCGGGCTGCAACCCACAGCCTCGTGTGCAATGAGCAACCTAAGCAAACTTGTCTCATAATGTACTAATATGTGGGCGACCGAGCTTTGCTCGGTTATTACTATTTATTGTAATATGTTGGTATTTAGGTGATAATCTACATTGTTATCTCAAACATTTTTTTTTTAAACTTGTCTAAAAATAATAAAGGTTAAAAAATATACATAAACTTGAACATATAAAAAACAACAAAAGTAAGTCACCGAGTGGGATTCGAACCCGTAACACTCGTTTCTTGTCGTCCGCGTCTTAACCCGCTGGACCAGGTGGACAGTGGTCGGCAGGACGAAATTAGCGACCATATTCTGCGTCGAAAGAAAAACGCATGAAAACTCGAAAACACGTGTTTTTCCAAATATAAGACGAATCTAGATCGATTGTTTACCCCCGAAAACCCCCATATACCAAATTTCAGCGAAATCGTTAGAGCCGTTTCCGAGATCACAGAAATATATTAATATAAACAAGAATTGTTCGTTTAAAGGTAAGATTATAGCTCGTCGGATTTAATTTTTTCCACTGATAAATGATTTAAGGGATTTAAGGCTATAGGTATTTTTTTAACATCATGAAACTTCTCCATTGGCAAGCTTACGGCACGTAATTTTATTGTTTACTGCCTAATTTTAAAGCTTTAATAGTTAGCGAAGCGTTCAAACGGATAGAATGTTGGGCAGTGGGCCTAGACAAAGTACGTCGTTTTCGCTTCGCCTTGGAAAGGTTTTTGGGATTGATTATTATAATTTTAGTCAAATCTATTAACCTTTCGAAAGCGAAGAAATAACAAAAAATTGCAGAAGTTACTTTGGCTAGGCTGGTTTTTAGGGTTCCGTAGCCTAAATGGCAAAAAGCGGAACCCTTATAGATTCGTCATGTCTGTCTGTCTGTCTGTCTGTCTGTCTGTCTGTTGTCAGTCTGTCTGTCTGTCCATATGTCACAGCCACTTTATTCCGAAAGTATTAAGACTACACAGTTGAAACTTGGTAGGTAGATGTATTCTGTTAACCGCTTATCGAATTTAATACAAAAATAAGAAAAATAAAAGATTAAGGGGGGGCTCCCCATACATGGAACTGAAACTGAAAAAAATTTTTTTCTTCAAACCAACACGTGTTGGGTGTTTATAGATAGGTCTTTAAAAATGACATTGAGGTTTCTAAGACAACTTTTTCTCAAAGTCAACCGTTTGAAAGATATTCACCGCCAAAGTGGTAAAATGTGTGTCCCCCCCCCTTTAACTTTTGAAATAAGAGAGTGAAAAATCTAAAAAAAAATATATGCTGTAGATCTTAATAAACACTTTCAACCAAAATTGGTTTGAACGAGATATAGTAATTAGTTTTTGAGATATAGCACATTTTCCAAAATCGCAAATATAACTTTGTCATTCATACCAACACTGTGAAAAACAAAGTTATTTTTACAGACGAAAAATCATAGGTGATATTAAATCTGGTATGGTATAAGGTAACTACGGAACCCTATGGCGCGTGGCTCGACACGCACTTGGCCGGTTTTTTTATTCTAATTATGATTTTCTAAAATAAGTCGTCTTCTGAGTAATGTATATATATTCATGTGATTATGATTAGCCAAGTATCAAACTACTATCTTATACTGTTACTGTTCCATTCGAATGTCGAGGATATTTCCCCACATTGATGAAATAACGCTGGCTTGCAGTAAAAAAAGCAAAAAAAAAGTACAAAAATTTCACCGATCCCACTAGAGACTCGGTAGCATACCTAGTTGGTCAGTGGTCTAAAAAGTATATAATTTGTCTTAAAATAAAATATTTACTAATTTAAATATCACCCTTATTTTAATAGTACATTATGAGACAAGTTAGCTTAGGTTGCTCATTGCACACGAGGCTGTGGGTTACAGCCCGAGCCGTGGGCGAGGGCGTAACTCAGCCGAGTGTGCAATAAGCAAAAGCTCACGAGTTTCATACAACGTTTTTCAACACATTTGCGAGGAAAAACCACAGTAATTTACCACACCGCAACAAATACGACAAAAACAAAATATACAAATTATGGGAAAAGGCGCAGGCACAGGTTTTTTTTTCACACGCCCAATGCAAGAATATTTTGCGAACAAAGGGGTGAGTGAGCATACAGCCTACTTCAAAATTATAAATTTAAGTGACAAAATGCAAATAGTTTATGACAAAATATTAATAATTTGATAAAAAAAAAATATTTGTTTGACTTAATTATGGACTTACACATTTATTTATTCCAAAATGTATATGAATTTCACAGACTATACAACAAGTACATGAATTTGCAGCGGCATAAAACCTCTTTGTTGTTACTTAAAAAAAATAACTGTATTACCCGGTTAAATTGAAAATGCTCCGTTTACTCGCATAAAACTCGCAGTAAGGTACTAATTTAATTTTGTAGGGATAATTCTTTAACGCTTTAAAATATTATTGCACGGTGTTTGTTATAGCTCGGTTTATGGTCCTAAAAGCGATGTATTAGGGCTCACTTTACGAGCAAAAGTGTTGAAAAAGAAAATAGACCATGTATGAAAGGGTATATACGGTTGTTGCAGTTATTGACCGAGCGTGCGCGAAGCACGAACTTAGCGTCTCTGCTTCAGGAGCTTGAAAAAACTAATATCTATTCTGTTTTTAAGGTTCCGTACCAAAATGGTAAAAAAGGAACCCTTATAGTGTGACTCAGTCTGTCTGTCTGTCTGTCTGTCTGTCACAGCTGGATATTTCGAGAACTACTAATGATATCAACTTGAAATTTGGAATAGTTAAAGATGATTTTTGTCCAACTATTTTGCAAATAAGAAAAAAAAAAAATATCTTTTTTACAACAAGGACTGAAAAGGGGTCTTAAAATTTTGAGTGGGGCTACTAGGGCATGTGGGTATCATACGAAAGAGCGCCATTTGCACGTTTTCAATTTTTTTTTTAAATACGCATAGGTTTCGACTTATGATGAAAAATGTAAAAAAAAAATTCGTCCCCCCCCCCCTCTTATCTCCGAAGTTTGCAAAGAGAAAAATCTGAAATAATTCTATGTGTATCTCAATATAGCATACTTTTTAAAAATTATGAAATTTCTAAAAAAGTTAACATTAGTTCCACTATGGGGCAAGAGATGGCGCTGACCTAAAACTGCAATAATAATTTTATTATTCTACTCTGCAGTGTATTTATTATAATGGTACGGAACCCTCGGTGCGCGAGTCCGACTCGCTCTTGACCGGTTTTATTTATTACAAAACATACAATTCGTCCAAGAATTTGAGCTAATTGAACTTGCACATTTATTTATTACACAAAACAGGCAACATTTGCACTTGCACATTTATTTCTTAGAAATTTGAAATAAATGGCTTGCACAAATTTCCTGGAAATTTTAATTAAACATATTCCTTTGGTTCTCTTCAAAGCTTAGACAGGTTACCTACAAAACCAAATGCAGAACATAAACCTGAAATACGCAGTAAAAAAAACACGACTTAGCAATCTGTGAAAGTGCTGAACTCACCTGAAATCTGCAGACTGCAATACATATATTGCGGTTTGCCAATGTAAAGATTATGTTTCCGTTGCAGGGAAATGGTTGCAGCAACATGGTGTGATAAAACGGAATATCGTAATAATTATGGTATGTGAAATGTTCATGGCTATGTGTTCCATTTTGTCCTTCAAATCAGCCACATTACAGCTTGGTCACTCTTTTTTAAAACGTTTTTATTAGGTTGCTTTTTCGTTTGTGTGTACGTTTGTTTCTCCACAAAGTTTGCGAACGATTTTATACTAGCTTCCCGATGAGCTAGAGACTTGAAACTTTGAAAATATATCAGAACTGAAAGGCAATATTATGGTGTCATTGAGCTGATCTAATGATGAAGCCGGAAGATGGCCACAGGAATTCTATGATGAAACTATACAACTTGTAAATGTGAACAAAATTAAGTTGTGAATAAATGATTTATGATTCTTATTCGTATTCGAGTTCTTATTTTTACAGAATATGTCTTGTGTTAACCATTCATTTCACTTGGCAGTGCCAAAACAAAGACATCTGGATCTATTAACATTCGTAGCATTTGCAATCATCAACTTATATAACGTACCAAATGTCCGTATCACATGATTGATCTAAAATTAATCATGATCATTATGTTTTTTATTGTACGTTGTGGACTTAGATTATTTATATGTCAAGATAGACAGTCGAAGCTACGACAGCGTCGAAAAAAATATCACCCAACAGTTGGGTGACCAAAACACGCACACATTGTCAGTAGTGTGAGCCGGCCATAGTTTTTATTACAATACTCTTTGGACGCGATGATGCTAAAAATGCACACCACCTTAAAAAGGTGGCCTGTTTTGTTTGATACGTCAAAAGCCTAAGACTCTATCTAGACATATAAATAATCTAAGGTTGTGGAGTAAAAATAAGAGTTGTGCAGCTGAGTGTGACTTAAATTCTCAAATCGTACCACTTCAAGTGGTACATGGTACTTTTGTTCCCCCCTACTCTTGAATTAACCCCTTAAAAAACTAATACCAAAACCTATTTGTATTACATATTGCCAGTTGGAAGTGGTTTTGACCAACGTCCTTAGTTTAAGGCGGTACCCTGAGCGAAAGTGGCGCCGCGGTGAATTTTATTTAATATTATAATTCTAATACACAATTTTAATAATGTCTCTCGTGGAGATTTTAGGGCCCATGGTCTAGTATTTTTAGAAGGTATCACTACATGCCCTCGTAGTCATTCGTAGAAGTAGATAGCAAAACTGCTAAAAGTGGCCGTTTTTGACACATTTGCTATCTACTTCTACGAATGACTACGAGGGCATGTAGTAATACCTTCTAAAAATACTAGACCATGGGCCCTAAAATCTCCACGAGAGATATTATTAAATTTTTTTTCTATTAACGACTTATTAAATAAAAACCTCTGAGGGCGCCACTTTTGGTCATACAACGGCCTTAAACCACTTTTGACTGAAAAAAAGTTAAAAGTGGTTTTGCCAACGTCCTTAGTCAAAACCAGTTTTGCTTGATTTTTGCAGTCGAATAATTCATACACTTATGTCCGATAGTCTGAACTTGAAATCAGGTAACACCACTTTTGACCAAGAACGTTGGTCAAAACCACTATTTACTGCGAAAATCGGTAAAAACTGTTTTTGACTAAGGGCGTCAGTTAGAACCACTTTTGCCTGATTTTTACAGACAAAAGTGGTTTTGTTTGACCGTTTATAGGTTTTGACTGTAACAAATATGCTACTTATAATATAAATGTGAAAGTTTGTGGGTTTGGATGTTTAGATGTTTGGATGTTTGTTCCTCAATCACGTAAAAACTACTGAACGTATTTGATTGAAATTTGGCACACAGAAAGTAGATAGCCTATATTAAAACATAAAATACTTTTAATCCCGATATTTTTACGGGAACGGGAACCACGCGGGTGAAACCGCGGGCGACCGCTAGTATAATAAAACTGTAAATTCCAAAATGTTTGTGCATGCATCACGTAAAAACCGCGGAACAGATTTTGGTGAAATTTTCACAGTCTGGTAGTTTGGAGTCCAACTTGAAATCTAAGCAATGTTTCAATTAATTTGGACAGGTAAAACCCACGTAGAACCAGGGAAACTTGAACTCTCCGTATAACTATCGTTCATACACTAAGGAGGTCATATAAACTTGTAGCTATATTTTTCTACCTGTCCACGCGGAACAAGTCGCGGGTTAGGCTAGTAATGAATATCGCAACAGATTTTTTTGCGAAACTTGACACTAGATCTTTTATACCCACGAAACGTCTAAGAATAAACGCTAAAGATGACTAAGATTCTTCGATCATGTATCTACACGCTAAAATGTTAATCATTTGGTTCCCGCAGTGGGTTGGTTCCACTCATTATTACCAACTCTGATAACGCGAAAAAAATATCAGCTGTTCCATACAAAAGCATAATACCTACTCGACCTTAAAGTATGGGACGGCAGATTTTTTTCGCGATATCAGAGTTGGTCCCATAGTAAAAGTTGCTTGTAATCATGAGTGGAACTACCCCACTGCGGGAACCAAATGAATAAAATTTCACTCTCTACTGCTTTTTGTTAATGTGGGCACCGGTGGCATGTCATTAACAAGTTTTTTTTTTATTTTGATGCTGTCAAGTGGTTATGTAGGTATCGATCGAAGTTTACGTTGCGTATGAATAAAAGTATGTTTATATTTACTTGTCCTATTTGGTAAACAATCTTCCCCCAACTTTTTATTGAATAGTCCAATAAAACTAGGTTTATCGGGACATAATAAGATAACTGAAATTTTAATTTTCTATGTCATAAATTAGTGCTAGTTATAGTTAAAATAAAAGGAATTAAATATTTAGAAACTTCGCATAAAACTAAAAAAAAATAACTACTGAGAAATACATTATTATTAAAACGTAAAAAATAAATATTTAATTTCTGTCTAAAATATCTAAAAAGACGCATCATAGCTTAATAAGATACAAGCATCATAGTTACCATTGTGGCTTATCTAGATATTGAGATCAGATGAATACTGTGAAAAAAACGAACATGCGAATTTGGATTCAGTTTAATTTTGCTACCAGGTGATAGCATTTTAATGCACCATAAAATTATACTAACAAGGTGTTTGGTTAACTATTTTTCTTTTAGGAAAAAGCTAGGTAATGTACGAAATCTCATGATTTTTATATGAAACGGTTACCACCCCGGATTTCTTACATCACATATCTAATTAATATTTGACACTTAATATCAATATCCGATAAAGTAATAAAAACAACGAGTTTATTAATTATGTCTGGACATTTATCTTTACTTTTATCTGGACTTTATCTGGATAAAGCTAGTTTTATTGGACTATGAAATAATCTATATATATAAAAGCGTAAATCACTCACTGACTCATCACGAAATCTCAGAAACTATAAGTGCTAGTAGGAGTCTCAAATTTTGCATGGGGTTTCCTTTTAGGGTGTAGGTGCTCACTAAGACGCGATTTTGCGAAATTCAATCCCTAAGAGGGTGAAACAGGGTGGCAAAGTTTGTATGGGAGAACGCGATTCCTTGGCCCGATTAACTTGAAATTTGGCATAGACATTCTTTTACAAAATTAATTGAACACGTGTTTCGTATTTTTTTGAAATGTATCCCTTAACAGGGTTGAAAAGGGGTAGAAAGCTATTTTTAGGGTGGTTGACTTCGATATCGGAATCAAAACTTCTTAGTGCATTTGAATGATTAAGAAAAATAAATGTCAGTTGTCACTGCACGGGCTGACGTTTAATCTCTAATTTTCCCGATTTTCAAGACAAGCTTTGATTCTTATAATGTTGTATAATATTTTATCCCTATTTTAACTACTTTACGAAATATTAGTCAAATAAAACGGCAACATCTGGCAAATATCAGATAACGTGACAAGGAATGTGGTATTTAGAGAAGTGTTTCGATGGAGAGCCTGATAATAATGCACAACATTAGTTTCACCCGGCATAAATCTTTGCCCGGCATGCGTTGCAATGTCACGTTTTTTTAGCCAGAAACCTTTTCAGTAGTAAGCAGAACAATTCACCAAACATTCACCAAAGTTTCATCATAATCGGATGTGGATGAATGGTTTAGGAGTGCAAAGGAAACAAATACACATACATCGCTTTTTATTTATAAAGAAGATAACTATTAAGCAAAGATATTAGAATTTTTAACTATAAGGTAAGTACTAAATGTAACATAATATTATTATACTTATTTTGTTAAATTACCGCTAATAAATTTTATTAAGTACCTACCTAACTAATACAGAATCGTTAATTGGGCGTCGATTCTGTAACCAAACTCGAACCCCACTTCGAATCCCACTTCACTGCACGGGAATTTTAAATCATAAATAAGATAATGATAAGAAAATTGTTTTATCACAAAAGATTTTAGATAGCTACGCAGGCTACCTAATTTTTTTGCAATCAGTAAAATAGCTCATTTAGTAAACAAATGTCTAATAACAAATTCACGCGAAGTGAAGTGAGATGCGAGTTTGGTTACAGAATCGACAGACTGCGCGGGCAAAACCGCGGGGTGCAGCTATTACCTATATAATCACAAAATTGTATAAATGTGAAAGTTTTGATGTTTGGATGTTGTTCTGTTAGGTACCTACTCAATCATATCATACTCAATCACGTCTGAACGGGTGAACGGATTTAGGAGAAATTTGGCACAGATATAGATTAAGTCTGGAATACTTAACACAGGCTTCTTTTCATCCCGATCATTGGTTTCCAAGGGAAGACTTACAACGATTACCGACTGCCACGCGGGCGGAGCCACGGGCAAAAGCTATATACATAGTATAAAACAAAGTCGCTTCCCGCCGTCTATACGCTTCTCTTAAACTATGCATAAAAACCTCATTAAAATCGATCCATAAGTTTGGGAGCTAAGTTGGTTGCCTCAGACAGACAGACACAAATACACGTCAATTATATTATAACACCCCTTGCGTACGTCGTATAGGTATATGTCGTCCTCCTAGGTATATGTATCCTGTAGTATAATCTAATAACTTTACACTGACACCACATTAGCACAGTTTTACATTTAGTAACTACATTGCACCCGTGCGAAGCCGGGGCGGGCCGCTAGTCATTTATAAAATACAACGGTTTTCCACACAAGAATACGAAAGATTTTGTTTATTACTAATGACAATCAGATTTAATAAGACAACATATTTTAAAATCGCGATTTAAGTTTAAAAGTCCATTTGTTTGTTGCGACTTCACGACTTAACCTACTGAACAGACCATCATCCTACACATACACTTAGTCAGGGCACAGAGAAGGACATAACCCCCCTTGTAACCTGAAAAAAAGTATTGTTCCCGAGGAAAAGCAAAAAACTTTCCAAGCAGACAAATTCGTGGGTCGCTAGTTTGAAATAAATGATCATGTCTAGCGGAATGAAAGAAAGTAAGCAACATGATCCAAAAAAGTGCATGTTTAAAAAATTGAACTAACAAGAGTTTAATAGGGATGACGATTAATAAATAAAATAACAAAATACTAATAAAAATCGTAGACATATTAAACTATTAGAGTAGCTCTTGGTTTTATATACTGCGTATTATTTGTTTTATGACCCTCCAAAGTTGGGTGGACAAGTCCATTTAAAATGTATAAAATCTATAGTGTATCTTAGATCCTCTATCGATATATATAGGTTTTATCATACGCCGCTTATTAGGTATTTAATTGGACGGAAAATAAGTTTGGATTTTATCTATAGATTATCTCGAAAACGTTGCCGTTTTATGACTTTATAACATATGACATTATTTGTTTGTCTATAGATCTTCTATTGATATATTACATGTTTCATCGTGCGCCGCTATCACAGTATAATTAACCCGCTATTTCCAAAATATCCGTCAAAAACAAAATTATGGTTACCACTATGCCAGCCTCTCATACTAAGAGGTTCAAACCCATTTGTTAAAATAATTAATACTTTTAATTAGTCCGTAAAATGTATAGCTTTGTCTAAGAAACTATTATGATAAACACAATATTAAATATAGCTGCCGAGTAAACCTACGCGTTGCATGCAAACTGCCTAGTCGTGACGTCATAACTAGGTAGCCGTGCCGTTAGTACGGAGCATTTTTGGGTGAGTTCAATTTGTGTGCATTTCAAACTGTGATATCTCGGGCAGTTTTCATGCTAGCGAAAGAATTATTTTACCAACGTTTCTTTTTTTTGAGAGGTAATTTAAGTAACATAAAATAAAAAATATTCGTCATGCCTTTTATATTATAAAATAGCATTTAATACCGAAACGTTGTTGAGCCAATCAAATCTGAACTTGGCAAGGAGGACAGATACAATTTAAATATTAATTAGGCGAGGATAGATAAACGGACGGAAATGGGCACGGCTAGACAAATGGACGCAGATGAGCCGGTTGACTCAATAGATAGAAAATTAGTCTTTCTCGCACCACCCTACAGGGTCTGTCCACATGACCTCGTCACGACGTCGTCAACGTGGAACGGTGCGTTGTCGCGGCGCGGAACATTGTCACGTCGCGCTAATGCACGGTACAACAACGTCGCCGCGGAACGATGCATCTGACGTCGCGTCGGAAGCTAGTGGTCGGCGTAAGAGCTCAAAATCAATGTCCATCAGCCATTTTTAATGTCCCCACTGCTGGGGCACAGGCCTTCCTTATGGGTGGATAAGGAGGACGGGCCATAACCGACCACGCGGGCCCAATGCGGATTGGTGGGTATTAACGACTGCAAATACAGCCGGGACCAGCGGCTTAACATGCCTTCCGAAGCACGGAGGAGTTCGAGATAGTAAATTTTTGGTCACCCATCCCATGACCGACCCTTGCGATCGTTGCTTAACTTACGCAATCGCTGGGCCAGGCGCTAAACCACTGCGCCACCGAGCTCCTCGGTCCTCCTCAAAATCAATGGAAAACCGCAAATCGATATAAAATCACGAGACGAGCGATAACATGGATACATATACGGCTCCATTTATCATGGTAGCAACATTAAATCGCAAAAATAAGTATGCTAAGATGTACAAGGCACAACAACGTGTAATGTTGTGGCGTCGTGATTTTCACAATACGGTAACGTAAATTTGCACGTCACGTCAACGCATCGCACCGCGACACTGCACTGTTCCACGTTGGCGACGTCGTGACGTGGTCATGTGGACAGGCCCTTAGTCTTGGCGGCTTTAGAACACCCACAAAAAGAAACCAAAGTAGCAACGCATAAAAAACAAATTGCCTAAGCAAACATAATAGTTTTGCAAGAATTGAGGATTGATCGCGTCAAAATCAATTTTACATCGATATATATTCCATGCGATGATGGTAAATTGGCAAATGAAACGTGTATAGATAGGTAGGTATACACAAGGAGGTAAAAGTGCCTAAAGTGGCCACTGTTGGCTGTTTTGCGTAGGCAAAAGAGCAAAAAGTGCCCATAGTCGTACTACTATACTACTGCAATGAACTGTATTTTACAAAGGTTATTGTTTGTAAATAAATGTTAGTAGGTATTTAATCGGGTAACAATAAATTCCCATTTTGGGTACCTATCAAAAATACTGAATATAGCGTTCTGAAATACTAAGTGGGCGACGGACTGAGGGCGACTATAAATATTGAAAATGGGTGACTTTAAAATACAAATTGAGTAACTAGTTATTCAGAAAGGGCGACCAAATTTCTATTTGGTCGGTAACCTTAGGGCACACAAAAGATTTAAAATTTGGCATATATTTTACTTAAAAAAGGCGACTAACCTAATCGAGGTGACAAAAATACCATTTTGGGCAGCTTAAATCAGTTATAGTTACTTACTTGGTATAAAGTCGCCCACTCAGTATTTTTGTCAATCATTTACAATTTTCACTGCTGCACTTAAATTATTTAACTCCCACATGTAGTCGCTCGTTTTAAGTATTTTTTGTAATCCACAGTTTGTCGCACATTAGGTTATTTTGTCGCCAACAAAATAAACCGCTGCCCGGTTTAGTATTTAAGTATCCCATTAACAGTCGCCTTTATTATTTCCAGTCACTCAATAAAAAATATCCCATTTTCGATACATACTTAGCGAGCAATGAGGGCGCCACTTTAAGGGCCATAAGCGTCTTATGGGAGCATTTTATGCAGGCCAGTTGAGTGGCCCAGCTGTAGTAACTTCTAAACATGATCATTCCGAGATAGCGTAACCTAGACCGGCAGTATTTTGATTGACCTCAATCAAGGTGTTGTTCTGTATTGACGAATAATTGGCATCTATTTTGATCTATTGACCTAATTCGATTGCCAAGCTGCTGGTTAATCTTTTTTCTAAACCAGATACCAATGTGTCGCGAAACTTTAAATTATTATGGCTTTATTATGATGATAAATAAATACGTTCCAAAATAAATTGCCTAGTTAAAAAATACTTAGGTAATAAATATTCGGTATCTATCTGGATACCTACGTATTTTCGACTCTTTCTAAAATGGACTGTCTTGGATTTAAATATTTTCTGTTATGCCATTATGGAACAGTCGACATTACTTTAATAAACAATAATAATACTTATTTAATAATATACTTAGAAATTTAATATATGTACTTAATTAAGAAGGGTTTATTTATTTTATTTCCCTTGTCTTCTCGGTGACTATTCTATGACAGATGAAAGAAAGTAGGTATATAAACTCTAGTTATTTACTTCGTTTTTGAAAAAAACTAATGATAGCGACATTTGGTATGCTATGCGCTGAGTGATTCCAAATGTTGTGTACCTATGTCGTAGGATAATCGTATAAATCGGATCTTTGCAAAAACTCTAGGTCGATTATTGAAATCTAGATTGATTTTCGCAATCGACCAAGCAATTATTAGAATCTTTGTGAAAATCCGAGTACGTTTCGGACAATTTGAAACTTTAATGCTGATTCGATTATCTAAGTGTCGATTTATAACATCTTCAGTCTGATTGGTCAGAACATGACTCTTGTTAAAGGACTATAGGTTCACGTCAGCCTATCAGTGTGCGCACAGTGATGGTCATTCGCAATTTACTAAGAAAATGCTGAATTTTTGTAAAAAATTTAAACATTTCTCGGACGATTGCAAAAATCTATCTCAGGTTAATTATCCGGTTTGTTGCAATCATACTAAGATTTTTGTAAAGATCCGATTTGTACGAATATCCTACGACATATATAAATAAAGACGAGTGCTTGCATGCTATCTCCGTGCCGCGGGCAATTTGCATATGCTCTGAATTATTCGTCACACAGTCATATCTCATCACTGCCGACGCTACAAATTATGGAATACGATCGTTAATAGCTTGAGAGGTCATCGGAAGACGTCATTAACATTTTTTTTGATAAAATATAATTATCATAGTAGTTATAAAATATTTTCATATTAATGCAATTTGGGCAAGCTCGCTCCATTATCGGCCTCTTCTTAGCCTTATGGTTCTCGAATGTGGTCAAGAGCAAGCCCATTTAATGTAAAAAAAATAAAAAAAATACTTCAGATATAAAGATAAAGTTAATGCTGTTTATAGGCCAACAACGCTTGAATTTTAGAGGGTTTAGTGAGGTTATTTATTACTTATTTTCAAGTTTAATGGAGTTGGTAAATGAAAAATTGTATTGGTATGGGATGGAGGGGTTTGAAAACAATTTAAGTACCTAATTATGGACACAATTATAACGTTATGTAAATTTGTAGGGTTTATCCTACCAACTTTACATGAAACATTATCAAAAATTTAGGAAAACAGTTAGAGTTAGTAGTTCTTTAAGTATTTAAAATACAGTACTCAGAGGTATAATGATTTTATATCAAGAATTATAGTTTTATGTCACAATAAACGAAATATTTTTAAGTTCAAAAGAATTCACATTTGCGTAAAAGTAATTGGTTATTTTTATAAAACCTATATACTTACCTACAGGAAAAACTACACAAACGTTTTCCCTCAAATTTTCCACTGTCTATTTTATAAAATGTATGTATACTGGTTCCGCGTACATGAGCTTAAACACCTGCACTACGCAAATGTAGGATATTAATAAATTTTATTAAATTAGAAGCATGTTGAGCCATTAGCCTAACTATTAATACGCCTACAAAATATTCATCTCTTTATAATTTTACATTTCATTGATGTTTATGTTTACTAAGCACTTTATTAGATTTTTGAAGTGAAAACTTCTTTAGCGGCGTTGTACGCTTTTTTGTAATGGGGAAAAAATGCTAAACTCGCGTCAGTAAGAATCACGTGACACTAATCAAAAATTCGTAAGATGGATGTGACGGCTGGAGAGTAGACAGCCGGTGGCGGAAGTATCCCCCTCTCTTTCTACGGGGTGCGGTGAAAATGGCGGCACGTCATTTCAAAACGTAAACACTTGTGTAACCATAGCAAGGCGCTAATAGAGTTTTCATTAAGTTTTCATTACATTGAATTAAAAAATCTATGTAATGAAAACTTAATGAAAACTCTAGATTTTCTGTCAAGCTATGGACAAGACTTTCGTACAATTCTGTTCTGTATTCGTAAATTCAAATGCAGAATAAATTCGTAAGACGGCAATTTGTGCAAAATTATTCCCTAACCATTCCAAAATATCAAAAATGCACAACGTTAACATTCAAGTTTTCACTTCTGCCGGCACTCCCGGAGTTCAACCCGATTTTTTTATAGATTATTCTGGCCCCTATTTCACAGACGTGACAATTGTAAATGAGAGTGATAATTCGGTGCCCATGGCGTCTGCCAAATTGAATTTAGAAAATATACCGATCAAACTACTCACAGACACCGCAACGTACATCAAATTGTCATTGTAATTTACAATTGTCACGTCTGTGAAATAGGGGCCAGGGGCCGTACCGGCTAACGAATCGATTATCGAAAAGTCTGCCGGGTTTCAAATTAAAACAGATAAATCGAGCCCCAATTGGGCCAAAATGGCGAACCCCAATTTATGATGTCACACGAACATCGATATTTTCCAAATAACGTCAACAGAAAGTACAAGACGAAATTCCTTACTTTGATTTGTTCTGTTTTAAGTTGAAACTCGGCAGACTTTTCGATAATCGATGCGTTAGCCGGTACGGCCCCTGATCTCAGTTTACCCTTGAAATTAAGTTACTTTTGAGTTTCAGAAATTCCCACGGAAAACAGTTCCAAATTTGAGAGTTTACGGGCAACGCCATCTATTAACACTCGCATATTTTAAAATGTAGGAACGCATTAGCAACAACTATGTACAAAATAGTTTGTTGTGATATTCAGCCTGGCCAAAGAAAACCGGCTACGGCTGGCTAATGTCTGTCTATTATAATATAATAAACTAAATTCTGTCCTTTCACATTTTTTGAACCTTTAAAATACACAATTTCATAAATCTAATCATTTACGTCGCCTTTTGCACTACTATATCTATTTTGAACTATTACTATATCTATCTTGAACTACTTATCCTATTCACCATTTCACTCAAATGGGGATGGCACCGCAAGGCTAACTGTAGATGGCGCTGCGTACGTATGTTCCCAAGACGGTATATAGACGTTTTGCTTTTAAACTATATAGAAAATATGTATCCCACCAAAAACATTTTCATGTATAGTGTTGCCAAGACTCCATATGGCTTGTACTGTCAAAAAGTTATCAGACCTCATGTAGAGCCAAGCTTCTAACTTTACGCGCCCTAACTCTACAAGCCCTATCTTCAAAAACTCTACACCTTTACACGTTACGTGACCAAAAAGTGACTATTTTGTTACGTAACGCGTAGTTCTACCCCCCAGACCTACCGGTTTCCGTTCTTTGCTTTGCTGTTCGGCAATGGACCGCCGGCCAAGAGGCTCATTTTCAATCTATCGCATATTTTCAATCTAAGTACATTTCACATATAAGATGTTCTTGTGAGCTTTGTTCCTTAAACGATCGTTATGAAAACACAAAAAAATAGTTCAGATAGGTAATGATGACACCCACAACCCTGTTCACAATTTATATAAATATGCGATCGATTTATTTTTAGCAATCGGAGACCATGTTCAGGGTGGCATATCTCCCAGAAGCTTCCTACTTCGCAACCCAGACGATGATATTTGATAACACCAAGCTAATGGCTATCTTGCCAATTTGGTCTGGTCCAAATATGCGATAGATTGAAAATGATCCGGTTGGCCGGCGGTCTAAACAGCAAGTAGAACAGCAAAGCAAAGAAACGAAACCGGTAGGTCTGGGGGGACCCAGTCAAAATATGTGGCTTGGCCATTTCGCTACATGGAAAAATTTATTCACTATTCATAACTTTTCTGCTAAACAATAGTTCTTGCTTATCGAGCAATAGTAGATTATAAAGTGAATAAAAAGGGAATTTAGTTCGAGGGACTAAGTTGGATCCCGAGAGTAGCGAAGGATGCAAAGGACCGAGATAAAAAAAATTTCACGAGTTGAGTACTCTACTTTTTACCGTTGACTGCGAGAAAACAAATACCTAGCAGTACATAAAGTATTTATAGTTGACCATCAGTCATTTTTAATCTCTCCACTGCTGGGGCACAGTCCTTCCTTATGGGTGGGAGGATGGGCCATTTTATTAATTAGGTAATGGCTAATATTTAAACATAGAAAATAGTGAAATTAGAAGTTTTCCAAAGACATAAAACAACCACGCTAAGAGAGAGATTACATGATCAGTTTGGCATCAGTCCACTTCATCAGTCTGTATATAGACTTTGAAGTTTTGCAGACTGATTATCGTACCAGACTGATGGAATGGACTGATGCAAGACTGAACATTTTATCTCCCTCTAATAGATAGAAAAGAACCCAAAGATATGATACTAAAAAGAACCTAATTAAATTTGGCGGGATATTTTTTTTCGTTTAATTTTATTGTGTAACTATGGCTCTATGGAATAGCTCCATAACAGCCAGTACGTACTTTCAGCACTTTTTTAGTACATTCATGATGCGCGCTTGTTCCAAATTCAAATTATTTTTTCACCTCTCCAGCACGAAAAGGGTGCTTTTGGCGCGTAAAAACTCGCAGCAAAATCGACTTTTGCTGCGAGCGTGAGGCAAAGTGCTTTTTTAATTTCTAACACCTTTTCTCGCTGGTAGAGGTGAAAAGTTGTATGTTTATTATCCCCGTCAATTGGTAATGCGCTGGAACCTTGTCACATTAACATCCACGTTAAAGTGATTCGCTACTAAAAATGTCATGAATCAAGAAAATTCTAATAGGTAATGTAATATACTAATTATTGAATTATTATTTTCAATAAGATAGGGTCTAGGTATATAAAAATTTTACAATTGTTTTTTGTTTTTGAGGTTAAAATCATGGCCGCCAGGCGCAATACCAATTGACGGGGATAGTAACACGAGAGCAAATTTTTTGATGTCTCGTGCCTTTAAATCACTCACTGTGCTCAGTAGTCTATATTAGAATCACTCGCTACGCTCGTGATTCAATTCTAGACTACTTCGCTAGTTCGTGATTTAAAAGTCAGCACTCGCAGCAAAAAATGACTTTGCTCTCTTGTATAACAAATAACTATTATTCACTCGGTGAATAAAATCGCTTATTATTCACTCTTATCGTTGAATTAAACGCACTTTTTCGAGTGGCGATGGTAAAAAAAATCTTTTTTGCTTTTATATTGTTAGTCGATAAGCTGACCAATACATTTTATTTGAGAATAGGTTTTTCCGACCTATTTATGTTCCTTGGAGAAGGTTGTTCAGTTTAAATTTAAAGTAAAAAAATATTTATTCAAATAAACTTATTAATTAGGCACTTTTGAATCGAATTAAGCAACAACATTATCACCTGTTTCAGTATTGTAAGATAATTTTATTCCACCTTATATGTGTGCCTTTTATGCAATCCGTTCTGCCATTTTTGCGTGATTGAGTAACAGACTTCCAAATATCCAAGCTTTCACATGAAGTAGGATGAGTCTTTCGTTACCTGAAAACTTCAAAGAGTACACGGTGTCGCACGCCGCACTGCCACAGGGTATGCTCATATCAGCGTCAGGAAAAATCTTCTGTGCTGCTGATTATGAACTACCGTATCACATAGAACCTGAAATCTTTTGTTTTCAAAAAATCCTTTACAATGGCCTAATTGGAAACAACCACATGTACCTACCTATACCAGTCAAAAGCCAAAATACCCTGTTTCCTTGAGCTTATTAACCGACTTCAAAAAAAGGAGGAGGTTCTCAGTTCGTTGGAACCTTTTTAGGGTTCCGTACCTCAAAAGGAAAAAACGGAACCCTTATAGGATCACTTTGTTGTCCGTCTGTCTGTCTGTCCGTCCGTCTGTCTGTCAAGACCCTTTATCTCGGAAACGCGTGGAGGTATCGAATTGAAATTTAAACCATATACTAAGGTCTACGGGCCCTTGAAGCTGTAAAAAAATCAAACTTCTAAGTTAACGTAAAAAAAAGATACTGCCGTTTAGGGCGCAAAAAACGCATTTTCGATACACTCAAATGAATCAAAATTCATAGGGTACTTCCCGTTGACCTAGAACTATGAAATTTGGCAGGTAATAGCGTCTTATACTACACTTACAGGAATAAATCTGAAAACTGTATATTTGTAATTAAATCATAATAAAATATGGTCATTAAAATACGTAATTATTAATCATCTTGGTAAAACAACGGTATGCGCGGTCATAGTTTAACTTCTAATTACTTTTGGATTAATCGCGCCACTAATTCTTTTAAAAATATCAATATTTATTATTATTAATTATTCAGATCCTTTCAAATATTGTTATAGTTAATTACTTTTAAAAATAAAATTAAAAAGTAATAAATTTGGCTCTAAATATTTTCACAACATAGCGGTATGTCACGCTGTATGACAGGGGTAAGAAGAAGATTCTTATTTTTGTTTTGGCAATCTACTTTCTTCTTGGAAGTAATTTTTGCCAGTGTCAAGTGTTGAATAGTTCAGTGGTAGATTGTTTCAGTTTACATTAAAATGCGGGTGCATCGCATTCCAATGTTGCTTGGAGCATTTGGCACCAAGTATAATCAAGACAGTTTACTTGGTAAGGTCAGCCGAGGTAGCCACCACTACAATAAAAGTCTCGGCTTCACACAACCAAAGGGTCCTGTTGGAATACACCCATATTCTCTAATAACATTGCGATAGATAAAACCATTTCACAGAACTTTATACAGTGTACTATTGATATACAGCGCCATCTGTTGACAATGGGGTGGGTGGGGGTCCCACCCCGGGTTTGTAATTATTTTATTTTTTCTCAAAAATGCTTGGAAATTCGAACATTATTTTGACAACCTTCTTCGTGCTAAATCAGAGTTTACGGACAGACCTAAACCGCGCCGTCAATATTTGTATGAGAATCCATTACTAACGTGTAATAATGGATTTTCATACAAAATTGCCGGCGTCTGTCCAGCATGTTTCTATTAAAACTCATTACACACGTGTAATTCAGAAATGGAGCGAACTTTTCAATGAAACACAAATATAGGTATCAAATGTCGCCTTGATGAGCGAGCACATTCCAAATTTTTTTTTTAATATTCGGTATACTGGTATCACGTGAAAGGCCTTGATGAGCACATTCCAAAAAATTAAAAAAAAAAAAACGAAAAAAAAAACTGTTTTGGTGCAATATGGGTATCAAATGAAAGGCCTTGATGAGCGCATTCCAAAAAGTAAAAAAAAAATAAAAACGAAAAAAAATTTTTTTCTATACCTATGGGTATCAAATGAAAGTTTTTTGAAAAGTTTTTTGGAATATGCTCATCAAGGAGCATATTCCAAAAAACTGAAAAAAAACGAAAGGTAAAATTTTATTCGCAATATGGGTATCAAATGAAAGGCCTTGATGAGCACATTCCAAAAAACTGAAAAAAAAAATATTTTTTTGCAATATGGGTATCAAATGAAAGGCCTTAATGAGCACTTTCCAAAAAACTGGAAAAAAAATGAAAAACTGGAAATAAATGAAAAAAAACCGGTTTTTTTTTTCAATATGTGTATCAAATGAAAGGCCTTTATGTGCACATTCCACTTTCCATTTTCTTTTTTCAATTACTGTAAGTAATTTAAAATTAAAATAAAAAGCTTAAAACTTTTAAAACTAAAAAGTTAAAAGTTTACAAGTATGTACTACACAAGCCTTGGCCGCAACTAGGCATTGATGGACTCACGTATGTTCTTCAATGCCTGTCTTGAGTGCCGCTGCAGTAATGTCCATTCTATTCCATTTCAAACTTCGCCCGTGGTCAATTCTTTGTCGTAATCCCTGGAAGGGTTATTTTATATGTGGCGACAAAGGATTTCAAATGGTTATCTATATATAGCAGTCTGCTGAACGGATTTTGATGGTATTTTTTTACAGTTTGGTAGCTTGGAGTCCAACTTATAATCTAAGCAATTTTTCACATAATTCCGATAGGTAGAACCTGCGATAAAGCTTGAACTCTCCGTAGTACAGTTTTAGGATCACAAGGAAACAGGTAAACTAATAACTACCAACCACTTTTTTTCAAAATATTTCCTTTGTACCGACACAACTTTTCTATAGCTTTATTTTATGTATAGATGTAGGTCTGTACGGAACCCTCGGTGGGCGAGCCCGACTCGCACTTGTCCGGTTTTTTTTATATATGTTACTCGATTACTCGAAGACGACTGGACCGATTTGAAAAATCCTTTTTTTGTTTGAATGTATATTTGTACTTCCAAGTAGGTCCATTGTCATGAAATCAGGATCTGATGATGGGATCCTGGAGAAATTGAGGGAACTCTTCAAATATTATAAGCACATCTATAGCGATTTTAGTATTTTCTTAAGTAACTTGTGCATTTGCCTTCGAAAAATACCATTTTGGTGAAGTGGAACTGATGATGAAGACCAGCATAGATGATCATCGGAACTATTCAATATTAAGTAGTTCACTGGTACGATACGATTACTTTAATATGGTTGCTAGGCTATTTATGCTCATCATAATTCATATGGTGAAGTGGAGCTGATAGTGAAGTACCAGGAGAACTCCTCAACAATAAACGCCCCTGCATCGGGAAAAGCAGTACTATGTAAAAGGTGATGAGCCGTTGACATAAGGCTATTGTAACTTAGATAATATCATCACCGAATATACTTACCACAAAAAAGTTTAAAATAAAAAGTTTTTAATAAAATCAAAACCTCCTTCAAAAACCTTGAAAATAATCTAACAAAAAACAGCCATTAATTTATTTTTGAAGCTGTTTTTTGTTAGATTATTTTCAAGGTTTTTTTTGACTCCCAATCGGTTCATGGCATTTAAAAAACAAGCGCGGAGCTCAGCGCGTAAGCTGAGCTTGCCATTCAGCCATTTCAACCCCTCAGGGCCACGTGTTTATTTTCCTAAAGTCATCTTCTTCTCAAAGTCGTCACCTTCCTAAGTGGTCACCTTTTTAAGCGGTCAATTTCCTAGGTGGTATCTTTCCTAAGTGGTCACTTTCCTATGTCTCTCAGGGCTACGTAGTCGTGAGGGATTTTAACGTCCCTACTGTTGGGACACCGAAGACCTTCCTTATGGTTTCTTATGGGTAAGGATAAGAATAAAGTTAGGTGTCTATACAGCTAACGGGGACGTGCTGTGCACCATACATTTTCCCCCTGTCCCATCCGTGTTATAGACTATATTTGTTAGTATTTTTTATATGTAATGAAGTCAAGAAATCGCCCCATTCTGTCTGAGACGCGAAATAAATACGTGACGGTATACAATGTTATATTTTGTATATACGAAAGCCAAAACATGGGTCACATATTTTCATTTTCAGAATCAGTAAAATTAAAACCGGTCAAGAGCGAGTCGGACTCGCGCACCGAGGGTTCCGTACCATCATAATTGCACCATTAAACTAAACTGCAGAGTAGAATAATAAAATTAGTATTGCAGTTTTAGGTCAGCGCCATCTCTTGACCGATAGTGGAACTTATGTTAACTTTTTTAGAAATTTTATAATTTCTAAAAAAAGTGCTATATTGAGACATTGTTTTATTTTTCCTGTAATCCTACTAATATTATAAATGTGAAAGTTTGTGGGTTTGTATGTTTGGATGTTTGTTCCTCAATCACGCAAAAACTACTGAACGGATTTGGTTGAAATTTGGCAAACAGATAGTAGATAGCCTAGATTAAAACATAGAATACTAACTAATTTTCATCCCGGTATTCCCACGGGAACGGGAACCACGCGGGTGAAACCGCGGGCGGACGCTAGTCTTTATATAAACTGCTATCACATAGAATTATATCAGATTTTTTTTCTTTGCAAACTTCGGAGATAACGGGGGAGGAACAGTATTTTTTTTACATTTTTAATTATAAATAAAAAACTATGCAGCGTAAAACAAAAAAAAAAAGATTAAAAACGTGCAAATGGCGCTCTTTCATATAATACCCCACATGCCCTAGTAGCTCCACTTCAAATTTTTAAGACCCCTTTTCAGTCCCTGTTGTAAAAAACATATTTATTTTTTTATTTATTTCTTACTAGCGGCCGCCCGCGACTTCGTCCGCGTGGAAAGGTTTTTTGCTATCCCTCGGGAACAATACTTTTTTTCGGGATGAAAGGTACCCTATGTCCTTCTCTGTACCCCTGACAACGTGTATGCAAAATTTCATGACGATCGGTTCAGTAGTTAGGACGTGAAGGCGTAACAAACAAACAAACAAACAAACGGACTTTCGCATTTATAATATTAGTAAGGATTTGCAAAATAGTTGGGCAAATGTCATCTCAAACTATTCTAAATTTCAAGTTGATACCATTAGTGGTTCTTGAGATATCCAGCTGTGACAGACAGACAGACAGACTGAGTCACACCATAAGGGTTCCTTTTTAACTATTTTGGTACGGAACCCTAAAAATGATAATGATACCTTAAAAACTCACGTAGTTACAAGCGTTTTGTGTTGTGCGCGCGAGACATTTTAGTAGGGCGTGCGTTAATTATGGTTTTGTAAATATTATTTAGTCAAAATATAACATGATATAAAATAAATATTTCAATCGATTCTATTACTGATTCTGAACTAATAGTTTTCTGGTTTCGAATATACTACAAATAACGTTGTATGGTGGAAAGTTTACGATCCCGTCCCGTCCGAGGCATTTTCCTGTCACGTATATGCATTAATCGCGTTTATTTTAAAATAAGGAAGGGTATATCAGCAGCACAGACATTATACATAGTATTGTTATTTTTGTTCCCAGCATTCCCAGCACTCGTAGGTTTTATTAGTCATCCACTAAAACCATGATATTTTATAGTGATTTATCCATACTTATCTAACTTTTAAAATCCACTTATGTATATTTTTTTTGTTTTGGTATATTTTAATACCGCAATTTTTTTACCGCAGGTTTTATAAAATAGCAACGGCCGTGATATTTTATAAAACCAATAATTTGAAACTGCGAGACATTTGTCATAAAAGTTGTAATGAAAATGCACACAATATGAAAACTATACTTTAATATAATATACTAGAATAGTATAAGACTATTCTTATATGAACAAAAAATACCAAGAGCTTTCCTTGAAAAGTGAAATATATATTTTTTAATTGCCTTGACCAGATTTTAGAAGGAATTTTATTCGCAAATAATTAATACGTAAGATAAAATTTAATAAAAACCATTTGTCAAGAAATGTGTAAGTAGACTTTCTCTTTGGGTCCCGTTTTATATGATTTATTTGAATTTAGGTACTACATTACTAACACAAAACATTTTCATTGTGAGCTCGTCGAGCCCTCGTCAATTTTTTTTCGAACGAAATAATTAAAAGCTTATCTATGTTTTATTCTTTATTCAACAAAGAAATAAAAACAGGGCGGTACGCAGTGTTTTTCTACACAACAAGTATAAAATAGACATCATAGTGACGATCATACAAGGCGACACTCGTCGATACACCGAAACACTTCTTCCGAGTGGATAATAAATACAAATTATAAAAAAAATAGAGCCCAAACACGACTAACGTGGGAGTATTTCAATAAACTTATCTAATCTCGGCCACTTTAAAATGCTGGTTTTAGAGTGCAGAGTATTCGGATGAGTTTGTACAAATGAATAGGTTAGAAGGTTACTTGTTTCTTTTCCCGTTCTGCTCTGATAGTCATTTTGGAAGCAGTTAAGGACGACTCGGATACATCACTGTCCGCGACTAGAGCGCGGAGGCGGGCCGCGCGTTTCTCTCTTGCAGCACTTTTTTCATTGAGTTCCGTCATTTCATCCTCCAGATCGGTCAAACGCGCTCGCGTTGCCCTCGCTCGCTGTTGTGCGGCGCTTTCGTCGTCACGGCTCAGCGCTGACCACTTCGTGAGTGAGTTTTCCTCATTGAGTCTCCTTGCGATGCGCTTTTCTGTCCTTTCCTCATTGTCCGCAAGCGCTCTCCTCGCCCCGCTGATATCCGATTGGCCAACTCCGACACTCTCGAGGATCTTGTCTGAGATCCTCATTCGGTTCTCGATGCTGGAGACGGTGTTTTCGAAGTCGATGTCTTCTGCGAAACGTGACGACTTTTTGCCGGCGCGTAGACGCTTCAAAGACTCGGTAATCTGAAAGTACCATAAAAGTATTTATTTTAATAAAAATAATGAAAATTGCGCAAATAACTTTACTCTTGCATAAATTTAGAGCGTGTGACTATAAAACAAATAAACATGTCATATTAGACAAAAGGCCTGGGGGTAAAGTCTGCCAATGTTAATGCCAAAATCGTAGTTAAATGGTGTTTGATTGGCAATTGCTTTTTACCCGACTGCAAGAGGGTTATGTTTTTCGCGCGTATCTTGTATGTATGTGTGTTTGTATGTAATATTCTTTATTACCTCATATCTTTTAAACGGCTAAACGGATTTCCATGATTAACATATCGTTAGATTTGTTTTGCCAGCCCAAGTGTTCTTAAGAAAGTGGCGTTATAAAAAAACCCACATGGCGGCTGCACGGTGCTATTAAAGGTAGTGGAAAAAATTTTTTTTTTTAGAATACTGCAATATGGGTGTCTAATTAAAGGGCTTATTATAAGGATTTCAAAAAGGTATATCATGATTGTAATAAAATATAACTAAAAAGAAATAAATAAAAAAAAAATTCAAAAAAATTAAAAACCCGCCTGCATAAAAAGACAAGTCAACTGAAAAGATGGAAACAAGATTAAATATTAAAGGCAACATTATAACATGCAGTCGGAGGCATATAACTCAAATCATTCATAATGTCACTCTTTATGCATGCCTCCGACTGCATGTTATAATGTTGCCTTTAATATTTAATCTTGTTTCCATCTTTTCAGTTGACTTGTCTTTTTATGCAGGCGGGTTTTTATTTTTTTGACACAGTTCTTGTTTCTTAAACCCAAAATCGAGACACTGTGTTTCCGTTTTGGGTTTAAGGGCTTTATCACATTTTTTCGTCGAAATTTCGATTTTGACGGATTTTAGCGCTACAACCTAGAGAAACCTTTGGGTCTATTAAATACATTTATATGTGTTCGTGACAAAAAGTAATATGATGATACACTGGAAAGTTAAAGGGTTAGAATGGAAAATTAAAGTTGGTGAACGATTTCTTAGAGTCAACTTTGAACATACACAGAAAGAAAAACAAGTACAAACAACAAATAAATGTATAAAATTTGATTTTCTTATGAAGTAAAGATTATTCTAATGTAAATTTTACGTAATAATAATTATGTATCTAGGAGAAATTCACAGTTAATTCTGAGCGTTTTTAGTAGTTTTATGGTTTTTGATTGGGATTTTTATTCACATATTCCATACATAATTTCAAAATTGCGAGGCCGCTATGATCTATTCGACTATATAAGAGATAATATTAAATTTTTTTTATTTCATTTGTTTAGCACAGTAGTTCAATCCATGACCCCAAAAAAGTGCCTTCGCGCATTTTATAAAAATCTTTAACTGCAATTTCGGGTTTAATTATGAAGTTAAGCAAATTTTCAAAAAAGCGAGGCCGCTATGATCTATTCCAATAGCTATTCTACACTATTCAATAAGTCAAAACTGTTAATTTATTGTTGTTTCTGAGATCGAGAACCCCAAAATTGGCCATTTTACGCAAAAATCACAGTCGAAACGTAATATGCCTCTTAAGAAACACAATGTGTTTGTTATGGATTTAAGAATCAAGAATTGTGTCAAAAAGCATTATTATTCAAACACCATTGAACCGCGATTTCAACGATTTTTTTTATTAAAAGCTCCTATTTTCTGGTGTAATTCAATATGGAACAGAATTTCTATGAAATTATCTGCCAAGTTTATCAGAAACTTCTCCGGAACCTGTGAAACTGGCTCTTACAGTGTGTTTTCACTGAGTCGGTTTCGGAAGCATGCCTTAAGCGCCATAAGGCATGCAATAGCGCATGCCCTATAATACTTATCAAAAAACCTCAAAATTTCTATGGCATGCTATTGACGCAAGACAAATTCAAAGTTGAAGACGAAACGGAAAGAGAAAGCAATTGGATGAAGACCATAAGAATAAATAAAACAGTCTTATTTATTCTCATGATAAAGACACCCTTAAAATCCTTACTTAATATTATAAATGCGAAAGTCCTTTTGTTTGTTTGTTTGTTTGTTACACCTTCACGTCTTAACTACTGAACCGATCACCGTGAAATTTTGCATACACGTTGTCAGGGGTGCAGAAAATGACATAGGGTACCTTTCATCCCGAAAAAAGTATAGTTCCCGAGGGATAGCAAAAAAACCTTTCCACGCAGACGAAGTCGCGGGCGGCCGCTAGTAATTAATACTTTTAATTATTGACCCAGCGAGCACGAAGTGCGAGCGAAGCATTTCTGCTTCAGCTTCGGCAAAAATTCTTTCGTATGTCCGGCTGTCTGTTCCCACCTACAAGTCGCATTTCTCAACCGATTCTCGTGAAATTTTATGAGCAGGTTTGAAAATTATATAGATTTTTTTTGTCGAGCCAGTTTTTTGAAATTTTTCAAAATGACGGAGATATGTTAAATATACATATTCAGGCCGACATTCCAGCACTGCCTGTTCTCCTCTACAGGTCGCATTTCTCAACCGATTCTCGTGAAATTTTATGAGCAGGTTTGAAAATTATATAGAAATTTATTGTCATGCCATTTTTTTTTAATTTTTCAAAATGGCGGAGATATTTTCAAAAAACCTATTTCAGTCCGGTTTTCCGGCGCTGTCTGTTCTCCTCTACAGGTCGCATTTCTCAACCGATTCTGGTGAAATTTTGTGAGCAAGTTCAAAAATAATATAGATTTTTTTTGACACGCCAGTTTTTTGAAATTTTTCAAAATGGTGGAGAAATGTTAAAAAAACATATTTCAGTCCGGCTTTCCAGTGTTATCTGTTTTGCTCTATAGGTCGCATTTCTCAACCGATTCTCGTGAAATTTTGTAAGCAAGTTTGAAAATTGTATAGAAATTTTTTAGCAAGCCATTTTTATTATTTTTAATGGCGGAGATATGTAAAAAAATCTTATTTCAGTCCGGCTTTCCGGCGCTGTTCTCCTCTACAGGTCGCATTTCTCAACCGAACCCAGTGAAATTTTGTGAGCAGGTTTGATAAATATATAGAATTATTTTGTCGAGACAGTTTTTTGTAATTAATTAAAATGGCGGAGATATGAAAAAAACATATTTCAGACCGGCTTTCCGGCTGTTTGTTCTCCTCTACAAGTCGCATTTCTCAACCGATTCTGGTGAAATTTAGTGTGTAGGTTCGATAATTATATAAAACTGTTTAGTCAAGCCAGTTGTCTCAAATTTATTAAAAAAACATTCACTCATTTCGAAAAATGATCAAAATTAGGAGCACCATCTAGCTGCGAATACTCACGTCATAGAGTAAGATAAAAAAAATTGACTCACGTACTGTGTGCTTTGAAAACTTCATAGCGACATTTTATTTGTTTTATCGCGAGGTCTACAGCTCACGGAGCCACTAGTTTTAAGGGTGTTTTGACCAGTCGCGTTTCCTTAGGACGTAATCACCACATTATTGTAAAATTGTATTTACTCTGTAGCTGGATAGATACCTTTCAGAGTTCAGTCGAGGACCACACGCTAAACCACAGAGAATCTATTTCGATTCGAGTCCCATGTCATCTATATTGGCAGACCTATCAGCTGCGTCGGGGTGTAGGTATGCTATTTTCAGCTGACGTAAAATTTAATGCACAAGACATGTAGGTAAAGGTGTCTTGGATTAGTTAATTGGCTCTCAATATAACATCAATGTGAACATTTTCTCAAATATAAAATATGTTTTTAAACGTCAAAAGAGTTACTTGCTTACCTAATATCTAGTTTTAAATGGAATAGTTTTTCATTTATTGAAATTTGTGTTTAGTTTAACTAAGTTTAGTTAAAGACATGATTGTCTACAATAGGTACTTAGTATTTTATTTTTATATATGATAACACAATTTTATTTTTTTTATTATAATAATTATTGTATGATTTCTAACACAATGGAATGTATAGTTTGATCTAATTGATGATGACCGAAATTAAATGGAGGTTACAATACAAACTTGCTTATATTTATAATATCATATAACTTTTAACAAACATTAGATTTTTAAAATTAAAATTATTAATTAAATCGCCTACATAATGAATTTCCAAAGTAGTATTACAGATGCAAAATATAGGACAGAAAACTATTGGCGAGCAAGAAAGTAAATTTGTACCCAAGGGTAGCGATCGGTGGTGTTCTATCTTCGAGTGTCTCGGTTTCTGTGCTAACTTCTTGATTATTTGATTTATAGTTCTGGTAGTTAGTTACTAATTCTGCTGCTATTTCGATGTTTGTACTAAGGAGGATAACAATAGCGGCTGATGTGAACGAAACTTTATCGTTCTCTCTATCGTTTGAGCGTAAAATTTTCTCTCAAAATCGCCGAGTACTTACTGTCATAAAAGTTGACATGATTGTCTAGGATAGCTAGGTACTACTCAAGAAGCTTATACCTCCTTCTTGGTACTACTTAATCTTTATTTTTTAATAATAATACGATTATTATTGAAATTCTTCATTTTAGGCATTCACTAAAAATACTCGAAAAAATCGAGCAACTCAGCTACTGCGGCTGAGTCGATTTTTTCAAGTATTTTTTCTATTAAATATATATAATGGGCGATTGTTGATGAAATTGATCATAGTATCTAACTTTAAAAGCTCCGACATCGCTAACCAAACATATTGTATGTAACACCCAGACCCGATCGAGGAAATAGATCGAGATAAAATTTATCAAAATGACGCGAGGTCTACAGTTTATAGAGCCACTAGTTTTATCGCTTGAAGTAAAAGGATTCATTATTTTATTCAGACAATATTATCATTATAAGTACCTAACTCATAGGCATCAAACTATCTGAATGTCTCTTCTGTGAACCATTTAACGATATTCTATGATTAGTAGTGACATTCGGTTGGGGACAATTTGATGTCGCTTGGTACTGACATAACATGTCTTTTTAATTCTAATATCATGAATTGTCATTTATTGTATGATATTATTTCTCACATATTGGAATGTACATTTTACAGCGAGTCCAGTTAGTGTTGTAAAAAAAAACTATTTTTTTCTAACGTGAAAAAAACATGAAAAAAAGTCTTTTTTTCTGGATCATGTTTTTTTTCAAGAGAAATAAAAATTGTTTAGGAAGTTGCTGTTAAAGATTAATACTTATGACTTCATATTATAGTTTTCTGTTCATTTTTGAACCTACATTTATTTTTTTATTGAAAAGTATCAAGTTTTCAACAGTTGGTAGCATTTAAAGACGCGCACGGTGAAATCTTCATTCGGTTTATGATTTTTTGAAGTACTTATGAACTTAGAACGAAGAGCAGTGTCTCCAGATTGGAGGCTTTTTCCCCATTGTGTGGAAAATTTTAATTATTGGGGAAAAAAAGAAAATCTGTTCTTCTTTCAAAACTTAACATTTTGGGGAACAAAAATATCGCGTTTAGGAAAAAAATTAATCTTCTCTTCATACAAATGTATCATTTTGGGGAAAAATTGAAATTCACATCTGGAGACACTGACGAAGAATAAAAATCTAATATAATAATTGATTTGATTAAATAAAACATTTATTTTCCAAAGATTGTATTCTTGAAAAAAACCAAATTTAGAAAAAAACAACGGTGCTATATTTTTTCATGTTTTTTTCAACATTGTGAGAAAAAACAAAGATATTTTTGTATGTTACATCACTAGTCCAGTACGAGTTGAAGACTGCTACCAAATGCGATACAGAGTCATTAAAAATATTTTTTTAAATTCGTAAGTATAAGAGTTTTCAAAAATCTAAATATTATTATTAATTGATAGTTTCTTACCTAAATACATCACATTTCACTCTACAAGCTCATACCTACAATTTCGTAGGTTCATGACCTTGCAATTTTTTTAGTTTCTGTAGATAATGGCCATAAAATATAAAACTATGGCCTTTTAATCACGACTAAGTGTTCTCATCGCGTTCTTGTAACTTTTTATTTTTATTTTATTTATTGTTCAAGACATCAATAAATACAGATTATATTATACATTACTCATTAGCAAAAACCACTAGGGTTTGTGTGCCCATGAGAGTTCGCAAGTTTTGAGCATACTGTACTTTATTTAGAACAGAATATGATAATGGAAAAGAAAACATTTATAACTAACATTATAAATACACGGACTGTAATTGCTCGAACATCAGTCTTTATTTAAGTTGTATGGCTTTTTTTTAAATTTGATTTATTTTTAAGGTAAGTATTTTTGGTTTTATGTTTTATTTTAGAATAGGCTAAATGACCAATGTTGGTGCAAGTACCCTGTATCTATTATCATTAGAGTAAGTATATTATATAGGTTGTTTCGTTTGTGATTATAAGATATTTTTATAAATGATTTTTAAAATTTGGATTTATTTAAGTAAATATTAAGTACTTCGTTTGGTAGTCTATTTAAAATTTTAAGTGGTATAAAATTATAATTTCTTAAAGGTTTTTATATCAACACATTTTAAATTTATTACATTGTTTTCTCAATCTTTCATCTCGTATATAAATTTCAAAGTTTTTCACATTACTGTGTTCTTCCTTTAAAATAGCTAATCTTACTTAATTTTGTACGGTCAACAGATTGCAATACTTAAAAAGAACTGAAACAGATCAGGATTTTGAATTTTCATTCTCATTCACATAGGGAATGTATTGAATCCGCACAGGAAATGCAAATAATAAAACCTCAGCTATTTGTAGACTGGCTGTTGGTTTTTTATTTACCTTCCGGAAAATTTAATAATAGAAGGGAAGCGAGGGTTCGCTCCTGTGAGGCTAACATGCCAATCATTCATTGTCTGGTCTAGAAAATTAATCGACTATTTCTTCTTTGTCTGTTCTGCCATTGAATTCACGTTGTTCTATGTTTCGAATAATTGAAAACGTGGCTAGGTGGCATGTGTAACGTCAGAAACTGTTTTGAAAATTATGATAGTATTTAGCTGAGGGTAATATCTAAAATTGCTTTAAAAATCCTAGTATCAGTAATAAATTGGCTTGATAAATGACATTAATAATCATAATTATAAATTTTATTTCGCTAGAAACACGGTATGATACAATGTCGTTGTTGTAAAATAAAATGTTCAACATGTTACGCTGAATATTTCAGCATGCAAAAAGGAAAAATACATTATCTTTTATATAAAAATGAAGGGGTGACTGACAGACTATTGTCCAGCCCTAACAACTAAACCTAGAGACTTGAAATTTTGTACATAGATAGTTTATACAGTGTAAACACCAACTAAGAAGGGTTTTTTGGAAATTACCCCCCTAAAGGGTTAAAATGGGGGTTCAAAGTTTGTATGGAAAAAAAATATTAAATAGACATTTCAACTTAAAACTTCGTAGGAGTACTTCTAAAAACAAATAAACACGTGTTTCGTGGTTTTCCGAAACTCAACCCTTTAGGGGATAAATGGGGTAAAAAAGCCCAACAACGATGTGGGTGTCGTTATCGAGGTTTTATGGGATGTTGATTACGAAAATTTATTTTTAAGTGGTAGACATTATTTAACCCCTAAAGGGGACAAATGGGGTTCAAACTTTGTATGGAAAAAATATAAATAGACATTACGACTTGAAACTTCGTAGGAGTACTTCTATAAACAAATGATCAAAAATTTATTCCGTATATTTCTGAAAATCAACCCCTTAAGGGGTAAATGGGGTAAAAAGCCCAAACTCGATATTGATGTCGTTATTGAGGTTTTATGAGATGTTGATTGCGAAAATGGCATTTATTTTTAAGTCCAACATAGTGGCTATGTTTTAACTCTTAAAGGGGTAAAACGGGGTTCATGTTTTGTATGGAAAAATAATATTAAATAGTCATTACGCCGTGAAGCTTCGCGGGAGTACTTTTAAAAACTAAGATCTTTTAAAACCAAACACGTATTTTGTGATTTTCTGTTAATTAACCCCTTAAGGGTAAATAGGGTAAATAAACCCATAGAATAGAATAGAATATGATTTATTTGCATTTGATTACTAAGCAAAAACACGTATTTCATGATTTTCCGAAAATTTTTAGGTCTATTTACTCACTAACTCCCAACCCCTTGGGGGTTATATAGTGGTTAAATAAAGGAGTGAAATGGGATTCATATTTTGTATGGTAAAATAATATTCAATAAATATTTCGACTTGAAACTTCGTATGATTCGTACTTATAAAACAAATAAAGAAATCGATATGGATATCGATATTGAGGTTTTATGGGATGTTTATTGCGAAAATGGAATTTATTTTAGGGTCCAAGACGACATGATGGACATTATTTAACACTTAAAGGACTGAAATGGGGGTTCAATTTTTTTATGGAAAAAATATACGGGGACGGGAACAGGAATGAGAAAGAGGACGGGAACGGGAACTAATAATATTATAAACATGAAAGTTTAATGTTTGTATGTTTCTTACTCAATCACGTAAAACCGGCTGAACGGATTTGGAATAGCACACGTGTGCATATAGCCTGTGGTAAAACATATGGATACTTTTTTATCTCGGTCAAAGGTTCCATAGCGATTTTCCGAATGTCCACGCGGACGAAGTCGCGGGTAAAAGCTAGTTTAAATCATAAAATCATCATTAATGAATGCAACTAAAAAGAATATAAATATTTTCTATACATTTTCGTGTTCATTTAATACGTTAATTTAATTATTATACAAACTACACCCATTTTATTAACAAAAACGGAAACAAAAGGAATTTCGTTTATCTCAAATAGTTTTTCTAAAACATACTGTATTATTTCAGTCTCAAATATTTGATGATATGGTCCAAACAAATTAGTACCGAGCTATATGGTATTCCATTAAAATTTGCTAGATCCTGTGTTACAAGGAATAATACCTATTAATCTGGGTGGTGTTCAAAGGACATTATGTCCTTTGAATGTATGTCCTGGACATACATTTGAAATGTGTATATTTCAAAGGCAGATAGATATCGGTTAGCATATTTTGGAGCCTTTGACGGGAGTTTTGATTTCATTTTAGTATCCACCTATTTGCTGGTTTGATGGTTTCATTTTATTACATGCTTTTGGAATCAACCTCTTTATTAAGTATCTAAAGTAAAAATAATTTAGAACAAACTCAGATGACAGATACTGCAAGCTAAAGCTCTCATGAGTTCATAACAATCATTTGGTTAACTTTACATTTCTCGTAGTTTGTTGATGATATCTAGTAAAAAATAATATTAGACTTATTTTTTTTATTATGTCTGTGCTCTATATATTGCCAGATCTATATTAAAAAGTTAATTAAATGGATACAGTTTATGTTTTCGTTCACTTATTTATTGAAAGATAAAGTACCTACTCTTGCAATTTCCAACCGAAACCAAAGTCTATGGATGAAAATATTTTATATCATCATTCTTTGTTAACACAAAGGGTTGGGCAGTGTAAAAATAAGAATAAAAAAACAACAGGGAGAATGTTTAATTAAAACAGCTTTTTATTTGTATGCCGAGATCAGTCTGTGACGGGAATCCGTTTTTTTATATTCCTAATTAATAAAAGGGTGACGCCATTGTTCGGGAGTTTTCTTTGTTTTTCCAAGGCGCCGGTAAACGGCATTATTAATGCAAGGTAAGTTATGTTTTGCTTTACATTACAAAGAATTCTTAAGCTATGGCTGATGTTTTAATCATTTGTTTTATGAATTCGTAGGTATTTTAGATGGCTTTGCGAGACCTGAAAATCTTTTTTTTTATTAACAAGCACTCACGTCAATTATACATACTTTGTATAATTGACGTCAGTGTTAACAGGTCAATGCTTCCAGTGTTTCTTTCAGACAAAATTCTCCGGGGGGGCAATAAAGAGATTCGGGGGAGCTCATCCGTCGATCACTACACTAGTTTGCCCGTCTTTACACACAACTCATTTTTCTCCGGGGGGGCGGGGCGGGGGGGGGGGGGGTACTAAGGCTGCTTCGGGGGGCATTTACATTTTTGATTACATTTTTCGAAACGGCTGAAATGTGTTTTTTTCATAGACATAGAAAAATTATCTCCGCCATTACGATAAATTTCGTAAAACTGGTTTGACTGAAAAATACTATATAATTATCGGAATAGTAGATTGTTATATAAGGGTTCAAAATATCTCGTATGGAATTGATGACTTTGACCCGTGTTTAACACTCTACTTTTCATTTCGAATATAAGGAAAGTAAAAAAATCGTAGTTTTTTCCAATATGTTTATTAATAATAACATGTAGCTGGTACCAGATACTTATTATACCTATTTATAATTAATCAAAATATTAGAACAATTAGTGTTTACATTGTTTTTAGCACTTAATGTGCTCTTGAGCATAGAGTACTTGCTCCATAGAGTAGAAGGCAGTATTTTCTTTGATAATCCACTGAAATACGTGAGAAATACTTTTTCTGAAAATGATTTTATTTTGTTGTTTGCTCGCCACTTCATAAAATCATTGTACGCATTTAAGTATTTTTCCTTCGAAACTTCTGGCAAAAGATTTTTTATTATTTTGTTTGCCTCGTTTGTTACTGAATCCGGGGTCAATACTTCAAAATCGCTTGATGAACTCATTTTTAGTAAATACAAAATCAACTCAACACACACAGCTCATAGTCACAGAGTAAAGTATCCCGCCAATATTTTATAGTTTTTCTTATTTTGAATTTGGAACACGGCGCGTCGCCGGCCGCTCCGCCCAATATTTTTAATTTTGCACTGGCTGTTTATACCATGATTCATTGTTGTTCGTGAATGCGCCCTATCTATTTTTTTAAACCATTACCGATGAGGTAAATCTATGGTTGACTATGTAACCAAATTTAGTTCTATTTTTAAATTTCTTTTACTCCCTAGGGTGGAACGAAGAGTTTTGGACCCGCTGCTCAGTTTAAATATACATCACTTTCCGAATATGAGAAATGAAAACAATTTTTTCCCAAGCTGAGGCAGAGACGATTCGCTCGTGCTTCGCGCTTCCTACCACATATTTTACTCTTGTACGATTTTAAAAGAAAAAGGACCACTTTATGTTCCTATTGAAAACTATTTCAAATAGGTAGGTTTATTTTCAGCGCCGCCGTCCGTAATTTCTTTCATATATTTTGTTATTTTAGCTTTGTTTATTATATTTTCGGTAGAAAATGATTTTTTTAACTGGCATAACAAAATCATATGTTGTAGGTATACATATATGTTGAAAATTGTATGTTCAACGTTATTCAGCTTTTTTTCAGATCAGTTACTTTCACAAAACGAATACTTACCTACTTGTGCTAATATCATATTTATTAATACATTTTGGTTTTAGTAATCTTCCGCTGAAGTAAATAACATTCATCTGAATGAAAATTTCGACAACTAGTTTGTTCATAAATCTTTTGCCGTTGACGCAGGCAGGTCTCATAGAGTTAATGTGTCGTGTCGTTACATCATCGTGTATTTATACAGGGTTATTTCTAAAACACTAACAACCTCGCAGGAGTACATTACTATAATCATAAACAACAACGTTTGTTCTACGACTTTTCCGAAAAGAGACAAAAAATATTCGACTTTCCATACAAATGTCCGAACAGCTGATTAAGTTTTGATGAAAAGTCAAAAATTTTTTTACGTTTCGGAAAGATCGTAGAACAAATGTTGTTGTTTATGATGTTGGTAATCTACTTCTGCAAGGTTGTTGGTGTTTTACAAATAACCCTGTATACTATCCACATAAACTTTATAGCGTCATACTTTCGTAAGAAACGATCTTGTGATTTATGTTCTATGTGAACGCAATAGCCTAACATAATTTTAAACTTCATTGCGACTTTGTATTGTGTCTCGAAATAACTCCAAGGCGTTGCGAACACTTTTATGAAGTTCTTATATTTTTCAGAAACTTTCACTTCGATATCAATTGTCTTTTGGCGGATATAAGAGTGAGCAGTTCATTTTATTTTTAAGTTTGACTTTTAAAGTCTTATTATCCAAAGCCAGGAACTATTTCCGTAGTGGAAAAACCGTAACAACCAAACTTATTCACGATTACTGTAACAATTTGCGGCAGAAGCAATTCTTTTATTTGCTAGAATGAAATTTTGCATGATTGTTACGTAACTAATAGCGGCATTCCTAACCCATAATAATCATCATCATCACCTCGCAACAAGACGCGATGCAGCGTCAATGTATAGTCAATAAAACGTAAAAAGGCGATGCAGCATCGATGCTGTCGCTAAAACGTTAATAGCCGTTGCTAAAAGAATCGTGACGCTGGCCTTTGTACCTACTTTGTGCCGGTTTGTAATAAATGTTTTAGTGCCGTTTACAAACATGACTGAGTATTATTTAGTCAACTGTTGACTCAATCTATTTTAACACCATGTGT
Source organism: Agriphila geniculea (assembly GCA_943789525.1). Taxonomy (NCBI): domain Eukaryota; kingdom Metazoa; phylum Arthropoda; class Insecta; order Lepidoptera; family Crambidae; genus Agriphila; species Agriphila geniculea. Next base: position 20,572,027 of record OX038870.1, on the reverse strand, counting down.
AACTCAATTTGGCATCATATCTAGTTATTTCTGTGCACATGTCACTTCGGTATGTTATTCGAGTTCTATTTATAGATGTATTTTCATATCCGTGTAGTAGTGAGTAATCTTATGCCATGTAGAAACGATTTTAAAACCTTTTCACAGAAGAGCATAAAAGATTAAACTCTGATAAGACGTTGTAGCTTTGTTATATACCTCGATTAGCTACTTTGTGACGGAAACGTGATTGAACGTTTGCATTTTATGTGACGAAAATCTGCGTCACAAGACGTAGTTGGGCAAAAGTAGCCTACTCGCGAACGTGTTAAGTGTGCTGAGACATCTTCATTCCTTTTTCATTCCTCTTCATTATCAAACCCAGACAGTGGTTAAAAGGCAAAATTGTATGTAAAAGGATTATGCCGATTTTACTATACAAGCTAGGCCATGATGCGCTTTGATGAAATTACCAAAATACTATAGTAATTTTATAGTGATTGCGTGGGAAGAATATCATTAAAATTCTAATGCGGGAAAAAAGAGAAATCTCAATCTCAAAGAGCCGTTTGGGGTTACATTTTCCTAATATATGACATTTTGTTATCTACCCCTTTTTGACATGACATGAGTCTGTCACAGATTTGTATGGTTAATGCGCATCACGGCCCAGAACCCAGAATGCGGTATGATCCAATTATTATTAGGTTCGTAATGAGATTTTATTTCCGGAATCATAAAATTATATGAATACTGCTTTATGAGTGTCATCATAATAAAATAAGTTGCTACATACAACGTACCTGCAACTACCATGAATTTTCTTACTATTAGGAAAACTCTATTAAGTAAGGATAATTATTTGTTTCATATTTGCCAATCTAAAGTATCAATCTAAAAAAGTCTAGTCTTATCATTATCAGCCTGTACAGATTAATTTTGGGAAAATATTACAAGTAGAGTTATCTGTTATTATTTCAAAACAAGAAAGAAGATGTCAAAATTTAGGTATTTATAATATTGATTTTTTAAATTTGAATTGAAAGAATTGTCGTAGATCGTCTTTGATCAAAGCGGCGCAGATTTTTACCTACGGCGGACGGAACTGAACGGAGCCGGCATAATTATTATGCGTTTGGGGTTAGAGGTTGTTTCTCTGTGTGTTTATATGTTACTATTTATTTTACTAGAAAACTACTGGGCCGATTCTTTACATGTTCTTAGACATGTTTTATGGTGGTAGACTACCAGGGTGCGCTGTAAAAACAAGATAAGTAGCACTTGAAAAGTTCTCAAAAACTACTTAACTGATTTCGATGCGGTTTTCTGTAATGGGTTTGTAGTTTGTCGGTTATGGTTCTTGGTGATATGGAGTTTAGCCGCTAGGGGGCTCTGCAATAATAATTTTCGCATTTATCTCCAGAACGGTTTGATAGATTTAGATGCGGTTTTTGAAGTACTCGTAGATAAAATATGAATTCTTTAAAAACACTAAAATCAAAATCAAAATATTTTTACTATACCCTTAAAGGTAAAATTATTACTTACTCTTAATTAAAAAAGAGAGTAAAATATTTTTTACTTTAATCCCCCGACTAAAAGTGATGTAGATACTAGTCAGGGGATTATGTTATAGCTGACCGGCAAGATAAGTCCATACAAAATCTGTTCCATTTTCAAACTAAACCAGAAAAGAGGTGCAATCTGAAACCTGTTGTGTAATTAACTGGCCTTTAAGGTGCTTCTACACGGTGCAAGTAGCACGCGCAAGTTGAGCATTTGCGCAAGTTACATTGCTCCGTGGAAACACGTAAGCAGGTCCAGCTCCATAGCATTGTACCCCTGCGCAAGTAACCCTTGCCTCAACGTGCGCAAGCTACATGCACCGTGTACAAGCACTCTTAAGTTATTTAGGATAACTACTTGTGGCTATAAAGCCCCATGGCTCTATAAGCAGAAAACCTCGCGCTAGTAACAGTTTTACTAAAAAAAATCTATATACTAATTATCAATCCTGCTTACATAATTTTAAAATAATCGGTTATCGGTTGAGAAATTTGACCTGTAGAGGAGAAAAGCCAAACAGCCGGACAGATAGCATTTTTGCCCAAGATAAAACGGAGACGCTTCATGCTCGCTCAGTCAAAAATATTGTTTTTACAGCCTGCCTACTAAAAAATAAACGATTTATGAACTGAACAATCTTTTTGGTACTGCCAGTTTCACACATTCTTAGTTTTTTTTTAATATTTAGCTACTTACATCTTCTGACAAGTCCTCTTCCTCAAGGGCTGAAGACAGCGGTCTGCCTCGCTGAGCCCTTGCACCCCTAGAGTCGAAAAAATCATCGTGAGGTGCTTCCATGTCGTCTAAAGCATTCTTGATGCGGTTCTCCACCTCCCCCCTGATGCGTTCCCGTTCAGGCTCCCTAGCAGCAGTTGTCTTCCCGTCCAGGCGGTCCAGCACTGGTCGATAGTAGCTCTCTCCTTTGTTGTAATTGCAGTCGTAGACGCGCGTGCGCCTGGTCCTTCCAACACGACTCATGATTGGTTCTGAAAGATTCAGAAAATCCATAAGGATTTCGACAAAGGGTGCTTAGGTAGATATTGTTCATGCTAAATGTGGGTTGATTGAAGATATAATAACTACAAAAACACTACAATATGCAAACATTATAAAATATAAAAAAGCTAATTATAAATAGATGCAATGTTTGTGATGCTATCATCAATAATGTTATACAAACTACTACTTAATCTAAAAAATAATAAAATAAAAATGGGAGATGGCTAGGTTTTTTAAGTCATAATTCTGTGACAGGGACTAGTTTATTTAAGAAAACAAAGTTATATTTTTTAAGTTGTCAGGTGTAGGCATACTGTATCGATTGTCTCATTAATGCATTCATGTACCATTGTTTACATTGCCTATCGACACTTAAGGCACATTCAATATACGAATTAAAGTTGAACCTATAAAGATCTTGGCCTTAAAATATAGTATATTTGATGATTATTTTTTGGAAACTGAATAGATTCATTATACAGGGTTATTTGTAAAACACACTGACATGTAACAATTTTTTTTTATTTAACTGGACTGGCTGTCTGTATGATTTGACAGCTAAGTTTTTGTGCCTATTTGAAACGCCACTAGCGTGAGTCTAAAGGACTAATTTTGACGTACTATATGAAAATCCAGACCCTCCAGACTTCAAACTTTAGTACCATGTACGCACGCTATGCTCACGGTACGTCCTACAGCGCCAAAATGGCAGAAATCAAATAGGCACAAAAACAGTTTGACATAAGCCTGTCCAGTGTAAATATATGCAGGTCAGTGTTAAAACACCAACAACCTCGTAGGAGTAGATTACTAACATCATAAACAAAAAGGTATGTTCTACGACTTTTCCGAAAAAATTCAAAAAACGACATTCTTCCATACAAATGTCTGAACAGCTGATGGAGTTTTGTATGAAAAAAACATTTTTTTTGTCTTTTTCAGAAAGTTTTAGAATAAACGATGTTGTTTATGACGTTAGTAATCTAAAAACCCCGTATATTTAACGACATTTCCTGACTCGGTCGCTAGCCTTCGACTATCCTTATCGAATATGAACTCACTGAACACAAAACGACTAGAAAATATTCAATGGACATTTACAAATGTTTCAAATTCTCCACAGAGGTAAACCCTCACACGTATTGCATTTCCGATAACAACTTCCACATGAACGAACTGAAAAATCAAAGGAATATATATATTCCTTTGATTTTTCAGTTCGTCTAGGTACATGAGACTATAGTCTCATGTACCTAGACGAACTACTTGCTGTAAACTAGGTAATATAATAAACTAGAAGAAACTACTTAATTACGGTGGCTGTTTGTGATGATCAGGAGTGTGAAAAACGTTATTTGACAATCGTAAAATAATCAAATCCATACAAATAATGTTAATTTCATCTAATTCTTAAACAAAAGAATACACTTCTGAGTGTTTCATATTTACTGGCAAACATATCATACAAAGTAATAACATTAACATCAACAATCCTGTTAATGCTTATTAACATAATTTTAATCACATATTTGATTTTACGAAATAAGAAAAGCTGGATGTAGATATTTGGACACGGGAAGTCAAAAATAGTATCAATAGGAAATTTCATCATCGCACAACAAGACTGCCACGTCAGCTTTATTCTTGACGTAATCTCACTATGTAAACTAACACGCGATAATAAATTCTTGGCACCAAATCTCTTCTGCCAAATGAAGATTCAATAAAAAAAAAATACATAAACTCAATGAAATCTTGCGGCTTTGTCAGATAAACTTTGTAAGAAAAGTAAAATGCCCATCAAATTCAACATTCAAACAAACATCGTAAAAGACAGTAAATCTATTGATGAATAAGCCAAACCTCATTCTGAAACAATTTCAAAATAGATTTCGCAAACATTCGATATGGGGGTATTTTTAGTATCGAAAACCCGGTTTTTGTTCGTCCGACAGAAGGTATTGTATGCACTTGGTGAATCTCGAACAGCACAGCTAAAAATAATCACTAATACGATATTGAAACACTTGATACGAACACAGAATTTGACATGGAATTTGAAGCTAACGTTGAAAGTGAAAGAGTTAACAGTACGGTAAAGAAAGAGAATGTCGCTCAGCAAACACCTTACGCACTATATCGTTGAAAATATTCGCTGTTGTAGTAAATAGTATAGATTAGAGTATTATCTAACTGACCTGGAGCGTGTATTAGCGACGAGAAAGCAGATGTAACTGGCAAGGCGGGCGGCGTCGGGCGAGCGAGCAGCGTGGGCGAGACTATGTTTAACTGTGAGCCACACCGAAATATACTGACTTTTGTTCTGAATGATTTCCTAGTGGGATAACAAAAGCTCGTGATAGCAGGAAGACCACAGCGTATTTCCGAGAATATGTTTTGTACGTAACACGGTCACTGAGAGGGAGAATAATTATTAAAAAATATGGTACTAGTGTGTAGACCTCGCGTTTGTGACATTTTGGAACATTTTTCAAAATGGATAGATATATTCTATCCATTCTGAAAAATGTTCCAAATTTTTTTTAAGGTTTAATAAAATTCTAAATGAATCAACAAAAACATTATGTATCGAACCTGCTCACAAAATTTGACAAGAATTGGTTAAGAAATGCGATCTGTAAAAGAGAACAGAGGGACAGCCAAACAATACGAAAGTATTTATCCCAAGCTGAAACGGAGACGCTTTGTTCGCGCTTCGCGCTCGCGTGGACAATAAATAAAAAGTAACTGCCAGCTATATTATAAAACTAGAATAAAAAGACCTCCTTATAAGGATATCGCTTTCATTCAACAAAATAACATTTCGTTTCGAATAAAGATCATTTATTGTGAAAATGAAAACTATGATGCATGTTTGACAATATTGTTAATGAAAAAGTGCTTGTAAATAAATACCTAGTCAGACTTTTTAACAAAACTTGCCACTTTCAAATGCTCTTACGCACTCACTCCTGGCCCAGGTCATGGCGGTAATATGCAGTCCCTTACTACTACTGTTAGAATGCTGGAAGATGAAAAAATGAGGTAACGTCAGCTGGGAAATGATTTTGCAAAAGATAAATAGCGAAACTAAAATGATATAATAATAAACGGCGACAAAATCATTGCTACAGCTTTCTTAACGTATCCATACGTTAATGAAGCTAGGTACCACTCACATATCTGAGGGGTGTCAATGAGTGTTGATAGTTAAATAAATTTTGATTCTGGTAACCAGCAAGACTATTACATAAAAAATATGGCGATAGTCGGACGCAACTCGCGTTCAATTTACTTGATATTAAACTTTATTCTTGAGTTTAGTGTCACGGAGTGTTTATTTTATTTTATTTTACTTTATTAAGAAAACCAACAGCGTATTAAAAAAGTGAGACGTTATTTTTAGTTAATACAAAACCTCTCGTGGGATTGATCAGACCATCAAACTGAACAACTTTCAGTATTGTAGTAAGTCTTTCGTAAGCCTCCGAATTAAGCACCTCCGTATGAGTGTCATTGGTTAATTTCAAGAGATAAAGCCTCCGCACGCTTAGTAACTGGGTCTCTTTGTGTAGCTGGTCTGTGGAATAACGCCTAGGCCTCCTCAACATAGTTTTAAGGACAGCGCGTTGAGCTCTCTCTAGAATAATAAGATGAGATGAAACGGAACCACCCCATACTGAGATACAATAGGTGAGGATGGACTGACATAGAGTGATGTAAATGGTTCTCAACAAATTCCAAGGTGCGACATCCCGTAATGACTTCATAAAATGGATGAACTTTCTCAACTTATTTGATACAGCAACTATGTGGTTTTTAAATGAAAGATTACTATCAATAATCATCCCCAGGTATTTGGTATGTGCTACGCTATGTATGGCTTCACAGTTGCACGAGCCCCCATAAGAAGAGCAGTTCAATGAAGAGCATGTATGAATAGTGATAGCTGGATTCGGGGGAGGGGACGAAGCTGCAGTTAAGTGAAAACAAATTAAATTAGTTTTTGTTGTATTTAAGGTAAGCAAATTGCTATTCAACCACGATGCAACTTTACTGAGGCTCATTTGAGCTGTTTCGAAAAGTTTCTCCCAGGTATGATCCTCAAACAAGATTACCGTATCGTCAGCGTAATTTATAATATGCGCTTTATCGAGATTCAGCATTGACAGATCGTTAAGATAAACCAAGAACAGTGTCGGACCGAGAATACTGCCCTGGGGCACGCCAAAGGATACGTCTGAAGGATTACTAACAAAGGCTTCGACTTTTGTACGATGTTTTCTTCCGCTAAGGTAACTAGTGAACCATTATAGGCAACATTCAACAATGACTATGCTTCCATGACGCCGCTCCCATCACATGGGATCCACCTATAATGATTTCGCCTCTGACTCCCATGGGGTCCTCAGATTTATGTGAACCTGATACTTTAAATTTAGCGTTATTATTTACCATATTTTTTACTTCAAGACTTTCAGAAATAGACCAAGAGTGCCTGAATTATCTCCTTTGGACCCCCATTTTGAGCTTTTCACTCCATTTATCCCCTAAAAAAGGTTGAGTTTCGAAATACCTCGAAATACATGTTTGTTTATTTAAGTAGTAGTTCTACGAATCTCAAAGGCGAAATTTCTATTTAATATTTTGTTGCACACAAAGTTTGAACCCCATTTCGCCCTTTTAGGGGTTGAATAATGTTTACCGTGTTGGACTTCAAATTTAATGCCATTTTCGCAACTAACATTCCATAAGACCTCAGTAACTCAGGCTTTACTACCCCATTTGGCTTAGGGGGTTGATTTTCGGAAATTCACGAAGTACGTGTCTGTTCATTTGTTTTAGAAGTAAGTACTCCTACGAAGTTTCAACTGACTATTTTTTTATTATAAACTTTAGTCTTATTTTACCCCTTCAGAGGTTGAATTTCGAAATATCCTTCCTTATTCCTTGTATGTGTCACAGTAAAATTGTAAAAACTGTTAGATTATAATCTATCTAGCTAGATTGTAAACTGTCGAAAAATTGTGATCCAAACCATATTGCTCACAATGGACAAAACGACAAAAAAAATAACATACCATGTTTATTTGCTTTTAGAAGTCAGAATGAAAAAATAGATGACCCATATATATTTTTTTTATTTCGATTATTTTTCGATAGATTATAATCTGCGCGTCTTACTCTAAGTTATAATCTTTCGAAATGAAACAGTTGAATCACAATATCTGACACGCGTAAAATTAGCAACTGTTCGAAAGCTGTCCCTGATATCTTAGTTTTGCTTAGGTTATGTTCGGTGACTAACACATATTTATCATTTAAAATGCACTTCTTTGGTTAATCAGAGATTCATTTGATATCAACAATTATTTTATATAACTACCTAATTCTAAAGCTTTGAGTTAATTTCAACACAAAACCAATTTAAAATCATCAAAACACGTTTGCTTACATTCGACAACCAACGAGATAACCAGTAGCAGCGTCGGACACATGACGTTCAACCAAACAGCGCACGAGGTGCCTGTCGCCTGCCTTTTCATAGTTTCACGGTTTGCATTTTTCGACAGGCAAACCTGCGAGATAGATTATAATCCGGTATTTGCAATGTTACGATGATTATACATATCAAAAGAACAGCTTTCTAGGTTCAAAGGTTTGGGCTGGGCGTTGATGAGTCAGTAGTCCTAATCTTTTTTATAAATAATAATCCCTATCCTTACTAATATTACAAATGCGAAAGTCCGTTCGTTTGTTTGTAACGCCTTCACGTCTAAACTACTGACTAAATATAACATACACGTTGTCAGGGGTACAGAGAAGAACATAAGGTACCTTTCATCCTGAAAAAAGTATTGTTCCCGAGGAATAGAAAAGACCTTTCCACACAGACAAAGTCGCAGGTGGCCGCTAGTTATAGATTATAAATGCAAAATGAGTTTGTTTGTTTGATGATATGTTACCATTTCCGTTTTTAACTACTGAACCGATCATAATGAAATTTGCATACATCACGTTGTCAGGGGTACAGAGAACGACATATGGTACTTTAGTTCCGACAAAAAGTACTATAAACTACTATTGCATTACATGATAATGGACAGTACGATTTAAAGAAAAAACATAGCACATGGTTATGACGCTCATGACAGTCATGACGAATCACCCTTATAATTTTATTTTCAGGACAGCTCTGACCTTCCCTTTTTAGCAGGAAGCGTATCAACATTTCAGCTGGAAACCTTAACAGAGCGTTATGTTTACTGATTATTCTGGTACAACTGTCCCGAAATATTTATTAGTAAAAAACACAGATAGATCCCATATTAATGGGTGAAAGATAAAGGTGTAAGAATTGGATAAGAAATAAATATTTTGAGGACATTTAGAGTCGAGCACAAAGCCGAGTTAGTCGCTTTCGTTCTTGTTCTATCTCAGCGCTTTTATGGTTAAGAACTTATAGCAAAGTAGATAAAATAGTACATTAATAAGTGATTGAAATTGATAAAAAAATCGGGATCTTGATTGAAATAAATTCGATTGCATTTCTGGATCTCACTTTGGATAATGTCATGGACCAATATAGTGTGAAAATGCCACCATATCGAGATAAAAGATTACAAAGATGCAACCCTTGGCACGTCATACCATCGAAAATAGGCACATCACGAGGTTACGTTATTGTTTAGTATCGTAGGGTGGCAAGTAAAACTCACTAAGTACAAAAAATATAAAACTGTTATTTATACACTACTTAAATGCATTAAAATATCAACAACTTTCCCGAGAAAAAGACATCATATCCATAGGTGCATTACTTTACGGAATTTCAAGAAGCAAAAATCACTAAATCCAAAACTATTTGTTGAACTCGGCAAGTAAAAGTTCATTAGCCTTACTCCATTTTATACTTAGAGAATTTTTCCTGCCACTCAACAGGTAAAAAATAACTTTTGTTACTTAGTGAACTCACTCAATACTTTTTAATGAATAATTCCTAAATAAAACGATATTTCTATAAAACTGGTTTATAGTTTTAGAATGTAGAATATTAAGCATCATAATCATATATTTTTTTTAATGAAATTTTACGTCAATAAAACTATTAAATTATTAAATAGTCCATTGTTTATTTTCGTTATTTAGTTTAATGTGTCATAAAACTCGAAATTGTAAGCGATGTATTTCTAGGAGTGGGCTGCGGTTGAGGTGAGTTTGAGTTGAGTTCGGGTTGAGGTCGGTTCGTGTGTTATCGTCTGAACACAGGGAATAAAGGCGGTCTCAAGGTCAACTTGTAGCTATAGTCTGACGTGCCGTTGTCTGTACCTTGGTAACGTCTGGTGGCCCAGCCCAAAATTGTCAAGTAATATTCCCTGAGGATATTCCACTTTTTATGTTATTAACATAAGATACCGTTAACCATAATAATTCCCCTATTACTAACCGACGAACGTGGTAGGGTTTTAAAATGTCAATTTCATACACTGAAGTATGAATAATCGAAAAGCTACTTGGCTAGGAAGCCTGGGATCTTGCACTACAATATTGGACTATCCATGATCGAAGACTTCAGGAAAGTGTCCCGTCGAATCCTGGTATCGAAGCGCTCATGGCGGAACTTGACAGACTGATCGTACTCGATCACTTTTGTTAAGCAATGCTCGGTCCGGCCAGGTGGGATGGGTGACCGTTAAGTTGCATTACAACAACCGTCTCGGTCCTGGCTGTTGTCATCTGATAACAGTCGTTAAGTCATGTTAGGGGCCTTAAACTCGAACACCAGAGTTGGCCACATTCCTCATTTGATAAGAATAAGAAGAAGATACCGATCACGAAAACTTGTTTATAAAGTTGAAAGTCAATCTTTTTTGTCATAAAAAAGACCACGTAATAGAATAAGGAGGCACCTGTTTATTGTATATAACGGCGAGAGGACCCAACCTACTCACTAGATAATATAAAACTATTGAATCCTACGGAGCTGCCAAGGAAAATAGGCTCGACTCTCGACAGCCCTAGGGAGGAACATGCCCACCTCAAAACTTTGTGGGAAACAGTAAATTATTCTACTGGTAGGGTATCCCTTGGGGTCCTAAGAATAACAGAAGAATGTAGCACGTTTGTCGGGTAATCGATGACTATAGGAAAGTTACATGTCTCGGTTGTTTTGCTATAACAGGCTATAGTTATCATCTTCACATTTTATGGAATAAAGTACTAGTATTTAATTATTTATTAGGTTGTATAGTAATATACATTCAAAACTAAAACATTTAGCGATTTGTTTTTTGATCGAACGCAGTTTCCGAACGGTCATTTAAAAAAAATAAGATTAAACACCAATATAGTCTATTAATATTTTGACAGTTTTCTGACAAGTTTGCAACTATCCCCTATTTTTTTATCTTATGGCAACTATACGGTGAAGTCCACCGTGTCATGTTGACCCCTAAAATAAATGCCATTTTCGCAATAAACATTCCAAAAAACCTTAATAACGACATTCATATCAAATTTGGGCTTTTTACCCCATTTACCCTCTAAGGGGTTGATTTTAGGAAATTTACGAATTTGATCATTTGTTTGTAGAAGTACTCCTACGAAGTTTCAAGTCGTAATGTCTATTTTATATATTTCCATACAAAGTTTGAACCCCATTTCACCCCTTTCGGAGTTGAATAATGTCTACCACTTAAAAATAAATGCCATTATTGCAATCAACATTCCATAAAACCTCGATAACGACACCCATATCGATGTTGAGCTTTTTTACTCCATTTATGCCCTAAAGGGTTGAGTTTCGTAAAACCACGAACCACGTGTTTGCTTGTTTATTTTTAGAAGTACTCTTACGAAGTTTCAAGTTGAAATGTCTATTTAATATTTTTTTTCCCATACAGACTTTGTACCCCCATTTTAGAGGTGGAATTTCCAAAAATCCCTTCTTAGTGGATGCTCATACTGTTTAAAGTATCTATGTTATGTACTAAATTTCATGTCTCTAGATTCAGTGGGTTGGGCTGGGCAATAGTCTGTCAGTCACCCCTTCATTTTTATATAAGAGATTAGTAAAATTTAAGCGTGATGTGTTCTTTGTTTGAGTTTGAATAATTCTATTTAGCATAACATCGATCACATCGCACTACAATAATTACTTAAGGGCGCACCGAGCCTCAATTAGCGAAACCAATCAAGAACAAATCATTGCAACGAAATAAAAACTAGAATTAGTTATAAAAAAATGTATGTTAAATGTGTTCGTGTTGTTTCAATCTGGACTAGGAAAAACTCATACAAAAATTGTTTTGTAGCAGGGACATAAATAAAACTAAGCTTCGGTTCCTTCTTTTTTCAACAACACCCAATAAGAAAACGAATACCCTACAGTCGTCACCTCCATTCGCTCCAAAAGTCTCAAAAGGCTCAAAAGTCAAACGCGCTTGATTTATTTTCGTGCGCCAACTTCTAAGATATCATATACCATATTATACCATTATGGTATGGTGTAAAAGGTTAAAATAATGTGCATATAATGCTTAAGGTAACTAACGTATTTAAATTGATAAGAATTAACACTGTATCCTTCTAAATAGCTTTCCATATTACCGCATTGTACTAGACCGATTTTTTAGAAGATATAATGGGTATAGTAATCTATTCTTAAAAGATAGATATATGCTATCGTGGAGTTTTTGTAGAACTATAAAAGAGGAACAATTCCATCATACATTATTTTGTTATAGCTCAAAAGGTTTCTGCAGCGTTTTCGATGCAAGCTCCCAGTCAGCTTAATTTTTGCCGACCTTTTCAACAATTATCGTCATATTTCTAACTATTTTCATAAAACCTCAACATATTATACATATACCTATCTCAGGAATCACGCTATCATTTGGTGAAAACCGCACGGATATTCATGCGGTTTTGAGTTTATCGCGGCAGACCTCTGAAAAAGGAAACCTATGGAAGTGGCATAAACTGCAATAACAAAGCATTCGTGACGTCAGGCGCGTGCCGTGTCCGCCATATTGTTTTGCGTTAACATGTAACAATTTTGACTCTTTGCTGTTTACATAAGGTGTATGTACACAAAGCTAAGTCGCTATGTTTAGTTGCGTTTGAATGGAGAACAATGAAGTAGGTATACAGGCTTTTTTCGTAGGTATGGCAGGTCTATCTTATTCCTTCGTCATTGCGACAGACAGACAGACAGACGCGGCGAGGGACTTTAATTTAATAGTTATTTCGTTGTAATGATTTTTTCTTGATTGGCGTCGCTAGTGGACGCACGATGCACCCAGTGATTATCTACTACGCAGAGGTAAGCTTTGTCGCAAAAGAAAAGTAATTTTATAATACATAGGTAGGTAGAAAAAAGCCTGTATACCAGTGGCGAGGGGTGAAATTATGGCGAATGTAAGCCGCTCTACAAAAATGATGAAAAATTTTATGATATGCATAGCGGATCATTGGGGTGGGATTTTTAAAAGGAAAGCTGATGGGAATCGGCTTGTATGGACCCTTCGCCACTGCTGTATACATGATCGAAGTAGTTATAACGAAAAAGAGAAATTTGGGATCGTGAAATATCTATGGCAATAAATAGCCATAGAGATTATCTACTGTAAAGTGATTCTCTTTAGTAATTTTGTGGAAAAGTTGTTAGTATGGGAGTGGTATGGGAGGAAAAAAACTTTGACAAGAAGGACGCAGTCTGGTCTGTAAGCTGTTTGTCAAAATCAGTAAAGAAAAAGTTGAAAATTTAGTAATTTTCAAGTATGTACTTACAAATATCTATTTATTTAGTAAAGCGGAGAAGGGGTTTAAGTAGTCAGGAATAAATACTCACTGGTACTTTAGAAATAAAAGTATCAGTATGATAAGATAACTTAGCAGACGTAGGTACTTTTAGCTTTTGGCAACGTCAATCGACTATTTAGCTGCTTTATCGAAATCTGATTATTTAATCTAGTAGATAATTATTTAATCTATCGGATAAACTGCTAATAGTCAATATGAGTGAAACGAAAGTTTTCGGTAGCTAAACAAGCTAACAAAACTAGCGTAAGGGCCTGCCCACATGACCACGTCACGACGTCGTCAGCGTGGAACGGTCCGTTGTCGCGGCACGGTGCGTTGTCGCGTAAGCAGTAGCTAAAATAGTTTGGACAAAAACTCATGGTAGAGCCACTGATGTGCCGTCGTGTGTACCTACACCGCCAAAGAGGTCAGATACAGACGCTGAATGTAGGTACACACGACGGCACATCAGTGGCTCTACCGTGAGTTTTTGTCCAAACTATTTTAGCTACTGCTTACGCGACAACGCACCGTGCCGCGACAACGGACCGTTCCACGCTGACGACGTCGTGACGTGGTCCTGTGGGCAGGCCCTTACGCTACGATGGCTACGTTTCCATTCAAACATTTTTTTAGCCCCTGGTACATCTATCCCTACCACGGTATTCCTACTGGTAGGGATAAGTGGAATAAATATCCACTTAGAACTACTGGTAGGGATAAGTGGAAACTCAATAAAATACACTTAGTATTAGTGGCCCAGTCAGTGAAGCATGACGCAGCCCCAAATCAGTCGGTAAAAAACTTGAAGCAAAAACCGTAATCATCAATGCTAAAACTATCGTGCTTACGGACGCTCTAATGGGCTGGATCTGAAATTGAGTACTATTTCTAATTATTGCTGCTTTTATTCATTATCATGGCCTTATTTACAGTAAGTATGGCGTCTAGTATTCGGAGGAGCGAGCCGATGGCGCTATGCGACTTATTCATTCAATCTGAAGCGGCATTCAACATATTAGCCGAGCTCGGCGAAATGGGATGCGTTCAAATTGTTGATGTAAGGTTATTATTATTAGCTAAACAATATGATTAATAAAAAAAAACACTTAAAGTGAAGAAATGTGGCGTGGCAAATACGCTATTACTAATTTTCGTACAAAATCTAGGAGCATAGTCTCGAAACGCCACTGTGTCGTAGTTATAGTGTTGCTAACATAAGAGTGCACCCACCTTAAGAGCCCGTAAGTACTATGGGCAACAGCGTCGCTTGACCAGTTTGCAACAAAATTCGTGTGCGCGCGTATCGCCCCTGCACGAACTAAACGTATGTGACAGCGGGCGCGGCACGCAAGCGATTTTAACCTTAGCAGTGGTTAAGCGACGCTGTTGCCCATGGTACACATTTTGCCGCTGACTGTCGCTCTCTCGCTCGCACATTCAATGTTTTCTCAAGATTTCTTAAATCTGAGTGCGTAATTGAAAAATGTGTATCGGCCACTTTTCGCAATATAAGATTACGAAATATATTTCAGTTTTTTGTTGCTAAAGTACAAAAAGTTGTCGTTCCTAACAGTTATTTGAAGTGGCAAAAACGCCAACTTTTTGTACTTCAGCAACTTAAAACTAAAATGTATGTTGAAATGTCCGTAATCTTATATTGCGAAAATAAGATTACGGACATTTCAACATACATTTTAGTTTCAATTTTTGAATTACGCACTCAGATTCAATAAATCTTGGGAAACATGAAATATGCGAGCGAGAGAGCGGCATTCAGCGGCAAAATGTGTATAAAGGGCTCCACACTCGCGCCGCGAAAGCCCGCGAAGGCCGCGAACCGCGAGTATGGAGGGTTTCACGGCTTCGCGTATGGGCTTCGCGGTTTCGCGTTCGCGCTTCGCGGCGTTCCCCGTCCGGTGGCGCTTGTGTGCGGAACTAATGTCGCCGTGATTCGCGGCCGCGGTTCACGCGCCAGTCTGGAGGGCTATATTTTTTGCACCGTTTTCATGCGCAAATGAGTGTGGAGCCCTCTTATGGACTCTAATAGTGAATGTTGAACACGATTGTTTACAATGAACTTATTATTGGTTGCAATGTGCAAGAAAGCTCTAATTGATGGGTCCATAGAATTATTTTTAATACAGAGAGTGATTAACGATAATTTATACAAGAATAATTTTACGTTCAAATTGATTTGTGACAGACAAAAGAACATGACGACGACGTGAAAATTTTCGAACGGAGTTATGTGACTGAAGTACGTCGTTTTAGCGAATTCGAAAGAAAATTAAGAGTTTTGGAAACGGAAATAAGTAATGCAAATATTGCATTTGCGAAGGCCAAAGACCACCCCAGCGCCTTGCCTCCAAGTGAAACGCTTGCTTTTGAGGTATGGCTGAATTTCAAAGGTATCAAAATAGTGGCCCCACCACAAAACATCAAGTTTGTGTGTTCTAGAAGCACGTGTCTGGCCGATTTGGAAACACTTTGTATTGTTGCGTTAGGAGCTGCTGTAGTGACGACAGCCCGGTTTGATCCGAGATTGCCTGTACTTGTTCTAAGGCCCTTTTCTGAATTGTCGGCGCTGCTGTAGGTACAGATTCTGTGCCGAATCTGCACCGAGCCGTGCTGATATATATAATATGGGCGTCAGTAAGCTTTCGGTACTGCGTATACCGAGCATGTTGATGTCGTACCGATGCTGCGCCGACCAATGAGTAAATAGTACTCACGTCTTCTGGGTAGGTACTTTATATTTTGTAGCCTCATTTTGAGCTATTAATAAATCAATAATATCTGAAACTACTGTACGAGATTAGTATGGCTCTCAAACAGCTGAAAAATAACAAGGCGGCGGGTGACGATGGAATCACCACAGAACATCTAAGAGCGGGCGGTAAGCCGATACTCAAAATAATCCAGAAGCTCTTCAATTCCGTCATCATTGAGGGCAGAACGCCGAAGGCATGGAACATAAGTGAGGTGATTTTGTTCTTTAAAAAGGGTGACAAGTCCCTCTTAAAGAACTACAGACCCATCTCACTTCTGAGCCATGTCTATAAGTTGTTTTCGAGAGTCCTTACGACTAACTTGACGACTTCCAACGCTGCGGCAGGTTATACAGAAGACCAAGGAGTATATCTGCTACTTTGATTGGAGTTCGTAGACGATGAGAAAGCCTTTGATTCGATTAAAACCTGGGCGGTGCTACAGTCTCTCTAATGGTGCCAAGTGGACTATAGGTATATCAAGGTGTTGAGGTACTTACACAAAAATGCCACCATGTCGATCCGAGTACAGAACCAGAGCACAAATCCTATCCAACTGCAGCGTGGTGTGAGACAGGGAGACGTTATTTCTCCGAAACTGTTCACAGCTGCGTTGGAGGACATCATTAAGCTCTTGGACTGGAAAGGACTCGGCATCAACATTAATGGCCAGTACCTAACACACCTTCGTTTTGCCGATGATATAGTCCTTATGGCTGAGACCATGGAAGACCTGAACGCAATGCTCGAAGATCTTCGTAGTGCTTCCCAAAGAGTGTGTCTCAGGATGAACATGGATAAGACGAAATATATGTCAAATGCCTCTCCAGTTCATGTTGGGAACACTACACTTGAAGTTGTTGACCGTTACGTATCTAGGACAGGCAGTCCAATTAGGTAGGTCTTACTTCGAGAAAGAGATCTCTCGTCGAATCCAACTCGGATGGGCAGCATTCGGGTAGCTCCGAAAAATCTTCGCGTCCGACTTACCTCAGTGTCTCAAGACGAAAGTCTATGAACAGTGTGTGTTGCCCCAGTGATGACTTACGGCAGTGAAACGTGGTCGCTAACTATGGGTCTCATAAGGAGGCTCAAGGTCACCCAGCGTACAATGGATAGAGCCATGCTCGGCATTTCCCTGCGTAATCGAATCAAAAACGAGGAGATCCGCAGGAGAACTAAAGTAACGGACATCGCTCGAAGGATTGCTCAGCTGAAGTGGCAATGGGCGGGACACATAGCGAGAAGAA
The DNA here is from genome assembly GCA_943789525.1 of Agriphila geniculea. NCBI lineage: Eukaryota > Metazoa > Arthropoda > Insecta > Lepidoptera > Crambidae > Agriphila > Agriphila geniculea. The sequence continues at coordinate 20,554,659 of OX038870.1, read as the reverse complement.
CTGATGGCCGTTGGGGCGGAAAGGTTCTGTAATGGCGACCGCGCACCGGACGACGCTCTGTGGGTAGGCCCCCGACAAGGTGGACCAACGATCTGGTGAAGGTCGCGGAAAGCCACTGGATGTGAGCAGCGCAGGACCGATCGTCATGGAGATCCATAGGGGAGGCTTATACCCAGCAGTGGGTGTCGTGCGGCTGATATGATGATGATGATGATCTGAAACTATTAATACAGTTGTAAAAATAACAAACAAACAAACAAACAAACAAGAAAGCAACCTAATAAAAACGTGTTAAAAACGAGACGCAGGGAAATATCATCATTTAGATTTATTGGATTTTCATAGATTCTGTTTCTTTTGGTGGTGGTGGTCCGCCGCAAGTTTTTTCTTTAATTTATCTAGTATAGAATTTAAACTATTTAGATGTGGATTATTATATTATTTATTACAATAATATCACATACAAAAAACTTGATTTGAAATAAAAACAGTTTAATTTCAGAACACTTTAGACAAATGGGATAGTGACATTTTAGAAATGACAACCAATGAGGACAGACTCAAGAAGAATTACTTGGAGCTGGTGGAAATGAATTATGTCTTGGAAACTATCGGGCCATTCCTTGGTGATGAAGACGAAGCCAAGCAAGGAAAAGGGTATCTAAAGTCATACTTTTGTTCTTATCATCATCAGCCCTCAAAGACAAATTACGGTGTCTGCCAACATCAACTCATAAAAAATAATCAAAGTATTAGATCAAATTCTACAATTACTTAGAGGCTTATAATTTGTGACTAGGTAAGAGAGAAGCTCAGTGCAGGGGTTAGCGCATTAGCCTGCGATTGTTGAGGTTAAATACACGTTGACACGCGTCATGCATCACTTGCGGCCCATGCGGCCATGCAGTGGATTGAATTATACTATGGAACCCTTTTCCGAGCGATGCGTCACGGCCGCATGCGACACGGCTTCCAATGTAAAGTACAGCCACATGGCCGCGTGGGCTGCAAGACGCAAGCCACAAGTCACATTGTTCTATTGAAGTATAGACGTTCAGTAAGCTTTCAGTATACATGTTTTCGATACTGCGTAGGTATACCGATCATGCTGATGTCGTACCGATGCTGTGCCGACAAATGAGTAAAGGCTCTTAGAACAACCTAGTGGAATCGCACTATAAAGTTGCCGTCAACGGTTGCGATATTTTTACGACTTAGCATGTTCCAGACGGATGTAATCAGACGTCCCATCAGAGGTCACCTTGGTGGAAGCTTGATTGGGGCGTGATTTCCATCCGTGGATTGTGTTTCGGCTACACGAGTTTCCATCCACCCATGGTCGCCTTACAATATCACGTGCCGTACCTATTGTAAAAATGGCTCCTAATTTGTCGAAATTTCAAAAGGTGGGCGTTTCTATAGCGCTATAAAACAAAAAATTATTACAAAAAAAAACGGACTAAAAACATTAAAACGGAGTAGTAAAAACAAACTAAAAAGTAAAAAATAAATTCTTCTGTAAATATTTATAACCCCTATACCTACAGTAGTTTTAAATCTAAAAATTTTAAACCTAAAAACGTGGGGCGCATGCTATAGAATATAGATTGACAATATAGATGAAAATTTTTACAAAACGTGCCCCACACTCCCAGTGGCCTTCTTTCGGCTCCATCATCAGACCCTGGAAACTATTTCCCAACAAAGTACTCGTCAAGACGATTCAAACGAGCCCAAACTCGATGGGGTTGCATGGTTTTATTGCAAAGTTCCTATAGCCTTCCTCCGGCTCCTTCATCAGATCCTCGGACACTATTTCCCATTAAACTACTCGTCAAGATAATTCAAATGAGCCCAAACTCGATGGGGTTGCATGGTTGTATTACCGAGTTCCAATGGCCTTCTTCGGGCTCCATCATCAGACCCTGGACACTATTTCCCAACAAAGTACTCGTCAAGACGATTCAAACGAGCCCAATATCATGGGGTGGCGTGGTTTTATTAAAGAGTTCCTGTGTCCTTCTTCCGGCTCCATCATCAGACCCTGGAAACTATTTCCCAACAAAGAACTAGTCAAGACGATTCAATTAAGCCCAAATTTGAAGGGGTTGCACGGTTTCAATATTGAGTTCCTATGGCATGGCCTTTCAGCTTCATCATCAGACCTTGGATCTCGTCTTTCATTAGAATACTCGTCAAGACGATTGTAACGAACCCAAACACGATAGGGTTGTATGGTTTCATCATAGAGATCCTATGGCCTTCTTCCGGATCCATCATCAGATCAGCTCAATGACACCATAATATTGCCTTGCCTTCCAGTTCTGATCTATGTTCAAAGTTTCAAGTTTGTAGCTCATCGGGAAGCCAGTACAAAATCTTCACAAACTTTGCGAAGAAACAAACTAACAGACAAACAAACAAACAAACAAACGAGAAAGCAACCTAATAAAAACGTGTTAATAAAACGAAATCCGCTCACTCCATCTTCAGATGGAACTCGCGCCCTTCCTCCAAGGACGTTGAAGGTCATTTGGATTGGATGGAGAAATTTGGATTACATCTACCGTCTAGATGGATGGCATCAAGCAAGGTCAACTCTGATCGGAGGCGTGATTACATCCGTCTGGAACATGCTTTAATATGTCCAACAACAGGTTATCTGCGGTTACTAATCTTCCATATGGTGGACAACTCTTCATCATCACTGGGGTAGTAGACCGCAAAAGGAGCTTCCCATTCGAAATTATGCTATGGAGAATTTCAAGAGGCAACATTTACTACCGTTTAGCCAGCGAGGACAATATTATTGAAGACCAGACGGTGACTATTTCCAATTTATGAACCATTGACCAAACATCAACATCGAACGTTACTTTCATAGAACGTCTTCGTCAATCATGATTAAATTTGTTTTTAAATTCGGGAGGTTAAAGGCCAGGTCACACCGGCTGCGTAGACATGCGCGTAGACATGCGCATAGTTACGCACGTAACCCCCTGACACACCGGGTTACGCATACGTCTACGCGGCACGCAACGCAACCTGTCCCTTGCGTACCCAGCCGCTGCGGCAGCCATCTTTGCGACTCTAGTGCGCGATGTCAGACGAAGATTGAGTAAATGGACTAATTTTTTCCGACTTATTCAATTAGTTTTTCTTTAATATCGTTATTCATTATTTAAAAACAAAATAAAACACCACTTATACTACCGGTAGTATCGGTACTATTTGTAAACAAATACAACTAAATGCGTAGTCACGCGCGTGGCTACGCGCGTAGTGATGCGCAGAAAAGATACGTGCGTGTTCGAATTTGTTCGCTGTGACGTCCAATAGGGAATACCATTGACTACAACGTCATCAATGCGTTCCGCTCTGCGTGGGACCGCAGCCTGTTTGTCTCATGGGAGCTGCAATGCGTAGGGTTACCCATCGATCTACGTGCACGCGTACGTTACGCAAGCGGTGTGCCATATCTCATAAAGTTTTGGGCATAACAACGTCATGGTACGTCTACGTGCACGCTCACGCATACGCTTACGCATCCGGTGTGTATCGCTTCTAAACCAACGCATAAAAATCTGCGATGTTAATACCTTCAATTTTAATTGAACAAACCCACCAACCACCCATGACCTGACGAACATCTAGGCTATGCAGGTAGAAGCAGCGGGAGATGCGCGTGGAATGGCCTCCACCGCGCGCACTTTCTTGACTCCCTACAAATCTTTCTAAATCTGTCTCCTTTGTCCCTATGGTCCCTCTCCCCTTTATGGGGCGGACGTACACGAAAACGCCTCCGGTGCCTCCCAGGTTGCCTCGTACCCACTACGAAGTGGTACCGCTCCGGCTCCGTTTCTTCTTTCTTCGCCTCGGTTCTTCTTTCTTCACCTCCTCTCCGAATCCTGTGCCACTTACGCGAAAAATCCCGTAGCCGCCTGAAGTTCGCCTCCGATCCTACGAGATCACTGTAGTAAACCGGTCCAACCTCGAGTATTTACACCTTATTTAAGAGTTCCCTGCGCTCATCGTCGTAGAGCTTGCACTCCCTAAGAGCGTGGTATGCGTCCTCTACCTCGCAATTCCCACAGTAGCAGGAGAGCTTCATACGGTGAAGGCTACCCCTGAAACAGCCGACACGTCAACAATTGCGAGACTTCATAGTCAGGCTCGACCCAAGTCACCTTGAGTCGGGCCCCCACTTCCGGGGAAAACCGATATAACTCCCTCCTCTGGTCCGATGTGTCCCAACGCTCCTGCCATTCGGCAAGGCCAGACTTAGATGTCCTGAGTTTGGCGCTTCGAAGTTCCTCCTTGGCAAGCCCGGACTCGCGTGCCTCACCTAGTCTGCCAGCACGTATTACCTCGAGGTCGGCCGATAAAACGCCAGCCAAAACCGGCAGAGCGACTGAGCTCGTCCACCGATATGCCTTGGTCAGAAGGATCAAAGCGGGTCTCTGGGTGCGCAAAAGCGCGGACCGCGCTACGTGCAGGGACGCATGCTCAAACCTTTAATTTTTTTAAACCAAAATTTTAATTGAACAGTTTTTTTTAACTTATTTGAAAGCGAAGAAAAGTAATAAAAACATGTAAAGATTGAGAATTCGGCGCTCGACCTCTACGTAACCGCCGCGTTGGAACGCGCACGTAACCCGGTGTGTCAGGGGGTTACGTGCGTAACTACGCGCGTGTCTACGCGCGCCTGATCACGCGCGTGTCTACGCAGTCAGTGTGTCCAAGCCTTTAAACATAAACGAATGTTCTGTTTTCGGAAAATTTTGCAAAAAAGACCAAAAACAGGGTCCACGGGATATTTTTTTACATCAAAGGTGGTAACATTTTTATTTGTATTATTTCAAGTGCATTATATATTTTTTCTATGATAACTTCACGCGCGTAGTCTTTGAATATTTTGAAATGAATATTGGGATTTGACGCATGTTAACGCCTTAAGTTAGATTACTTTTGAAAAGTTGACTGTTTTTGTGTTTATTTTTGAGAAATCAAAGATTTTTTTTAAATCGATTTGGATTTTATAACAATTGCACGAATTAGAACTTGTTAACTTGTTAATCCAGGGTCAGGAGATACGAAGGGTAGCATTTCTTGCAGTTTTTCAAGGCGAAGAACTCTATTCACGAGCCCAAAAGGTTTGCGCAGGTTTCCGGGCCAGTCTATACCCAATCCCTAGAAATTATGAAGAGCGTACGGACCTAGAAATCAAAGTATCAAATAATATGGATGATTTAGAACAGGTAAAATAATTCTTTGACATTTATAGGTATAGAGGTCTACTGGCGCGTCATAAACTATGTTTATTTACAAACACTTCATTTTGGGGAATATAATATCTATAAAAGCACTTTAAAAATAATCTAACACACTTTAAAAATGTTAAGTTGTAAAATTAATTGAATGAACTAAACAAATAATGGTTTCCACTTTAAATATGCTTAGCTTTAATATTAATATTTGGCACTATACAATTAAATTTTATAACTACCTATAGTTCTTGTAGACCTTTGGTAAACAGACGATTAGGTTCGATGACGAGCGAGCGTAGCGAGCGAGGAGGTGGTTAGGTTCCATTGCGACCAACAACGCACGAGCCGAGCAAGCGAAGCGAGCGTGCCGTGGCAGCAGCCGGCAAAGTGCCAGAACCGACCTGCTGGCGTGTTACGTGTATGCATTATGCCACAAGTTGTCATCAACTTGCTATCTCTTTTTGACAGCTATCAATCTGTTCAGAAAAAGAGTTCGGGAGTTGAGACTCAGTTATAGTGCAAACCATTATTTTTGTAGTGATACAAAAAAAGTGATAGTGACATAATTATTTTAAAGTGCTGAAGTGCTTTTTAAAAATGATTTATAGGTTCTGATGAAAACAAGGCTTCACAAATGCAAAGCTCTCCGTGTAATTGCGAGGCAGTGGAATAACTGCTCGGTTCAAGTGGCAAAAGCAGCAGCTGTGTATCACAATTTGAACCGATTCAATTATGATGTTTCGAAGAATTGTCTCATTGGCCGTTGCTGGGTTGCGGAAAGGGACTTGAATAGAGTCCAAAATTGCTTGGAAGCTAAATCGGTAAGATTTCGCTACAGATATACGGCTAAGAATTATTATTCTAAAATCTCAACAAAATGGATTTTTTTTTATTGATTGAGGCGATTTTCAAATCCGGATTTGAAAGTTTAGCAAAAATGAGTGTATATCCGGATTTTTCGGATTACAGATTATCCGGATTGCATTCCTCAGATGGGCGAACGAATATTTACCTATATATCGAGATCCACTGTGCTTAGGAAGACACCTCCAGCGTGATCCGTTACTTTGCCCGTGGTCCCCCACTCTAAGTTCTCCTTGGGGTACCACGAGCAAATATTTTAGGCCGTGGAATACCCAAAGGCTACCGTGGGAAAATTATATGGCCCGTGGTACTCCTAATCTTTTTTATGTCAGATTGAAATGTTCGAAATGTTTGAGACCACGGATAATAAAAATATATTCAATAAGGAGATTGTTATTCAGGGCGTTTCACGGGCAAAAATATTTACTTGTGGTACCCCAAGGGGAACTTAGACTAGGGGAGCACGGGCAAGTAACGGCATGACCATCGAAACGCGGTTATGTTACAGCTATTTATTGCTTTTAGCTGTCAAAATAAAATTATTTTGACAGTTGAGTATCGATAAAACGCTATATCACGTATCTTGTTTCGGTGGTCATGCTATAGGGGCAGAAGTCGTATTTTCTGTTTGTCTTTTCTCTTTGCCTCATTTTTAAAGACTATTATCACCTAACTTATGTTTCATGCCTTTGGCGTGTCACACTTGACGATGACGCAAATGAAGAGCTTCTGAAGGACTTGATAGCAGCAGAGATTTAAAAATTGCTGGTGATTAAAGATTTTAAAAAGTCTGACTTCTGAGCTCTTGATTTCAGAAAGAAGCCGGCAGTAATATAACGTCGTTTATGTCCAAGACGGTGGTGCCAGAGAACGAGTCGCCACCGACTTTTTACCACGTAAATAAATTCACAGCTGGATTTCAAGCCATGATCGATGGGTACGGAGCTTCGAAGTACAGAGAGCTTAACCCTGGTACTACTTATATGCTAATATTAATCCCACCAAAAACATTTTCATGTATAATGTTGCCAAGACCTCTCACTGTCAAAAAGTTACCATGATCAGGCCTCATGTAGAGCCAAGCTTCTAACTCTACGCGCCCTAACTTAGGCCAGTCGTCTTAAACATTTGAGGTCGCAAAAAATTGCAAGGTTCTGAATTTTTGGGTTGTTGTAAGGATAGATACTAATAGTGTAAAACCAAATTTGCAACCCTGAAAGACCTGTGCTAACTTTGCTTGTGGTGCTCGAAAAACCTCGATATTAACAGACTTTTTTTAGTTTTTGGCTTACAACTTCTAAAAAATGCATTCTACGGCAAAGTCATCTATGACACTTTTAAAGAAAATAAAATTACCTACAATTTGAACGTAATTCCTGATCTGTGTGTATATCTTATATATATCTTATAATATGTCTTGAGGTACACAACACTTCAAAAATGGGCCATTTTTTCCAAAAAGTAAAAAATTTGTAGTAAGCTCCTCTTTCGAACAAAATACCGTCTAAAATACTCATTCTACGAGGAAAGTCTTAGGAAATAAAGTTGAAGAGCAGTTATTTAACTTTAATTTAAGATTAAGAAAAACGCTTTTGGACCAATTATCGTTCTCTTGTTATCAGGTAAAAATAATATTAAGAATTCGGATTTTTTAAAATGAATCCTGACGAATTGTAGGACTCTTTCAATCGATTAAAAAAACATAAATCAGCGGAAAATAGTTTATCATGCAAAATAAAATTGAATAGCATTAATTTTAATGAGTAAATCACTACATATTATAAAACGAAGTTCTCCGCCGCATCTGTCTGTCTGTTCGCAATAAACTCAAAAACTACTGCACGGATTTTCATGCGCTTTTCACTAAAAGATAAAGTGATTTATGAAAAAGGTAAAGGTATATAATTTGTCAAGGTCTTGTGTAAATTGGTTGAAAAACAACATAAGTCAAACGATAACCCTTTTATAATAAATAGACTTTTGGAGCGAATTCAGGTGACGACAGGAAGGTATTGTTTTCTTTTTGGTGGTTGTGGAGTTGCATTTGGTTAAAAAAGAAAGGAACTGAAGCAAAGCTAGGGCTGATCGCTAGTTTCTTAATAATGAAGTCACAGTGGCGAAAAGATGGAAAGACCTCGAAATTTTCAGACTTTTTTTAGTGTTTGACTTACAACTTTAAAAAAATGCACTCTATGGCAAAGTCATCTATTACACTTTTAAAGAAAATAAAATTATTGATAATTTGAATATAATTTCAGCCCTGTATGTCATATATATCTTGAGATACAACACTTAAAAATGGAACATTTATAAAAAAAATATAGACCTTTGCAGTAAGCTAGTTTTTAGAACACGATACCGTCTAATATACCTATTCTACGAGGAAAGATTTGAAAAATAAGTTTAGAACAATTATTTAGCTTTAATTTAAGACTAAAAAAAACGCTTTAGGTCGGTCCTAAATTAGGATGAAAAATTCTCTCGCTTGCCGGTAAAAAACAAGAAATCGGATTTTTCTTATTAATAAATAAATAAAAAAAAATTAAAAACACGACTGCCCTGCCAAAAACGAACTAAAAAGTTAACAAGTGTCATTGCAGTCGAGGGACCTTATTATGGAACAATTTTTAATCAAAGAGGTCCCCCGACTGCAATGACACTTGTTGTTTAACTTTTTAGTTCGTTTTTGGCAGGGCAGTCGTGTTTTTAATATTTTATCTTTTTCACATTTGAAAATAGCGTCATACAGTCGCCATATTGATTTTCTCTAAAAAAATATAGCCAGTGTCACTCGGAATACTGTAAGGATTTTAGAATCCTTACAGTATTCCGAGTGACACTGGTTATATTTTTTTAATAGGGTAATAGGGTTAGCCCTATTACCCCATTTATCCAAATCAGTTCAGGCATTTAGGAGTTATGGTGGAATAAAAAAACTCACATACCCACAAACATACATGAACCTTGAACACATATACACTCTTTTTGCTTTGGGCAGTTGTGTAAAAAATTAAACCTGACGAATAGAAAGACATTAATCAGCGGAAAATAGTTTATTATGCAAAATGAAATTGAATACAATTAATATTAATGAGTAATTTCTTAATAATGAAGTCACAGTGCCGAAGTAATGGAGGTACCTCAGCTTAGACCTGCGACAGAAACACGCAACACGTCAATTACCCTATTTTTAATCAATTACAACAAGAGGGTACCAAGATATGTAATGTTTGTTAGACTTACTTGCACTTGGTGAGACAGTAGTATTCTTTTGGCAGGCCCAGGTTCATTATTTATGGTTCTTCTTGGGCTCCGTAGACTCCTGTCCATATTATTTACATTCACATTCAAAGCTCTATTTCTTGAAAAATACAACTATCTAATTTTGTTTTTGAACTAATAACAAGAGAATTGTTAGTCCTAAAGCGTTTTTTTTTAATTTTAAATTAAAGCTAAATAACTGTTCTTCAACTTATTTTCTAAAACTTTCCTCGTAGAATGAGTATTTTAGACGGTATTTTGTTCAAAAGATTAGCTTACTATATTTTTTTTACTTTTTGGAAAAAAGGCCCATTTTTTTAACACGTTTTTATAAGGTTGCTTCTTTGAAGTGTTGTACCTCAGGATATAATTATATAACATACAGATCAAGGATTACGCTCAAATTGTAGGTAATTTTATCTTCTTTAAAAGTGTTATGGATTACTTTCTTCTTGTCAGTTAAAAAAGTCTTGAACGGGTGGTAGGAAAATAAAGACGATTCAAAAGTACTTAAAATTAAGTTTATTTGAATAAAGCTATTTTTTGCGAATTAAGCTAGACTTTGACTTTGACTTTGCCGTAGAATACATTTTTTAGAAGTTGTAAGCCAAAAACTGAAAATGGTCTGAAAATTTTAAGGTTTTTCTAGCACCACAAGGTTAGCACAGGTCTTTCAGGGTTGCAAATTTGGTTTTACACTATTGGTATCAATCCTAACAACATCCCAAAAATTCAGAACCTTGCAATGTTTTGCGACCTAACGCGATTTCTGTGTTTACGGTCACTGGGTAACTCTACAAGCCCTAGCTTCAAAAACTCATACCTTAGTCAAAATATGTGGCTTGGCCGTTTTGATTCTACAGGAACTATTGTTTGTCAGAAAGGTTTCCATGTAACGAAATGGCCAAGCCACATACTTTGACTAAGGTGCCACGTGGTTCCCTTTGAATATTGCCCGCTGGGACCCACGAGACAAAAAGAATAAAGTTAAGGTAAAAAAAATAAAAAATGGTATGGGTTGAAACAGTCTATATTACTAATATTGGTTTACACCTTACATGAGAAAAAATTCACAAATCTAGCTCAGCGACAGGGGTCGCTACATGGATTCTATTGGTTGGTGTGTGTCGGGTCGCAAAAAGAGTAAAAGTTACAGTTTATATTAAATTATCATCCCTAATTGGAAAATACCACGGTTCACAATATTTAAAGGGTAAAAAAGCACCGACCTCGTGTGTCCTGTATTTACTAATGAGGGATTATTTAGACCTCTGAACTCCCTGGAGGATTATCATGTAGTTGTGGACAGCAACTCATCAGCACATGACGTGGCACGTGGTAGACCCAAAGACTATCAATGAAATTAATTTCCCATAGCTGAAACAAACGTGTAGGATTAACCAAACTGAAAATTAGACTTTGAACACGTTGTGGCTATGCAACATGGCGGCGTGGCGTGGGGAAAATGTTTTCAACTTCTTACCAGGTCTTGCTAAAGCAGCAATCCTGATTAGCAGGATTTCAAACCGCCTGCTCCCTCCACCCGTTTGAAATTTTGCCTGGCTGACTCCTCAAGCCACGGCAAGTAACCTCGAAGATCCTGGCAAACCTTCAGGCCAGCGACCAGAAACAAATGATGGTCTGCAACTTGAGGTTTTACCTGTAATAAACACCACCTCAGAAAATGTTCATGGCGTCTTACGAAGTCTGCCTTGAAACAGATATCACTCCACTTACCTCAGTAGCGTTTTTCTCTCTATAAATTAATCGACCGACTTCGGCCGCGTTAAATAAAATAATCCAAATCTTTTCTCAACCATTTGTCATCCTTTTTCCTGAAAACTGAAGGCTCGCTTGGTGTTGCCCTAACCCGCTTCGATACTCCTTCCAAAACGTTCCGTTTTCCGAAATTCGAACACAATTGGAAATGAAATAAAATTACCAAATATAATAAACAAAATTTAACCTACAGAAATAAATATCTGTGCGTCTCCTGACTATAAAACTTTTGGACAAAACGCAAAGAACTGTCAATCGACGCTTCAGCTAGCAAAAAGGTGTTCGCGCATAACTTCAACAAAAGTGTCAGATGGAAGAGCGTGACACGAGATGGCAACACCGTAGCTCCGAAATCTGCCTTCCTATTGGGCGTTGTTGCTATTGGTCAGAATCATCACGCGCGGCACGCGCCATCTTCTATCGTCTAATTCCTTGCTAAACTGAAGCGAAATTTGAGAGACTTTGCTCTGATTCTCAATGTTTATTATTTTCAAAGCCTTATGCAAATAATAAAAAATTTGAAAAGACATTTATTAAAGTTGCGACTGCTACAAAAAACAACCAATGACGTTAAAGGGGAGGTGCCAATTCCTGCAAAATACTGAAAACTACCATTTCGCTTGCGCGCCAAGATTTAAACTTGTGGATTGTCAGAACACAACGTTACAATACCCCCTCTCCTGAAAAAAAGGCGCTGCCCTCAGCGTCCTCAAACTACAAAACCTACTATCAACACTAAAAACTCTATTGAACGCAACGATGCGACGCGACGAACAACAAACCATGTCGACCGTCAACCCAAAAAAACATGAAATACCCTGGACGTACAACCCATCACCGTGACATCACATTTGACGACACAGGACATCCACCTAACGAGACAAAACGAAACAAAACAAACCGCACAAACAAAACATTTACAACGCAAAACCGGTTGTAAACCGAAAAAGGAGTCAAAACTACGCTCCAAAAAAAATTTTACATTCACTAAAATATGCGAATGCAACAACAGTTGTTGTGACTGTACAACGACTAAATATTCAAAAAAATAAAAAAAACAAGTTCGTGACATAAATTTCAGTCACCCAAATAGAAAAAAATCTTCAGTCAACCAAATAGAAAATTATCTTTTAGTAACAACTCGTCGCAACATTGGAATATGAATTGAAAAGAAAATAAGTTTCACTACCTCCCTGACAAGAGCAAACAAAAAAAAATATCAAGATTTACCCGAATCTACACCATGGTAAAAAAAATAGATTCGACACTTGTAACAAAAGGTGAATTCTAACTCATTAGAGATTCGAACCACACAAAAAACTAAACCAGGCCTCCATCTACCTATAGCTTGGCTACCGGCAATTCCCTGCTCTTTCACACCCAAATTCCTCCGCATGCAATCGTCATACATTCATTCATCACCATTTGTCCATTCATACTTCACCGTGCAAACTAATAGTGTCACACTGAAAATAACTGTAAACACCACACAGAGACACACGCTTCGTGTGCCAAATTTTTGTGTATTTGACACACTACTAGAGAAGATGTAATAAGTGCCCTAAGCTTTTAAATCCTTAATATGCCAAGAACCTATAGATTGACCATCAGAAACTCTTTCCAAATCATACACCAAAGGCGATAAAACTTTCTTTACCCTACATTTCTCAAATTTAGGTGCCAATTTGGCCATTTTAAATTTCTGCGCATCACTCTGAGTAAATGTTCTCTTCCACACAACATCACCTACAGAAAATGTTTCCGCTCTTCTTCTTAAGTTATAGTGAGTGGTGTTCTCAGCATGGGCTTTTAATAAGTGCTCGCGTACCTTTTCGAAAATCGTCTTTAAGACGTGAAATTCACCGGCGTATTCGTCCCTAGGTACCCCAGGTTCGTATTCCTTATCTGTGTCTTTATAAAAGGTACCACTGATGACGGGTTCCCTAGCATGTACGAGAAAAAATGGTGAAAATCCAGTGGACTCGTTCACGGCACTATTTATTGCTAACTGAATTTTCGGCAATTGTTCATCCCATGTACGATGATTATCTTTAACATAAGAAGAAACAGCTGTCATTATGGTTTTGTTGTATCTTTCAACCAAATTTACTTGAGGTGTGTAACGCGGGGTAAAATGGAGTTTCGGAACTTTATAACGTTCGAGCATTTGGCGGAACTCAGATCCTGTGAATTGCACTCCGTTATCAGCAATTACAGTTTCTGGGACGCCGTGTACTAATATTACGCGTTGTTCCAAGTTTTTCACCACTTCCGCACAAGTAGCACGTCTCATAGGAAAAATTAAACAATATTTAGAAAAGCAACAGGTAACTACCAAAAGATAAACAAACCCAGAACGAGACCTTGGCATTGGCCCAACGATGTCTACGGATAAAACCTGGAATGGTCTATGGCAGACTTTCGGTTTACCCATTAAGCCTGGAGTTGCCTTTTGTGATGGTTTGTATGCGGCGCAAGTGTCACAGTGTTTAATGAAATCAACAATGTCTTTGTACATTCCTGGCCAATAATACCGTAGACAAAGGCGTCTATGGGTTTTGAAAACCCCCAAATGAGCCGCTGTTGGTTCACAGTGGTTCTCCTTAATAATGGCCACTCTCTGGTCCCTTCGTACTACCAGCTTCCAATCAAATTCACTCAATAAATTAAATTTACACTTTGAAAAACGATACAAATTACCATCCTTTACACAAAAATTAGGAAAATTAAGTGGATGCGACTTACAACCATTGAAAATTTTATCAAACCACTCGTCCTCCACAGAGTTGATCACGTTTAAGGTGTTAGCGTCCATAAGTCTGGATAACGCGTCTGGAACCACATTGTCCGTGCCTTTTCTGTGCTCAACCTGAAAATCGAATTGAGACAGTCGACAAAACCAACGTGCCAGTCTACCTGAAGGGTTCTCCAGCTTAGTAAACCATTTTAGAGATGAATGATCCGTGACAACTTTAAAAGGACGAGATCCCAAATAAGGTTCAAATTTCTCGACCGAAAACAAAACAGCTAAGGCTTCCCTTTCTGTAGCACTGTAATTTCTCTCTGCTTTATTTAAAGAACGACTAACAAATGCAATAGGGTGATCATGTCCGTCAATTTCCTGAGATAACATTCCTCCTAACCCATATGAAGATGCATCACAATGCACAGTAAAAGGTTTCTCAAAATCTGGTACAGCTAAAACTGGTGCTGTAACCAGGGCATTTTTTAAAGTATTAAAGGACTCTTCGGCTTCCTCCGACCAAGAAAAAGGTGGCGCATTCTTCCCACTACACGTCAACTTATTAAGTGGTGCAGCAATAGTCGAAAAGTTACGGATAAACCGTCTATACCAGGAACATGTTCCAAGGAACATTTTGACCTCACGACTTGAAGTTGGCGTAGGAAAGTTCAAAATTGCGGAAACCTTCTCCGGATCAGTTCTCAGACCGAATTCGTCTACAACGTAACCTAAATATTTAATAGAACTTCGGAAAAATTTAGATTTTGTAAAATTGATAGATAAATTGGCTTCTTTAAGCTTGTCAAACACCCGTTTTAAAAGTAGTAAATGCGTTTGGAAATCAGAACTACAGATAATAATGTCATCAACGTAACAGTAAACTGTTCCGTTGTCAATATCACTGCAGAACCCGTGACCCAACAACCTATCCATCAAACGTTGCTGTCTAGCCGGAGCTCCGCACAGTCCAAACGGCATCACCTTAAATTTAAAGATACCTCTTCCGGGAACGGTAAAACTAGTCTTATCCTGCGACTCAGCTTGGAGTGGAATTTGCCAAAAACTGGAGCTTAAATCTATCGAGGATAAGTACCTAGCCTCCTTAAGGCTGTCAAGTATCTGAGGCATGTACGGAATAGCATATGCATCGCCCTTGGTAACGGCGTTAAGCTTCCTACAATCAAGACAGAATCTCCAATCGCCATTCGCTTTCTTGACTAATAGAACGGGATTATTCCACGGACTTTCACTAGGTGTTACAACGTCTAATTCCAGCATTCTATCCAATTCGTCGTTTAAGGCTTTTTTCTTTTCCGGAGACAACGGATACTGTCCTATCCTAATAGGTGTGGCCTCTCCCGTATCAATTACATGCTCAGTTAAAGAGGTCCTTCCTAACCCAATCCTTTCCGAAGAAATTGATTCAAAGTCTTTCACCATTGAATCAGCCAATTCTCTTTGACTAAAAGACAAACTATTATACGACTGAATACTATTTATTTGTTCCGAGTGAATTGAACTACAATTATTAAAAAATGGTTTAGGAGCGTTCCTATAATCTATCTGATCAAAAATGTTCTTCCCTAAATCGAAACATCTCCAAAAATCACAACCTAGTATCACCTCCGTGACTATACTAGGAATCACAAAAAATTTCACTACCCGGCTAATTTTACCAAAAGTAACCGGTACAAAAATAAACCCTAAAGATTCTAGTTGAACCCCATTTGCAACACTACACGACCTGTCTACACGCTCCTGTAGTTCAAACCCAAACTTTATAAATTGTTTGTGTGCATTGTTCCCTAAAATTGAGATACAAGCACCTGAATCTAATAAACCAATAATTTCAAAATCATTTACTTTAAATTTTAAGTAAGGCCTAACATCATTTTCACTAGGTGCGAAGAGAACCGAAGCGATGCTACGAAAAGATTTAAATTTACCCTCACTATCCAATAAATTTGTACCTCGGTTCTCACCAACTAGTTTTTTGTCTGTGGTAAACCTTTAAAACTTGTGCCCTTACTGCAATTCGGACACGAAGTGACAGTAAAACCTACTTTGCCACATTTGAAACATTTTATATTTTGGGGTGTCACTTTACATAACCTAAAATTGTGGTTACCCTTGCCACATTTATAACACACTCGTTGGTTTGCAGAAGGCATGGAATTAGAATTAAACTGTTGTGATGTTGTTGGCGGTCTACTAGTGTTGTGTGTTGCTACATAATTAACTTGTTTTGCTTTACCCTTGTAGCAAAACTCCTGACTCAGAAAATTCGACTTGGTCGGTTCCACAAAAAAATCTGAACGTTGGCGAGCAGATTCAAGCTTACGACATTTTGTCTTCAAATCAGAAATTGTAGTAATATCTAACAAAGCTAGCTGTTGGGAAAAATACGGTCTGATGTTGTGCAAAAGGATTTCAAGCTGCTTCTCCTCCGGCAGTGGTGATTTCAGTCTGTTGAATAGGCATGCCATTACTGAAAAATAAATGTGTGTTGGCTCCTCCATTCCTTGTGTTCGTGAACGGATCTCACCCAGTAACCTGTAATCATAATCAACCGGGTCGAATTCTTCGAGCAACAAAGATTTTAATTCTGCCCAACTGTCAACCTGACTTTTAATGCCACGATACCATAGCAAACCCTGTTCTGAAAATAATTGAGCAGCTGAGTTGAACAACTTGCCGTCAGAAACACCATATGAAACTTGGAGCTCGTCGACACGTTCCAAAAATGAACGAGGGTCTGTGGTCCCGTTGAATCTCAAGTTCCACTTTGCCACATTCCTATCACCAGAACATTCCGCAACTGCTACTACTGGCACCGGTTCCACCTGTGTGTCGCACTGTTCAGGATGCTGTGCTCTTGTTGACAAGAAAAACTTTTCAGAAACTGACAATAAAAACTCGATTGCGCTAGACAACTCTGCCTTTTGTGACAAAACAGCAGGGTCATCCGACACAACTCGCAATAGCCTATGATGTAAGTGTCGTGCCAAACCACGGCATCTGCTCAAACAATGTGCTGTAACAGATTTTTCACTAAGTTTTGCTTTTAATTCTTTAATTTTATCTGAAATAATTTTAAGTTCTGAACTACTTTCAAATTCTGTTTCCATGATTACCTCAGAGGGACACTCAATAAGAAGTTGTTTTAGTTGCTTTCTCAACAAAGGCACTGTAGATGTCGGTGTTTCAGACCTAATTGTCACTTCATAAGTAAGTTCATCTTTTAAGAGTGAATGTACTACAATTTCTAAATCCATTGTTAAGAACTGGTGGTATTTCCTTCACAATCAATTTAAATAAAGGGTAATGTTAAATTATCCAACACTAAATCAGAGAAAACACAGTATTCAAGAAAATTATTTGTAATTGTATTGACCACAACGACACACCGCTTGTAACAATATTGTAATATTCACCCAATTGTATAAAATGTAATTTTAACAAAATGTATCAAATTTATAAATCACTGTATGGACTTTAAATTTAACAAAATGTATTCTTTGTAAAAACAAAATAAATTTTTAAGTTGAAAACTGAAATCTTTCTTTGAAAGTATGAATGTGTACACAACACTAGATTGTTACCAAATGTAAAATCTGATATTTATGTCTGTTTAGTTACAGTTTATCATGAAAACAATATAACTTGAAGTTAACTTTAAAACATGAAACATGTAGGTACCTGAACATATAAATCTTATGATAACCCTAGTTTTATAAAAACATATAACACATAACATAAAACATAGAACAAACCTTAACACTTAAAAATTTAAAGGAAATAAAACAACCACACTTGTGTTTTTTTTTTTCACTTTATAACATTCACAATAGCAGCACACCACAACATAAAATTACAAACTAGAACCTGTGGTATTCCAACCTAAAAACAATTTCCATCTATGCCGCTACTGTTGCTTACCAAAAAGACAAATTCTAAGCAAAATGTTCCAAAGAAAAGTATTAAATTGAAAAAAAAAAAATCTTTACTGTGGTTATGTTGTTCAAGCACAAAAAATGACTTTTAAATGTTGTTCACACAATAAAAATGAAGCTAAATATTCTTATTTGAAAAATATATGACTCTAAGTTACACAAAATACATATATGACTCTAGTAAATACTTTCAAAATATGATTCTAAGTTAAGCAAAAATATATAATGACTCGACTGTAAACTTTTACCAAAACACAAAAACACTCCCCTACTCTCTCCTACCCTCTCTCAATCAGTACTAAAATCATTCCATAAGTAAGCCAAAGGGGTGGGCCAGGACAGTTGTTACACACTCAATATACCCTGCGGTCCGGGCCCAGATATGAGAAAGTTGGGGATGTTGCTGACCAAAACACACCAAACAATAACTTTAAATAAATGTGGGCGCCATTTGCCACGTGGTTCCCTTTGAATATTGCCCGCTGGGACCCACGAGACAAAAAGAATAAAGTTAAGGTAAAAAAAATAAAAAATGGTATGGGTTGAAACAGTCTATATTACTAATATTGGTTTACACCTTACATGAGAAAAAATTCACAAATCTAGCTCAGCGACAGGGGTCGCTACATGGATTCTATTGGTTGGTGTGTGTCGGGTCGCAAAAAGAGTAAAAGTTACAGTTTATATTAAATTATCATCCCTAATTGGAAAATACCACGGTTCACAATATTTAAAGGGTAAAAAAGCACCGACCTCGTGTGTCCTGTATTTACTAATGAGGGATTATTTAGACCTCTGAACTCCCTGGAGGATTATCATGTAGTTGTGGACAGCAACTCATCAGCACATGACGTGGCACGTGGTAGACCCAAAGACTATCAATGAAATTAATTTCCCATAGCTGAAACAAACGTGTAGGATTAACCAAACTGAAAATTAGACTTTGAACACGTTGTGGCTATGCAACATGGCGGCGTGGCGTGGGGAAAATGTTTTCAACTTCTTACCAGGTCTTGCTAAAGCAGCAATCCTGATTAGCAGGATTTCAAACCGCCTGCTCCCTCCACCCGTTTGAAATTTTGCCTGGCTGACTCCTCAAGCCACGGCAAGTAACCTCGAAGATCCTGGCAAACCTTCAGGCCAGCGACCAGAAACAAATGATGGTCTGCAACTTGAGGTTTTACCTGTAATAAACACCACCTCAGAAAATGTTCATGGCGTCTTACGAAGTCTGCCTTGAAACAGATATCACTCCACTTACCTCAGTAGCGTTTTTCTCTCTATAAATTAATCGACCGACTTCGGCCGCGTTAAATAAAATAATCCAAATCTTTTCTCAACCATTTGTCATCCTTTTTCCTGAAAACTGAAGGCTCGCTTGGTGTTGCCCTAACCCGCTTCGATACTCCTTCCAAAACGTTCCGTTTTCCGAAATTCGAACACAATTGGAAATGAAATAAAATTACCAAATATAATAAACAAAATTTAACCTACAGAAATAAATATCTGTGCGTCTCCTGACTATAAAACTTTTGGACAAAACGCAAAGAACTGTCAATCGACGCTTCAGCTAGCAAAAAGGTGTTCGCGCATAACTTCAACAAAAGTGTCAGATGGAAGAGCGTGACACGAGATGGCAACACCGTAGCTCCGAAATCTGCCTTCCTATTGGGCGTTGTTGCTATTGGTCAGAATCATCACGCGCGGCACGCGCCATCTTCTATCGTCTAATTCCTTGCTAAACTGAAGCGAAATTTGAGAGACTTTGCTCTGATTCTCAATGTTTATTATTTTCAAAGCCTTATGCAAATAATAAAAAATTTGAAAAGACATTTATTAAAGTTGCGACTGCTACAAAAAACAACCAATGACGTTAAAGGGGAGGTGCCAATTCCTGCAAAATACTGAAAACTACCATTTCGCTTGCGCGCCAAGATTTAAACTTGTGGATTGTCAGAACACAACGTTACAAAGGTGTAGAGTTTTTGAAGTTAGGGCTTGTAGGTAGAGTTAGGGCGCGTAGAGTTAGAAGCTTAGCTCTACATGAGGTCTGATAACTTTTTGTCAGTGAGAGGTCTTGGCAATATATGCTAATATTAGTAAAAGACTACCGGTGTTTGTAGAACACTTTCGAACAGTTTTAGTTTTGTGTCAAACTGTTACTGTTTTGTTTGGGAATGTATGTTTTGTGAATGAAGTTTTTGTAAACGTTTCCAAACATTTTGTATTTTTTTTGCCAATTTTTTAAAGAAAATCTCCAAATAGTTTTAATGTTGCTGTGAGTTTTAATTTGTTGTTTCTGTTATACATATTTGAAATTTTTTCAAACAGGCTTATACACGATTATAATATTTCCATTTTTATTTGCCGTGATGTTTGGTGATATTGGACATGGCTTAATAATAACTGCGCTTGCACTGTGGATGATACAAGGAGAAGAAAGATTTATGAGAGATACATCAACCAACGAGATTTGGAACATTATGTTTGGTGGTAAGGCTAGATTTGATTGCACTTGTACCACATACACACATCTACTTTGTCTAGGGATACCAGCCCCCCTACTCAAATGGCCAACTTTCTATTCGTTTGAACGCTACGCTTACTTTAAATATCAGCAATAGATGATTAAATTACATGTCTTCAGATTCGATTTCAATCAGACTTTGATTTATTGTATGGAATTGTCAATCTTCCGGTACGTAATTTTATAGTTTACTGCTTATTTTAAAGTTTTAATAGTAAGCGTAGCGTTCAAATGAATAGAATTTTGGCCATTTGAGTAAGAGGGCTGGTGTTATTTTCATACAAACGAAGTAACTTTGAAGCCTTTGTTTCCTGCCAGGGATGTGCATGTGTGTGTGATGCTGTGATCTGATGACGGCTATCCAGGGAGTGAATGGAGGAGATTCAGATCACTATACACACCCAAGTGATCTGACCAGCATTCTAAAAACGTAATGGACATGTTAAAATTACCGCGAAAATAGCAGGAAAATATATGGATCATCAAACTAAAAACTCTAACCCATTAATCTTTTAGAATGCTGATCAGATCAGTTGGGTGTGTATAGCGATCTGAATCTACTCCATTCAGTCCCTGGATGGCCATCATCAGATTACAGCATGCTGCATCTCTGGCAGAAAACCAAGGCTTCAAAGTTACGTCGTTTGTATGAAAATAACACCTGTATCCCTAGACAAAGTTGATGTGTATATTTATTCTCGTTTGTCCAGCTGGTTAGTTTTATATCTGCATTTCGAAATGTTTTGATTTAATTATCTTAATAGTCCGGCAGATTCGGGAATTCGGACCCAATTCTGAATATTATAAACAGCTTTCCCCGCGACTTTTTCCGCGTGGATATTCGAGAAGATTCTTAGGGAACCATTAACCAGTAGGTATATAATTGTATTCTGTTTTAATTTCACCGTTTTCTATCGTTTGCATAAAAAATATTTTAAAAGCTTCTTTTGAAAAATACTTTTCTAAATATAAAACCTACAATAAGTTGCTTTGTATGTATTCTTACAAACTTGAAAACCAATTATTTAATAACTAGCTTGCTCAAATCGGATAAATGTGGTGACCGAGTTTATTGACAAAATTTAAACCTAGGCGTTGCCATGTTTGTGACGTCATAGGTACTTGTTCCATCTCTTTAGCAAGTGACAAAGCGTTTTGATGATAAGTAAACTACGCTGAATTCAACGATACTATTTATTTTTGCCTTTTCAGGCTTATGAACTTCGTAAATAAGCTACTTTTGAAGCACTCATGGCGGAACTTGACAGACTGGTCGTACTCGATCACGTTTGTCAAGCAACGCTCGGTCCGGTCAGGTGTCGGGATGGGTGACCGTTAAAGTGGCATTACAACTGAGCGCTTCCGTGCTTCGGAGGGCACGTTAAACCGTCGGTCCCGGCTGTTGTCATCTGATACAGTCGTTAAGCCAAGTTAGAGGCCTTACAGGCGGCTTGATAAACTCTAACATCAGAAACTTTTTAAGAATTGGCCTCTCTACTAGTATAAGAAATAACTTACCTATTTTCTTTTGTGTTTCAGGTCGTTATGTAATGTTATTACTGGGCCTGTTTTCTATTTACACTGGCTTCCTTTATAATGATTTGTTTGGAGCATTTTTCAATTTACCAACTTCATGGCTTAATCATGTGATTCAAACACTCAAAGAATCTGACTATACGGATGATTTTCTACAGAAAAATGAAATGATCTATTTGAAAGCTGCGGATTATCGATCATACGTGTTCGGGGTGGAGCCACTTTGGAAGGTAGTTTATGATAATTACTTATTGGTTAACCTTTGCGAGCTTAGGTCGCATGCAACTCGCACAATTGGGATGTTGACAACTTTTTTTTATTTTATATTACATAAACTACCTCTCAAAAAAAGAAACATTGGTAAAATAATTATTTCGCTAGCTTGACAACTGCCCGAGATATCACAGTGTGAAATGCACACAAATGGACTCGCCCAAAAACACTCCATACTAATGGCTACTGAATTATGACGTCACGCCTCAGTAGTTTGTATGCAACGTGTAGGAAATTTGTTCGGCAACTATATTTAATATTGTTTTATCAAAATGGTTTCTTAGACAAATTTGCTATACATTTTACGAACTAATTAAAGGTATCATTTATTTTAATAAATTTTATACTTTTTAAATGGACTTGTCCACCCGACTTTGAAGGGTCATAAAACAAATAATATGCAATATATAAAACCAAGAGGTATATAAGCTACTCTAAAAGTTTAATATGTTTACGATTTTTATTAGTATTTCGTTATTTCATTCATTAGTCAACATCCCAATTCGAGCTCATCCGCTGTTTTGACTTCGGTTTTTTAGTGCACGTTCCACAGATTTTATTCATAATGCTGATAGCAAATAGGTAAATAAGGTTAAAGCTAGGATTTCCTAAAGACGACGGTGCCGTCATATTACGGCCGCAATTTAGCGGCGTAGAACGTTGTCTATATTACTGCCGTAATATGACGGCACCGCTATCCTAGGAAATCCTAGCTTAAGTGAGAAATAAAGAACCTACAAAAAAACTAAAATTGCTGGTGTTATTAATAATGCCTATACAAAAATCTGCCAATATATTTTACCATGTGTTGTGTGGATAAGCTATTGCGAGATATTGTGGTTTTCTTCGTCCATTGAAATTGATGTCTACTAACAATTTATGCACTGTCCTCCGGTTTCTGGTGTACTTTAATTGAAGGTTTAACTTTACCAGTGGGGTCCATATTATCTGCTTTAAAGTAATAAAATTAACTTTATACCAGATAATCTGGACCCCACTGGTAAAGTTTATTTGTTTAAAATTCGGGTTAGTAGCTTAGTACCATGTGTTTTTTTACGATGTTTCAAAAGGTTGAGGATGTTTAATGCTACTTTTTTGCGTTTTAGCTCTCTTCAAACAAAATTATGATTGAAAACTCTCTAAAGATGAAATTATCAGTCATAATTGGCATCATTCACATGGAATTTGGTTTAATACTGAGTTTATTTAACTATCTGTAAGTTAAAAAAAGTACAAAATAACTACGTTCACAGTTCTTAGGAACTATTAATACAGTAAATCGATTTGGTTTTCTTAACGAGTGATTTTAGTAAAAGTCAAAGCAGGTAGGTATACAAAAAGATACATTGCTAATAGTGGCTCAATAATCAAATTAGTTACCTAATGCCTTATATAAAAATATTATTACACGCTATGCTCTCAAGTTTACGCGCTCACTGGACATGAAATAAAACACTTTTTAACGGATACTAGCTGATCTGACCACGGCAGCTGCAAAGGTCGGGAAAATAAAAAAATAAAACAAATAAGTTCCAACTAATTACCGAAGCCACTGGATGCGGGCAGCGCTGGACCGATCGTCGTGGAGATCCTTAGGGGAGGCCTATACCCAGCAGTGGGTGTCGTGCGGCTGATGTGATGATGATGATGATGAGTCACCGAAGAACTTTTAACAAAACCGCGCTAGTATCCGTAAAAAAGTGTTTAATTTCATGACAATTATTGTGCAATTTTGAAATCTTAATGATATTTATTATGTAAGTAAGTACGTATGTATATAAAAACGGGATTATTTGTAATGTTTCAGGTACTTTAAAAAGAGGTACTTAATTTTTCTGCAATTTATACCGGAAATATTGTTTTTGACATGTTTATTCGGCTGGCTGGTCATTTTAATATTTATGAAGTGGTTTATGTACGCAGCAGACGATCGTTTGTATTTCTTTAGTTACTTACCTAATTCCATAGGGATATGCGTACAACCCCGGGATTATTATTATAAATCTTTCCTTTTTAGGGTTCCGTACCAAAATGGTAAAAAAGGAACCCTTATGGTGTGACTCAGTCTGTCTGTCACAGCTGGATATCTCGAGAACTACTAATGGTATCAACTTAAATTTGGAATAGTTTAAGATGACATTTGCCCAACTATTTTGCAAATAAGAAAGAAATAAAAAAAATATTTTTTTTACAACAGGGACGGAAAAGGGGTCGAAAAAATCTGAAATAATTCTATGTGATAGTAGTTTATGTAAAGATTACAGAAAAAATAAAACGATGTCTCAATGTAACAGAAAAAATAAAACGATGTCTCAATGTAACACACTTTTTTAGAAATTCAAAAAACAACCAAAAATTCTTTAGTTTCACTACCAGTCAACAGATGGCGCTGTCCTAAGAATGCTGACCTAAGAAAAAATATAGTTTCACTATCGGTCAAGAGATGGCGCAACCTAATACTACAATAATAATTGGTGGCTGGTTCTAATATAATTACCTATAATTTGCCGTACGAATAAACGAAGAATAAGTTCCTACTTAGTAATATAAACAGTTTGCAATGTGTTTTTCAGTCACCATAAGCAACTGTGGTTAAGATTTGTAAATTAACTGTCCGCCTGTTCGCCCTTCCACCTGTCTGCCGTTTATCCTACTTTTTTAAAGACTGTACTAAAGTAACATATCCAAATATATTTATGATTGTACGGAACCCTCGGTGCGCGAGTCCGACTCGCTCTTGACCGGTTTTATTATTTTTTTCTTTTTATAATAAACCTATCTCTTATTGAGGATAGGTTATTGAAAACGGTCATAAATTAAATAACTTGTTACAGCAATTAACACTAGCGGTTGTGCACCTCAGATTCTTATCATATTCATAGAAATGTTCCTTTTGAAAGAAACTAAGCCACTTGGAGATCGCTGTGAAGCTTATTTATTTCCTGGTCAGCGATTTGTGCAGATGGCGTTGTTGTTTTTAGGGATTCTATGTGTACCTGTTATGTTGTTAGGCACACCGTTATATCTAATGATGTACCACAGGAAGAAGCGAAAAGTATTAGAGGTGATTTGATGTAGCTTTGCGATTAGTACATAGAATGAATTCGTATTGAGCACAAAATGCTTTGTATTACAATTTTACAGTGTAGCCTACCCTTCGTAAACGTAGAAAAGGGAACTGAGATTGTAAAATAAAATATCAATTTATTGTGATCAATATTTATTATGCTCGGTATTGGGTTAAATATAAGTTTATTTTTGCGGTATAGTCCTTCGAACGAGAATGAATTTGGTGTTTTGAAAATATTAATAATGAACACAATTATTATAATTAATAACAATTACCGTTCGTTCACACAGGGATACGTTTTACAGGACCGTTTTGAATGGATCCATCACTACTGGACACAGTAACAAAATCGCATCGGATTGTATGTTTACTGGATCCGGAATACTGTGTTGTGTGTGAACACGCCATCGCCGAATAAAGATGTATCCGTTACTTAAAACGGACCTATAAAATGGACCGCTGTGTAATCGGAGATACCGAACATGAGAGCTGCATAACAGAATTATCACCATCTTTCTTTTAACTTTCAGTCAAGAATAACTCATTTTAGACAATATCAGCGGAGAAGCTCTGACAAAGAACAAGAATTGCTGAAGGTTGAGTTAAGCAAGCACACGATTTCATTGGGCGATTTAATGATTCATCAAGCGATACATACAGTCGAATACGTTTTGAGTACTGTGTCCCACACTGCATCCTATTTGAGACTCTGGGCTTTATCATTGGCTCACGCTGGTAATCCTCAGTTTGGCTGTGTGTAGCTGTAGTTGCTCCACCGATTGTGAGCGCTGACGCGACGTCTCGGTCGAGAGCGTAGCCTGCGTAGCTATACCAGGCGTCCATCACTCTCTCAAGGTCGCACGATAAGCACCTACCGCTAGCCGTTCGTTCGAACGAACAAGTGAGCAGAGGCCGCCACACACCCGCCTGTATAGTCGCGTGGCATCTTACTGCACAAGTAGGTATTGTCTCTTTATAATAGTAACAATGTCGAATCGACATTTCTGTGCCGTGTACGGATGTCTAAATCAAAAAACCAATAAACAATTGTCGTTTTTCACATTATGATATATGCTACGCAGTTCATTTAAAAGAAGACAACCCTAACGTTGCGTCGTCAGAAAAGGTAAGAGCACGTGATAGAAAGAGAGGCCACTACTAGGTGAATATAACTGTAAGCCATTAGCGCTGCGCGACCTGAATTGCACTTTATTGTGTTGGGGCAAAAGTCGCTATTTATTTAAATTACTTTGCGGAGTGCTGCTTCTGTACTTGTACTATTAGTTATTCTGTGGCTATACAACGACGTGTTACAAAATAACCCCTAATGCCGAATAGAGAGTTTTTTGTAACACGTTGTATAAATAAAAGCTTAGTTATATATCGCCTCACGTAAAAAGAGCGCTGAACAACAAGTAAATGGTGGAGATACTGTTTCCCAAAAACAGGATAAATTTTCGCTCACCATTGAGACACTTATCAGAGCTCTTTTTACATGACGCCTACTTTACACACACAGTGCAGCGCTGATGAATTGTTACGCCTTTACAGAGAGCTACGTCAGCGTAGTCACCGTCATATTACGGCCGTAATATGACGGCACCGTCATCCTAGGAAACCCTAGCTTTCATCGGGCGACTGACGAGTTATAGCGATAAATACAAACGTTTAGTGCGACCGACTGACGCTGACGGAGCGACCGACCATACGCGTGTAACGTAATGTCAACGTTACAAATCAAGATGAATCAGCCGACCGACCAACCGACCAAATTTGCCGGCAGTTGAGCACTAAACGCGTCATCATCGAAGATCTCCGCATATTGTCAGCGCTGATCGTACGCACTCACTGCTTCCGTCGGTCGAGCATAACTAGTATGGTGCAGTTAGACCCAGACCACAGAATAGATATAAGTACTACCGTACAGAAAGGAAACTCTCCGCCCCGCCCCACAATCAATTACCTCACCCCACCGGCGCTCACCGCGCGAGTTCCGTGTGCTCATTCAATAGCTCACACACAGTTGCGCGTGTGCAAAAACGTCACTGTGTAGCGTTTGTGTAATAGGTGGTTGAAACGCGACGCTCGTATGGAGTGCCCGGGGTGTGGTGTGCCCAGACCTCAACATCTCCAACATCAAACGCCTTAATTGATAATTTTAAATAAGCCATATTTTTTGTTACAGCTTTATCTGAAATGTTATGGAGCATGGTTTTTTCAAAACTAGCCCTCCAAGATCACAGTATTGCCGGAGCATTTAAAACTGTCATAGTATTTGCAATATGGGGATTTTTCTCTATATGTATTTTAGTGGTTATGGAAGGACTGTCTGCGTTTCTCCACACGTTACGACTTCATTGGTAAGTTTACAACTTTGTGGCGTGTGCACAGAAAAAAGCTTGTTTCTATAAATAATGAAAAAATAAAGGTGATGAAGGTAGATTGATTTGGGGTCAACAAACTGACACGTATACAAGGTGTAACAGAAAGGGGGTATCAACCCGAAAGGAGGTCAATGTACTCGTGAAATTGAATACATTCCAGCAGAAAAAAAAATTCTAATAAAATAAAAAATTTTGAACTCTCCATACAAAATGTTGGCGGCAAATCCAAATTTTCTATGGAAACTTGGAAAGACCCAAAATTTTTTTTTTCGATTTCAAATTTTTTCCTGCTGGAAGGTGTTCAGATTCACGAGTACATTGACCTCCTTTCGGGTTGATACCTTTTGTATATTGTATATGAATATGGATATGCCTCCGGAATTCCGGATTTTTTAATTTATTAAGATTTTTTCTGAAATTTAAAATTTTCATAATGAGTGGAATGAAGGATATATCAAGATTTTTTAACGCTTTCGCCGTCTCTTTAACGGTGTAAGAGATTGGCGTTCTATAGTAAAAAAACTGTGGTATGGGTAAACTTGGGTAAAAACGTAGCACACGTAAAGTGGGATTTTACTGTACATTCACAATATTTGATTCAATACTGTAAGTACCTTTCTATGTTTTGATTTATATGCCCATTCATGATACAAGTAGGTATGTAAAATCAATCTACCTACTCACTGGTGACGTGACGACCCGTGCGTGGACCCACCGGCATTACCTACTGGTAGCTACCACTGCACTAGAGCTGGACTCGTAAAGTTGGACAACCTATCTTGGGTTAGGTCCAAATCTGGGTCCTGCATAAAAGACAAAGATCGATCAGTCACGGTTCCTGATTCGCTTTACTAGATGGCGCTAGTTTCTAAATTCCTCGTTTGATATCCGTGTTTTTTTAAATAGATACTATATAGATCTTATATAGATCTACATAGTTTTTTTTATAATTCAGGACTCCTCACAATTAATTGGGCGTGGTGTTTATTATAATTATATATTATAACATAAGTTGTCTTCTTTTTTTCAGGGTGGAGTTCATGACAAAATTCTTCGAAGGTGGTGGTTGGATTTTTCATCCCTTTAATTTTAAAGAACTAGTTTGTGAGCATACTAAGGCGCTTTCTAAAGCGGGTATTGGTAAAAAACATGTCCTTAGTAACACTCGAAGACGTAAGAAGTATTAGTGAGGAGGTAGGTTTAGGGGCGAGTTTCAGATGACCGCACAATTCGAGGCACGGAACTGCACGAGGATCATACGAATTTTTTTTTCACTGCACGAACGAGTAACGACACGTTTACGCGCGCGTATTGTCAATACACATTCCACTGATGTAAAGCGCATTCACTTAGATAGTGTCGCCCTTTTATCGCGCCGCTTTTGCACGTGCCGCTTCTTGTCAAAGGATGCCGCCGCATAAACAAAGGATACCGCATGCGGCGTACACCCGCAAGTCAATTTGTATTTTGGCAGTTTGCATTGAAGCGCCGCCGCAGTGAAAGCTTGTGTTTGTTGACTCTGCTACGTATACTGAAAATATTTTTTCATCCTTGGAAGGACAGTTAAGTGGCTCAAGATGAAACTTCAACAAAAAAATACGGGTGTTTTGTAAAACATGTAACCAACTTATGATCAATGTCCATCGGCATTGCGTTGATATCTGTTTGTCTGCACCTATCAGAGATACTTCAAAAATAGTGGGGATACCAAGAATTAGCGTCGGAATAATATTAAAAACCGGCCAAGTGCGTGTCGGGCCACGCGCAGCAGGGTTCCGTAGTTACATTATACCATACCATATTTTAATACCGCTATCGTTTTTCACCTGAAAAAATAACTTTGTTTTTCACAGTGTTTGTATGAACGACAAAGTTATATTTGCGGTTTTAGATAATGTACTATATTTCAAAAACTTTTTACTGTGTCTCGTTCAAACCAATTTTCGTTGAAAGTGTTCACTAAGACCTATAGCATATATTTTTTTTAGATTTTTAACCCTCTTACTTTAAAAGTTAAAGGGGGGGGGGACACACATTTTACCACTTTGGCGGCATATATCTTTCAAACGGTTGACTTTGAAAAAAAACAGTCCTAGAAACCTCAATGTCATTTTTAAAGACCTATCTATAGACACCCCACAAGTGTTGGTTTGATGAAAAAAAATATTTTCAGTTTCAGTTCCATGTTTTTTTTTTTTTTTTTTTTTTTAATTATAATGGGTTTGCTCTTGACCCTAGTCTAGCCCGAAAGTATAGACGGGGTCTACGATGGAGCGAGCTTGCCCAGAAGGTGCCTATTCACTCTGGCCTTGAAAAGAATCAGGTTGTATGTGCTCGGAAACACAGACGCCGGCAGGGAATTCCATTCCTTGGCTATGCGCATTATAAACGATGATGAGTAGCGCTTAGTACGCACAGGAGGTATATCAACCAAGAACGGATGGTAGCCTGCAGTGCGTCTGGATGTCCGATGGAAGAAAGGAGAAGGTGGAATGAGCTCATGCAGCTCTTGAGCACACTCGCCGAAGTACAATCTATAGAAGACCGATAGGCAAGCAACGTTACGGCGGTGAGCCAAGCTGTGAAGCTTAGCTGATACCAGTTTTCCGTCGCCTATTAATCTCTTGGCTCTGTGTTCCACCGAGTCTAGTGCAGCAAGTTGATATTTCGCCGAGCCGTCCCAAAGGTGGCTGCAGTACTCCATGCAAGATCGGACTTGAGCTTTATAAAGGGTTAAAAGCTGCCCAGGCGTAAAGTACCGCTTGACTTTATTTAGGACGCTCAGCTTCTTAGCTGCAGTTTGAGCCTTAGACTCGATAGAGGTGCCGAAGTTAAGGTTAGAAGATAACTCCATGCCAAGAAGCTGGAGAGTGTCGGTTGCTTGGATAGATGTACCTCGGAAAGTAGGAGTTAAGTTGAATGGACTCCTTTTTGCGGTAAACAGACACGCCTGCGTTTTAGAAGCGTTGAAGCTAACAAGATTTTCATCACCCCATTGGGAGACGAGACTTAGCGTCAGGTTCAATCGCTCAACCATGGCCTCTCTCATTATTTTCACCTCATCACCACCGGCTCCCGCGCTGGACAGATACCTCTCCATGACAGTACTGTCGTCTGCATAGCCAACAATGCCCGGTGTTAGCAGGTCATTGATGTGCAGCAGGAAAAGCGTCGCAGAGAGCACCGACCCCTGAGGAACTCCGGCATCAATCGCCATGAGGTCAGAGGAGCA
This sequence comes from Agriphila geniculea, assembly GCA_943789525.1. Classification (NCBI taxonomy): domain Eukaryota; kingdom Metazoa; phylum Arthropoda; class Insecta; order Lepidoptera; family Crambidae; genus Agriphila; species Agriphila geniculea. The sequence continues at coordinate 20,523,770 of OX038870.1, read as the reverse complement.
GCCATCAATGACTACTCTGATCGACCGTTCACTCAGGAAGTCGGCTACCCAGCTACAAAAGCCAGCGGGGATTCCGTACGCTGGAAGCTTGCTCAGCAAACTTGCGTGCCAAACCCTGTCAAAAGCCTTTGAGATGTCAAGCGAAACAGCAAGTGCTTCGCCGTGTTTCTCAATGGCCTCGCCCCAGCAGTGCGTCACGTACACAAGGAGATCCCCAGTTGATCGTCCCCGGCGAAAGCCATATTGATGATCACTAAGGAGATCGTTATCCTCTAGGTAGGTGAGCAGCTTGCCGTTCAGTACTCTTTCCATAGCCTTACAGAGTATGGAAGTGATGGCGATTGGTCGGTAATTGCTAGGGTCGGCACGACTACCCTTTTTAGGTACTGGTTGCACATTGGCAAGTTTCCAAGATTTCGGTACGGTTTCGGTCTGAAGGGAAAGGCGGTACAGACGTGTCAGTACAAGAGACAACTCAGGCGCACAATACCTCAGCACTCTTGCTGGTATGCCATCAGGACCACTGGCCTTATTCACGTCTAGATTAAGTAGGACTCTACGGACCTCTTTATTGTGTATTGTAATCTCCTGCATCGAAGAATTACAACGAGGTAAAGTTGGTGGTTGCGTAGAGCCAGTATCCAGATGGGAATTGCTCGCAAACAGAGTGGCAAATAAATTCGCCTTCTCAACTGCGGAGTGAGCCAGCGTCCCATCGGGCTTTTGCATGGGAGGCAATGTGGGACGGCAGAAGTTAGATTCGACCGACTTCGATAGGGACCAGAACTGCTTACTACCCGGTGGATAGGATGCGAGTTTCGCCCCAATGCGGCTGACATGGTCGAATCTAGCTTTACGCAACACCCTTTTGCAAGATTTTGCGGCCAAATTAAATGCTCTCTTTTTGGCGCGGACCCTACGCGCTCGAATTTTGCGTTCGCGAGCTTGCACCCAGGCTTGGTATGCAGACTGCTTACGGGCTTCAGCACGAGCACAGTCCGCATTGTACCACAGTCGGGCTTTGTGACCGAGCGGTACGTCGGAGAATGGGATGAAATATTCCATTCCCTGCCGGATCACATCAGCAACTGCATCAGCAGAGCAGGAGGGGTCTCCTGAAGAGAAGCATACTTGCCGCCACGGGTAAGATGCAAAGAAGGCACGCATCTCGTTACCTGATACAGCATCTCCAGAACGAGTTACCTGATACAGCATCACCTTGAGATAGAGACCGGTTCTAGGCAACGCAACTGGCTAAATTTCCAACCCTCAGTGGCATGGCACTCCCGCACACCGACGGAACACAGCAGAGCTGCTTGGCGCCGGACTCCGGCGGGATGGTGGGGGCCATGTATGGGGGCCCCCCCTTAATCTTTTATTTTTTTAATTTTTGTGTAAAAATCGTAAAGCGGTTTACAGAATACACCTACCTACCAAGTTTCAACTATGTAGTCTTAATACTTTTGGAATAAAGTGGCTGTGACATACGGACGGACAGACAGACAGACAGACATGACGAATCTATAAGGGTTCCGTTTTTTGCTATTTTGGCTACGGAACCCTAAAAATTGGCCCATTAACACCAAAAAACGTAAAAACGGAAGAATCCCACTATCGAAAACGGACGACTTTGAATGTGATGTAGTACGTCCGAACAGTATACAGATTTTATGCTCATAAAAAACTTCCGACACTAGACATGATTCTGGAAAATTTACAAGCTAATAATACGCACTTTCCGTATAAACGTACGACTTTGCGAAATGTCAATACATTTCTAAAACTTGGATTTAAGTATAAAATACTTAATAAGCTAAAACTATTGGTTGAATCATCGTTATTTTTTACCGTTATCAGTAACGTTATTTGTATAACGTTACCAAAAACTTACCGCTATTCCTATCTCTGAACACAAGTGCTTGCGGGTGTACCGACACTATCTAAACGAATGGACTTTACCTACACACGAACGTAGATCAAGTAAAATCTCCAAAACGGGCATATTACGTAGGGCATAAAGTCAAGACCACAGAATAACTAATAGTACAAGTACAGAAGCAGCACTCGGCATTTAAATAAATAGCTACTTTATCTCCGACACAATAAAGTGTAATTCAGGTCGCGCAGTTCGCCCAGTAGTTGCCTCTCTTTCTATCGCGTGCTCTTACCTTTTCTGACAACGCAATGTTAGGGTTGTCTTCTTTTAAATGAACTGCGTAGCATATATCATAATGTGATAAACGGACAATTGTTTATTGGTTTTTTGATTTTGATATCCGTACACGGCACAGTAATGTTGATTCGACATTGTTACTATTATAAAGAGGCAATATCTACGCAGGGAATAAGAGGCCGCGCGACTACGCAGGCGGGCGTGTGGCGGCCCTCTGCTCACTTGTTCGTTCGAACGAACGGCTAGCGGTGCGGTAGGTGCTTATCGCGCGACCTTAGGGTGGGTACCCACTTAGGTTCGCGAACCTCCGCGCTCCGCGAACCTGCACCGAAAATATCGTTTATCCTCTGCTGAAACAGGGCGCCGAGGTGTGTACGTGAGGGAACTCGTATGCGAAGCTGGTTCGCACAGGCACACACTGTAGCCAAAGTAAAAATATTTGTTTTTGCTATGGATCACTGTTCTAGGTTCGCGGAGCGCGGAGGTTCGCGAACCTAAGTGAGTACCCACCCTTAGATTATTTATATGTCTAGATAGAGTCTTAGGCTTTTGACGTATTAAACAAAACAGGCCAACTTTTTTAAGGTGGTGTGCATTTTTAGCATCATCGCGTCCAAAGAGTATTGTAATAAAAACTATGGCCGGCTCACACTACTGACAATGTGTGCGTGTTTTGGTCACCCAACTGTTGGGTGATATTTTTTTCGACGCTGTCGTAGCTTCGACTGTCTATCTTGACATATAAATAATCTAAGCGCGCGACCTTGAGCGAGTGAAGGAGGCCTGTCAAGACCTTGAGGTCAACATGTAGTATAGTCTGATGTGCCCTCGTGTGTACAACCCATGTAGGTTTTGGGAATTCGCTTGTTATGCAGCATTCGCCTTCGCATGACAAGGCAGTAAAGTTGACGATAGGTACATACTGTTAATACCTATAGTTTGATCTTGTACTAACATCTTGTGAAATCAGTCTGGGCGGGATTGCGTGGTTATCTGACCTCACACTAGGCTTTGCTCAGATTTAGGTCATACAGAGAGCGGGTACACGTATACGGGCGTTCCGTCCGTGTAGCGTTTCAAATGATGTATGGGTTTTCAATATGTATTATAAACATAAAGTGATACAATGCAACGAACGCAGAAAGCGAACGTAAAAGGTCCAACCGCCTTCAGTCCAGAGAAACCCTCCGGTTTTAGTCGAACAGAAAGCCGTCACGCGTTTGGGTATTATTCATTCTTGTCTTGAAAATATGCAACGGACGCAAAACACATGCGGGTCCACTTTCTGATCTACAAAACGGGAAGAGAAAAATTAATCTTTGAATGAATTTGGTTTCTTGTTTCATACGTTATAAGATACTTATATTAATTATAAAATATTTCTAGGACAGCTTTCTGGAAAAATATGTTCCACTTTTCAGACCAATAATTATATGAAAATTCCGAACATTGTGCTAGGTCCATAGAATTGTATGGATTTGTTGCTGCGTTCGGAAGACTTATTCCAATTATCCACCCTAAGTTGGATACTCGGAAAACGCGTGTTCATCTATCCACCTCACCATACTTGATAGTACGATAGGGTGGATAAATGAACGTACGCATTTTTCGAGTGTCCACCGTAGGGTGGCTGTTTCAGGGAGGATAAGCGGAAAAAGCCGTTCAGAATCATTCCGATTCGGAATTATTAATTACTATTAGGAAATATTATAGAAAAATGTTCCACTTTTTAGACCCAATTAATTCACTAAGCCGAATTATTAGGTTTTATTTTATAAGTTATTAATTACTTCTAGGAAATATTATTATTCACGTAGCAACACTTGATAAATCCCGATGGCGATAATAAAGATGTCTTTTTATTATTCTTTTGTTTAATTTATAAATTAGACCCCCCCGGCTTGACTAGCACCGTCTGGCAATGGGCAATGTCCGAAAAAAATAAAATTGGCTAAATATTCTTTTATAGGTAGGAATAGGCTCCCTTAGTAATAGAAAAAAGTTTCAGAATATTCGGTTGCGTAAAACTTAAAAAAAAAAGTTTCTTGGACTTCACAAATGTACGAAAGTAACAGCATAATGGAAATTATACCTTCACTAGATCCATTGTGGATCTGGCCAATGGATCTAGTGAGATTTTTTTTCTAATAAGATCTACCTTTGCCACCACCTGCCACAACCACAACATAGCATTAAAAAAGTTTTTGTATTAAAACTTTTTTTAATACTATGTTGTGGTTGTGCTTGTGACAGGTGGTGGCAAAGGTATAATTTCCATTCTGCTGTTACTTTCGTACATTTGTGAAGTTGAAGAGACTTTAATTATTAAAAAAAGTTTTACGCAACCGAAAATTTTGAAACTTTTTTCTATTACTATGGAAGCTTATCTTACGTATAAAAAAATATTCAGTCTATTTTATTTTTTTCGGACATTCCCTATTGGATCTTCTGAGAATGAAGGTTTTTTAACTATGTTGCTGTCTCTTTCACGTGCGATTCCGCCCCCTTCTTCCCCATGACACTAATAAGCCGCACTACTGGTAGTGTCGTGGGTAATTTTTTTCCCTTCTACACTACCGGCCCAGTAGTGTCGTAGGTAAATGAAAAATTCCATACACATGCATTCCCCACGGCACTACCAATTTTTTTTTGTGACAGCATGTAAATAAACATCTGTATTTCCTAAAGTACCAGGATCTCATAAACATAAGGAAAGTTAACTTCTGTATTTTTAACGCTTTTATTTTTTTATTATTTTCGTTATTTTCGTAATACAATACGGCGTAATACAATTTGAGACCGGACTTAAACAAAAAATTTATTGTTTAATAAAGATAACCTCCTCTAAATGTATGCTACTTTGGTACAATTTTAAGTTTTTATTTTTTAAGTTCAAGTTGGATTTGTGCTATAGAGATTTCGTTATTTATTTACATATTGTATTGATGTCACGAAATTTCAAAATTCCAAAACGAAAAAAGGAAAAACAATTGGTTGTGTCGTGGGGAATGTATTTGTATGGAATTTTTCATTTACCTACGACATTATTGGGCCGGTAGTTTATAAGGGAAAAAAATATCCACGACACTACTAGTAGTGCGCCTTGGTAGTGTCGTGGGGAAGAAGGGATCCGCCCGCTCGGCTCGGACCGTGGACACACCTCCTCCGCCGTGAAAATAATGACGCGAAACCGCTATGTATGACTGCAGTTTCACTGATTTTGAGGTCTGCTACACAGCCGTAAAAAGGGTGTTGCATTGCAGTGGACGTGGTTCTCATACTGAGAACAGTAGGTATAAAAATTCTAAGTTTTCCTAGAATAAAATTTTAAAATAAGGAGGTTGAAGGAGCAACATAGTACATAGGTTGTTACCTGCAACTTCGTCATTTTTATTAGTTATTAGTTCAGAGAGTTTTTTTCAGTACCACAAGTTTATGTTCGCCTAGGCCTGTGGAAGCCCCTCTTTTCCGTAGTAGCGCCCCTTGAGAGGGTGGTGAGGTTGTCATTTCTTCAAGGGCATATCACTAACATACCACCGGCCACTAAAATCGCAATTTGTTTTTACAAAACACAATTCTGTATAAAAAAATAGTTTCCTCTTATTAAATGTCATATTTTTCCGAAAATCTAAAAAAAACTAACAATTGCTATTCTACACCCTCCTTAACTCTGGAACAGTTCATTTCAGCAAGATTTAAGCCCGATTCACAAAATAGTGTAACTTTTTACCAAACAATATGTGAACTGTATAGAACAATTGGAGCTAGAATGATACTTATATTTTGGATTTTGAGGTCTGGGTCTAATTGCACCACACTAAAACTTCAGATGCAACAAGTATTGTTACACCCTCACCGGATGTCATTTTACTTTGAGTATCAAAGAACCTACAAGTTGATGTTTTCACTTCTCGCATAGTTAACTATAGTTTTCACTCTTTCCCTCGCCTATGAGCAGTATATCCGACAGTTAACTATGCGAGAAGTGAAAACACCAACTCTTACTAGGCTCTTTGAGCATGCATTGATTTATGTGATGTAAATCCACGGGCAGCGCAGATGCAATAAACTTTTATGTCATAATAATGCAAAACTTTAGCAATAAAACCTACGCATATTTCACGATAAGCGGTAATTTCAAAGTGGAAAGTGTACTAGCGGGGAAAGCAACTTGGAAATGGCCTGATTCATAGCGTTACCTGTTGCTCCAAACGCCTTGGATAAATCTAAAAATGTTCGTAACAACACTAATTTCATAGTCTATTTTCTGTTTATGACGCGAAGAGAAGACTTCACTGATTTAGTTTAAACTCTTTGTTTAAATTTGTGGCAACAAACAGTCTTACATGAAACATAGTAGCAGTATTGAAATATAGTATTCTATATAATAGATCTCTATTGCCAGTTGCTTGCCATAAGGCATTATTCCTTCATGCTCAGAAGATCCATCGGCCAGATCCACAATGGATCTAGTGGCCGATAACTTTGAGACCTTTATATGCTAAGAATAATTTTGAACACTGACTGCTGATATAAATATGAAACAATGAGTAGGTACCTAGTAATCTTACTAGGTACTCATTGTTTCATATTTATATGAGCAGTTTGAACACTTTGTGTACTTACAACAATATGATGATTGGAACTGCGTATATAAAATTGCTTTTGTTTTTCAGATCATTTTGACTACTCTAGACGCTCATATCACTTTGACGCTGACTGTATAATTGTAATTTTGATTATCAAATGCCGTAAAATCATTATAACCTAAAGCGACGGGCTTTAGTTTTCCTATTGATATAAAAGAATAATAATGCTTGTACAAAAATCTTTTATTGAAAATTATCCAAAACTTACAAACATTTAATTTATTTATGGTATGTACCCATTTCATGTTTTGAATGTAGCCGTTTTCTTGCTAACCGTACTCTTTGCTGACTTTGCTGACTTCGCTGACTTCGTCGACATCACAGATTTCCTGCTGACTACCGACTTCGTATCAGCATTCGCTCCGGGATCTTCTTCAATACTCTCAACAGAAATGGCTGGAGTCAATGTCACGTTTAAATTTTCATATTGTTCTTCACGTGGTAGGTATATACCGAAGCGATCCTATAAATTTTCGATTTTATTAAACAAAGTCGTTAGAGTGATCATGCTTACTAGCTAGTAAGCATGATCACTCTAACCACTTAACTAACAGTTGTTAGCAAGAGAAGTAAAGTCATTTTATCTACACCCATGCTTTAAATCCTCTGTAAGATTCTGAAACAGTTAGCTTACTGCCATCATTACAATATCCCGAGCCAGAGCTGGTCCTGCAGCACCGCGCGCCCACGCGCGAGGGTTGCATTATGAAATTCAGTACAACATTATAACACTCTTGCGGAAGACATAATAATGAGGAGGGAGAGGAAAGTCAAAGTCAAAGTCAAAACCTTTATAGAGGATACATATCATGGGTTTAGATAAATATCATGGGTGTTTTTAATCCATATGTATTAAAATATTATTTGTTTCCCTAATAAAAATAAGAAAAAATTATAAAATGGGTGTAGATAAAGTCTTGTATGCAACTGTACATAATTAGGTATTAAAACACTCATGTGATACTATTCCACATTCGTGTTTTAATACCCCTCATTATAGTACAGTTGCATAAATAACTATAAAAATATCACAATTATAAAACCATGCACTAGCATGGTTTATAGTTTAGAGCCATCACATTCGTTGTCATGTGATAGATACGCGCACTGTAGTAAAAACTGTAGTAGCTATACTTTAGTAAGCTAAAAGAAGGGTACAGGAGCAAAACGTTTCTTGCACGTGCTCCCCCAGTCTAAGTCCCCCTTGGGGTACCACAAGTAAAATATAATTTTGCCCCCTGTGGAACCCCCTGAATAACAATCTCATTATTAAATATATTTTTATGGGTAAGTATTTAATCGGGTAACAATAAATTCCCATTTTGGGAAAAAAAAATACTGAATATAGCGTACTGAAATACTAAATGGGCGACGGACTGAGGGCGACTACAAATGTTGAAAATGGGCGACTTTAAAATAAATTTTGAGTAACTAGTTATTCAGAACGGGCAGTACTTTAATTACTAAGTGACGAAATTTCTTCTATTTAGGCACACAAAACATAGAAAAATTGGCATATATTTACTTAAAAAAAGTTACTATTAACCTAATCGAGATGTCAAAAAAATTTTTGAAGCATCAGTTAAATAGTTGCCTACTTGGTATAATAGTTGCCTACTCAGTATTATTGTCACTCATTTAGAATTGTTTTTAATATAAATTCAATCTGATTTTATTTGAATTTGATATAGGTACTTCGAAAGCTGTAATAATCAACTTGCGGACCTTACTGTCGAATGAATTGTATAATTATTCCTTTTCGCCGTGTGTCAATTGAATAGAAAAAAATCGGTGAAATGTTACATTTTCAATTCTGACTGAGACACGGAGAATAGAAAAAATTATACCGTAAATTCGAATGTAAAGTCCGCAAGTTAAAGCTTTCGAACAATATCTAATTCAAATAAAATCTGACTTATCATAAAAAATCCTTTCTGAAGTTACCTCTTTTGTATGACAAATCGTAATAATATAGTGGTCCCTATTTTCTTTTAAGCAATACCTATTTAATTTAATTTGATGAGTGTATTAGTTGTGGAGGTCCACACCAAATAGATACGGGTCCACTTCAAGCAAAAATGAAGTAAGCAAACGGTCACAAAGGATAATATACATACATAAAATACGCCATCAAAAAGATCGCACAAAAACATCGTATATACCAAGTTTTATGCAAAATAAAATCAAGTTTTGCACCAACATGTAACATTTTATTTACTACACTACTTACTACTTGCAAATTAATGTTTTGCCATTTTTTGAAAAATCATTTATGATGGAAATATTACTTTTCGGTTTGGACCTCCACAATTATTATTATGTTTTTATATTTAAAAAGAGTTAAGTACCTTAGCATATCTGTTGTATTGCCACTGTGGATGGCAAATACATGGACGTTGAGGAGGAACTTCGTAGCTCGGATGAAATGAAATCTCGCTTTTTGGTGATGGTGGAGTTTCGTAACCTAGAATATCAATATTTTACGGTTAAGTTCACATGTCATCAACTTTGTCTAGGGATACATGTACTATTTTCATACAAACGAGGTCACTTTGAATCCTTGGTTTCCTGCCAAGGATGTACTGTGCTGTGATCTGATGACGGCTATCCAGGGAGTGAATGGAGGAGATTCAGATCGCTATACACACCCAACTGATCTGACCAGCATTCTAAAAATGTAATGGACATGTTTACAAAAACCGCGAAAATAGCATGAAAATGTATGGATATCCTCAAACTGAGAACTCTGACACATTAATCTTTTAGAATGCTGATCAGATCAGTTGGGTGTGTACAGCGATCTGAATCTACTCCATTCACTCCCTGGATGGCCATCACCAGATTACAGCACGGTACATCCCTGGCAGAAAATCAAGACTTCAAAGTTACCTCGTTTGTATGAAAATGACACCTGTATCCCTAGACAAAGTTGATGTGTATATGTAGCTAAAAGAAAAAGTTTAAGTTTTTTTAATGCACAACGGGATAGTGCTTGAGGTGAAGACCTCACCTCATGTTAAGTGACGATAAGGCTGAAGGTGGAAGCGCACTACACCCAGAATCCTCATTACTGACGATCTGGCTATCTTACCTCTTAACTGCCGGAACACAACAATTTGTAATTTGTTGTTATGGCGTCAGACTTAAGTAAGATGGTGGTAGCTAACCAGGCGGACTTGAAATAAGCCCTACCACCAACCAAATCGAGTACCATAAATGTACCCCTCTGCTGGGAATCGAACCTGGAACCCATGCGTCTTACACGGGTGGGTAAACCGCTAGACCACAAGAGGCGGTTAAAAGTTTGTTTACCTCTGAAATTATGTTGCCGTCTTAGAGTTCTCTTTAACTTCTTCCTCATTCGATTTTCCCAAGCTATTTCAGCAGCTGTAAAAAACAAGTTCCTTTTAATATAGGATTTCTTTTTTACAAAAAGATATTCTAGAAACAGTACAAACCAATTCTCTCCTTCTCCAAAATGTCCATTTCAAAGCGCGCATAAGCGTTGAAGAACAACTCTGCTATATCCTCTCTAATCTCGATCACTGGTATTTCCATGGCCTGCTCGACTGCTTTCATCAGCTCCACGTAGGCAGTATCATAGCGCAATGCAGCATCATCAACGTGAAGAAAGATAGCCTTATCAACAGTGTTTGATACCGTCGCGAACATGATTTCAGATAAAGTAGGTTCCGGGATTGGTATCGGTTCTGTATCAAAATATGGCAAGTTATCATCTATAGATGATCGAAGCCAATAGCAATTAGTATCTTTCAAAAGTAATGTCACTTGGTCAAAATCAAGTCAAAATATCTAGTCAAATGAAAGCGAATCGTCTCTGTTTCAACTTGGGCAGAAATGCTTTTGTATGTCCGTCCGGCTGTCCGTTTGTCCTCCTTCTCTACATTCTTGTAAATTTTTGTAAAGCAGTTTCGATAATAATATAAAAAAATGTCGATTCAGATTTTCGAAAATTTTCAGAATGGCGGAGATATGTTAAAGCGAGGTCTTCAGCTCACAAAGCCACTAGTAATTAAGCACTTTTGAGCTATTTTCTTTTGAGTATTCAAAATAAAATTTAATATTTTAACAATGTCGCGCCGAGTTTTTCTTATTTCATAATATTATATGTCGCTTAGAAATGACTAGCAAAGTAATGTAAAGGGTGACGGGGTGAGGGGAGTCAAATCCTTATTATGTCACTTACCCTAGAACCGCCTTATACGAGTCTTAACACTAACGTCCATTATACAATTGTATAATGGACGTTATTGAGTCTTAAAGTTAAGGCCATGTTAAATTTAAAAAAATGACAGATTTGACTGAAACTCTATGAAACTGTTAGCTTCTTCAAAAGTTAAGGAGAACTCTACAAAATATTTACGGTAAGAAGCTTTGAGTATTTGGCCGTTAGATATTTAAAAGAAAAACCTGGTGTAGGCTGTGTGGTGTTAGATGTGACGATAGACAGAAACGATGACGATAGTGTATTGGGTGTAATGACTTCTGGCGGTGGAATTATCCAAGGCTCTGGTGGGTAGTGCTTCATCACAATATTCTTCAGGTCGTAGTAAAGATCCAAATCTCTGTACTTGAATGGTGGCTTATTTTCCTGGTGGTTAGAAAATGTTAATTTTATGGAACACTTGTTGTCTCTGTCCTAACTATCGCCAACTGGCAAATGAATGAGAAGTTATAAAATAAAAAAAAACCGGTCAAGCGCGAGTCGGACTCGAGGGTTCCGTACAATCATAAATATATTTGGATATGTTACTTTAGTACTGTCTTTAAAAAAGTAGGATAAACGGCAGACAGGTGGAAGGGCGAACAGGCGGACAGTTAATTTACAAATCTTAACCACAGCTGCTTATGGTGACTGAAAAACGTTTCAGCCACTCCACATTGCAAACTGTTTATATTACTAAGTAGTAACTTATTCTTCGTTTATTCGTACGGTAAATAGTAGGTAATTATATTAGAACCAGTCACCAATTATTATTGTAGTATTAGGTTGCGCCATCTCTTGATCGATAGTGGAACTATTTTTTCTTAGGACAGCGCCATCTGTTGACTGGTAGTGAAACTAAAGAATTTTTGTTTGTTTTTTGAATTTCTAAAAAAGTGTGTTATATTGAGACATCGTTTTATTTTCCTGTAATCTTTACATAAACCACTATCACATAGAATTATTTCAGATTTTTCTCTTTGCAAACTACGGAGATGGGGGGGAACGGTATTTTTTTTTACATTTTTCATCATAAGTCGAAAACTATGCGGCCTAAGAAAAAGAAAACAGCGTTCTTTCATATGATACCACACATGCCCTAGTCACCTCACTTCAAATTTTTAAGATCCCTTTTCAGTCCCTGTTGTAAAAGAAATATTTTTTTTATTTCTTTCTTATTTGCATAATAGTTGGACAAATGTCATCTTAAACTATTCCAAATTTCAAGTTGATACAGACAGACAGACAGACAGACTGAGTCACACCATAAGGGTTCCTTTTTTACCATTTTGGTACGGAACCCTAAAAATGATGAGGTTGCATTAGAAAAGCTAAAACGGTCTTTAAGTTTTCTTGAATTATCTTATTTTCAGCACAACTTAATTAAGAAAAAAAAAGATTTAGGCAAAGTGGAAAGAAGCCGAAATGACATTAAGTACCTATATATGAACTGCTTTTGGGAAGTTCTGGTGTTAATTAATTGAATACTTACGGAAGATTGCAGAAGAAATGAATGGATTGTATGCGGAATGACATGAATGTAAAAGTAGTGAAAAAACAATAAGAGTTTAAGGAAAGAATGAAGTAAAAAGACGTACTGCGCTGACCTCAAATAAACTGTCTTGAGGATAAAAATCACTTTTTCACACGTACCTATTTAAACTACTTGATTAGTTAATTAAAGAAAGTAAAATTAAAATAGACCTGAACATAAGGTACGCCAGGTGGAATGCCAAGTCTATCCCTTATTTCTTGATCCAACACTTCAGCAGGTCGAGTAAAAAACAATGCAGTGTCTTTCAAAATGTCTCTCCTTTTTCCTTTGCTCGCCATTACACTTAAAAACTTCTGTAGCATCGCTCGTACCTATGAGATTAAAAATATTACTATTCTGTGCAAATCTGTCTTATCAAGAATCTGGAAAAAAATATCTGCCTTAAACAAGAATCTGCCCAAACCAGAATCTGTCCGTGGCCATGCTGGGATGGCGCAAACTGGAATTTGCGAGCAAACGCTCTAAAGCAGGGGTCCTTCATACTGGTGGCAGTTAGAGCAGCCACGATTGCTTGGGAATCCCAGAATTCATTGACCACCGCGACAAGGAGCATTAGGCTGGGTTTTGGTTGCCCGAGTGGCAGCTCAATGCGCAAGTGGAATTCTCTACGCATGAACCAAATACTCGATAAGTTGGAATTTGGAAGTGCCAGCGTCCACTCCTCAATTCGTATACTTAATGCGTGCAAAAGCACGCGTGACGCCCGTAACTCAGGGGACGTACACTAAGTCCCGTATTTATAAACCACTCTCAATGTTAAGAGCTCATATTTGAGATGTTCTTCTTATAGAAACTTGATAGGTCTCAATGCTCTCAACAATGATTTATTAATGCTTAATGATTTGACTACGGCTGCATTCAATCTAAACATAATAAAGAGTCTCTGACCTCTGGATGTTCATTTATATACGCCTCTTGTTCCTGTTGGATCGTCATGCCAAGCCGGGCGGTGCATTCTCTTTGGCAATCAGTTATAGCTTCAAAGTCATGAGACATAAGACCATTTGCAGCCAAAGGCTTTCGTGGCACGCCTTTCATAATCTTTTCAAAAGGCATGTTGATTTGGTTGTTCTAAGAACTATCAATATGATCCAAAATAACGATGAATGATTTATTTAAAACATTACAATGCAGTGTTCAAAGCTTTAAAAAATGATTGACTATTAATTTACTCTTTGTAAGATTGACAGACGCGACAATGACAGCTAGTGCATAGAGCAAAGAGATTACTTTCAAGCATAAACTTAATATTCCCATAGACATAGTATAATATTCCACTCAAGCGTAGCGAAAAATTTTCGAAGTCTTTGCTTTCAAGCAAGGAGTAAATTTTGTTCTGTGCCATAAAGCAAAGGGCTTGTAATCAATTAGTATTCAAAAGAACTTAATCAGCATCACCAAGCATCACTATCAAGATCACTATGTTTAAAGAGGTAGAATAAAAGCACGCTATTGAATCAAAAGCAAGAAGCTTATCAAAAGATTAAAACTAAAGAAGATAGCACGATCATTTTTTTTTTGTTGCACTGTGGCACAGTTTGTACAACAATATCAATGATATATCAATAAAATTATCGTTCCACACGTTTATAAACATTATTTATAAAAACTTGAATTGAAGAAAAAGTTACATTTATTATCTCGACCTAGGATTTTGGTAAAGATCCAGTTAACTCGATTATCCTGCGACATTACGTTTTTTTACTCATGATGTGCCATTGCCATTACCATAGAAATAGAATACCATTGAGCGCAGCGAAAATTTTTCTATGTCTATGGCCATTACCTTGGCCTTGGCGAAGCGTCCTGCCCATAGACATAGAAAAATTTTCGCTGTGTCCTGCATGCTCCATAAATACAAACTTAGAAAAGTGCCAATGCATGGCGAAATGCAAAAATCGAATATATAAATCAAAACGAAACAAAATAACCTTCAATAAAATTGTTTCAAAAACAGGCCTACGAGTGAATAGATTTTAACGACACAACTGACTTGAGTACTCAACTATTTCATTGTAGATTCGAAATGTCGTGTTAGGTAGCATATTTCTTTAGGTGTTACTATTGCAATATTTAAATCGACAGGTGTAGTTTATTTAACTAAATGAAATTATGGTACGGAGAAACTTCATACCGACCGACTGTGTTCGTACATTTCACCTGTTATTTCAAAATATTGCTCGGGTCCAGACTTCCCCTTTGAACAATTCATACTGCACTACGGAGCAGTATGTTGAATATAATATCATACAAGGAACGTACAGCAAGGACATAATAATAAAAATGTTTTTTTTTTAGAAATATAAATGAATTACCTATCTGTAGGTACCTACTTAACGTGCTATATCACGCATGATTAAAAAAAATGCTTCTTATAGCTATTAAACTTTAGAAAGTATTAAATTTGCCACCACTTAATAAGCATATTAAGTACCACTTAATAATTTTTGTATAATTATATAATTATATATTATATATAATAATTTTATAACTGATGTTGTTATTTTCCTTAATCAATATCTATGTGTTACCTACCTGAATTAATTACCTGAGACACGAGGGTCTACCCTTTATGGCAGAACTTTTTATGTCATATTATTCATAACAACTAATGGCATAAACTTCATGCCGCAGAAAATCGTTTGGCATACACTCATTTATCATACACTTAAAACGCATAATTTTGTAAGCCAGAATCATCTTTTGGCATACATTTCATAATCTATAGGCAGAACTATCATATCGCAGACAGTTTATAGTCAGAATCATCTTTTGGCATACATTTAATAGAAAATTCATATCTAGAATAATTTTGTATTTCTTACACGCATGTTTCATGCTGCATGCATCCTTACATGCAGCCAAATAAACATGCATGCAAGCAAGCATGCAGCATTCAAGCCAGCATGCAGCATTCAAGCCAGCATGCAGCATGCAAGCAAGCAAGCAAGCATGCAGCATGCAAGTAAGCAAGCATGCAGCATGCAAGTAAGCAACCACGCAACATGCAAGCAAGCATGCAGCATGCATGCAAGCATTGTGGAGCTCCGCCCTCTTCGCTCGCTCCGCTGCGAATGGTCAAAACACTAACCTAACCTAACCTACTGGTAGGTGCATTGAAAGTTTTTTCAGGCCAAATATTTAATTCACAACTTTTTAAGACAAATATTTAATTCAATTTAAGGTTAAAATGCATTTTTTTAGAAATATGCCTAATGACATTATTCCTAATGAAATTCTGCCATATTCGTAGTATAACATGTGAAAATTATACCAAATAATTGTCGACTAAATAAAGGTTATGCGAAAAGAAATTTTGCGAATAAAAATTTTGCCAAAGGTATTTTTATGCCTATTGACATTCTGCCTTCTGAATAGTATGCCATTGTAAATTCGGACACGTAAACATTCTGCCAAACAATAATTATATTAAACAATTTTTATGCCTTAAAAATATTCGTTTAAAGAAGATTCTGCCCAGTGTGTTCTGCCAAATAAATTTCGGAGCATCAAGTTTCTGCCAGATAGGTACCCCAAGAGACGAATGTGTTTTTTTTTGTTTGTTTTTCATTAAACTAATAATAATTCTTCGTTGTTATAAAATCAAGAGGTATTCGATAAAAATGACACATAATGGATTCAAATGCATTTAATTAGTTGAAAAGCTTTTCCAAATAGGTACCGGCTGAAATCACAATCATGTTGTTCATCCAAACAACAAAATAAAGTTTTTTCTTTTTCTACAAATGACAGTCATCATCATCATCATCGACATCCACTGCTGGGTTTAGGCCTCCCCCAAGAATCTCCACGACACGATCAGTCCTGTGCTGCCCGCATCCAGCGGCGCACCGCGACTTTCAGTAGATCGTCGATCCACCTTGTCGGGGTTCGGAGGCCTACCCACGGAGCGTCGTCCGGTGCGCGCGAGCCATTCTAGAACCTTTCTGCCCTAACGGCCATCGGTTCTTCTCGCTATGTCTCCAGCCCACTGCCACTTAATGACAATCACTTAAAGGTTATTGCAATGACTATAAGCCTTTATTAATAAAGTTCCACAACAAGTGATTGATCTTCTTTTGCATGAATTTAAAAACCATGTTAAAAAACGCTCATAGGAAAATATAGACGATTCAAAAGTACTTAATAATTAAAGTTTATTTGAATACAGTTATTTTTGACTTTGACTTTGACAATATAAGTTTAGACTTTGTCTACTGTTCCACAACCCTCAGTTTGTTTGACTACAGCAAATAACCGCAGAGCTTCTGTGGGGTTGAACCGACCCTTTTTTTAATAAAAGTTTGTAGCCTGCCCATAACACCACTAACTAATCTCACCCACTAATAACCTGTCCCTAAATAACAATGTTTCATTTTATTTTATTCTTATTATTTAAGGATTAAATATTTCACTCAAAGGGTACAAATCCTACATAGACTAGAGCTTTTCAAATAGATTTCAAAGAAATAGAATAGAATAGAATAGAATAGAATAGAATAACATTATGAATACGTTACACGTTTGGTTCTTAACAAAACATCTTTATCTCATCTCCCTGAGGGCTTAAGAGAGGATTTTATAAAAATAGTATATAATCTGCCCTTTCTCAGGGTTCCTACTATTGAAATACTAAGGTCAGCAAATGCGCAGTGGGTTTGGATTAGCGAAAGATTCCACATGGACGTGATCTCTACAAACGAATATAAGATTTGTTTATTATTTGAAAGGACAAGTCCCATCGCGCCTATGTCATTTGCCTCACCGTTCTCAAAAAATGAAAGTCTATCGCGTCTTAATCAAAGTAGTATGTCAGAGTAGGTATTTTACTCTACAATCAGATTAATAATTATTTTCTGCATTAAAAAGTGGGATTTTTAAGTTAAAACGCTTTTAAACCACAATTTTTTATTATGATAGTACTATTTTACAAAATACTTTTTTTTTCACAAAATACTTCACAAAACGACTTAATGTTTTTTGTAATTGTTTTTCTAAATATTAAACAATTCTTGACTGATACTATAGCTAAATGAAATGTAATTAGCATTTTTTAATTATGAAAGTAATTAAATAAAATGAAAATGGGGCAACGCTGGGACATCTCCTTTATAATAGATTTGAATATTGATTGTATTAATCATAACTGCCATTTTAACTAGCTTGACATTAATGTCTACAAATGCTGTCTGTACTTATACCCGAAAATATGAACCCATGTTATCATCTTAGAAACTATTAGGCACTGACCACCAGATAAACTATTAAGTGTTGACCACCAGATCATAGTTCTACTATGACCAGATTCTGTTACCAGAATTACTACCATACGTGACTGACCTAGGAGTAACCTTTGATAGAAAATTGCTTTTTGATGAATTGATTGTGGCTAAGGCATCTAAAGCTCCCGGCTTCATAATGAGGATGTCACACGACTTCAATTCTATAAAAGCTCTAAAAATACTCTACTGTGCTTACGTACGTGGTTATTTAGAATAATTATATGCCTCTCAAGTATGGAATCCCTGTTACAAATTATACGAAACGCGAATTGAAAGGATTCACAAAGGGTTACTGCAATATTTAAAGTTTAAAACCAATATCTATAGGGTAAAACCGGATAGATGTCCTACTTTTTGAAATGATCTCCTAATTAAAAAAAAATATTCATTAATATAATTTCTATGAATGTAGGCTACCTTAATCATTTATGTTCAATCATAATAATTTATTTTTGACCTATCAATTACAGATTTTGTAGAATTTAACTTTTTGTAGAACTTTTTTTTGAGGATAGATGCCTACCCCTATGGATAGTTGCCCCACCATTAAAATACTAAGAAGGATAGATGCCTACTGTGCGGGATTGTGAAAACGAAATCCCAAACAAATTTTATGAGGTTAGAGCGACCTATTAATGAATATTTTTTAAATTAGGAGGCTATTTCAAAAAGTAAGGCATCTATCCCGGTTTTACCCTACTCGTGATTACGACCGGCGATGCCGTAAGTTTCATTTTTTACCACTTGTAGAAAGAAGATACATTGCAGATATATCGTACCTTCTTAGCATAGCGGTAGGAGCTGTCGATTGTCCTGAGCTTTTGAGTGGCATTGGTTTACGAGCTCCGGTAGCTTCCTTCCGAAACCCTAACGCACTTCACGTTCCCTGGTGCAAAACGAGGTATTGGCGAAATTCTTCCTTTGTAAGAACAAGCAGGTGTTTTAACAGTAGTGTTGCAAAACAATTTGAAATAGACCTTTTCAACACCCTCAAGCAAGTTTAGGCGAACGTTAGGTAATAGTTACTTTTCTAACAAATAATTTGTAATACTATTTGTTTATACTTTACTTACTGAGTGTAATACTTATCTTAATTTTTTTAAATATAAGTTAGGCTAACATTCTATTGTAATTTAGATTGTAATTGGCCATTAATATTTATTTAAGTATTTTTAACCTAGCTGTAAGCATATGAATAAATAAAACTGTTTAGAACGGACTCTTCTTTGATCGGGTCTCAAACTTCGCCGTTTGACGTCGTTACTCTACGCCCCGCTTTCGTCCAGGCGTGTTGCCAGGGTTGCTTACTGTTAAATAATTGCTTACGTCTAATGATAATATTGCAAAAATATTAGTTATTATTTGCTTTGAAATCATTATTTTATTCTAGTTTTACACAAAAAAATGTTCATGTCCTTTTGATAAATTAGGTATGAGAACGAAAAAATATTTTGAGAATATTACTTACCTCTCATCATCTTTGTGGAAACTAAAAAAACTGAAGTGTGGCATCGTTTTTGAATTGTTTGTACAACCAAACACACTACAATCACTTGACGCCATTGTAATTTGTTTCCAAGTTCGTACGGAACGCGCAAACAGGCAAACGCGCGTGCGGCGACGCCGGCCGTGGCAGCTCGACTGAGTATTCCGTTTAACGTGTAGGCTAATATCGTGACCTTGAACCCGTTCGGAGCGGGAGTGTCCGTTCTATACTTGTACTTGTATTATGTATTCTGTGGTTAGTTTTTATTCTTATGTTTTAAACTTCCCGAATATTATAAAATAAATAAATAAATAATCATAAAGACCTGTTTTAAAAAGTCCATTGCAGGAGTAGGCCACTCCCGAGGGAGGCACATGGATTTTTTTATAAAACGGTTTCTATTAACTCGCATTTAATTAATCATATAATAAATAATCATAAAAAAATTATCGAATACAAATTATATTAGGTATTATTCTGAGCTTTATTAAAATCAAAATAATGTTCGTAATTTTTGATGACTCCGTGGTTGAGTGGCTTGTACACCGGCTTTCAAAGTGTAGCCAATCGATTCTCGGCTGGATCAATTTAAAACGAACTTTTCTATATTGGCTCAGGCCTGGTGTTTGTAGTTCCACCGTTGTCTCTGATTTCCAAAACAAGTGTTTTAGCTATGTAGGTACTTACTTTAGAATCAGTACCCTTAGCACGAACAGCTATCGAGAAAAATGACGCGCGTAAAACTACTCGATTGAGAATTATCTATGGAAATTTTAATTTCTCTATTCGGCGGTAGATGGCGTTGTACAAATTTCCCATACAAAATTGCACTATCGAATGTTTTTGCGCATTATTTATCGTAATGTTTTACAGAGCATCGTTTGTGATTTTGTCTAATATTTATTATTATATTGTCTCTGTAGTTTAGTTTGTTCTACTTCATTAGATGAGATAAGACCGGCAGCTAGCCTTTTGCCAAAAATAAAGACACTTGAATGAGGGCTTTTCAAAGTGACACTTAAAAAATAAAAAAAGTAACTAAGTAAAATAAAAATAGTAACTATTTGCCTAACTAGATGGCGTTGATGGAATGAGATGTGTCAAAATTGGCTTTAAAAATAAACGAAAAGTAAGCGCTCGCTGGCTGACATCTGCCCAAAGAGAAATATTTTAGGGTTACATCTGCCTGCTTACCTGATACTCTTCGAAGCTTAGTAAAAAAATAAATAAATTAAAAAAATATTAAAAACACGACTGCCCTGCCAAAAACGAACTAAAAAGTTAAACAACAAGTGTCATTGCAGTCGGAGGATCTTATTATGGAACAATTTTTGATCAAAGAGATCCCCCGACTGCAATGACACTTGTTGTTTAACTTTTTAGTTCGTTTTTGGCAGGGCAGTCGTGTTTTTAATATTTTTTTAATTTTATTTTTTTATTTTACACCTTTTAGTGACATATTATTTAGTTTTGGAATGTGCTCATCAAGGCCTTTCATTTGATGCCCATATTGTTATAATAGAATATTTTTTTTTCACATTTGAAAATGGCGTCGTACTGACGCCATATTGATTTTTTCTATAAAAAATAAAGCCAGTGTCACTCAGGATGCTATAAGAATTCTAACAATACCCCTTTTATCCAAACCAGTTTAGATATTTAGAAGTTATGGTGGAATAAAGAAACTCACATACCCACAAACATACATGAACCCTGAACACATATACACTCTTTTTGCTTTGGGCATTATTGACACATATATTTTTATCAACGCCATCTATCGAGCCTACAGTTTTTTGTCATTTTGAAAAGTCCTCATTGAATAGTGATAGGCGTTATGGGTAGGCAATTTAACAACCTGTGGTTTTCCCCCTATTCGCGGTTTACCAGAATAGGCTCTATTGCCCAGCATTCTGTTGCCGGTCGCATGTCAAATGTGCATACAACAGCTTTTAACGTAAAAGCTAATGTGTTCACCGCAGATTAGCGAAAATCCGTTCACTGGTGTTACTGTTGCCTGTTTTAAATAGAGCAAAGTGAACTTTAAAATGTAGGTACAGCATAATCTGGTATAGTGATTTTCACTATCATACTGGATTGTAATATCAACATCACAAACCTATCTTGCTATTGAACTAAAACAGAATTGACCTAAGTCACAATACGCCCACATCTTGTTTGGTCTAGTCTGTTATATCGCGACTTGGGCACACTGCGTTATAGGTATACAGCGAGCAAAGGAGTAATGTAACCTCAGCTGGTGTATAAGCCTTCCTTATAAAAGGATGAGGAAGAAGATAATCTGTATATATAAAACGCTAAGAAGTCTCTTAGCGTAGAATTCAGTTCAGTCAGTCGACTGATCTATCAAGGCACCTCAAACTACTGGACGGATCGAGCTAAAATTTGGCACATTAATAGTCCTTAGGACGTATACGAAAATCCTAAATATCCGCTTCCTTTACTGTTTCAACGGCATTTTGTGATCCATTTGGGCAACATGAGTTTTCCGATGTAAAAAAGGCTGCTGAAATCAATTCTGAATGTTGCCAAGCTGAATTTGATTTTATTTTTTTCAAGTGTGTTTTGCTCTTTATACTTACTTGATTCAAGAAAATATCTCTATATTTCTCTACAGAAAATCCTCTATAGAATTAAAACTATGAAAATTTGCCTCAAAAAATAAACACTGGTAAATAGCCCAGTTATTTCACTATATAGATTAATAAACATGTTGAACATTTTTGTCTAGCAACTGTGTTAAAAAACTAATTTGCATCATGCGGCGGAATTTTCTCAGCCATTTTTTTTCAATAATCCTCTACAGAATTAAAACTACTAAAATTTTTCATAGAAAAAAATAATATTCATGAATGGCCTAGTTATTTTACTATATAAAATAATACATTTGTTAAACATTTTTGTTTAGGAACTGTGTTAAAAAAATATTTAGATTCGCGCGGCGGAATTTTCTGTAAATTGTTTTATTCGAAAATCCTCTACAGAATTAAAACTATGAGGATTTGCCCAACAAAACAAATACTGATAAATAGCCCAGTTATCCTACTATATAAAGTAATAAACTTGCTAAACATTTTTGTCTAGTAACTGTGTTAAAAAAAAATTGTGTCGCACGGCGGAATTTTTTCAAATAGTTTTTTTCGAAAATCCTCCACAGATTTAAAAAATGCCGTTGAACTTGAAAACTTTAATTCGAATTACTAGTCTAGACGTCCGCTAAAAAGTCGGAAGAAACACGTTTAATGAAGTCGGACTGGGCTTTTAAAACAAAAAAGTGGTCCTCCAGCCCCACCCGACTTCAATAGACGTGTTTTATTGAAATTGATATGCGTATCTCGTATCAAATGATTTGAATATTATTTCTTGCATTTTAGAGACAATTATTTTGATGCGGTTTTTCTTTTTGTTTTAAGATTTTTTTGAAGGAGGTTTTTCTTTTTTTTATACATAACGGGATAGTTATTGACCTTCACCTCACCTGATGTTAAGTAACGATAAGGTCGAAAGAGTAAGCGCACTACACCCGGAATCCTAACCTCTGTAAACTCTAACTGCGGGAACGAACACAAGTTAATATAGCGTAGACTTAGGTAAGAGGGTGTGGTGGTAGCTGGTCAGGCGTACTTGAAATAAAAACCAATACCGAGTACAAACTGTACCCCCCTCCTGCCCAAGTAACAAAATTTGGTACTTTAAAAGTCCTGAGAACGCTTTAGGACGTGCTAATTAGTTTCATGATAAGCACTATACTGGTATTGTAAACCTTTACAGAACCCAAAATAGGCCCTAGTTTTATCACTGATTAATCCTATAAAC
Organism: Agriphila geniculea; assembly: GCA_943789525.1. Taxonomy (NCBI): domain Eukaryota; kingdom Metazoa; phylum Arthropoda; class Insecta; order Lepidoptera; family Crambidae; genus Agriphila; species Agriphila geniculea. The sequence continues at coordinate 20,500,563 of OX038870.1, read as the reverse complement.
ATTACATAAAGCCTCTCATGGTAATAAATCAGCTCTATACTTGAAAACCAAAACATGTTTATAGTGCTATTTTGATCTTTTTATCACACTATTGTTCGCCATTTTGTTCGTACTGTGCTCATGTCATGTCATCGTCAGTGTTCCCCAAGAAAACAAAATGTCATTCGCTTTTACAATTTGTAATACAAAGGACATTCTACAAAACATCACCTTTGATCGACCATTGACCGTAACTCCACCGTAACTTGCACTTGCGCAAATAATTGTATCGATAAAATCACTACGCTGATTTCAAATTTGACAATGCGCCCTCATAATTTTCGTGATTTAATTAAATATAAATTAATAAAATAAGGACTCGTTCCGACTATGGCTGCTATAGTATACATTGGCTCCAGCCGAGCTACTAATGTGCTATCATGGCATAAACTGCAGCCATATTTTCACCGAAAACGGATTAGTCCATTAATTATTCATTTTAGTGCTTTTATCTCACGCTTTAGTCAGGTAGAAGTAACACAAAAAGTTTAAGTTATTTAGCAACTGCACCAGAAGTCGCTTTGATACTATTTAGTACCATAAAAGAGTTTTCATGACTTTTACAGAACTAGCCCCATAGCGATGTTGAGGGAGCATTTAAGAAGCTAAACCGTGACATAATATTTGTGCAAGGTACTTTTATAGTGCAGATTGATTCTGTAATAGTGTTTTCGATACTGCTACAATACTAGTAATGTAAAAGTTATTTTGACGCAATATTAGTGCAAAATAGATACATAGAAGTGGCAGTAAAGTCGTCAATAGTACTAAATAGTACTATAATCGCTTTTTTCATATCTATTACAGTGCAACACTTTAAAGATTCTTTTGTATGTCCTGTAAGTGTTCTAAGAGCTGCACCATAGAACTTAAATGCTCTTTAATATAATAGAACCAAAACGCTCTGTGGAAAACCTTTATAACACAAGCAGTCACAACGGTTACCATTTAAGGCCTACTATATCACTGTTTGGTGATAAAACCCCTTGGTTATAGAAACTTTTGTTACTGGGGTGGTAATCGAACCTGGATACCCTGCGTCTTACATGGATGGGCGAACCACTAGAGACGTTTTCTTTTTAACCGACTTCAAAAAAGGAGGAGGTTCTCAATTCGATTGTATGTTTTTTTTTTATCGATGTTCGCGCATATCTTCGTTATTTATGGACCGATTTTGATGATTATTTCTTTGTTTGATTGAATTTTCTTGCAAAATGGTGCCAGGTAATTTTTTTTTCAGATCGGTTTAGTAATTTTCAAGTAATCCTGAAAATACTATGATTTTGCATTAATTACCTTGATTTTTTTTGTTGGAAAAGGGATACCTTAAGTGTAGTTCTTTTAATTTCATTGACATTGAACCTTGGACCTCAAAGATATCCAAGGGAACTCCTAAAACTCAAATAGAATATGTATTGTGATTGAGACATTGGTAGGCTTATGAAAATCCAAAACAAACCGAGCTATATGGTCTGTTTGCTACGTTCTGGACTAGACTTGGACTAAGAAGGCACGACGGAACTCCTTTGGAAATTGAGTAATGGGCATTTTGAAAACATATAAAGTAAAGAATATTACACACTTACCACAAAAAAGTTGAAAATAAAAAAGCTTTTTAAAAAAAATAAAAACCGCCTTCAAAAACAAAAACAGTTTCAAAATTAAAAAAAATAAAAACCGGTCAAGAGCGAGTCGGACTTGCGCACCGAGGGTTCCGTACCATCTTAAATATAAATATTTGGATATGTTACTGTAGGACAGTCTTTCAAAAGTAGGATAGACGGGGAACAGGCAAAAAGGGCCCATCCACCTTTTGACCAGGCGGACAGCTGGTTGAAGGGCGAATAGGCGGACAGTTAATTTACAAATCGATACCTTAATCCGCAAACCAGCCAACTCCATTTTATGCAAAATACTTTTTTGATGCAGTCTTCGGCCTATATTCCTGACGGATGATTTGAAAAAGCAACAACTCCATTTTTATCCCTACTTTTTAAATAAATTGCTATGCGACTACCAGCTAACTCCACGCGTAACGAAACGACACGGATTTTGACAAGCCAACTCCCGGAGATCGGCCATCTTGTATGGCGTCACAGAGAACCATGCGTGCTGCTCCGGTTTTTCGAAGATAAAACAAAAACAAACGTCGCGAAGATATCAAATGCTATTCAATTAGTTCTCTATTTATTCATGGTATGTTTATTTTTCATTTGTTTAGCATAAAATCCAGTTTTTCGAAGGTATTATTGGTATGCTATGGAGTTAGCCATTTTTCTTAAACATTTAAACGTAACTTTACTTTTATTTACCATAATTTTATTTAGTAGGAAAAGCGGATAACCCAAAAAAGCGTCTATATTTTAGTGACGATAATATTTTAAATAAAACAAATAATGAAATTTATTAGCTGCTAACATAATGCACCAACGGGATTTTAATTTTTTTTAATTTCTTATTATTAATAAAATAAGAAAGTTTTAACTGTCTCCTGTAAAATTTTGATATTTGGATTTGGCTGGTTTGCGGATTAAGGTATCGAAATCTTAACCACAGCTGCTTGTGGTGACTGAAAAATGAGTGGCTGACACTCCACATTGCAAACTGTTTATATTCATTGATGTACTATGGGCAACAGCGTCGCTTAACCAGTTTGCAACAAAATTCGTGTGGGCGCGTATCGCCCCTGCACGAACTAAACGTATGTGATAGCGGGCATGGCGTGCAAGCGATTTTAACCTTAGCAGTGGTTAAGCGACGTCCATGGTACATTTGACTTTCGCTTCCACTTCAGCTTCCGCTTCCTCGTCCACTTACACTTACCGTCACCGTAACCGTCAATCTTTTTATTTATCTATACATCGCCATCCTCCGTCCCAGTCCCTCCTCCCCTCCCCTGTCCCCTTATAATTTTTAATCGTCATCGTCAGCCTAAACACAAAATTGAACATCCTACCTTTGAAACTAAGAGACTTCCATAAAAACTTTCATCCCTTATTTCATCCCCTTAGGAGGTGAAATTTCCAAATCCTTTCTTAGTGCTCACCTACACCATGAAAGGTATCTACCCTCAGATGTCTTTAATATCAGCCGTTAGAGCTCTAGGCATATCCCAACAATCAATCACCAATCAATCACCAATCAATCTCCAATCAATCGATTTAGAGTTTTATATGTAAAGATTTTATTTATTACTAGCAAACCGCTTTCGCATCGCTTCGGTTCCTTCCTTTTTTTGCCAATTTCGACCTTCCAACAACACCCAAAAAGAAAACAAATGCCTTCCAGTCATCACCTCCCTTGGTCCGAAAGTCTGTTTCCATTCCGTTCGAGTCCCGTCATCGGTGTGAGAAACGCGCTGATGGTTAAAATTTACTCTTAGGTGATCGATTAACGATTGGTCTGCTGGAATGCACTCTGTGCTTGTTTTACTCTTTGACCCCCTGTCACGCGGCGTGACATACCGCCATGTTGCGGAAATATTTAGAACCAATTTTATTTATTCCTTTTATTCCTTTTTAATTATTTTGAAAAGTAATTAACTGTAACAATATTTGAAAGGGTCTAATTAATTAAAAATAATAAATATTGATATTTTAATAATAATTAGTGGCGCTATTATCACAAAAGTCAATAAAAAGTTAAACTATGACCGCGCATACCGTTGTTTCACTCGATGATAAAATATTTTTTATGATTCAATTACAAATATACAGTTTTCAGATTTTTTCCTGTAAGTGTAGTAGGACGCTATTACTTGCCAAATTTCATAGTTCTAGGTCAACGGGAAGTACCCTATGAATTTTGATTCTTTTGAGAGTATCGAAAATGCGTTTTTTGCGCCCTAAACGGCAGTATCTTTTTTTCACGTTAATTTAGAAGTTTGATTTTTTACAGCTTCAAGGGACCGTAGACCTTAGTACATATATAGTTTAAATTTCAACTCGATACCTCAACGCATTCCCGAGATAAAGGGTCTTGACAGACAGACGGACGGACGGACGGACGGACAGACAGACGGACAACAAAGTGATCCTATAAGGGTTCCATTTTTTCCTTTTGAGGTACGGAACCCTAAAAAATACTAAAAAGCAATAAATAATATTCAAATCACCAATACGCATATCAATTTTAATAATAAACGTCTAGTGAAGTCGGGTGGGGCTTTTAGAATTAAAAAAGTTGTCCTCCAGCCCCACTTGACTTCAAAAGACGTTTATTATTAAAATTGATATGCGTATTGGTGATTTGAATATTATTTATTGCTTTTTATTGGATTTCATATTGAAACTGTTTTTGTTTTTTTAATTTTTCTCTACCAACATTTGCCTCCACCAACATTTAAATCCGTAACATTTGGCACAGTATATAAGCACAATCTCTAGGTACTGATGCACCAAATTGCGCTTAATGAGTTTTGAAGAGCTTGATGGCGCAGTGGTTAACGCTCGCTCGCAGCAGCTAAGTGGCTTTCGCAAGTGTCGGTCAATGGGATGGGTGTCCATAAAGTTTTTATCTGTAGCTCCACCGTGCTTTGGAAGGCACGTTAAGCCGTCCGTACTAGCTGCATCTGTATTAGTTAAATACCTATCAAACACATAGAATTGTTATATGGTCTGTGCTACCAGAGTCGCGTGGTGGGACTGTTGGTTTATGGCCTAACCGCCTTATCCATCAGGAAGGCTTGTGTCAGCTGGTGAACGAACGATGACGATTAATTAATTGATTAATTGACTTTACAGATTGTTTTTTTACGATATACAAGGATTACCTAAACAACATTTCAGCATAGCTCATTTTAGAAAATGCTTGTTAATTCAAATAATTTCTGAAAACTGAAACTCAATTTGAGTTGCAGTAAAATACGACTGAAAGCAGACGTTGTGTTATTTAAAACAGCCTAAAACCAGCGGGCAAAGTTTACAATTGCTCGTGAAACTCGGTGGAAGCGTATCTTCAGGCTCTATATTGCGATTCTGTGGAATATTAACAATGTTTTTTGTGAAAAAGGTCTGAAAGGATTATAATTATTAAAGGCGAAAATTAGGAACTTTTCTAGCTGTGACACTACCAACCGCTGTACCAGTGGTGTCGTGTACAATACGTTGTGGTAGCACAAACACCAATATCTAAGCAAATACAGAAAAGTTCGATTTCTAAATTCAATCAGGGATCGAACATGGGACCTCCAGGGGGGTATTGCAACCTCTTAAAACTTGCCAGGCTTATGAATTGCTATAGTTACATCTCTTTCTCGCTGTACCTATAGCAAAAAAAAGTGACAGACACATTGGTAGCCATTCAGAAAAGTGGCAAGTTTTAAGAGGTTGTAATACGGGGACAGGTCGGTAAACGAGAGACACGTTTCGCAGTGTCTAGACCACGACCACGACGGTCGTCAAATGGAGTAGTAGTCTTCCAAAATACATCAGTGAAAAAGTCATACAGGGTAATTTTGCGATTTGCCCTTTACAAAATCAAATATAAGTTCAAGGAAGTAATAAAAAAAATAGGTTAGATAATTTTAAATTATTTCTTTTTAAATTCACAGTTATCAGCCATTTTTTATATCCTAAAAATCTAGGCAGGCACGCTCACCCTCACGCACGGGACGCGAGCGGGGGAAGGCGGGTGGCGGGAGGGGGGCTCGTGCGGGTCGACCTGGGTGTATTCTGTGACCTGGGCGACGCACAAACAGTGACAATAATTTCAATTTGTGAAGGGAAAAGATTGGGGTAAAAATTAAAAAATAAAATACTTTATAAATTGATTGTACCTACTGCTGATAAAGAATGACCTGACAAAATTTGAAAAGGGGTCCAAAATTGACACTGCATATGGAAGACGTCTTGCTAAAAAAATCATGCTTCCAATCCAAATGGACGTCTTCAAACATTTTCAACGGGCGACTAACGGCACATTATGTTTTATATCACAAAGTAAAAATCTATTTTATGAGAAAATAGCATACCGGATGTTACTTGGTACTATTATGTACTGAGTAGGGATTGCAATCCAGCAGCATTTTCAATCCAGCTGGATTTTCGCTGGATTGGCCTGAATCTAGCTGGATCCAGCGCGGATCCAGCAAAATATGGAATCAAAATAAATACACGATTTAAATGTTTTTTTTTTGTTTATTTAATCATTTATTTTTTATGCTTTTTACTACAAACTACTAAAACAATAGTACATTATGAGACAAGTTAGCTTAGGTTGCTCATTGCACACAAGGCTGTAGGTTGCAGCCCGAGCCGCAGGCGAGGGCGTAACTCAGCCGAGTGTGCAATGAGTAAGAGCTCACGAGTTTCATACGACGTTTTTCAACACATTTGCGAGGAAAATACAAAGTAATTTACCACACAGCAACAAATACGACAAAAACAAAATATGACAAAATTATGGGAAAAGGCACGTAGGTTTTTTGTTTATTTCACACGCCCAATGCAAGAATATTTTGCGAACAAAGGGGTGAGTGAGCATACAGCCTACTTCAAAATTATAATTTTAAGTGATAAAATGAGAATATTTTAATATTTTATAACAAACTATTGTGAATTATGAATAATTTGATAATAATCGTACGCATTTATTTATTTCAAAAATGTAATGCCGTAAGTTTCAATGCCGTAAGTTATCACTGGCAACACACACTGGTCATAGACTTTCGTCTTGAGACACTAAGCTAAATCGGACACGAAGATTTTTCGGAGCTTCCCGAATGCTTCCCATGACGAGAGATCTCTTTCTCGAAGTTGGACTTACCTAACTGGACTGCTTGTCCTAGGGTAAAAGGGTTTGTGTGCGCAAATGGAAATATTAATCAATCTAGAAGTAGGTACCTATGCCAAATTATCGCTTTGGACAATCATCAACCCCTCTCAAAATGCGCATGATTAGCATAGAATATAAATAAATAATACATACACAAACGAAACTAAGTATAATACTACCATGCATATTTCACATACTAATTTAGCTTAAAGTGTCGATTTAATTATTTGAGTTTCCCCTCCTCACAAATGCCCCATCCCTTCGCTGTTAATTTGATATTCATCTAGGGTTGTGTATTTGCTGGGTGCGAAGGTATAATAATCGATCGCAGCGCTCATGGTGGCAAAAAGTAGAAATATTGAAGGCTCTGTAATCTGTTTGAAAACGATATTTAATTGATATAATATAATCTACTAAGATTAATTTTAAAACTAAGTATGTACCTACCTATATAAAAAGATGAAATTTTAGTTTAGTTTTTTTATATCAAAGCAAATACTTACCAAATTGAATTCCAGTCAATCTTTTAAAAAAAACAAATAATGTATAATAGAAATAGGTTAGTACGTACTAATCTTTTTAACTTATCAAATGTTTTTAAACAAAGAGTTCATAGTGTTGACCCGCGGTCCCACAAACGCATTAATACCAAATATTTGAGAAAAAAACAAAATAAGTTTAAAATAATAATAATAAAAAAATGTTTATTGCACACGACAAAAACAGAAAGAAACAAAATGAAAAAAGAAAACATACAAAAGGCGGTCTTATTGCTAAATAGCAATCACTTCCAGGCAACCTCTGGTGAGAGGAAAAGGAGAAATAAGTAAGTATAAAAATTAAGAATAAGCTAATAAAACAATAAGTCACATATAAGGAAATGAGTTCTTCAAATTCAAAGTTTTAGAAGAACTTTATAGCAAAATTTTAAAGTGACAACCCTACTACATCATACCCCAACTTTATAACTATTGCGATAATTTTAAACCTTTTGTATTTACTAATGGCGCTTATAATATTTATTTGAATATTAATTAAAGTTTAAAATGGACTGTGTAAATTGTTGCAACTAACTGTAGAGTCAAAATACGTATGCATTATGCAATTCATATAATGAAAATTTACCATTTGAACATGAGCGAGAGTAAAATGTAAAATAATAATTTTGCATCAAACTTATTAAAGTGCAGTTATTACTTTTTAAACAAATATGCACGTCGCTGTAACAGTTTATTTGAAATAAAAATTGCCTGAAAATAAAATAAGTACCTATATTATTTATAATTAGTTTATTCCCGCACTAGATAGTTATTTGATGGTTATAATATGATAATAATGATGAAAATGATTTGTAATTACCGCCATGGCGGAACAAAAGAACTTCAGACAATATTCACATGACCAAAATTACTTTTTATTATAATAACGAAATATTTCTACCAATTTACACAAAACCTTGACAAATTATATTTCTAAACCTTCCTCATGAATCACTCTATTTATTGGTGAAACCGATTGAAAATCTGTGCAGTAGTTTTTAAGTTTATAGCGAACAGACAGACATACATGAAGACGCGGCGGAGGGCTTTGTTTTATAATATGTTGTGAAGGTGGTGTTAGAAATTAAAAAAGAACTTTGCCTCACGCTTGCACAAAAATCAATTTTGCTGCGAGTTTTTACGCGCCAAAAGCGCCCTTTTCGTGCTGGAGAGGTGAAAAGTTGTATGTTTAATACGAGACCAAAGTTTAGTTATGCCTCGTGCTTTTAGATCACTTAATTTTAGACTACTTCGCTAGTTCATGATTTAAAGTCGGCACTCGCAGCACAAATTGACTTTCGTCCAAGCTCGTATAACAAATAACTCTTGTCGTGGTCCAACTAGTCTCCAACATTAAAAAAATAAGTGGGACCAAGAGTTTAGCTGGGGGATCATTGTCCAACTGAAATAGGATAACGACCCCCATTAACAGACTTGTAGTCTACCTGGTTGGGTAGAGCAGTTAGACCACAACTAGAACTTATATCTATTCTGTGCCACGACTTCAAAATATTTTTTGTTTTATCATGATCGTTTGACTATGAAAAAGCAAATTAGGTACTTACCTAACATCATTATCTTAGGTAACTTATCTATATTGAAGGGAGAATGCCTAAAACTGCCCAATGATGCGTCATAACAAAAGATATCTCAAAATATCCCAAAGTATAATGAAATCATATTATAACAAAGTAATTTTAAAGGCAAAATACAATGTATTGCCACTTATTTCATTAAAGCGCAATTTTGGTCAAAGTCCTATAAAAATTTTGGCATGATTTTGAATGTCATGCAATATTTAGCCTTTCCTATTCATTCTCTGTACATGCTGTCCGTTTGTGGAACGCACTTCCAGAGGGCATCCGTAAAGCTCGTACCTTAACATCTTTGAGGGATCAAGTTAGAAGACATTTCCTTTCTCCCACCTAATACCACTATTCTCATATTTCCCTTTCAACTTTCATTTTATATACTTTCATATTTTTCGCTCTCTATTTTATTTATGAGACGACATCTATATCTGCTAGTACTTTTGCACCCACTCTACCCATCTGTCCTCTACCCCTTAATATTTTTCTACTCAAGGTTGCCTGGAATCGACTGCTACATAGTAGTAAGGCCGCTTCTTGTGTACTTGTCTATGTTTATTGTTTTCTTCTTTGTAATGTCTTTTTCTAGTGTGCAATAAAGCGTTTTATTATTATTTAGGTACTTATCCATTTATTTTATATATAAAAAATATAGCAGTAAATTGTTTAACTACAATAAATATGCCCGACTGTGAATTTTTTCACTATTTTAATGATCTATTATTAGTTTTAATAAAAAAATCGATAAGTTTAAAAAATATGAACATAGATGAGAATTTTCTGCCAAGCGAATGAGAGCCCAGAAATGAACTAGTTTTATGCTTAGATTACAAAGACTCGGACTATTGTTGTTCTCCTACTAATGTAGTTTCGCTGTAAGAAAAGCTATGCCACAAACTTAAATGAAAAATTATGCGAACTCTCTCGGTTCAATCAAACTTGGAAATGATGCAAAGTGCTCGAAAATAATAATATACCTACCTACGTTCCGGTTAAAAATCGTCATCGGGTTAAAACGATTATGTTTAAAGTCGGAAAATCACATCAATTTTACTCTATTGTTTATAACCTTGAGCAGGGGCAAATGGCCATCATTCTATCCGTTTGAACGCTACGCTAACTATCAAAGATTAAACATGAGCAATTAACGATAAAATCCTTGTCGCAAACTTAAGTAATCGCAGACGTTGATGTATTGTATGCTAACAAAAAAACTAATGAGTTAAAAATAAACATTTTTTTTATTATTTTATTCGTCCAAGATTGTATGGAATTGACAAGCTTACGGCACGTAATTTTAAAGCTTAATGCCTATTTAAAAGCTTTAATAGTTAGCGTAGCGTTCAAACGAATAGAATGTTTGCCATTTATTTTTATGTAGTAATTGAGGCACAGTCAGTTTCTACCTGCCGGATCACCATATGACAGGCCCTTGGACGAATTTTATTCGTCCAAGCACTAGCCATACCCCTAGTGGTATAGTGGATCTAAATAGTTTATTGTTACGTGCTCAGCGTCATACGTGAGTACAGCCAAGTTACGAAAAACTTTCTTACATAATTACGAGAAACATTCTATGAATACCCCTTATTCCGTATAAATAACTATTTTTTACAGCCAAGTCACGAGAAACTTGTTTATTATTACCATTATTACGCACCTTGCATCATATCGTAACGTAATTGAACATATATGAATACGGTTAAGTTACGAGAAACTTGTTTATTCTTATGTGCCTAGCGGGCTATACCCAGCAGTGGGTGTCGTGTGGTTGATATGATGATGTGCCTAGCGTCATAATTGTACCTATATGAATACAGCCAAGTTACGAGAAACTCATGTATAATCTAGAATATCGGAACAAACAAATCAAATAAGTAAAATAATGTAATTACTGGCAGGCTTTGACGAAACAACATTTTTGATTATTTTGGATTTTGATGTAATGTTACTATTAGTTATTCTGTGGTAATGTATCTGACATTTTGTTTGCCTTTACTCGATTTGACGCTGACTGTATCAAACTCCATTTTTTCTTTTTATATTTAGCGTTTTATTCAGCTTTACACTATAAATTTACTTCTTCTTTCTTATAAACCCAAGAGAAAGTTTTAATTCCACGAGTACCTATGATAAAATGGTAATTTTCTCTTTACTACTTGTTTATGACAGAATTTATGTCGAAAGTCGAGAATCTGGGACAACTGAAAGTACCACTGAACCCGCAATAATTAAATGACAAGAATTTGCCGTAAAAAGCTTTGCTTTATTTAATATCATACACATATTGATGTTTTGTTTCAACTAGTGCAAACGAATACTTACGTTAAATGCTTGGATATTGCTTTAAAAAAAAATTGTATTTTTAACAAACTTTAAACATAGTCTAAGAAACAAAGTTATTTTATGAGCACAACGGGTGAGTTGCTTGGCTTTCTCCTCACTTGATGATATTTGACGATAAGGCCGAAGGTGGAAGCGCACTACATCCGAAATCCTCATCAGTGAGGAACTGACTATCTTACCTCTAACTGCCGGAACTATTACGGCGTCAGACTTGGGAAAGATGGTAGTAGCTGTTAGCAGGTGGACTTAAAACAAGCCCTACCACCAACCAAACCAAGTGGAAATTGTATACCCCCCTGGGAATCGAAACCGGGATCCCTGCGTCTTACACGGGTGGCTGAGCCACTAGACTACAAAGGCGGTTAAAATTTCAGAGTTAGTACTGATTGTCATAATTTCGAAGTGTCATAAAACTATGTCAGGTTATTTATTTATAACCCAAGAATGGTTGAATGGGTTTGGATGAGGCACACAGTTTATAACCTTGATCATAGGATACTCATAAAATCATAGGATACTTTTTATTCTGGCCAAAGGTTCCGTAGAGTCCTCGCAGATGAAGTCGCGAGCAGCCGCTACTTTTTAATAAAATTAATTAAATTTATATTTTTTACGCTAATACATAGAAAAAATACCAGAAAAAATCGACTCACCCGTAGCAGCTCAGACGGGACACAAACCCGTGGGATTCCGGCTCAATGCACTGACCAATTATGCTACCGAGTCGCTAGTGGGAGTGGCGAAATTTTCTAGTACTTTTTACGTTTTCACTGTAAACCAGCGATATCTCATGAATGTGAAGAATCACATTACCTTCAACATTCGAATGCGACACTTTGACAGATGCCAGACAATCGATTAAGATGAAAATAGCTATATAAATTTTGAAATTTTAGATTTTATCAAAAATATATCCCGTCTGAGCTGCTACGGGCGATATTTTCTAGTATTTTTTTTCTATTAAATTTATTAGCTTAATATAAAAATAGCATTGTGAATGCCTATAATCTAAAATTTCAAAATTTATATTTTTAACTAACTAGACAACTAGGTAATGCTAGCTATAAATCTAGTATAGTCATATTAGCAAAAAGATTGGAAGTAAAACTATGTTCTGTACATAACAGGAATGGTACAAACTCGGAGGAAACCTATATTCATGTCTTCTAATAATTCTTTGAAAAATGACAACTACACGAATTATTTCCAATCTTTTTGCAATTTCGATCTAATTTGACTATACTAATCATGTCTAATAGTAGTATCTAGTTAAGTAGACATATTATAAACAACGAATCGCTTGAATATTAATAAAGAAAATGAGGTCATGTGGCAATGATAGGACTTACATAAGCGGGGGGTCCGAAAATAATTATTTTCGCTAATTAAATTAAATCTCAAAGGTGCTGTTTTAATTAAATCCAAACATAATAGGACCCGGTACGGTAAGATACCTTTTGTTTTTGTATTTCATAATAATTAATAATAAACAATAAAAGTTCTTTGTGTATAAACTATTTATTGCATGACATGTCTTTAATCCATATTATATATGTATATGTTACAGTCAAAACTCATATCCGGTCAAAACCACTTTGGACTGCAAAAATCAGGCAAAAGTGGTTTTGACTAAGAACGTTGGTCAAAACCTATTTTCACTGATTTTTTCAGTTAAAAGAGGTATCAACTAAGGACGTTGGTCAAATAGATATTATAAATGTGAAAGTAGGTAACTCTGTCTGTTACGTTTTCACACATATGCCGCCGGACCGATTTTGACGAAATTCGGTACGAATATAAATGGGACCATAAGAAAGGACATTGGCTACTTTTTATCCCACTGCTGGGCATGGTCTCCGCCCGCACGATATGACCTGTAGTCCACGCGGGCGTAGCTGCGGGCGGAAAGCTAGTTATATCACCAATTTAATCATACATCAAAGGCGGATCATATATCAAAGACATCCAGACGCACTGCGGGTTACCACCCTTTCTTGGTTAATATACCTTTTCTGCGTACCAAATGCTACTCATCATCGTTCATAATTCGCACAGCTATGGAATGGGATTCCCTGCCGGGCGTCTGTATTCCCGATACAACCTGACTTTATTCAAGGCCAGAGTGAATAAGCACCTTCTGGGCAAGCTCGCTCCATCGTAGACCCTGTCTTTGCTTTTGGGCTAGACTGGGGTCAAGAGCAAACCCATTAACTATAAAAAAAGGCGGCAATATCCACTCAATGTCAAAAATAACCAAACTAAAAATAGTGTTTTATTAATCTGTCTCTGCAAAAAACCTTTCGTATGTCCCTCCAGCGGCGGGCGGTTGTCCTTCCAGCTGTCCGTTTGTTCTCATCTACAAGTCGCATTTCTCAACCGATTCTCGTGAAATTTTGTAAGCAGGTTTTGATAATTATATAGAATTAGTCGAAATTTTTCGAAATGTCGAAGATATGTAAAAAAGTCATATTTCAGCAGTTTCGTTAAACTATTATATCGTTTTTCTCAAAATGTCATTGAGTGGATAATGCCGCCTTTGATATTAATGTTTTCAATCAATATGGTTTCTAAAATATTCGTTATTTTTATTACATTTACACGATATTAGTATGCAATACAAAATCAATAGAACGTTAAATATTCCCTTTGTTTTTACTGCGCTTCCTCAGTCGATGCCTTAATTTTCCGGGACAAAGGGAAGCTAAAATATTTTCTCAGATTGGAAACTGTATTTGTTTTCACAATAATAAAGTTGTACGATTATGAAAATCCTACAGATAGACGGAGGTTAGAAGGCTAACAATATATCTAAAACATAAAATCTAAAAAATAACATAATATAATCATATTCGATGACCTCCATGGTCGAGTGGCTCGTACACCGGTCAAGGTGTTGCCATCTCTGAGGTCCCGGGTTTGATCCCCGGCTGGGTCCTTGTAGAAAAAGTACTTTTCTATATTGGCTCAGGTTTGGGTGTTTGGATTTCCACAGTTGTCTCTGATTTCTATACACAAGTGCTTTTGCGTTACTTTGGAATCAGAGCAATGTTTGAGATGTTGTCTAATATTTATTATTATTTATTTAAAAAAAAACTAGTAATATCCTACTAACCAGTAGGATTTTTTTTTATTTGGGAAATTAACAGAAAAATAACTTCAATGAATAAGACTATGGATAATCCAATGCTAATCTGGATCTGGCGGCGAGTTGAATTTTTTCTAGTATAATCCTACTAATATTATAAATGTGAAAGTTTGTGGGTTTGGATGTTTGGATGTTTGTTCCTCAATAACGCAAAAACTACTTAACGGATTTGGTTGAAATTTGGCACACAGATAGTAGATAGTCTAGATTAAAACATAGAATACTTTTTATCCCGATATTCCAACGGGAACGAGAACCACGCGGGTGAAACCGCGGGCGGCCGCTAGTAAATTATAAATATGTAAATATTGTGTTATTGAAATTAAAAACAACGATGGAACCTCAAACAAACACCCAGTCCCGAGACAATATACAGGGTGCATTTTTTAATCACTCTCCAAATTTTAAGGATGTGTTCAGTCCATGAAACTGAACAACTTTCTCCATGAAACATGTGTCGAAATACGCCAAAAAATTTTGGTCATCCCATACTAAACTGATCACGTGATCTCTTTGTTTTGTATGAAAAGTCAATTTTTTTTTACATATTTGACCCTATGTTTCTTAGAGAAAGTTGTTTAGTTTCATGGACTGAACACATCCTTAAAATTTGGAGAGTGATTTCAAATGCACCCTGTAGAAAAGTTTACCTTCAAAATAGGTAAACTTTACCTGTTTTATTAATTTATAATACGCTGAAATTTTAATTTATTTGGTTCCCGCAGTAGGTTGGTTCCACTCATGATTACAAGCAACTTTTACTAATAGTACAGTAGCCCGTAGAACATTTAAATCACCAAAAAGTTTACCGTTTGCCGTTGTGATATTATTTATTACGAAATTATAGATACTTTAACCCAAGTTTAACAGATCGCAACCCGCCGTAACCTATATTTGTATATTCACTTCTCAAGCTTACGCGCTCACTAGACATGAAATAAAACACTTTTTAACGGATACTAGCGCGGTTTTATTGAATGTACATTGGTATTTAGTTGGTATTTGGTTTGATTTTTGGTTTTCCCGACGTTTCGGCACCTTTGCAGCTGCCGTGGTCACGGGGGACTGAAGCTACCCGTGAGCCTACCCTCAAGCGATGAATTTTTTTTTAGACGTTCAGAAATTAAAATTTAACAACATTTTTAATTATTTAATGTTGATTTATAATTTAATTTTATGAATTATTTAATGCTAAAAAGAGAGAGAATCTACTGAAACTACCACCATTTCTTAAAATTGGGAGACCCCTCCACAGATAAAAGTAAGACCATAAAAAGTAGCCATACACAGATTTAAGACCTGATGAAAATGGATGGACTTTATCTGGTCTTAAATCTGTGTATGATCACTTTCCATAGTCATACTATTATCAGTGGCAATCAAACAAAGCTGTAGAACACGACAATAGCTAAATCATGTGGTAAACCTTGAAAAATAAAAAAATATAATTTTTGGAGATATACAAATGTAGGTTACGGCGGGTTGCGGTTTGTAAAACTTGGGTTAAAGTATCTATGATTTCGTAATAAATAACTATATCATCACAACGGCAAACGGTAACCTTTTTGGTGATTTAAATGTTCTACGGGCTACTGCACTATAAGGGGCCAACTCATATATCACTAAAAAAATCAGCTGTTCCATACAAAAGCTCAATACCTACTCGACCGTAATGTATGGAACAGCTGATTTCTTTTTCGCGATATCAGATTTGGCCCCATAGTAAAAGTTGCTTGTAATCATTGCGGGAACCAAATGAATAAAATTTCACGATGTATTAGTTAAATGTTCGTCGTGTTATCGTCACAACATATTATTAATACATACGTCTACAGACTCTGTGAGCTGAGGTGCGTTCCGTACCTACGCTCCGAGTGCAACCAAACGCTCTAACGCCGGCCGTTCCAAACATTAGAGCGTGACGTTCGGTTGCAACAACTTTCCCGTTCCAAACGTCAGAGCGTTGCAACCTTTTAACCATCAAAAAAGGTGGTTGTAAAACGCACTGACGTTTGTCTATAGAAAAAATATCAATGTCATTTGACATTATTTTGTATTTTGATGTTGTTGTGTCTAATTTTCAAATAAACCATGGTAGCTTATCAAAAAAACAGTTTTTATTTGATTTTGAATAAAGGAAAGTTTATATTATTCGTATTCCAAATGGAAAATGAAGACTTTGTATTGACATTGACATTTAAAGTTCTTGGTCATTCCTAACCTTAGAGTGAGTTAAAAAACAACCAAACAACCGCACACTAAGCCTCTGAACGCAACCCTGTAGACGTCGCGTTTGTGACATTTTTAAACATTTTTCGAGATGGCTGAAAGGTGTCGAAAAAAATCGAAAAACTGGCTCGACAAAAAATATCTTTTTAATTATCGAACCTGCTCACAAAATTTCGCGAGAGTCGGTTGACAAATGCGACCTGTAAAGGAGAACAAACGGACACACATACGAAAGCATTTTTTCCCAAGCTGAAGCAGAGATGCTTCGCTCTCGCTCGGTCAATTAATGTCCAACATTATACATAAATATTCTGTGGTCCAACTACCTATTTGTAATGACTTACTTATTATTATTTATTAGACATTATAACATTCGCGATATTATAGTCCAATATGTCCACAAGTCAAACAATATCCCGGCAGGCTAGAGCCAGCGAAATTGAGCCAGAATCATTTATAAATGGAAGGGTGGGCCTATAGGGGGGTAGCCGTTAAGGGGGAAAGAGGAGGCCGCTGCATTTTGCATGAACCCAATGTTGGTAGCTCGATCCACCTCGTTCGTCGTACATATTCGAACTGTAACTATACTGTAACAGGAACATTTAGTGATTTTCTATTGGAGTTTGTTTTTCGCTTGGCTTTTGCTTCCTGTTGTTTGTGTCGTTCGGTTACTAAAACTCTGTTGGATTAAAGGGCCGGTGGTCCTTTTTTTAACATGTAATCAACTTGTTGCTATATTGTTTTTAATAAGGTGGCAACCTGAGCGAAAGTGGGGCCGCGGTGAATTTTATTTAATATTTTAATTCTAATACACAATTTGAATAATGATTTACGTGGAATTTTTAGGGCCCACAGTCTTGTATTTTTAGACGGTATCGGTACATTCCCTCGTAGTTACTGCTAGAAGTAGATAGCAAAACTGCTAAAAGTGGCCGTTTTTGACACACTTGTTATCTACTTCTACGAATGACTACGAGGGCATGTAGTGATACCCTCTAAAAATACTAGATGGGCCTTAAAAACTCCATGTAAAACATTATTTAGATCTTTTTCTATTAATAAGTTAATAAATAAAAACCTCTGAGGACGCCATTTTCGGTTATACAACCGCCTTATAAGAATGTTTTTGGTAAGTATTTGAAGTTGTTCAGAAAATTTAAATACTAGATTAGATGCAGTAATAAACCACGCAAGATACTGATCCCCTTTACACGTCCATGTTCATCCACATGCACCATGAAGGTTGTTGAACTGAACATTGACTTTGGAGATTTAACTTACTTAACCCTACCTTACTTAAGACTGACCCCGTTACGTGCTGTTACGACTTTAAAAACGTTTCATTCACCGGAATCTTAGAGTAAGACGCGCTTCTGTACCGGAATGAATGAATACCGAGTTAGATGTAATTAATAACTCCTCAATGGTTAAGGATTCCGGATGCAGAATAATCCCTTTTCTGTATCTATACTGTAGATCAGGGGTGTCAAATAAACGGCCCTCGGGCCACATTCGACTCGCAAGCCATCTCAATACGGCCCGCGACCAGAATCTATCCAGTGAAGATTATAAACGGCATTCAATGCCACACTACTTATTGTAAGACAATTTGTATGAAAATTTACTTTAACTAAATAAATTAATATTTTAATTCAGTATATGTTTGAGTTTAATTTTGAGTCTGGCCCGCTAACACACCTATATAAATCTTATAAAAGGCCCTTTAGAAAAATCAGTTTGACAAACCCTTCTGTAGATGATTAGTGCGTTCACTATTTTAGGGTTCCGTACCAAAATGGTAAAAAAGGAACCCTTATGGTGTGACTCAGTCTGTCTGTCTGTCTGTCACAGCTGGATATCTCGAGAACTACTAATGGTATCAACTTGAAATTTGGAATAGTTTAAGATGACATTTGCCCAACTATTTTGCAAATAAGAAATAAATAAAAAAATTAATATCTTTTTTACAACAGGGCACGTTTTGCACGTTTTCAATCACTTTTTTCTAGACTGTACAGTTTTCGACTTATGATGAAAAATGTAAACCCCCCCCCCCCCCCCCCCCCCTTATCTCCGAAGTTTGCAAAGAGAAGAATCTGAAATAATTATATCTGATAGCAATTTATATGAAGATTACAGAAAAAATAAAACGATGTCTCAATATAGTACAATTCTTTAGAAATAATCAAATTTCTAAAAACCTTAACATTAATTCCACTATCGCTCAAGAGATGGCGTTGACCTAAAACTGCTATACTAATTTTATTATTCCACTCTGCAGTGTGGTTTAATGGTGCAATTATGATAGTACGGAACTCTCGGTGCGCGAGCCTGACTCGCTCTTGACCGGTTTTATTTGTTGATAAACTGATTCGTCTGTCCATCGGCTGTGTTTTAAGAACTGCCAACTCTGTTTTAGTATTCATATCTGTTAATTAGAAATGAACTAGCACGTAATATACCAAAAAAGTCACACTTGCTCTTCACTGTTTGATTAGTAACTTTGACCAAACATTGTTATTTTGTAAACCATTATATGTATCCCAATTAAATGTACCTAATTCTTTTAAAAATCACAAGAGTTACTCACTTTGTAGTCGAACTGTACCGTTTCGAGACTATAAACAACCGAAGTGTTCATAAGAAACAAAATAATCTCGAGGAAATAGAGTTTAGTGGCAATTTCTCGAATAGTGAGTGACCCAAGGTTTTCTGAAGACTCGGTTCAGAATTAGGGTGAATTTTTTATGAGTACGCAGGTAGAAGGGGGGAGGCTGAGGAGGGGTGTGGAGTCGCCGGCGAGGTCTGCATATTGCATTAGATTTAAATTGTTTACGTCGTTAAGAAAGAAAGTTCTTCTGAACTGTTGAAGGCGCGTGAAAGTTGCCGGTAAGTATATTTAATTTTTCGCATAATCGTAGGTACCTATGAGAATTGTGCCCTGTTTTCTATTTTAGATTCATGTGCATTCCCCTTTGGCCGCATACGAAACCGTATGTTCGTAACTAGATGCCAATGAGGAAAAAATATCCTTCTACGAAATCGGTTTGGAAATAAGCTTTTTTCTACACTACGTTTTTAAATCAGTGAAGGAAGGGCACTAAACAATATTTATAGTGTCGTCTTCACACAATATTTATACTATCGGTTTCGCGCGGGTGGTGGATTGCGATTTCAAATGACGTAAAAGAGATTATATTTTTTCCGAAAATCAACCTCACAGGGGGAAATGGGTAAATAAGTCTAAAAATAGATAATGGATGTCGTTATTTAACTTTTATGAGATATTGATTAAAAAAATGAAATTTATTTTGAAGTCCAACACGGTGGATATGATTCAACCCCTAAAATACTTAATGATAGGGTGAAATAAGGGTTGAAAGGAAACATATTTTTTATATAACATTTTGACTCGAAACTTCGTAGGAGTACTTTTTAAAACAAATAGCGGGACAGGGAACGGTATACGTGAACGGGACATGAAATACTTATATCTCTGGACTCGATCCTGAATAATATAAATGTAAAAGTTTGGATCTTTGTTACTCTATCAGGTATAAACGGGTGTTCAGATTTTGATGAATTAAAAGCAAAAATATAGGATTTTCTTGAATTTCCACGCGGAAAATGTCACAGGCGGAAGCGAGTGACTAATAAATTCGGGTGCATTGTTATTTGCAAAACTCTTCGGTTTCATATTGTGATAATTGTGTTCCTAAGTAAACGTTTAATCAACCTATTGTTCATTGTAATTTGCACAGAGATAATTAAACATAATATCCAGCACTTTTAAACAATGATGTCGCCAGTTAGGTTAGTGATTTGATTGCAAACGCTCGTAATGAAGTATTTCATAATATTTGTAAATCTCCTATTCCATTATCAAAGTGTAAATTGTGATGGTTGGAGTTCCATGATTAATAAGTTTCGTGAAATAACAAGAGAAGTTACTAAATTTTACGATAACGTAGTGGTCTCTGTTAAGAATGCTTTCAGCCCCCCAGTTGTTGAAAACAAAATCCAAAAAGAAGACATTCAAAAATATATATTAGAAGAGAAAGTAAAACAATCTTTCAGTGATTTCGTGGAAAAGGAAGCTGCCGTCGCACGTGCCCCTGAGAGTTTAAATTTTCGGGCTGAGCCAACAGCGTTGATGAGCACGCCACAATTGGTCTCCGTTCACGGGAAGAGAGTTGAAACACATGTGGTTCGAACTAAAGATGATTATCTCTTAACTTTGCATCGGATTTATAATGGCACTTCGATTCAAACCGTAATACTTCATCACGGTTTGATGGGCAGCTCGGCAGACTGGATTTTATTGGGACCTGAAAAGTCATTACCATACCTTTTAAGTGACGCTGGTTACGATGTGTGGCTGATCAACGCAAGAGGAAACTATTATTCAAGAGGCCACATGTTCCAGAAAGTTAATGCATCAAATTTTTGGAACTTTTCGTTTCAAGAAATGGGACAGTACGATTTGCCCGCTATAGTTGATTATATTAGAAGCATTAAGCCGGTTGATGAAAAATTTAATTTTATTGGGCACTCGATGGGCGCATCTGCTTTACTGATTCTGCTATCAACTCATCCTCATTACAATAAATACTTCCGAATAGGCATACTGTTGGCACCACTGGCTTTTATGACAAATGCACGTGGCCCTATCAAAGTGCTGGGTAACATGTCCAACAGTCCTCCTGGTAAATTTTTGGAAATAATTGGTGATAGCGAATTTATACCTTCGAGGACCGTGCCTGAAATCATGGCATCAGAATTATGTAATGGATCTAAGCTGTTTTGTAATAATCCACTCTTATTTCTTGCGGGTGGCATTGGAGAAGAGGATTTAGCAGAAAGCTTTTTAGCAAGATTACTATATCATGTCCCGGCCGGTGCATCAACAAATACAATACTCCATTATGGGCAACTCGCGCAAAATGGTAAATTTCATAAATTTCATGAACCTTCATCAGAATTCCGATTGGATAGAGTGGAGATTCCTATAGCTTTGATTTCTTCTAATGATGACTGGCTATCAACAGTGCCTGATGTGGCGCGCCTATACTTTAGCGTCTCGAATCCCATTGACCACTTCATGATACGTGATAAAAATTTGAGCCATACTGAATTTGTTTGGGGATTCGACGCTGACCGATTGGTGTTCCCGAAAGTGATGGAAATGTTAATAAATGGGTCAAATAATAGATATGATTTACAAGTTAAATTAAATTAGGAAGAGCAGGCTATTCCGTCAAATGGATTTTTAGCCTTTAATTGAACTCTTAACCCAAAGTGTGTCTTGGCAAAATGTTAATCCATTTAAAATATTATTTTGGTATATTGTGCACTAAACGTATTGTGTTCATTAAAAATACTGTTAAAATGTTTCTGTTTTTAAATATTTTATAAACTATAATACCTACAATCGTGATTGTTTTGTTAGAAATGTAAAGACTTGTCATTTAAGGTGGTACCCTGAGCGAAAGTGGCGCCGGGGTGAATTTTATTTAATATTATAATTCTAATACACAATTTTAATAATGTTTATCGTGGAGATTTTAGGGCCTACAGTCTAGTATTTTTAGACGGTATCGTTACATTCCCTAGTAGTCACTGCTAGAAGTAGATAGAAAAACTGCTAAAAGTGGCCGTTTTTGACACATTTGCTATCTACTTCTACGAATGACTACGAGGGCATGTAGTGATACCTTCTAAAAATACTAGACCATGGGCCCTAAAATCGCCACGATAAACATTATTAAAATCTTTTTCTATTAATAACTTATTAAATAAAAACCTCTGAGGGCGCCACTTTCGGTCATACAACCGCCTTAATACATATTGCACACACACACATCTCTAGAATATATAAAGAAATAAATGAAGTTGACGGAATAGCACCACGAAAACGTCAAAGTATTTTTTCTTAAATTGAACGCTCCGTAAAGTGCAGCTTCACCCCGGGCAAGCGCCGTGTTTCAACTACCTATTCCACAGACGCTACACACACAGTGACGTTTTTGCACACGCGCAACTGTGTGCGTGAAGTCTAGGGCTATTGTATGAGCACACGATTCGGCACACGAACTCGCGGGGTGGGGTGAGGTAATTGATTGTGGGGCGGGGCGCCGGGCGGAGTTTCCT
Organism: Agriphila geniculea; assembly: GCA_943789525.1. NCBI lineage: Eukaryota > Metazoa > Arthropoda > Insecta > Lepidoptera > Crambidae > Agriphila > Agriphila geniculea. The sequence continues at coordinate 20,477,752 of OX038870.1, read as the reverse complement.
TTCTGTACGGGGCGGTATAGTACGTAGTACTATTATTTATTCTGTGGCAGTACTTATGTCTATTCTGTGGTATTACTGTCGCCAATATTGTCTATTTCTGAGTTACATCAAAATTGCTCCATAGATAGCTTGTACAATGTACTTTGACGTAATTACCCCACGCGGAGTTATTACATCAGAGTTCACGTTTCACAAGGAATTTACATTATTTTCAATTATACTTGCATTTTTTGAACTAGAAATAATGATAGATAGATAAAATGAAAACGACTTTCATTTGTGTACAGTGCCTTTGGTCTTGGACTAGCGATAATTTAAAGACGTAAAATACACCTAATTTTATCGACAAAAATACCCATATATTGGGGTCTATCCCCACTCCTGTTAGTCCAATCAACGGGGCTTATGCAACCCGAATAATTCTTCCGTCTATGAAATTTGGCATGTGATGAAGTTAGGTAATACAGATTACAGATGAACAATAATCCAATAAATTTTGTTACGAGAAGTTAGGTATTTTTACCTAAACATGAAAATCGCTTATATCTCTCTGTGAATATTTCCTCGGGCTAAAATACTTTCTGTATACGTACTTGTGTATTAGTTAGAATAAGTATGTAAAAGAATCCAATATTTTTTCGATTTCGGAGATACTTCAAATTTAAATTTTAATATTTTTCAATATATATTTTCTTGATAAAAATATCTGCTGATTATTATTTTTAAAAAAAAATCGTCGAAAAAATATTGGATTCTTTTACATACTTATTCTAACTAATAAACAAATACGTATACAGAAAGTATTTTAGCCCGAGGAAATATTCACAGAGAGATATAAGCGATTTTCATGTTTAGGTAAAAATACCTAACTTCTCGTAACAAATTTTATTGGATTATTGTTCATCTGTAATCTGTGTTACCTAACTTCATCACATGCCAAATTTTATAGACGGGAAAATTTTTCGGAAGTCTCCATACAACAAATATGCTCATTGATTGGACTATGTTGGAATGGCCGTCAGTCTTTTTATTTTAGATGACCCTGCGGAAAAATATTAAATTCTCCGGATTTAGAAATCCTACAGTTCTAACAAAAATACTGTTCGAAAGCTTATTATATCACCTATCAAAAAAAAAATGTGTAAATTTTCAATCTAAATACGTCATAAAAAAATACTGAAGTAAAATTTTATACGAAATTTGTGTGCTTTTTTGAGTTTTTATTACATTTCTCAAAAACTAGGACATTAATGTCCATTTTTTTGCAATACACAGTAATATCATCTACAAAACAATTTCAAAATTTATTGCTCTATGTTGCATTTTCGAGAGTTATTTTTGTTTGAATTATGACCCATACGAAACCAAAACATGTTTTTTTCGAAAATGGACATAATTACAAGCACTTTGAACAGATTTTGAATAAGGTTGATAATTTTGTCTGAATAAAAATTTAATCAAATGATAAAATCTAGTTTATTGGGGTTTTGATTTTTTTCATTTTCGAAAATAACCATTTAGTGCTTGTAAGGGTCATGAACGCCGAAGACATGGAACATAAGTGAGGTGGTTTTGTTCTTTAAAAAGGGTGACAAGTCCCTCTTAAAGAACTATAGACCCATCTCGCTTCTGAGTCATGTCTATAAGCTGTTTTCGAGAGTCCTTACGAACCGTCTCGCTCGCAAATTCGACGACTTCCAACCTCCCGAACAAGCCGGGTTCCGAAAAGGCTTTAGCACCATAGACCACATCCATACGCTGCGGCAGGTCATACAGAAGACCGAGGAGTATAATCTGCCACTTTGCTTGGCGTTCGTGGATTATGAGAAAGCCTTTGATTCGATTGAAACCTGGGCGGTGCTGCAGTCTCTCCAAAGGTGCCAAGTGGACTACAGGTATATCGAGGTGTTGAGGTATTTATACAAAAATGCCACCATGTCGGTCCTAGTACAGAACCAGAGAACAAATCCTATCCAACTGCAGCGAGGTGTGAGACAGGGAGATGTTATTTCTCCGAAACTGTTCACAGCTGCGTTGGAGGATATCTTTAAACTCTTAGACTGGAAAGGACTCGGCATCAACATTAATGGCCAATACCTAACACACCTTCGTTTTGCCGATGATATAGTTCTAATGGCTGAGACGTTGGAGGACCTGAACACAATGCTCGAAGATCTCCGTAGTGCTTCCCAAAGAGTGGGTCTTAAAATGAACATGGATAAGACGAAAATCATGTCGAATGCCCATGTTGTGCCCGCTCCAGTTCATGTTGGGAACACTGCACTTGAAGCTGTTGACCATTATGTATACCTAGGACAGGCAGTCCAGTTAGGTAGGTCCAACTTTGAGAAGGAGATCTCTCGTCGAATCCAACTCGGATGGGCAGCATTCGGGAAGCTCCGAAAAATCTTCGTGTCCGATTTACCTCAGTGTCTCAAGACGAAAGTCTATGACCAGTGTGTGTTGCCAGTGATGACTTACGGCAGTGAAACGTGGTCGCTAACTATGGGTCTCATAAGGAGGCTCAAGGTCACCCAGCGTGCAATGGAGAGAGCCATGCTCGGCATTTCCCTGCGTGATCGAATCAGAAATGAGGAGATCCGCAGGCGAACTAAAGTAACCGACATCGCTCGAAGGATTGCTCAGCTAAAGTGGCAGTGGGCTGGACACATAGCGAGAAGAACCGATGGCCGTTGGGGCGGAAAGGTTCTGGAATGGCGACCGCGCACCGGACGACGCTCCGTGGGTAGGCCCCCGACAAGGTGGACCGACGATCTGGTGAAGATTGCCGGAAGCCACTGGATGTGGGAAGCGCAGGACCGATCGTCGTGGAAATCCTTGGGGGAGGCCTATACCCAGCAGTGGGTGTCGTGCGGCTGATATGATGATGAAGGGTCATATTCAAACAACAACAGCTCTCGAAATATGGAACATAGAGTAATAAATCTTGGAGTCTTTTTGAAGATAACATCTTTGTGTACCTATTCGAACAATGAAAAGAAAAATACATTAATGTCCTAGTTTTTGAGATGTGTTAGAAAAACTAAAAAAAAGCACACAAATTTCGTGTAAAGTTTTACTTCAGTAATTTTTTATGACATATTGAAGTTGAAAATTTACACATATTTTAATTTAATTGATAGGTGCTATTATTAGCTTTCGAATATTATTTTTGTTATAACTGTAGGATTTCTAAATTCGGAGAAATTAATATTTTTCCGAAGAGTCATCTAAAATAATAAGTCAAATTTAAAATGGCGGCCATTCCAACTGGAGTGGGGATAGACCCCAACATGTAGATGTTTTTGTCGATAAAATTAAGTGTATTTCACGCCTTTGAAGTATCGTATATACAGTGCCTTTGGTCTTAAACCAAAGGCACTGTATACAGTTATTAAATTTATAGTAATTTTATACTAGACGAGAGTTATAAAATTTAGAGTTTTTAGGCTTTTAGTCCTAGTAGGCGTTCAAAAGCAAAGTCTTTTGTCTTTTTAGAATGTTTTTGTGACAGAATAGTCCGCTCTTACAATGACATAATAAAAATCTATTTTTTTTTTAATTTTGTGAACTTTAGTCTTTACTCATGTTGAAGTTGTCAAATTGTACCATTCTTATACTATAGTTGTTATTACTGCTCAGCTTTGTTTTGTTTACAAATGATATACCTATGTAATGCTGTTTTTTATAAGCCATTAGTCATCAAACCTTACATTACTAATATTATAAATGCAAAAGTCCGTTTGTTTGTTTGTTCATTTGTTTGTTTGTTACGCCTTTACCTCTAAACTACTGAACCGATCATCGTAAAATATAACATACACTTTGTCAGGGGTACAGAGAGAGATATGGGGTAGGTACCTTTCATCCCGAAAAAACTTTTGACTGCTAGAAGAAGATAGCAAAACTGCTAAAAGTGGCCGTTTTTGACACAGTTGGTATCTACTTCTACAAATGACTACGAGGGAATGTAGTGAACCCTAAAAAATCCACCAAAAGTTTAATTAAAATTATTTTCCACTTTCGGTGTTTTAGCCACCTTAAGTAATTTCTATTCAGGGTTTTTTTAGCGAGCCTTTATCACCTATTGTTAGAAAAATCATGGTTTGTATAATCTAGTTTAAATGTAGGATTTTTTTCAAATAGATTTCGAGAGGGTTGTTAATATTATGGGATACCTGATAATTTTCCCATGAGTGAATGAGTTCTAGCTTTTAGAAAATTTAACGAACATGTCATATCCCCTTATCGTATTGGTAATCTCATCAAAATGAGAAAACTTTTATATGCTTCCATCCCTGACGGACTCCACCAGATTCCCTTATAAATATCAAACTCGTTATGACTATAACTCATAATTACGTACATAATAGTCGAACACAAGGGTCGAAAAGAGGCAATGCACATGCGAGATATTAAGGCGACCGAGCTCAGCGAGGGCGGCTAGTAGCCGAGTATGGAATTGATGATTTTCACCCGTGTAAAACACTCTACTTTTCATTTGGAATATAAAAAGCAAAAAAATGTTTATCGAAAAATTACAAAATTAACTGTTTGAAGTTAGGATAAAAAATACAGAGAAAATAGAGACCTATTTTCCTAAAGTTATTTGCCTAGTTGTTGCCCTAGTCTAGTGCAATGATTTTTCAAGCAGTGTAGTTTCTGGTGTCTTTTTACCCGACTGCAAGAGGGTTATGTTTTTCGCGCGTATCTTGTATGTAAGTTTGTATGTAATATTCTTTATTACCTCATATCTTTCAAACGGCTGAACAGATTTCCATGATTAACCTGTCGTTAGATTTGTCTCATCAGCCCAAGTGTTCTTAAGAAGGTGGCGTTACAAAAAAAACCAACATGGCGGCTGTACGGCGCTTATTATACGTAGTGGAAAAAAAAAATTTTTAGAATACTGCAATATAGGTGTCAAATTAAAGGGCTTATTATAAGGATTTCAAAAAGGTATATCATATAAATAATATTTAAAAATAAATAAATACAAAAATAAATTTAAAAAATTAAAAACGCGCCTGCCTAAAAAGACAAGTCAACTGAAAAGATGGAAACAAGTTTAAATATTAAAGGCAACATTATAACATGCAGTCGGAGGCATATAACTCAATTAATGTTAATTAATGGTATGAAATACACCTAATTTTATCGACAAAAACACCCATGTGTTTCTATTCCCTCTCCTGTTGGAAGGGCCGCCTTTTTTTAGGGTTCCGTACCAAAATGATAAAAAAGGAACCCTTATGGTGTGACTCAGTCTGTCTGTCTGTCACAGCTGGATATCTCGAGAACTACTAATTGTAACTTGTAATTTGGAATAGTTTAAGATTAAGAGGTAAGTATACTTTAGTTATTTTCATAGTGTAATGTCGTATGGACTGCTATTGTGGGGCTCAGCAAAAGGGGCTCCAAAAAAGAGCTGTTCGCGCCATATACAATCTACGGCGAAGAGATACCTTGAGAGAATTGTTCAAAGAAATAAATATTTTAACTTTGGCAGGCCAATTCATTTATGAAAATTTAGTTTATGTAAGGAAACACTATGATTCATTTGCTAAGAACAGCAATATTCACCAGTTTAATACAAGAAATAAAGATAAACTTGCCGTTCCAAGATTTAGGCTTGCAAAAACTAGAGGTTCATTTATGGGGAAAGGCATAGCCTTTATTAATAAAGTTCCACAACAAGTGATTGATCTTCCTTTGCATGAATTTAAAAACCATGTTAAAAAAACGCTCATGGGTAAAGGTTATTATAAAGTAGACGATTATCTTAAAGATCAAAATGAGTGGAAATGATGTAACACATAACTTGCTACTATAAGTACTTTGTTGAAGTAATATAACAATAAGTATATGTTGTTGCCAATAATCCTGTCACCCTGTTGTAATTATCTGGTAACGATATATTTAAGTTTGTAAATATCGTTACTTATGGCTGTTACAGCTGATAAGTTTCTTCCGCCCGTTCTTCTTGTCAGCTATAAAAGTCTGGAACGGGTGGTAGGAAAATATAGACGATTCAAAAGTACTTAATAATTAAGTTTATTTGAATAAAGCTTATTTGACTTTGATGACATTTGCCCAACTATTTTGCAAATAAGAAATGAATAAAAAATTAATATCTTTTTTACCACAGGGACTGAAAAGGGGTCTTAAAAATTTGAAGTGGGGCTACTAGGGCATGTGGGGTATCATATAAAAGAGCGCCGTTTGCACGTTTTAATTAATTTTTTTTTTCTTAGGCTGCATAGTTTTCGAATTATGATGAAAAATAAAAAAAAAAACCGTCCCCCCCCCCCCCCCCTTAGCTCCGAAGTTTGCAAAGACAAGAATCTGAAATAATTATTTCAGATTCTTGTCTTTGCAAACTTCGGAGCTAAGGGGGGGGGGGGGGGGATAACGCTATTTTTTATTTTTTTATTTTTCATCATAATTCGATATTCGATATCTGTAATCTTCATATAAATTGCTATCACATAGAATTCTATGTGATAGCAATTTATATGAAGATTACAGAAAAAATAAAACGATGTCTCAATCTAGCACACTTTTTTAAAAATTATCAAAATTCTATAAACCTTAAGCGCTATCGCACACGGGCAACTTATTCGCCCAGCAACTGTTTTGTCTCTCACATGGTTTGTATGAAAAGTTGCCGACGACCGTGTCGCTTCGTGTGCGCGCTTCCATATAAACCCATGGACTTGATGTGAGAGACAAAACAGTTGCACGGCGACTAAGTTGCCTGTGTGCGATAGCGCTAACACTAGTTCCACTATCGCTCAAGAGATGGCGTTGACCTAAAACTGCAATATTAATTTTATTATTCTACTCTGCAGTGTGGTTTAATGGCGCAATTATGATGGTACGGAACCCTCGGTGCGCGAGTCCGACTCGCTCTTGACCGGTTTTATTTACTTTTTATTTTGGATGGCCCGGCCGAAAAACATTATTTTTAACTTTACTTTAAAACGTCAATAAAAAAATACAAAGTGTTTTTTTTAGTTTTACTTACATACCTACATTAAATAGGACATTCATATTAAATAGGACATTCATGTGTATTTTCTTGCTTTCTGGTACTAAGGGGCTCTGAGTTAAGCTGCAGACGGACAGACTGACATAAAATAAATGTATAAGGGATGAAGATCGCAACGATTATTAGAAAATATAAAAACAGTAATAACTCATTAATTCCGTAAAACACGTTATGAAGTAATTAACTAAACACACAGAAAATTTAAAAAGAGTTAAAAAAACTCACTCGTAGACACAGGATGATGCAAATCTGCTTCCAAATTAATTATTTTGCTTTTCTCTCACTAAACAAGAGAATACGAGTTTTGATAAACAAAGCAGGTATTTCGTAATGAGATTTTCAGTCTTTGGACATGCACAATATGGACATTCGAAAATCCTCAGGAAAACTTTGACCATGATATAAAACAACCTATATGTTAATTGAACTATCTGTGTACCACATTTCATACGAATCCTTTCAGCCGTTTTTGCGTGATTCGGTAACAAACATCCGAACGGTCAAAAATGAAAACTTGCTGTGTTCGGTCGCGGTATTAAAAAGTATCCAAAAGGTACCTGTAACCGGTTGTGTAGAGCGACTCGAATACCGCGGTCGTAGTTTTTACGTAAGAGGTGTGGATTGTTTGATATCTGTTTGATTTCGTTTAAGATGGTTCAAGAAAAGCAGTGCAAAAAAACAAAGAAAGGTGCCAATTGAAAATCAGCGTCAAACCTGACACTTTCCTTTCTTCTCTTTCTTTTCTTTCTTTTTTTCTTTCCGTCTTTTGTTTCTTTTTTTTCCTTTTTTCTTTTCTTTATTTCTTTTCTTTCTTTCTTTTCTTTGTTTGTTTGTTTCTTTCTTTCTTCCGAAAAACAACGATCGCTGATCCTAAAAGTATTGTGTCTGCTGAGGCCCTAACTAATAATAATTTTCTTCAATTATACATTCAAAACTGCGATCTATGTCACATGTTGCATTTGATAGGTTAGCTTCCATTTCACCACACACTTGTCTAATTAGATGATGAGATTGTCTCGAGATGACTATCAGTAATTTCGGTAGGCTGCATTTTACTGATTAAACCACTAATCCATTCAATTTAGAGCAACATCTACAAGATGACATCGATAATTATTAACTGTCTAGCTAGTACCGGAAACTAATATAAAACATCTTTAAAATAATAAATAATCTAAACGTAATGAATGAACGTAAATGTTAAACATCAAAGATTATAATTGAATGTACTGATAAGGACTAAACATCCTATGTTATGGATAAAAATATATATAATATTGCATTTATAATAACTTAGTTCCATTGTCAGAATATTCTTGAGTCCACAATCACGTGTTTTATTATTTTTTACTGAGTCGTGTCTTAGAACCAAGACTATTTATAATGATTATGTTGTATTTATACATTTTAATTATGTTGGTTATAAATGTTGATGCACAGGGTAATGATTACCCTAAAAACGTGGCTAAGAGAGGACATGACAAATACTTGCAATCTTTTTATAAGTTGAAGGATGGTATTCAAAACTTTTTTGATTTGGATTTCGATAAATTGAAACACACGGTCAAAAACGTACATAAAGTAATTTATAATTTTTTTGAAGAAGCGTTGAATACTGAATATCTTAAAACTACATCAACAACAACAACTAAAGCAGTTACTACAACAAAAACGGTGACAACAACTAAAGCGGATACTACAACAAAAACGGCAACAACATCAAAAGCGGTGACAACAACTAAAGCGGAGAAAACGACTAAACCGGAGGCATTGACTGAAGCAGAGGCATCAACTGAAGCAGAGGAATGGACTGAAGCACCGACGACAACGGGAGGAGAACAAATTACTAGTATGTTCAGAACAAAAACCAACAACTGTCTCGACTTCGAAAAACTGGCTGCAGCAGATGGATATAGATCAGACTCTTACATTGTAGTTACAAACGATGGTTATTTATTGACGATTCATAGATTATTACCCGCTTCACCGAATGCCCCCATCGGCGAAAATGGTATAGTGTTACTCCACCACGGACTCCTTGGCAGTTCTGATGATTGGTTGTCGCTCGGACCGAAGAAAGGGTTGCCTTATTTATTTTTAAAGGCAGGCTATGATGTATGGCTAGCAAATGCTAGAGGTAACAAATATTCGATGGCTCATGTCTATAAAAAAAATTCAAATGAGGATTTCTGGGATTTTTCTTGGCATGAAATAGGACGGTTCGATTTAGCAGCTACCATTGATTATATAAGAGAGAGAAATAACAATGAAAAACTGCATTATGTTGGTTACTCTATGGGAGCTACTGCACTTTTGGTTCTTTTGTCAAGAGTACCTACATACAATTATTATCTGAAGATAGCGGTACTAATCGCTCCTTTAGTATTCATGAAAGATGTGAAAGGACCTCTTCAACTAGCTCAGCACTACAATCCCGAAATTCTACGTTTTTTTGGGGTCCGAGAAAACTCACCCCTTCGTATACTACCTACTAAATTAGTAAACATATTTTGCAAGTCTAAAACAGTGAATTGCCAGAATCCATTATTGTTGTTGACACAAAAACTAAATCAAAATATTGAAACTAAAATTGGTAGATGTTCTCCAGGTGGAGGTTCTGTGAAGACTATTATTCATTATATTCAGTCGATAAAAAGTGGACAGTTTAGAATATTTGATTCTCATATAAAGTTTAGTCGTTTGTCTAATTATAATTTGAATAATATAGTATTACCAATTGTTGTCTTCTCTTCCTTGGGAGATGAGTTATCAACTACTGTAGATGTCGAAAAATTATTATTGCTATTGCCAAAAGTACCACTATATCATCAAATAGCAAGTTACGATTTTAATCACTTAGATTTTATGTGGTCTGATAACGCGGATGTCTTAGTTTATTATCTTATACTAGATATATTGAATCAGTTCCAAATGAGAAACAAAGAAGATGACCCTGATGACCCATCGACCTAACATAAGCAATGCGAGTAACGCAGAACGGTTATTGAATTTTTATTGTGTTATGGAGATATATTTGTAAATATTTTACTGTCTGTAATAAATGTTTTATACCAATTTAATTTATAATTTTACACACAAATTATAAGCCCTATGGTAACAATATAACCACGACCACTGAAACACGTTTTATGTATATCGCGAGATATAATGTTTTTTCAACACTTAACAGTCAAATGACAGTTAAAAGTGATAAATCGCTATATCATGCCTAACGTCATAATCGTAATATATTATATCATATCATATCGTATCCTAATATATCGTAATATCATATCGCTTTTTGGTGGTCATGCTAGAGGGGCTGATATCTTTATAAGATTTATAATTGGTTTAATTAAATTCCCAACTAACAAAACGATGATTTCAAGTATAATAATGTAATTTTCTCCACAATGAAAACTTTTCCATTTTGTGGAGTTTGCATTTGAGCGGAATTACCTGGGTAAGTTAAAAGAACGAAACTAGTGCTTAAAACAGGTGAGGGATGGATGCGTTCAGTTACAACACTACACTTGTGTCTACCGGTCACCGCGCTGGACAAATGGCTTAATTTCCCATGTGGCCTATTCCTGTATGTACTTACGGCAGGCCTCTAAAGTAGCTGAACGCTTAAGTACTTTGTCACACTAACTATAAAGCTTGTTCGGTAATGCTGCCCCACTATATAACCATAATGATTGGCGCGACATGGTACTAAAACGTTCAGCAACTTCTGTGGACGACCGTACATCGCGGCCGCCGCCACACATTTGTGAGACCTAAATTTGGAAATATCAAATTAATATTTATTGTGCACTCCTGTTAGTTACCCAAGTCTCAACGTGTATGTATATTTCTGTGGAAATCTGCATGACACATCAGTAGTGAAACGAGTTTTTGGACTAAAAGTTGGTTCAGTAGTCCCAAGGAATCCTAACTACAATAAGTCGTAGTATTGTTACTAAAAGATATTGAAATAGGCATAGAAGAACTCTATAAAAACCAACTAATCTTTGCTAAAAACAAAAATTGAAAAATAAAAAAAATTAAAAAAGTATAAACTTTTTTTTAGGGTTCCGTACCTCAAAAGGAAAAATATATTTTTAAAAAACAAGTTTTTAAAACGGATATTTTGTAACTATCAATATTGCCTTTAACATGCGCTCCACGTTTTTAGGTTTAAAACTTCTGTAGGTAAGTATATGTAGGTTGTTTTGTAATATAAATACTTTAAGAATAATTTATTTTGTTCTTTGTACTTATACGTTTTAGTCCGTTTTAAAAACGTGTTTTAAAAAAGTTATCTTCTAGTTCTGACTTATGTTCAAAGTCTCTAGCTCATCGGGAAGCTAGTATAAAATCGTTTACAAACTTTGTGGAGAAACAAACAAATAAACAAACGAGGAAGCAACCTAATAAAAACGTGTTAAAAACGGAATCCCTATAGGTTCATTTTGATGTCCGTCGGTCTGTCTGTCAAGACCCTTTATCACAGGAACGCGTGGAGATATCAAGTTAAAATTAGAACCGTCTACGGTCCCTTGAAGCTCTGAAAAAAGTTTATGACTATCGTATTATGTAATCTGTGGTTTATGTAAAAAAAGATTCTGCCGTGTATGCCGCAAAAAATGCATAATTTGACACTCTCAAGGGAATCAAAATTCTCCAGTTGACGCGATCCTTTTTGTATCAACGTGCCATTTCTCTAAAGAAATCTTTAATGAGGTCCTAGACGTGCCATCAAAAAACAATGTTGACCATGTGATTATTGGGAAAATAAGTAATAATAATAACACAAAAGTCTTTATTTACTACAAAAAATAGGTACATTTTGCAATGTTTTAATTATGCGCGTAATTTAAATTAATTACTTAGTTTGTAATTTTTTCGTAGTGCATAATGAATTTTGTAATTGGTGACATGCCCAAAATATTGTGTCGCGTGCCAATAATGGCACGCGTGCCATTGACTCGCCATCCCTGATCTAGAACTATGAAATTTGGCAAGTAATGCCGTATTATACTACAATTATAGGTAAACATCTAAAAACTATACATTTGTAATTAAATCATAGAAAATATAGTTTTTATTTAAGAACCAACTTGTACGGAACCCTTCGTCTCGCACTTGTCCGGTTTTTTTTAATTTTAAGTTGTCATTACTTGCCGAAGCTCTCTGTCACTACGGCTTTTATTCCATAGATTTCTATCATTTATTTTCCATCACCTGCTGCAGGTAAGTACACTTAAAACCATAGAAATAGAATGTCAAAGAACAACAATGTCAATAAACAGGTGATCCGAAAAACTAATGCATACATTTTATATGAGATACGTAAAATATGACTTAGATACATAAAATATGACTATATATGGCAAAGGAAATTAATAAACTATGTTCCATACTGTTTTCTTCATCGATAAACGAATAAATGTAGCGAAATTTGGTTTTAGAGAAATGTGTGGCAATATCTTATTTACCTGTGAAAAGTGTGATTACTTGGATTGTTTCTTTTTAATTGTCACATCACAATTACTTAGAGTACAAGACACAATGGCTCCACGATACCTTTATTTTAAATTCTAATTAAGATTATCAAATATTTTAAGCAAATCGTGATCGCTCCTTTGCAAGGCAGGCCGCTAGGGCCTCTTACTGTAAAAAATATTGGCACGTGTCACTTGATCCTGTTTGTCTCTTTTTTACATAGACCGTGTCCGTATGATGTTAACTTCTCTTTTCCACGCTCTGTTGGTCTTCTTGAGCGCAGCGAAAATTTTTCTATGTCTATGATTAAAACCCACATTACTTAGACGTTCTGGAATTGTTAAGTATTAGTAATAAGCTATCAACAGGGAAAAATAACATTTGAATAAGTATATATGTTACCGGCAATGTATGAAATGCAGGCATTGTATACAATGCCTAGGCATTGTATACAATGCCTGGCCCTTTTAGGCAATGTATGAAATATAATGAATATTGATATCTATTTCACACATTACCTAGGCAGTGTATACAATGACTAGGCATTGTATAGAATGCCTGCTGGTCCACCGGCAATGTGTATAATAAAAAGATTTTCGAGAATAGATTCGAGGGGAGATCGAGGGGGGCTTGGGGAAAGCTCGAGGGGGGGGGCTCGGGGAAAGCTCGATGAGGGTTCGATGGGGGGCTCGAGGGGGGCTCGCGAGGGGCTCAAGGGGGGCTCGAGGGGGGCTCTTTGGAATCGAACCTGTTTTACTCCTGTAGGTCCCGCGTATAGGTTAGAAATTTAAGGCGAGCGCGGAGCGCAGCGGAGCGTGAGCCTTAAATTTCGAGGTTATTTTTTATAACAGACAACAGAAATTTGAGTTTGGAATCGAACCTGCTTCACTCCTGTAGGTCCCGCGTATAGGTTAGAAATTTAAGGCGAGCGCGAAGCGCAGCGGAGCGTGAGCCTTAAATTTCGAGGTTATTTTTTTATAACAGACAACAGAAATATACTTATTTTACACATTGCCGGTGGACCAGCAGGCATTGTATACAATGCCTAGGCAAAGTATAAAATGAATTATATTTCATACATTGCCTGATCGTTTTAGGCATTGTATACAATGCCGGATTATACACATTGCCGGTAACATATACAATAACATAAGCTGAGAGTACCTCCATGTGGTGAAGGCGGTAACAGTTTGGGCCTAATTTTTGATATCTACTTGCCTAAATATGGGTCAGACGCTTAATGCCGCTGGTGTCGATCTAAGGACTGGTTGTTTCTTGCATGGCCAACTTTATGTGGCTTTTTCCAGGGTTAGTAACGCTTTAAGAATTTCATATTGACTCCCGAAGGAAAGACTCCAAACATAGTTTATAACTATGTTTTCATGTTTAAAATATTAAATAAAAAAAAAATGTAAAAATAATTTATTAACTTTTAACATTATAACACTGCTACAAGTATTTTTTTATGTAACTACATTAGTTCGTATTTATATGAATATGCCGGAGTCATAAAGTCCACGCGTACGAAGTATATTTATTCAGTGTATGAGTCCTCTGATATTGTCACCTTAAATATTCCTTTGTTTTAATTTAATAAAAAAAACTAAATAGTGCTTATGATGTTTACATTAATTGTTTTTTGCGTGTAGGATTAGTTCGCCCTTGTAAATATATATTTAAATCATCTTGATAAATTAACATTAACAGTCAAGATAAAAGTGGCAATACCTACATGAATAAAAATATGACATGTGGTAAATTGTGGTACGTACCAATTACTTCTATTTATTTTACTCCATAGCTTCTCGAAGCCTATTATTGGATAGCTCTCTACTCAAAAACGCAAACACTCATCCCTACAATACTCTCCAGAAACTCTTAGCTAAAGATAATAAAAAAAACAAACATTGCAAGCAAAACTAATGCACCCAGCTGCACTTGCCGGTTTTATTACGAAACAAAGCAATAAATAGGTACAGAGAGATCCCCGGGGTGCACGGTAATGGGGGCTCACTATTGGCTAGTCAGATTAAACAGGGGTCGATGTTTTAAGCTTTTTAGGGCTTGGAGGGTCTATTCCGATAACCAAACTACGAACCATGATAATCGAACGACATTCGTTCTACTAGACATACGTAAAAAACGGCCGTGCAGCGCAATTTTTATTCAGTTTCGTCCACTAATCTTGTAATTATCCTCTGCTTATAGTAAATAAAACGACTGCGCACCACAATTTTTAGTTAAATTTCTATGTTTGTAATCTTGTCTGTTTAAAGTAAAAAAAAACTGGCCAAGTGCGAGTCGGACTCGCGCACGAAGGGTTCCGTACCAAAAACGGCAAAAAAAAAAAATACGTTGTTGTATGGGAGCCCCCCTTAAATATTAATTTTATTCTGTTTTTAGTATTTGTTGTTAGAGCGGCAACAAAATACATCATCTGTGAAAATTTCAACTGTTTACCTGTTGTCGTTATTAATATCGAGCAAAAAAATCACGTTTGTTGTATGGGAGCCCCCCTTAAATATTAATTTTATTCTGTTTTTAGTATTTGTTGTTATAGCGGCAACAGAAATACATTATCTGTGAAAATTTAAATTTTTTAGCTATCATGGTGCATGAGATACAGCCTGGTGACAGACAGACAGACAAACAGACAGACGGACAGCGAAGTCTTAGTAATAGGGTCCCGTTTTTACCCTTTGGGTACGGAACCCTAAAAATGACAGCTATTAACTAGTTGGTAGAAGCTATTTTGCAGTTCAAGAAGAGCCTACAGATGATTCACGAGGTTAGACAGAAATATAAGTAGTTGTTAGGTTACTTACTGTACACTAGTCTTCAGCTCAGAAAAGTCTTTGGATCACATTATAAGTTACTAAAACTCCCGCAGATCGTATCTTGTAGTTTGTTGCTGGTTCAACAGTGTGAGTGAGACAGCTGCAAAATGTGAAAGTGCTCTTAATAGCTTTTTAAAACTACAGCACAGTTATTGTTACTAGTGTAGAATCTACTTGCTAGCAGATTGATGACACCTCTGAGACTACTAGATGCCGATGGTTAGTGAAATTAAACAGTGGTCGATGTTTGAATTTTTTAGAGCTCGAATAGTTTACGCTACTACCTATAGGAGCTATTTCGTAGTTAACGAAAAGCTAAACTACAGTTTGATCTACGGGGTTAGACAGAAATATAGATAATTACTCGTATTAGGTTACCGACATGTCTTTGGCACAGAATATCTATATGTCTTCGGATCACATTATTAGTTACTAAAACTCCCTTAGCTTAGTATCTTATTGTTTGTAGCTTGCCAATTCATGTATCTGTAATTGTTTATAAGATTATTAGACTATCTTATACTTAAGCTAACTATTTTTAATAGTAAATTGCTGTCAGTTGGATCGAGTCCTTTAATAAATATAACGATGAACATCGTTCGATTTTCGCCATTGTGTTTCGTAGTAAACCCCCTTTAGACCTAAAACCGACTCCAACAAGAAATACAAGTAAAGTCGATGTTAAATACCTCTCACGACTCTTCGTTTTCAGGTAGGTATTAAAAATTAGGCCAAATCGGACTAAGAAGACATAGACTATTTTGTGAAATTCCTTGTGCAATAAAACAAAAGCCATACAAAAATGTTTCGAGTGCAAATATGACAACAAAAGACAATCGTAAGTAGTAAATAATACAAAATAAGTAAATTGAATTCCAGCTTGGTGCCATTTTTAGAAAAGCGGTTGCAGTCTCAGATCAAATAAAAAAGGAAGATGGATCGTTGCGCAGTGGTTGCGAACAACTAAGTGAAGCCGGTTTTTGATTGTACATGTGTGCGTACTAGAGGGCGGCCGGGGGCCGGGCGGCAGGGTTCGTCCAATGACGAACGAAAGCCAAGGCGTAGTTTCGTTACATACGTGTGCGTAAACTGTGTACAGCCAAGGCGTAGTTTTTCTGGCTTCACCGCTTTGTCGGAAGACTCCGTCTTTACTTTTTTATTTGGTCTGAGGTTGCAGTTAAAAAAGTGTGGAACGGGTGTTAGGAAAATAACGGGTGTAACAAGACCCTTAACGAAGCCGAAGTCCACGCATTCCGCCCATCATCAGGATCATTTTTGTCTTTTAGACTATACCTGGGAAACCAATAGTTGCGAAGTTATTGAAGGTCAAAGTCAAAATTTTTTTTTCAAAATATTTATCAAATCTTTTTTATTCGTTATTTCCTCATCTCGTCCAAAAGAACATTATAAAAATTTTAAGAATTACATAACAAACAATGACTTCAAAACGTCATCACTCAATGTATCTCATGAGCATGCACATAAACGCCGCCTTTCAACTCGGCCGCACGCAGCTGTGTGGCATACACTCGCAGGCGGGGTCTATTGTACGCGTTACATTGCGTGGTAATGTATGCAATGCTTTTTTAACACCAAAAATTAAAATCGTTTCCAAGCAATAATCAAATTTTGAACAGAGAAGGTCCTGATGATGGACAGAATGCGTAGACCTCGGCTTCGTTAAGGGTTTTGTTACACCCGGTATCGACAATTCAAAAGTGCTTAATTATTAAGTTTTTTTTAATAAAGCCATTTTGACTTTGACAATGATTGAAAAGATAAAGTCAACGCTTTTTGGTATCCAGTGATGCACTTTTTGTAAATTAATAGTAGTCGGGTGTGTTCAGTAAAAAATACGGCGTTTGATGATCGAGGGATATGCTTTAGCAAGGTGAACCTTCTGAACCCTTAGATCATAACTCCCTCCCATACAAAAATCCAAGATGGCTCCCCTTCTTAAAATGATCTAAGGGTTCAGAAGGTTCAACCTGCCAAAGGATATCCCTAATTCAAAAAACGCCGTATATTGCACTTTCATGTCGTGTGGAAATGCCACTATAGGTACTTCAATTCAAAAACTATTTAATATTAAAATGTCACATCAGTATCAGTATATAATTTGTGTTAAAAATTTTTACGTTTCCACCCAATACCGAAATTTACATTTTGTGTTATATCAAAAATAGTTAATCTTGAATTAATTTAACCACACGTGCAATGTTTGATAAATTGCATTCTCGTGTAATTCTGAAAGCGCACCCCTTGGCGATTTTTATTGCCCTCGGCCTTCGCAATATGTTTGTCTGTGATGATATTATTTGCCGGATCATAGTAGGTAGGAATCAATAATATTTATTATGCGTGACACCATTGTACATTTGTACTTATTACGAACCCTTGTGGATTTAAAAGATGGGGGAGCACGTGTGTTTTTTTGCAGTGGGATGTTGTAAATTAAATTATTTGTTTATTTCTGCGCTGTTTCGCTACTATAAGTAAATTAATAAAGGGCTTTTTTCCAAATATCACATATTTTTAAATGATCAAATGTACTTACTGTATGTGAAGTTCGATCCTAATTATCCCGTACGAAGAAAGAGATTTAATTCGTTACAAAGTAGCTCTGCTACCCACTGGCACCTAGTTAAAAGCCAGAGAGAAAAAGAGAAGGTAATAGCCACCCCCTATCTGTCTCCGATCATCGCTGCTGTTATCGTCACTGGGTTTGAATGAATGGTAAAGAAGAAACGTGTAGCTGAGCTACTACTTTGTAACATCAATTCTCGGAGACGAAGACGGGATAGGTAATTATATTATTTAAAAAAAGGAACAATTTCTATGAATTTATCTGTCAAAAGGTTTCAAAGAGCTATCAGCAAAACTCGATCATACATTTTTTCAGCGTCTCATTAACAAAACTTTAACGCGAGAGTAGTATATTAATTAATCACACTTATTGGAATACTTGAACGTTTAATTCAGAGTTCTACACTCGCCTTTGAAGCACGTTGCTGTTCAATAGTTTACTTAGCTTACTTAATTAGAAATTTCTTAATGAATAAGTACTTACTCAAACGAAATTATGCCTAACTGTAGTCTTTATTAAAATAATTGTATTAAGTTAATTCAGCTATCCACAAGATAAATTAAAGCAAGTAAAATGTGATCGAAATTCGGTATAGACAGATGTGTCCGTTTTTTTCGTACGAAATTCTTTCGGGTAGAGTAATCGGGGCCAAATCGTGCAGAAAACATCCCTCAACTCGTTTCGTCTGGAATCCGTACGAGAATCTACGGAATATTTGTAGTCAACCTTTACACTAGATGTGATTTAGGGATCATTCACACTGTATAAAGTGTTAAGTGTTTTCTAATGTAATATAATGTAAACAACGGTCGTTTTCATGTAATTAGTGAAAGACTAAGATTTTTCAAACGACGTCACTTCCATGTTCCTTATTCCCGAGTATGATTACTTATCTGTTTTAATTATTAGTTATTTAGTAAGTATTGACAATTTTCATAAAAGATCTATTTAGTTATGGATTATTATTGAGCATCGATCAAAGATAACCATTTATTTATAATGGTTGTAATTGATTAGTGCGACCACAAAGGCTTTATTCAATATTTATAGCATTATTTACTATTTATTTGAACCAAAATGTTACATTCGTTATTAAATATGCTACTTATGCAATAAAATGTCAATATCTGTAACTCGATTTAGTCCTCTTTGAAACACAATATCATAACGTCTAAATATCTACAGATTTATAAAAGGAACAATTTCGATACCTTTAGATCATATCTGTGTCATGTTTTGCAGACTCTTACAAAAATATTTTTAATTTCCTGTCACAACGAGATGTATATCGTAATGAAATGTTCGAATACACAATTCGAGACTTCGATCAGTCGCCTAGATTACGTCGAGTGGAAACCATTCAAGAATCGTAAAATACGGAAAGGCTGCGACGCGTCCCTAAAATAGCTTGTGAAAATCTTGGCCAGACGAAACGAAGATTGGAAATGCAGACTTCTTTAACACATTTTTTCTTATAATAGTAGCTGGGATATTATCTGGTACCTGTGAAACTGGGACTTAATGATTAGTTAAACTAAAAAATAATGGTCTAGCTAGCTAGATAATTTGCTATTTGAATCTGTATTTACAGATTGCACTTTCTTCAGAAGCTCTAACAAAGAACCGGAAATATTTAGGGCGAAAGTCACAGAAGCTCGATAAATTTCAGCATGTTTCGGTATTTAAGCTACTTCCTAGATGCTTCCAGACTTTAATGCAGCATGTTTGTTCGGGGAAATTTTTAATATATTGAAAAAGTTTACCGTAAGGCCGGGGTGGGTCTAGCGCGTTCCACGCCGACTTTGAAATTTGTTGCTTTATTTTAATTTTAATGGGATTATGAGCTTTTAATGCTGGAAATAAACAGTTGCAGCTTAAAAAATTTAAGAACACGATTTTAGGGTAATAATGAAGGGAATTAACGGATTTGTGATCTCTTTGTGGTATTCCGAAGAAATTTAAAAAAAAATTGAGAGATTTATAAAACTTGGGTAAACCTGGACTAAGGTTGGTTTGGAGTGATAAAGTCGATGTCTGTGATTTGGAATGCCGGGAAGATCACTAAAGCCTAGACTAGAAAGTTAAAGAATTCACATGTTTTCATTTTTTAACCGACTTCAAAAAACAAAAATAGGAGGTTCTCAGTTTGACCTGTATGTGTGTATGTATATTTGTCCGCGATTATTTCATGTTTGGCTGAACCGATTTTGATGCGGTTTTCAGAAAAGTATTTGTTACACTTAGGAGAAAATTTTAGTATATTAACCGACTTCAAAAAAAAGAAGGTTCTGAGTTTGACTCGTATATATGTATGTATGTTTGTCCGCGATTATCTTGCATTTGGCTAAACCGATTTTGATACGGTTTTCAGAAAAGTATTTGTTACACTTAGGAGAAGGTTTTAGTGTTTTAACCGACTTAAAAAAAATAAGGTTCTGAGTTTGACTCGTATGTTTGTATGTTTGTCCGCGATTATCTCGCGTTTAGCTGAGCCACTTTTGATGCGGTTTTCAGAAAAGTATTTGTTACACTTAGGATAAGGTTTTGGTATTTTAACCGAATTCAAAAACGGAAATTCTCTTCTCAGTTTGACCCGAATGCATGTTTGTCCGTGATTATCTCACGTTTGGCCAAACCGATTTTTCTACCTAGATAATATATTTAATACAGAAGGTGTTTACACTAAAAATAAAAAATAAAAAATTGTTTTAATTAAAAAACAAAAAACCGACTTCAAAACCCCACTCTCCCTTTAAAAACCAAGAAATAATATTCAAATCACTAGATACGCATTATCATTGTAATAATAATACACGTCTATTGAAGTCACCTGGGTCTGTTAGAATAAAAAAAGTTGTCCTCCAGCCCCACCCGACTTCTATTAACCTTAAAGCTAAAACCATTAATAGGTTTCAAAATTTTTGACATCGTATATAATTTTTCGGGGTTTTTGATCAATTATTTAACTGAATATGTGGAAAAAGCCCTGTATCATCGAGATGAAGGAATATTAAAAAAGAGACACTCCTTTGCGTAAAAAAGTTGTGTAATTTTATTTAAAAAAAAAACAAAAACTGTCGCTGTCAAGGTAACACAATGTAAAATGTGTAGATATTAATTTTTGAAAATATAAATCAAAATTGAGCACTTTCAGGAAAAGGCAATTTTTAAAGTTAAAGAACACGAAAAACTAAGTTATTGTTGTTGTTTACAGACTTTTCGAATTTTGAAAAAGAAAAAAATACGTGTCTCTTGTTTTCATCAGTAATTTCTAAACAACAAATAAAAACACACAACAAAAATTTTTAAATGTTGTCAATTGGCTTTGATAACTTTTTGAACATGACTGGAAATCTCAAAACCATTTCGAGGAATAAGCTTTCGGTACAGTGTCTACTAATTAAATTTATAAATAATTCTATATTTTTAAAGATATTTATAATATTCGATAAAAAGCTTTAACCTTCAAATGACCTTCATATGACGTCATCACATACAGATCTCCCAGCCATAATAAAAAAAAGAAAAAAGTGCAAAGACAATTTTGACAATGAACTTGGCATTAGGGATGGTGGAAGGTGGAAGTGAAAAAATATCGATATAGGAAATATTTCTCAGAAAAAAATGGGATGAAACGGGACGATGACTAAGTAATGGATTCTAATTTTAAGGTATTGTAAAACATAAAAAATAGCAAAAATATCCCCTACGCGAAATTTTGGCTCTATTTGACGAATTTTACGATGATTTTTAAGACTCAAAAGTAGGAAAAATCAAAATGCTCCAGTGACAAAATAGTGTCGACTATTAGAATCCATACGTAATTACAAAAAAAATGTTTTGGAAAAATTATTGTAAAAACATCTATCGATATATCAGAGTATATCGATGAACTTATCTCGTAATTTTTTCCACATCCCTACTATTAAATGTTTGAAATAGAAATAAAGTATGCACATATTTTCATAATGTTTATTATGTTATCCTGCAAATTTATCAGTCCACAAGCAATCGTTACAATTTCATCCATGTAGCCTACATCCAAAATAGACACAATACATACAATACATTTCGCAATTTGGGTAGATTGGGCGTGTCAGTTTTTACAAAGTTTTTCAGCTGAGTTTCCACTGGTAAGCATTTTTATTATAATTTTACCACCTCAAAAATTATTGCGGCAAATTAAGAAGGTAGGTTAGAGCCGTCACAACTGGATTAAATGAATAAAATAGAAGAAATATTAACTGTAACTTATTTGTTTACAAACAACCATAAAGTCATTATGACAGGTAATGACACTTGACCGTTCTTTTTCTATAAGTAGATGGCAAAGGTTTTCCTTCTTAAACTTTCATGCCACTAATGACGTCATTCCGGTTGACCATATCCGCTCGACAAATATATTTATTAAAAAATAAATACGGGACCAAATGTTAAAATATTCAAATTAGTTTCTTAAATTGGCCTAATCTGTAGTAAAAAAATATGAAAAAAATACCTTTTATTTTTTAACCAAAGCCAATTCTAGTAGCATGGGTTAATAATATTACCTTACCTATCCAGGGTGAAATTATTTTACCGTACATGGGCCCGATTTAACTAGGGGCTCTGTGAGCTGTAGGTTGACGTCACGTTTTCGTCATTTTTGAACATTTTTCCATTTTTATGATTGATGTGCATGCATTTTTATTATAATTTGCTTTGAAAAACTGAATCGACAAAAAATCCATTTAAATATCAAACCTGCTCACAAATTTTCTCGAGAATCGGTTGAGAAATGCGACCTATAGATAGGGTTACCATCCGTCCGGATTTGTCCTTTTGTCCGGACTTTGCCCGGCCTTGTAATTTTTCCGGATTTTTAAGATTGGGCGGTGCAATACCAGTCAAAAAACAAACTCGCTTTGTTTTTGGTAGGGAAATTTTATATTGTGCATTAAAATGTAAGCACACTACAAAAATAATATCATTTTAACGTAGGTTGCCATCTTTGACACCTTATTTAGAGTTTGTAATATTGGTTTCTTTTATTATCACTTATCCATGCATTATATAAAATTAAGTGAATTTTTCCCAGAATCGTTAAATTTTTCTCTATGTTTTGAGATGGTGTAAATACATATTTTCCTGATAGTATTATATTTTACTCTATAAATTGACGCAATAATATAAAAATCGAGATTTTGCAGATTCGATACTGTTCGTTGCGGCAGTCGGAATTTGGTTTAATGCTTACAATATTTTTAACCATTGCCTCTGCCAATGTATTAATGAAATCGCCTGTAACAATTTTTCATTTCACAGGCAACATCACCCAAGTGAATTACGTGCGAATGAAGTCACGGGCATCAGCTAGTTCCACATGCAGACAGAATTCCGCTGCGGAATTCCGTACATAGGTAATTCTGTATAGAAAAATCCCGAATATGTGTGGTAGATCCATAGATCTGTATGGATTTGCAGCGTTTGGAATTACGTATGTATGTAATTCCGAAACGGAATTCCGTCTGTGTGTGGCCACTCTTAAAAGATAACATCTTGCATTCTCCTAAAGTCGCTTAAGTACCTTCCGCTGAAAACAGACAAAGATATGCCAACTGGAAGACGAAGTTCAAAGTAGCCGCAAACCTGTCCCTCAAATGGAATATTATTATTCAGTTATTTGGGCGCATTAGCCAAATTTGAATACAAGAACCAAAATTTAGAAGGACAGCAAAAAGGAAAAGTCGTTTTACTTAACAGAATTGAGTATTTGAAAAAAATGTGTAGTATAATTTAGACATTCTTCCACCGGAAGTCCGTTTCCAAGTGCTGTTATTAAATTACAGGTGTATTATTTTATAATGACATCAATGGCTTTAATAATCAAAATGGCTTAGTTAATATTTAAAACTATTTATTAAAATTACACTTTGTCCATCTTTGCACCAGTAAGTTGCCTAGGATTTAATTTAAGGCACTTATAGTCGTCAACTAGCGTCGCCAATGCATTTATTTTTATTATAAGTAAACCCGGTCAATATTTAAAAACCGGCCAAGTGCGAGTGGGACTCGCGCACGAAGGGTTCCGTACCAAAAAATGGCCAAAAATTACGTTTGTTGTATGGGAGCCCCCTTAAATATTAATTTTATTCTGATTTTAGTATTTGTTGTTATAGCGGCAACAAAAATACATCATCTGTGAAAATTTCAATTGTCTACCTGTTGTTGTTATTAATATCGAGCAAAAACCAGCATAAACATCACGTTTGTTGTATGGGAGCCCCCCTTAAATATTAATTTTATTCTGTTTTTAGTATTTGTTGTTATAGCGGCAACAGAAATACATCATCTGTGAAAATTTCAACTTTCTAGCTATCACGGTTCATGAGATACAGCCTGGTGACAAACAGACGGACAACAGAGTCTTAGTAATATGGGCACGGAACCCTAAAAAAAGGAAACAACCATGCCCTCTTAAATTGTGTATAATATTTTTTAATAACTCCACAATAATTTTTATTCTTTCTGTATGTTTTGAAATCTATTTAAACCAAAAGTGGCCACTGTCGTTTCAAATGCATTTTAAAACTAAATAAATTAAAAATATTAAAGAGTTGTTAAAAAAATATTAGACTTGGATTACGAGTAATAAAAATAAATGTATTGGCGGCGCTAGTGGACCAATATAAGCGCCTTAAAACCAATTTTATTTCACTAATATTACAAACAACAACGATTAGAAATGGAAAAAAAAATTGAAATTGACATTTCAAAAATTGATGGTCGATGTCATGCAACATCTCAAAATTTTTCTAATCTATTCGAATTGTAGAAAGCTATCTTGCTACCCTACGATTAGAGTTAGGTACAAAATAATGATGTTATTACATAAGTTTCAGAATCTAAGGAGCAGACGAGCAGTCCGACAATTTTCTTAATTAAGAGGGATCTATGATCGGTGGCCGTTAGCCCACAGGATCTCCCCCCCCCCCCCCCACGTCAGTGGCCAAACTTGTTACAACGCACAACTTAAACATAAGTTTTTTGATAAGTCAGTGTTTAAACGATAGGGAGGTGGGTTGTTACAGGTGGCATGGGTGTGAGGGGAGCCGAGAATAGTGTTGGGACGATGCTTTTTTATCGATGTTCGTTTTGTATCGCCTGCGCGGGGCAGGAGGCAATATTAGCATGTCACAGAATTGTATTTATTTATGGAGAGACATGTGGCAGCTGTCCACCACCACCAAACCAGCCGCCACCACCAGCTAACCACCAAAGAGTGGGTCTTAAAATGAACATGGATAAGACGAAAATCATGTCGAATGCCCATGTTGTGCCAGCTCCAGTTCATATTGAGAACACTACACTTGAAGCTATTGACCATTATGTATACCTAGGACAGGCAGTCTAGTTAGGTAGATCCAACTTTGAGAAGGAGATCTCTCGTCGAATCCAACTCGGATGGGCAGCATTCGAGAAGCTCCGAAAAATCTTCGTGTCCGATTTACCTCAGTGTCTCAAGACGAAAGTCTATGACCAGTGTGTGTTGCCAGTGATGACTTACGACAGTGAAACGTGGTCGCTAACTATGGGTCTCATAAGGAGGCTCAAGGTCACCCAGCGTGCAATGGAGAGAGCCATGCTCGGCGTTTCCCTGCGTGATCGAATCAGAAATGAGGAGATCCGCAGGCGAACTAAAGTAACCGACATCGCTCGAAGGATTGCTCAGCTAAAGTGGCAGTGGGCTGGACACATAGCGAAAAGAACCGATGGCCGTTGGGGTGGAAAGGTTCTGGAATGGCGACCGCGCACCGGACGACGCTCCGTGGGTAGGCCTCCGACAAGGTGGACTGACGATCTGGTGAAGATTGCCGGAAGCCACTGGATGTGGGAAGCGCAGGACCGATCGTCGTGGAAATCCTTGGGGGAGGCCTATACCCAGCAGTGGGTGTCGTGCGGCTGATATGATGATGATGATGTGGCAGCACCTTTAGCTACCATATTTTTTGTTAAATTTTCTTAATTATTTTTGAACATAAGATCTAAATTTAATTCAGCCTGTCAGTTTCGTATAACCAGATGGCCTACTCAAATGCCAATTTTCTATTCGTTCGCTAACTTAAAGTTTAAAAACAAGCAATTAGACGATCAAGTCACACGTCGCAAGTTTATGTAAATCACAGATATTGTTATAGGTATTGTATGGAATTGACAAGCCTACGACATGTAATTTTAGAGTATGGTTTAATTTTTAAATTAGCAAACCAATATAAAAGTGGCCATTTGAATAAGGGGGTTGATATGTTGATGCTGCGTTATGATATATTCAGATTGGTCAACAATGAATATGGCTTTGTTATAGATTTTTTTCTATTTTTATTTATATATTGTAACACTAATAGAAATACCGATTTTTGTACTTAGTCATGTAATATTCATTTTAAAAAATATCGGTAATCGGTAAATTAATTTAGATAATCATTTAGTACTACACCTTTGAATGCAATAGAACTCAAACGTTAAAGTCAATTAATGTTATAAAATAGATAATATACCTAGATAGAATACAGAGATTTTTTTAAGTTGAGTAGATTTAGTGAACTTGAGCCATACCTAACAAAACGTATTCAAAAGTAAACAGCATTCCGTTTTCATTTCGGACACTACAAGCCATGTTTATCCAACAGCAGTAAATCATAATTTATAAGGAGTATTAATTATATCGTAAGTTATCGAATCCTGACATCACTATGAAGCAACAGGGTGCTGGACGCCTGCGCGCTTTCACCCTGGACCCCCAATAAATGGGACCGCCGGTTCTGTTTGGGCCTCAGACCGGAGACAGGAGTCGTGAGGACCAGCGGCCTCAGGTAGCGCTGCTAACCACTCTCTCCGAGGAGATGAACTTACCCGTTCACAGTGCAAAGTGATAAGTGATAATGACAGTATAGTTTGTTATGACTATTTGGTGTTGTGCTATTGACGAGTGCCGGTGTTAAAAGGTAAGTCGTTTTAGGTGCAGCGATGGTGTTGCGGACTTTTGTTTTCTTGTGTTTACAGGTGGTGTTTGGCAGGTTTTCGGGGATTTTCCCTATATTTTCAGGGTTTATTTTCATTTGTTCGTATTTGCCGTCAAGCAGAGTTTGGTGGAATATTATTAAAATAGGTCTACCCGTCGTGAGCGTATGGTTTTTCAAATTAAGTTGTAATAACGTTGCGTTAGTTGCAACATTGTTAGGTACACTCAATTTAGGTTTCTTGGCGATTCATTTTTATACATTTTGCATGTGACTGCTAGCGAAATAACAATAAAGTGTGCGAATTCATGAACATGTCATACTTTAACTTAAAATAATAATACCTTTCTTCTAAATATGTTTTTACATGACTGCCCAAAAAGAAGAGTGTATTGAGTCTTTAAATTATAAACTACTATGAACAAATTAGGTGTACAAACACTATAGAAATAACTGTTACCTATTTGCAATTTTTGCAACCCTTTTGTAACAAAATATAAGAAATCAATATAAATACAACCGAAAAACCGGTAAACTATTTAAGGCACTAAAATAAACGCTTATAATAAATTACCTTTAACCGCCTCTGGTGTCTAGTGGTTCGCCCACTCGTGTAAGACACAGGGGTCCCGGGTTCGATTCCCAGGAGGGTGTTCCCATTTGTACTCGGTTTGGTTGATGGTAGGGCTTATTTCAATTCCGCCTGGCTAGCTACCACCATCTTACCTCAGTCTGACGCCATAACAACAATTTAATAATTGTTGCGTTCCGGAAGTTAGTAAGATAGCCAGTTCCTCAGTGATGAGGATTCCAGGTGTAAAGCTCTTCCATCTTCGGCCTTATCGTCAGGTGAGGTGAAGGCCAAGTACTATCCCATTGTGCATAAAAAATATTATTTGAAAAATACAAGAGAATCATAAAATTTCAATTAAAAATAATTAAAACATTATTTATACATTTCACCATTTTTATTAGAAAAAATGAGATTTCATTGCCATTGTGTAACGGTTCTAAAAATTTCCTGGCTCAGGATAAGCCAGGAATCTCTAAATAAAATTAATTTAATTTAATTTTATAATTGTGTTGGCGGGAGATTGAATTTAAATGCATGATGGCAAAAAAGTAAGAAAATTTAAGACTACCCAGACGCGCGCTGGCGCGGTGGTGCCGAGGTGAATTTTATTTAATATTGTAGTTATATTATCTACATTATTAAAAAAAAACTTTACTTGGAATTTTCGAGACGCATAATTTAGTATTTTTCGAAGGTATAAATACATTCCCTCGTAGGCATTTCTAGAATTAGACAGCAAAACTGCTATAAGTGGCCCTTTTGACACATATGCTATATATACGAATGACTACGAGGTAATGTAATACCTTCTAAAAATATTAGACTATGGGTGTCAAAAGTTTTACGTAAAGTTTAAATTAAAATCTTTTCCTATTTATAACTTTTTAAATAAAAACCACTGAATTTGTATCAAACAAAATTAGTATGTTGGACCAGTTGGTGAATCATGACTAAAATGTTTATGAATAAATTGAAAACGTTGTACATAACCGAAACAACTGAGTTAAATTCTTTGTAAATATCTATAAAGTAAAATAAGGTATAAAACTGTTTGTCATTTAAGAAAAACAAATAATAATAATAAAGCTTCATCAGAAATATTGTATTTGTAGGTATATAAAAATGCAATAGGTAAATACTGTTTTATTTTATGAAAGATAACTTCCTTCCTGATCACGCTGCCTAAAAATCAAAATGCCTACAAAGCAAAATGCCTAAATAGTAGGTAAATAAAAAAATCTAGTAAAAGAGACACCTATAGCTGATTTTGAACAAAAGACAAAAGATTGTTTATTAGCGTCCCCGCTGACAGGCGATTAATCGCTAAGCGATTTTTTGTCGCTGAGAATAGAACATACGTGGCCGAATACTCAAACGCTACTTAACTTTAAGCGGCTCTCAAACAACATGCTGTCTTTGTCATATCTTTGACATTTAATGCGACAGGACGACCTTTGAGAGCCCCTCAAAGTTAATAAGTGTTTGAGTATTCGGCCAACGGAGTTCTATACGTAATCGCCCACAAGCTACTTTTTGTAGCTGCGATAAATGCGGCGTTAATCGCGGCGCATTTTTGTCGCTGGCTACGTAAAACCTTTGTCGTGTCATTTCGCGGGCGATTATCGCTGCTACAAAAAGTCGCGCGTCGGTAACTCTTACTGTTAAAATTGTCGTAACAAAAAATTGAATTATCTTTTTATCGCATATTTATCAATTTGAAGTCATTTTCATTATTTTATGTTTAAAATTGTTGCCAAAAAGTCTTTTATAACAAGGTTAATTTGAGACTGAAAATCTATTTTCCTTTTTCATTTTTCAGTAAAGTAATGGTGGTTTTACACTCCATTGCGAATTTCATAATCTGATTGCAGACGTAAAATGTATTATTCAATTGATTCGGATATGAAAATTGCCATTTTCGATGTGCAGCGATGATATATCCTATTTTATTTATATATTTCAGTTGTAAACGTTGTATAAAGGGTTATATTTGAATAATACTTATTTGAAATGTGAAAGTGAACATTAACTTTACGATCAACTAGGTAGGGATAAAAAATTAAAAATACTGTTTTAGAGCACTTTGTGTAAACGTGTTATAAAAATCCTCTAGAGCCGAATATGGTAGATAAGGACCATCAAACTGAATAACTTTTACTATAGGACCATTTCAGAAATCTGTCTTTTTTTGAATTTTTTGTAATACGTTGTATAAAATAAAATAACACACCGATAGCATAACAATTTATATGTACTTTTATTAATGTTTGTATGTCACCGAAGTTTTATCAACCTAATTAGTAACAGTATCTTTCTGAACACATGATTGCGTAGAACACTAAAAAAAGCTAAGATTTCTTGGTGGTAGGTACGACTTTCCACCGATGGGTAAATGACTCACAAATATCGATCTAAAGGTGTGTCTTCATATGATCACTTTCCGGTTCCCTTTCACTTTCATCTGACGCATGCCTTAAGACATTCAATAGCGCAGGCTAACTATGCGCTTTCGCTTTCCTCTTGCGCTTAGTACGCGTTAATAGTGCATGTCCTACCTTCTAACAACTTCTAAAAACACTCCGAATTTAAAATAATTTATGCGTAGTGTAAAAGAAATAGCATATTTAATTTTATTAACCGATTTCAAAAAAGGAGGAGGTTATCAAGTCGATTGTATGTTTCTTTATTTTTTTTCATTATTTTTTATGTATGTTTTACCATAACTTCGTCAGTTGTTAACCGATTTATACAATTCTTTTTTTATATCAAAGAACATAGTTTGTGTGTAGTCCCATAAAAATTTTACAGAGATCTGGCGGGTAGCTTTTTTATAATCCTGAAAAATATTAATAATTTAGCTTGCCATCACACGTGTTTTTACGGATTTTCGGACATAACATCTTTTTCCAATCATTTCATTTCAAAATTCTTTATTTCATAATATAAAACAATATGTCATTGTAACTTGTACGTGGATAATACAATGTAAATTTAATTTAAAGATACTTTGTTAGGCTTTTAATTATATATATTCCCCTTTACTTTTATCATCTTGAAATATGAACACACAGTTATTAAATAGCACTATTTACAAAAAAAATACAAAACATTTGTAATTCGCTTATTGCATAAGAACAACAAGAGGATACAGAAATAATCAACTAAATTGTTACACTGTACATAAAGTCAGGAAGACAACCAGTAAGTAAACATCAAGTGGCGGGAGCTTAATTCGATCCAGAGAGATAAAGTACTATCAATAAAGGAGTTGTAGAGTACGTGAGCATACGCGATTTCTTTAGCCTTGCTTAGGGTGCTTAGGATGTGAAAATACTAAAAGTTCTCTCGCCTAGGAGGTGAGCCAAAGTGGGGGGAAGGGTTTAAAATCTCACATTTGGGTATTTCCATTGATATCTCTAAAACGATGGATCGTAGAGAAAAGTGTTCTTCTAACAAAAGAAAGCTTATAAAGAACTCTACTACTTACCTACTTTTATTTTATACACATTTTCCATTTTTACCATTTTAGTAGACAAAAACTTTTCTCTACGACGAAAGCCAAAAATGAGATCCTTTAGGCACGTTAGGTCCTTTTACTGGAATGTCCAGTCGGGTCATAGATCTATAAACCCCACTCCGGCTCACCTCCATAGTAAAGGACTTTTAGTATATTCACACCTTAAGCACCCTAAACAAGTTTCTGAATAAATCGTATATGAAACCACTCACGCACTCTACACCTCCTTTTGAGCAATTCGTTGAGTGGACTTATTACATACATACAACTATTTCAATCGACCCTAGGTTATTTTTCTTTGATTTCGTAAAATTGTCGTTTGGACGGCCGAAAGTTGAAGGTGAAAGCGCATTTTTTGGAGACAATCAATATTGCATGTGTCGCAAGTTGACTTGAAAGATGAATTAAAAGTTGAAGCGACTCGGTGAAGACAGACCACTAAGTGTATTTACACAAGTCAAAACGCCAGTTAACTTAATATAATACTAATAAAACTGTCCTAAAATTCAATTAGTCGGATACCAGACTCGTACATTATCTGCAATGCAAATTAGTTAAATGAGATATTGATATAATTTTAGGAGGGATCTATTCATCACCATTAAAATATAAATCAGATTTATTTTAACTTGGGATCGTTGAATCAAGGTTCTTTATTAATTTGTACAATGCCCGTTTTGGTAGACATTATCATACGGCTTATTTTTTCGGTATAAATTAAATACTTTTGAGAAGGGAAGGGATACGTTTATATCGAACGCGTTTGTTCTGCCACTTCCCGGTATTTCAAATAAACTCTTTTTTATTGAATGTTCAATTAAACTTCTCTTTTTTTAATGTTCAAAATAAACGGGTTGGGTTTATTTGTATAGATCCTCTGACCTATATTTAAACAGTTTCCTATATTGAAAAGGTACTTAATGTGATGCACGATATTAAGAGAAAACATGGTCCACAATTTTTTTACCGGCTATTTTTTTTTTAACAATCTCCATTAATATAACTTAGTCCAGATTAATAAATTCGTCGAAATAAATTTTTTGTGAATCCATAATAATAGAAACAATAACGGGAACCCTCTAAAGGGTTGCTTTGTTGCTTTGTTGTCTGAAACCTGCACGCTACATTAGCGTAACACCTGTATAACGAATTATAACTTTTATCACGTAAAATCCATTCGCTTAGATAGTGTTTTTTGGGGACTTTACTAGAATCACAAAATAGAAAAAGGAAAGAAGTCAAACTTAACGTACTACGAGCGCTCGAGCAACGCACACCTCTCACCAACATCACACCCTGACACTCCATACAAGCGCGCCATTATAAACAGATGACGTCAGATGACATTTTTGTATACGCGCAACTGTGTGTGTAAGTCTAGGGCTACCGTGCAGTTTTTATTGTATGAGCGGAGTTCAATTCATAATTCGAAGTTTTTGGTAATAGTACATTATGATATAAGTGCTGTAATTATCAAAGCGCACGTATGTCATACGACGTTTTATAACATATTTGCGAGAAAATAAATAAAACTCGGACTTTGCACCTTTGCTTGTCTTCCATATTATGATGAAATTTCGATACGCTTGTAAGTATCTATCGGTAAATTTTTCGGGCAAGAGGCTTAGAGTAGCCTTTTTCGCTGCCTCTGAGACTTCTGGCGGTGTCGAATTAATAAATTCATCACTACTTGACGACATTTTCAAATAAAAACAATAAAGCAAAAAAAGCGCGTGGAATAATTTTTACTTGTTTAAATTAGCTATGCGCGCGCTCATCAGCGCTTTTTTTTAAGGCAAAGGCATAAAAAAAACAGCCAGTATTACTAATAAAGTAAATTAATATTTTTGTGTTTTTATTACAGATAATTAATTGTAATTTATTGTCAAAATTAATTAAATTAAATAATTAAATGTTTATTTATTATATTTTATCACCCAAAGTTAAATTTATTCATAAAATGTTGACCTCATTTCTGACATAAAAACTCTTTGCTAAGATTTAAAAAAGTACCGTTCGTTTTAGACGAAGCATCTTTATAAACCGTGCGGTAATGTAAAGTAAAACGCACGGTTTATCAAGGAAACCGTGCGTTTACTTTACATTACCGCACAAGTTCGTAATGAGATACAATACGATATTGAAATTGGTGTAATAAGAGACCCTTTACGAGCAAATATGTTATAAATAAAGTTACGAGTTACGACGCATTACTTTGAATATAAGTTGACAAACACGACTAAACGAGCATACAATTCGGCATACGAACTCACGGGGTGAGGTGAGGTAATTGATTCTGGGGCGGGGCGAAGAGTGTCCTTTCTGTACGGTAGTACTCATAGGTATCTATTCTGTGCCGACACCATACCGACACGGAATCGCTCTGCTACGCTCAAAACGCGGGTGACGCAGTGTCATCGGCGAGAGCTTCCGATGTGTGTGTGCGTTGCGCGCGTAATAAAATAATTACATACTAAGTTTGACTTCTGTCCTCTTTCTATTTTGTGCTAGAATGTTTCTTGATTTTTATACAAACGGGGAATACAATATAGCACGGAATCGCTTAGAAAGCTGATGTTATATCGCAGGTGGTATATTTTCCCTGTTTCGAGACCGCTATGAAATCACGTCTAACTTTACACTGTGGCCTGACGCCGCGTCATAACTTGCCCTTAAAAGCAGGGATTGAAAACTTTACTTGAAAATTACCCTTATTTGACTGTAATAAATAAAACTAACTACCTTAAAATAACGTTATTTTATCTTAAAATATCGTTAAATTTATAAAATAACGTTACAAATGACGATATTAACAATATTTTTGATATCGTTATTTTGTTTTTTGAATTTTTTACCTGAAGACAGGGATTGAAATATAATCCCTGCCTTAAGGTGCCTGCCTGCTCCCTGACTGGGAGCATTCGCTTGTAATGTAACATTAAATTCGTGATTCGATTTCAAGCAATAAGCTACAATATGTAGGTATTGCATTCCTGGACAAGCTAGTCCTGTCCTGATATAATGTAACAATTCAAATTCAAGTTTCAAACTTTGCCATTCCCGTTTGAAATCTATTCTAGTCTACAGTGTTGCATTGTTGTTACAAGTCGTATCAAAATATTACAGAACCGAGCATTACTTTGCTCGACTTCTGAAGAGAAGCCGAGCAAAGTAATGCTCGGTTCTGTGCTGAGGGAGAAGTCCCTCATTGCTGTAATGCTAGAACCGTTACAAGATTTTTAGGATTCCAAGTAGCTGTCTCTTGAAATGTGTTATCATCTCACAATGTGGATCAATGAGGTTTTTAGTTAAATATGTAGAGTTACAGTCACATAAAATTATTATTCAGTGAAAGAAGTATTGAAATTGGACCAAAATAGACGAAGTTGGAGCGATTTTCGTGCCGCATTCTCAAAAACGCTCACCAATATACATGATTCACTCTGACGACGTCAACAGCCACGTTCGCGGCCCGGCAGCTCGGCGGGTGTTTGGGCCGGCGATCGTGGCACGTGACGTCATCGCATGTTCCACAAGGGCCGGCCGTGTTTTTTAAACTCCTTTTTTAAAACTTTAATGGCTTTATCATTTCTTGAGGGATTTAAGTTATTTAAAAAGAAATTTACTCAGATATTTATATTGTATTTGATGTGATATACAAAATTAATATGTTCATTTTTCGAATTGATCCTCATTACCTGTAATTTCATATTACAGGATTGAAATTGGTTGTAAGTAATAATCACAATATTAAAACAGTAGCAGCCGCCCGTGACTGTAATTTCTCTATCCTTAAGTATAGTTGTTCTATCTATCGAACACCCTTTTCCTATAAATGTTGTTAGGCGTGTACATACATATTGTTTTAGTGTGCGTAACACGAGAGCTTCACTGACATTTTTTTTTTATTTAACTGGACTGGCTGTCTGTATGATTTGACAGCTAAGTTTTTGTGCCTATTTGAAACGCCACTAGCGTGCGTCTAAAGAACTAATTTTGACGTACAATATGAAAATGGTTGACGTGATGGTCTCTCCAGACTTCAAACTTTAGTACCATGTACGCACGCTATGCTCACGCTACGTCCTACAGCGCCAAAATGGCGGAAATCAAATAGGCACAAAAACAGTTTGACATAAGCCTGTCCAGTGTAAATATATGCAGGTCAGTGGAGAGCGTGCAGACGCACACTGAAGCAATATATATGTGCACGCCTAACAACATTCATAGCAAAAGGGTGTTCGAGAGATAGAACAACTATACTTAAAGGATAGGATGCAAGCACGCTTAGCAAATTCATTTATTTGTTGCAATTCACGAATGCGCGTCGGCTATTAAGGTCATGGCACATATAACGGCACCGCAACAGCACCGCTCCAACCCAGCAATTAATTTGTCATTCAAATTAGAGCTTTAAATCATGTGTCGTAAAATATATTTTATAATGTCAATAAGAAAAAGCCAACGGCGGGCGGTCGGCGCGCTTACCGCTACCATACGACTCGACTCGCCGCCGGCTCGCCGTAAGCGAGCGAACCGCGCGCCGACCGCGTGCTTACCGCGCGCCGACCGCGTGCTTACTGCGCGCCGACAGCGTGCTAACAGCGCGCTGTGACTCCGAGTCGCCAGCGAAACAACATCATATGCAAAATAGCTTACACCTCGCGGATGGCGCGCGGACGGCGCGCGGTCCGCGCGCTTACGGCGCGCCGACCGCGTGCTTACGGCACGCTGGCGGCTAGCCGTAGCCTAAATTCGAGGTGACGCCGTGCTGTTGCTGTGCAGTTGCGGTGCCGTTATAGTGTGCTGTGACCTTTAATGTTGTTAGGCATGTACTATGGGCAACAGCGTCGCTTAACCAGTTTGCAACAAAATTCAATATGCGTTAAGATAAATAGTTTTTGCAATTCACAAGTGCGCGTCGGCTATGAATGATGTTAGGCGTGCACGTGCACATTGTTTTAGTGTGCGTTTGCACGCTTTCGTATTACGCACACCATAACAATGTGCGCGTGCACGCCTAACAACATTCATAGCCGACGCGCACTTGTGAATTGCAAAAACTATTTATGTTAACGCATATTGAATTAAATCAATTGCATTTTTTTAACAACCTAGACTAATGACTTTAAATTTTGAATTTGACTCGAACCCTGTGAATTGATTTAATAAGAAGTGAGCTAAGTAATAAAATAATAATTAATCCAATTTAATTTGTAACATAGATGAATGTAATGTCTGGAAACGATATACAAACTTACATAATGTCAAACATCATTCCATCTGTTACAGCTGATAAATTTTGCGCCCATTTTTCTTTTTTTCAAAAAGAGGTTAATTGGTGGTAGGGTAAAAGAACTGACTAAATATTTAATAAAAATAAATAAATTTAAAAAATATTAAAAACACGACTGCCCAGCTAAAAACGAACTAAAAAGATAAATAACAAGGTGTCATTGCAGTCGGGGGACCGTTTTGTGGAACAATTTTCAATTAAAGAGGTCCCCCGACTGCAATCACACCTTGTTATTTATCTTTTTAGTTCGGTATTGGCTGGGCAGTCGTGTTTTTAATATTTTTTAAATTTATTTATTATTATTTCCCACATTTTAGTGACAAATTATATAGTTTTGAAATGTGCTCATTATGGCCTTTCATTTGATGCCCATATTGTAATAATTGAAGAAAAAAATATTTTTTTCACGTTTAAAAATGGCGTGCTACAGTCGCCATATCAACTTTTCAAAAAAATATAGCCAGTGTCACTCGGAATGATGTAAGGATTCTAACGATACCCCATACATTCAAATCCGTTGAGCCATTTAGAAGTTATGGTGGAATAAAGAAACTCACATACCCACAAACATACATGAATTCTTAACACATACACTCTTTTTGCTTTGGGCAGTCGTGTAAAAAATGCATATTATGTGATCTTGTTTGAATAAAGAATATTTAGATTTTCATTTCATTTTCTATCCCTCGGGAACAGTCCTTTATTTCTGGATGAAAGATGCCCTATGCCCTTTCTATTCCCCTGGCCATGTGTATACAAAATTACAAATTTTCATGATGATCCGTTTAGTTAGTTAAGATGTGAAAGAGTAACAAACAAATAAACACACCTACAAACAAATAGTTTTTTTACAATGTTTGGGTTTAACTGTAGGCCAGTAAGGAATTAGCGAATCAGGAATTGTTTAAAAACGAAAGTTGGCAAATGTGGAAACATGGTTTAATACTAGAGGGGATATATTTATCAGAATTGTATTATATTATAGTTATTTCGTTGCACTTAATGACATTTTCTTGATTGGCGGTACTGGGCTCGGTGCATCCTGTTATTGGTTTTGCCTGCATGCAAGATTTAACTAAATTACTGCATGCCTAACTTTGTTATCGACGTCCGATACTGTCGTGTTTATAATAAGCGAAGTATGTATCGTCTTCAACGACGTTGACATACATGTTAAAAAAGTAAAAAAAAAAACTAGAGGGATTTTTATAAACTACAAAATCTATTTAGTCTTTGTTAAAAAATCTTATTTCAGAAAGGAAAAGAAATAAGTTTATATTCAAATCAATGATATCCTACTTTCTAGGTACTTACTTAATTTTATAAATGTGAAAGTTTGGATACTTTGTTCATGCTTAAACGGTTTATCGGATTTGTATGAAATTTGGCACACTTAAGGTTAATAATAGAATACTTTTTATGCAACCTATCTATTGTATTATTTCAAAATCTATCGCTATCTCTTTCAGGATGTAACACATTGATGTTTATTTTTGGCACGAATAAAAAATTACCAAAAAAATGTAGCAATGTAACAACGTGTGTAATGTAGCAACAGTAACTACACAAAGCTATCTTTTCTTTATTATTATTCTATTACATTATTATGGTAAGTGGCCACACACTGGACCAGTTTCTACAAAAAGAATTCTATCGATTATTTATTATTATTATTCTATTACATTATTATAGTAAGTGGCCACACTGAACCAGTTTCTACACAAAGGAATCTATCCATTCTTTATAAAGATGTATAAGTTCAGTTATATCCGACTATTCCAACTACCACTACACAAGTAACAAACAGCACAGGTGCTGCTACTCATAATAAGACCAGCTATTACAGTTCCAGGAGTTGCTCCGAAGAAGTCATTAATTTTCCGACTTTGCCGCCAAAGTTAGGTTATGCAAACCGATGTTGCAATGCGCACCCAACTTGGAGATGTTTTGATACAAGCACCTCAAAATAGCACATAACACAACTGAATAAGGATGAAGTATAGCACGTAGCTATAGCTAATTGACACAGCGCTCGTTCCCGTTACACCGAGAAGGGGTTCTATCGCCTCATTCTATCGTCATAGTACAAAAATGAGTACTAGAGTACAGTATGGCCACTCCCTGCCTCCCGCTGAATGCGCTTCCACCCGCAATCAGTTACGCGGTGCGCAGTGATTCACTACGCACCGCGTCCTTGCCACCCTTCACTCTTAACACTGAATGTTTACAAACAATCCTGAGATTTGTAGCAGTTTGATAATAACGTACGGGGGGGGGGGGGGGTTTCAAAATCCGGCCGCAATCCTGAGTGTGTGCGCAATGTGTTACATCCAGGGCTTGAAATACCGGTATTTTGCCAATACCGGTATCAGCGGCTTGGACAACAAACCGGTATATTTGTTCAACCGGTAATAAAATACAGGCATTATTGCTATACCGGTAGTGCTTTTATAAATACCCGTACCGACCGTGGTTACCAATATGCGAGTGAGACAGATGTAGCGCCACCGGTGCGTGGTTATAACTGTCTCACTCGCACATGATTTGAATAATATGATTTTAAACAATATAGGTATTTTCAGGTAGAATAGTTTGCGATACCTGTCAACAGGAACTGAAATGGAAAATACCGGTATTTTCGATACCGGTTCCAAGCCCTCAGACACTTCCATCTGTCAAATGAAAGCGATAACGATAGCAATGTCAATGTAATTTAGGCGGTACAGCCGCTGAGCAACTGACTGGATATGGATATCGTGTTGTGCATTTTTTTTCCAAGAATAATACAGATATCAATTAGAAGACGCTGGCTTTCAAAAGACACATATAAATAGACTGCACGTCCCACAGTTCAAAACATCAGTAAAAAAAAAACCGGTCAAGAGCGAGTCGGACTCGCGCACCGAGGATTCCGTACAATCATAAATATATTTGGATATGTTACTTTAGTAGTCTTTAAAACAGTAGGATAAACGGCAGACAGGTGGAAGGGCGAACAGGCGGACAGTTAATTTACAAATCTTAACCACAGCTACTTATGGTGACTGAAAACGTTTCAGCCACTCCACATTGCAAACTGTTTATATTACTAAGTAGGAACTTATTTTTCGTTTATTCGTACGGCAAATAGTAGGTAATTATATTAGAACCAGCCACCAATTATTATTGCAGTATTATTAGGTTGCGCCATCTCTTGACCGATAGTGGAACTATTTTTTTCTTCTTAGGTTAGCATTCTTAGGACAGCGCCATCTGTTGACTGGTAGTGAAACTTAAG
This sequence comes from Agriphila geniculea, assembly GCA_943789525.1. Classification (NCBI taxonomy): domain Eukaryota; kingdom Metazoa; phylum Arthropoda; class Insecta; order Lepidoptera; family Crambidae; genus Agriphila; species Agriphila geniculea. The sequence continues at coordinate 20,438,127 of OX038870.1, read as the reverse complement.
GATTTTTGTTTGTTTTTTGAATTTCTAAAAAAGTGTGTTATATTGAGACATCGTTTTATTTTTCCTGTAATCTTTACATAAACTACTATCACAAAGAATTATTTCAGATTTTTCTCTTTGCAAACTTCGGAGATAAGGGGGGGGGGGGAACGTTTTTTTTACATTTTTCATCATAAGTCGAAAACTATGCTGCCTAAGAAAAAAGAAAAAAATGTTTTATAATGTGCAAATAGCGCTCTTTCATATGATACCCCACATACCCTAGTCACCTCACTTCAAATTTTTAAGACCCTTTTCAGTCCCTGTTGTAAAAAAATATATATTTTTTTATTTCTTTCTAAATAATTGGGCAAATGTCATCTTAAATATTCCAAATTTCAAGTTGATACCATTAGTAGTTCTCAAGATATTTAGCTGTGACAGACAGACAGACAGACAAACTGAGTCACACCATAAGGGTTATTTTTTACCATTTTAGTACGGAACCCTAAAAACGACAAATAGGTACTGCGCTTGCAGTCAAACTACAACTACTACAACTACAGTATCCTACAATATTTTATTAGAAATTGTTATTAAATTCTTTTATGCGGTGCCGTAGAAAATAGCCGGTCCCACATGCACAATGGCAACGGACCGTTACGTTGCGCAAACTTCGTACTTTGTAAACTACACGCGCAAACTTGTATCGGTAACGTAATTTAACGAGTGAACTCTGCGGACTCGAATATTTTCATGTGAGCTTGCACATTAAGTTTGCAAATATTTCAGTGAAACGAAAGCACAATATGCTTCATATTTACTACTGTTAGTTAGAGAGTTGATTTCTGAAGGAAGTCGGAAAGGAGCGTTGTTGGGCTGGCAACACGTCGGACATTAGACCAAATAGTAAAACAATTGGGTGCCCTTCGCATAGCATAATTTCGATTGTCCTAAAGTCACTTGGAATAACTCGATTGGCATAATAATCACAAAGCATACTATTTCTTTAGCATTAATTTCGATGCGCATAACCATCGAATTGCATTGCTTTTAAAAAGCATAATATTTCAAAGCATAATTAAGGACTTACACATTTATTTATTCCAAAAATGTATATGAATTTTCAGGGGCATAAAACCTCTTTGTTGTTACTAAATAAAATAACTGTATTACCCGGTTAAATTGGGAATGCTCTGTTTACTTGCATAGAACTTGCAATAAGGTACTGATTTAACTTTGTAGGGATAATTCTATAACGCACTAGTGTTTTTTTATATTATGCACGGTATTTGTTTTAGCTCGGTTTATGGCCCTAAAAGCGAAGCATTAGGGCTCACTTTACGAGCAAGTGTGTTGAAAAATATGTCAAATCATCTGACCCGTTACTTTTTGATTATGAAACAGGCCCATAATCAATTAAAATTAACATTAATATACCTAATAGCAAGCGCACATAAAGTGCATAATTTATCTTCACTAATGTACCGATTAAAACGAAAAGATTTGGTCCTAAAATTTCATTTTACGGTACTTAGCGTCGATAAATTAATTTTGAACGGACAATATGACAAAGGGAAAGTAATAAATGAAACCGATATCGATTTAGAAATATAATTTGAGACGGAAACTTTTTTCATTTCTACCCCTACAGGTGAAGCCTTGGCTTACAACTTGGGAATGAGCAATATCTAAAATGATAATGATTAATGAAAATGGTTCTATCAATAAATACTGAGAATTTGAGAATTTCTTTGTTTCAGAACTATACATTTTGATCAAAATTAATTATCTACCTCTACATTGACAATGTTTACTTAAATTTCAAATTACGGTAAAATTAGTGTGTATTAAGTCCTTGAGGTACTCATCATATCATAAGCATTAAAATCAAACATTTCTCGATATTTTTCTTACCAAGAGGGCGAGTGTTCATCCAATTAGGCCTCAGTAGTTAAATAATTTCTAGCAGTCAATTTCTGTCGCGACTTTCCGTGCGTCCTGAAAGATCCAGCCGGCGAAATGTGAAATTTCAATTCCACGGGATTTTACTAAAGTATCGAAGCTTCGGAGCGGTGCAAATATAGTTTGGAAACAAATAAACGACTTTTCACGGTCTTCCTTTTTTAGGGTTCCGTACCTAAAGGTTAAAAACGGAACCCTATTACTAAGACTCCGCTGTCTGTCACCAGGCTGTATCTCAAGAACCGTGATAGCTAGACAGTTGACATTTTCACAGATGATGTATTTCTGTTGCCGCTACAACAAAAAATACTAAAAATAGAATAAAATAAATATTTAAGGGGGCTCCCATACAACAAACGTGATTTTTTTGCCGCTTTTTGCTGGATATTAATAACGACAACAGGTAGACAGTTGAAATTTTCACAGATGCTGTATTTTTGTTGCCGCTGTAATAAAAAAAAACTAAAAACAGAATAAAATAAATATTTAAGAAGGCCCCCATACAACAAACGTGTTTTTTTCCATTTTATGGTACGGAACCCTTCGTGCGCGAGTCCGACTCGCACTTGGCCTGTTTTTTACTTTTTTATACATCGCGTCGAGTTGATTTATCGTCGGAGGAAAGAGCGACCGCCGAGCTCTGCCGAGAATCTTGATCGACGGAGCATTTCAATTTATTTTATGAGTCGACACCTTTACTGAGAAAAGATCCTATTCGGTAAAGCTGGCGTTTGTTCAATAGAAACAATTACGCAAATAGCACAAAGGGCGATTGTCGTTTGTTCCCTTTTTGTTTTTGGAACAAAAAGTCTCTATAAATTAAAATATAGTTAACTGGCGTTGATGACGATTGATATATTGTATGCTAAAAAGTTGGAACCACTATACGTGAAATTCGATTTGCTACTGTCAAATATTTTGCGCGTGTTTTCTATGAGGCTGTTTTACAAAACAGTTTTGTAAAACAGCCTCCTGTACGCATATCTAATAATAAACAACGACTTATGAAGTCGGGTGGGGTTTTAAACCCATGATTGAAGTTTAGATAAAAAAACCCTTCCCTCCTCTCCCACCCGACTTCAAAAGGCGTTGTTTATTATTAGATATGCGTACAACTTTCGAGTTAGTAATTATGCAGATTTGAATATTTTATTTCAAGCTTTTTAGAGCCATTTATTTTTTAAACTATTTTTAATAGGTTATTTTTAAGGTTTTTTTGAAGGAGGTTTTCTTAGTTCAATGCACTGGAAAGTCTGTTTTTCCTACTTTGAAAAACAATCTTCACCCAACTTCATATTTATAAAACACAATACAAAATACGTTTTGGTTTTTAATGAAAATACGAAGCTAAGCATGTTTGTTTATTAAAACTAACTACCAAGTGACGTGACTATCAAAGACATTTTCCTTAGGTAACTAACTAATTACTTACTCACTTCATAAAAAAAATAACTGCTAAAATAGTTCAATATGTTAATATTTTTCACTATTGAATTTTCAAGGATCTAGAAAAAACTTTAAACTACTTTTAAAAAAGGTCCTGAGTAGTGTTCACGGTGAAACCTAATAGTAATAGTCCGCAAAAACTGACAAAAGTGACAAGATCGTTAGTTTAAAAAAGGTTTTTTTCATTTCACAAATATTAAAAGTTTTTATGATACTAAATAATATACCAGAGAATATTCGACTCGTCACTGGATAATTTTTTCAGGCAGAATCGAACCTGCGACCTTTTGGAAATCCGATCCAATGTTCTTCCATTTGAGCTACCGAGTCACACCAAGAAGATATTCATCATCATCATCATCATATCAGCCGCACGACACCCACTGCTGGGTATAGGCCTCCCCTAAGGATCTCCACGACGATCGGTCCTGCGCTGTCCGCATCCAGCGGCTTCCTGCGACCGTGCACCAGATCGTCGGTCCACCTTGTCGGGGGTCTACCCACGGAGTAGTAATGTTTAATACTTTGTATTTAAGACCTGATTTTAGACCCGTTGGGTGTATTCTGCCAGACAAATATATGTGCTATCGATCACCATAGAGTACATTTTAACCATGGAAAGTAAAATATTGACCATTGAACTTCACTTTTCATGGTTAAAATTTACTTTATGGCGGTCGATGATTCAGAAATTTGTCTGACAGAATGCACCCATTGTTTGCACTAAAAAAATATATAGAAAAAGTTTTATGCCACCTCTTTTAGTCGGAAAAAAAACAATAGCTTTTTTTCTTTTTGTAAAGAGGTTTAAAGTTATGCTACTCATGCACGTTCATAACTTACAAAAAGTTACAAAAGTGGAATAATGATTCTCTCCCAACTAGTTACCAAACAGAGAAAGAAAAATCTCTCGTAACTGGTTAAGTAATAATAGTTACAGAAATGGACAAAGGGGCTAGTCTGGAATCGTACAAAAATTCGAATTATAAAATAAGTGAGGAATGTTGAGTTGATGATGAGTAAATTACGAGAAAATCTATTGTTTAAGCAAAGTGGGCTTAAGTTGCGTTGAAAACAACACAATTGAAACAAAAAAAAGATTCATTTATTTTTTCATGTATATTGAAATACAGCCTTTAGAGTGTAAAATTCAAAAAAGCACGCGCAATAACAGAGCTGGAAATTTGGTGCAGGCACACTTTGCTCTCAAGCGAAAAGAAGCAAAACGAGCGGCGCCATCCAACCAGGCAGTGTAAACATGTTAGCGCTTTTCAAAAGCGGCATGAATTTTGAGCGTCGCACGGAATTCCGGAGCAACGTAACGCCCCCACCGAAAAGGTAAAATGGGTCATAAAACCGTATCAATATTGACCGCCCGACTCCCATCCAACGTACATCATGCCCGTTATATTGGCCATATCTCACGTTATGTGGAGAAGCCATTTTTTTCGACACTAATTTATGTCCATGTCAGTTTTTATTTTTAAACGGCGGCCGCGTTTTTGCAGAATCGAACCAATTGGGAGTTGGGAGAGCAGCCATTGGAAAAATCACTACCGAAAATTGGAAATGGAATATTTTGCTTTAATATAAAGTCAGAAGCTGCGTCTTAAAGCACCTACTATGAATGGTACAAAGATAAAAAATCAAACTAACAACAAATTCATGAAAAATAAATATCTGAAAAATTTAGTTGCTTAGTTTTCAAAAACTATTTCACTATCACTTTAATAAAAAAATCTATGACCAATAAGCTAATCACGGGTAGTATGTACACATACCATTATAACAAATACATTATTGTTTAGATAATAACGAGTACAGTCAGCACCAAAATGATGTGCATCTATCCCCGCAAATAGCCCGCAAATCGGTAATATGATGGAACCTTGTCACATTAACATCCACGTTGACGTCATCCGCAACAAAAAATGAGATGAAACAATAAAATTCTTAAAGGTAAGTAATTTATTATACTAATTATTAAAATATTATTTTTTAATTATTATTTTCATCTCTTTTTATATAAGATATTTTTATATAATATATGAGATGAAGGGGTGAAAGAGATGAAAAGTGAAGGGGTGACTGACTGACATACCAACGCCGAGCCAAAACCACTGGACTAGAAGAATTTTGTACCTAGATAGTTTATACAGTGTAGGCATACACGAAGAAAGGATTTTTGGGAAACTCCACCCCTAAAGAGGTGAAATGGGGTTCAAAGTTTTTATGGAACAAAATATTGAATAAACATTTCGACTTGAAACTTCGTAGAAGTACTTTTAAAAACAAATAAGCATACATTATGTTTCATGGTTTTCCGAAAATCAACCCTTTAGGTGGCAAATGGGGCAAACAAAGCCCAAAATGACGGCTAAATCAACACACAGCCCAAACGACTGGACCTAGAGACTTGAAATTTTGTACATAGATACTTTACACAGTATAAGCATCCACTACGAAAGGATTTTTGGAAATTCCACCTCTAAAGAAGTGAAATGGGGGTTCAAAGCTTGTATGGAAAATATATTCAATAGACATTTCGACTTGAAACCTCGTAGGAGTGCTTCTTATTTTGCTAAATAATCAAACTCGTGTTTCGTGGTTATCCGAACATCAACCCTTGAGGTGGTAAATATGGCAAAAAAAGCCCAAAATGACTGACAAATCAACGCACAGCCCAAACCACTGGACCTAGAGACGTTTATTACTCATGTGCTAGAGACTTGAAATTTTGCTCCTAGATCTGATACTTTATACAGTGTCTTAGATCCACTAAGAAAGGATTTATGGAATTAGGTGAAAAAATTTATCATGTAAACTCTTAACTTTAATATGTCATAAAAAAATACTAGAGTAAATTTTAATCCGAAATTAATGTGATTTTTTTAGTTTTTGTCACAGATCTCAAAAACTAAGAGATTAACGCAAATTGTTTTGCATTTTTATAAACGGCAATATGTACTCAATATACTTATGCGTCTGACGCAAGATAATTTAAAGTTAAAGCGACTAGGTGAAGATACACCAAAAGGAAATTTTTAGTTCAATAGATGGATCACCCCCTGCTGACCAGGGCCGTAAGTAAAATAAATTCACTTCGGAGAGGGTCGAGCTCTGGACCAGCTTGATAAACAACTATAATTCAAAACGAGCACAAGTATATTATAAAATACTAATAAGTACTTATGTATAAAACGGTAGGTTTTCTAAGGTATTTCGGGGGAGAGAAGAGGGAGGAGGAGGGAGGGGGTTGAATCCCAAAACCCCCGCCCCTGTCCACCTTGCTATGTTATCAGTAGCTAACATTAATTTTACGTAGCAATTTTAATGTTACTTTATTAAAATGTTATGCGTGACTTCAATTATTTATTTTGCTATTTTTTATTCCATACTCAGTCAGTTAGAGTCAAAAATATTGTACGAAACGGAAATCTGCTGGATACGAGCAGAAATAAAGACCCCTTTAGATTATACGTTGTATAGGGCGGTACCGATAGCGGTTTATGTTCACGACGAGTTATTTTAGGCCCGCTTTACATAATCATGCCGGTATAAAATACAAATTCTGGATTATAAGTCTTTAGCAGTATAACTGGACATTTACCGGTTATAATGAATAATGTTTATTGAATAACGTAAGCACGCTGTTGTTGATGTAAGAAATAAAGTGTGGTATAGTTATTATGAGTTTAATATTGAACTTTTAAAAAAAAGCTGTTAAAAAAGCTAAGTACAACATTTTTTTTTAAATTTTGTATTAAAGGTATTGAACTGTTCTATGTTTTTGTTTTCATTGTTTTATTTACCAATGAGTGTTTTCTTTATATAATTATTATTTGTTCTTGACTTCACGAAAAAACGTGCAAAAACTAAGTAAGTCTGTACTTATTGAAGTGAACGGACGGACTTATTTTTGCTTTCACTTGATTTGACTTAGCACTTTTGTTATGTGATAATATGGGTACTAAGAAAAGTTATTTTTAAAATAGTCACGTTGTAATTTATAATACAAATATCTCCTTCCATAAACAAACAAAACATAAGTAACTCAGTGCAACCGTCTTGAAGAACCAAAAATCTCACATTAAAAAAACTCTTATCTGAGTGCGTGTTATTAGAGCATTTAATTGACACATTTATTATAAGATGATAAGCATAAAATTGATTATTTTAAAACCGCGCCAAAAACGCTCTGGCGCTGGACACGTGACTTGTTGACGTCACAAGCCTGTAAACATTGTAATATCCTTAGCCATTTGACAGCCAGCAATCGCGGATCCTAAGTCTGTGGTGTCAAACGCCTGAAGCCATATTTATTTACAGGCATGTGACGTCATCAGTCATATTAGAGCATTTTCGCCACATAAGAAAAATCTTAAAATATTGCATTTTTCTAGGTGAAATTAATCAATTAATAGACTTAATTTCGTTTTTACTAAATATAACAATTGAATATGTTTTTTACGCCATTATCTGTTAGGGTGACCACAATTTGTAGTATATTTTTAATGTTGTAAAATACCGTGAAATGCAGGTATCGTAAGTCTTTTTTTATATTCAGAGCTCGCATTGATTTATAATTATTCATAAAACAATGCAACTTTGTTTGAAATCGGCCATTATCGGGCGTCATCTGATAACCCTGTAGCAGAGTATGCGGGGTTACTCTTTATTGAATTTACTTCGATCGGTTGAAATTAAAATCCAGATATGTACAGTATATAAATTCCATCGATGACAGATTGGGTGTAAAGTCACGAGTACCATGGAATTATCTTTATACTTTACAAGGTATTGATTGAAATTTTTGAAAAAAGATACTTATAAAACTGTGTCATAACCGTGTTGCTTACCCAATGGATCTTTAGTTTGTTTACATTCGTCGCCGAGGGTCGTATCACAGCAAAATGTTGCATAGTTCAAACGTTAAAGACAAGACTAGGTTGACTAAAAACCAACCCACGCTAACATATTCTACGTCACGTGCCACGTTATCTGTCGCTCACAGCGCCATTCAATTGTTTATACCGTCGGATCATCTTTACACGCGGTTATAATAATTGCTGTGAAATCAAAGGGACTACTGATACAATACAACCTGTGATACGATCTTTTTTGCTCCAACAACGGACAACTAAATTTTGACTCTTTCAATTCTATTCTATTTTGAAAGTATTAAAAGATCAGCTGCTTATAATAATATATTTTTTTAAATTATTTATTTAAAGCAAACATACAGTATTATGAAAGTATTAGCTAAAGTAAAAAATGTCTACAAACAGACCTAGAGTTCCATTTAACTTCAAAAAAATTTTTGAGTACAAATTAACTAGAGCCTTAAATTAATTACATTAAGTTAATATATTATGTAGATTTTTCTATTCCTTACAACAAATAGTCATACGCAGTGAGATAAAAGGTATCATCGAGCTGCGACGGCTTTGTCCCGAAGAAACCCGTCTTACTCAATGGGTATATTTAATTGTTTTATTATAATTCAAAATAGGTCAGCAAAAAACATATTTCAGATGGACGTTTTCAGCGCCTCATACTAAACATCAAAATAAAATAACTTAATAACCAGAAAAATTAATTTACCAAAAGCATTATTATTCTTTACTAAAACATTTTTATAAAACACGCATTCCGACCTAAATTGACTTTCATTAAATAACATAATTTAAAAAACTAACTTTTGTAATGTTATAAATTAGTACGATTATAAGACCATTCTATAAGAAACATTAACTTCAAAAGTTATTTTATCCTCATTTACACAATGTTTAAGTACTAAAGGGCTAAAGCCAGGTTAATGCCTTCAACTCATTCAAAAAATGGAGGGTTTTAAATTTCAAAGTCATTTTTCGGAACACTTTTGTGTACCTACTTTTTAAGATATCATTACGTGTGCCCATTCTCAAAGAGAAATTTCTCTCTCTATGTTCCTATTTCAGCACATTAAATTCACTTTCCAAGGAACAATGGAATATATCGCTGCAGTTGTTACTTAAAAATGCATGATGAAAAAATACATTCAAATGCGAAGATGAATTCACGATTTTTATATTAAGATGAGAGTATATTAGAAAAAATCGACTCACCTCAGACGGGACTCGAACCCGCAACCTTGGGATTCCGGCCCATTGCACTAACCAATTACGCTACCGAGTCACTTATTCAGCGATTTATTATTATTCGTCTTGCGACTTGGTAGCATAATTTGGTGCGGGTTCGAGTTCCGTATGAGGTGCTACGAGTAAGTCGATTTATTCTAGAATTTTTTTAAATATATTAATTATGTAATTTATATTCATATAAAGTGGTATTTATTGTTCAAAAATAACAACGTCATGTATAATTTGTTAATGGTATTAACATGATCGAAGGCATAATCTAACTTGTTATGAGATAAAAAAAGAAAAAATATCCTCATGGAGAGGTATCATATTGGAAGTCAACACATTTCATAATAATAAGGAAAAAAACAATCTTGATTCCTAGTGAGGAATGCCATAATATTGTTGTTTGTTTTATTTTTGTATTAATGAACCAGCTAGGTAGTTACAACCTTTCAAAGTTAACAGTATGTTATCGACAGACTGTCGAGTTTGCCTTTGTCAAGCTTGCTAGGTGTTTTTTGATTGTCAATTGTTTACAGAGCCAGCCTAAAAATAAAAAATAAACCGGACAGGTGCGAGTCGGACTCGCCCACCAAAGATTTCGTACAAATGTGTTGGTACTTAGATAAAGACTATATTTTTTATGATATAGTTGTTACGAGGACAATATCAATCCAACCGACATATAGGTACATCCAGCAGCTATGTAGGTAAAAATAATATACTGTTAATGTAAACTGTGTACAGTAACAGCGAGAATGCTACTAGGAGATACACTATTCCCGTATAATTTTGGGATTCACTTCGGTTTGTTTACATATTAATTACTTACGAATTTATATTGAGAGTTGTATATTTGACATCGGGCTGAGAAAAATCAAGTCTGACAAAAGCGTACAGTCAATTTTAATTCTGTCTTTCGGAACAAAAAAATAAGAATTTGACATAATTTGAAATTGCAAAAAGGTTTTGCTCTGGGGAAGGAGGCCGGCACGGCCACGTTACATAGTAACAAATATATAAGTAGTTATCTGCCCCTGTACTTTGAGGGTGTCGAAATATGAATTTCTTGTGGCATAACGGCCATATCTTTTTTACTTAAACTTAAATGTTTGATTTTTTTCACAGCGTCAAGAAACCATAGACTTGAGATTGTGGTTTTAATAACAATTTGATACCTTTACGCGTTCCTGAGATAAAAGGTTTTGACATACCGGTAGTCAGGCATACAGACAGTTTATGATTTAATTACAAATGTATAGTTTTCAGATTTTTCCCTGTACTTGTAGTATAAGACGACATTACTTGCAAAATTTCATAGTTCTAGGTCAACGGGAAGTACCATATGAATGTTGATTCCCTTTAGAGTGCCAAAATATGCGTTTTTTGTGACATAAACGGCCGTATCTTTTTTTTACTTAAGCTTAGAAGTTTTATTTGTCACAGCTTCAAGGGACCTTGAGTATATGGTTTTAATTTCAACTCGATACCACCACGCGTTCCCGATATAAAGAGTCTTGACAGACCGACAGACATACAGACGGACAACAAAGTGATCCTATAGGGCAGGGGTGGCCAACTTGTCTAGGGCTGCGATCTACTTTAAAATTTCCTGGCCTATTGAGATCGACTTAAAGCATTTTCATTTTCGGGGTATTTTTCACTATAAAACCGTCGCACCCGCCTCCCGTTCTGTCGCTACATGCTTTGCTACCACAAGCAAAGCACTTTTTGTTGTCTCTTGCAATCGACTGCACTGTCTCCAGAGATCAACTGGTCGATCCCGATCGACTTGTTGGCCACGCCTGCTATAGGGTTCCGCTTTTTCCTTTAGAGGTACGAAACTCCAAAAACGGTTAAAATCTAACGTTGCAATCAAAGCCAAAAGTGACTACCCTTTAAAAGTAAACAAAACACTGTAAAAACTGATTTATATCGGGAGTTAAAACCGAAATCAGTTTCATGGCTCGGAAAAGGTTACAAAGGAGCAATCTAACTTTCTGTAGCCACAGCAGATGTGTGCTTATGAAGTTTCCTGTAACAAGGGTTGCTACCTTTGCTTTCAAGCTTAGTAGTCAGTTACATTTAAAATTCAACCTTAATAGGTAAGGCAATAGGTTTAACAGTCGCGGACACGATTTTAATTCGATCTTGCGATATATTTTCAACGTGACTACACGATTTCTAAGTTCAGTGATCGTTCATATTCAAACTAATTGTAACACGACAAGAGCTGTTGTTAATGTTGACCACATTAATATTTGCGTTCTACCTACCTTACTTTTTATTTTTTATTTTATCGTTCTTCAACCTTCATGTAGTAAGTATTTTAATTGCAAAAGTACTTATCTTTACTATATCTTTTTCTTTTCAGGTATAGGCTTGTTTCTACTAAGAATAAATCGGCTAACATAAGGTTTCTAATGATTAATCATGCTAAATAGTAACCAAAAAAACACTTTTTTCATTAAAATAAATAAAGATTACCAATATTTACGGAAAATAAAATCAGCAAAAATTGGCCATTTAATCACGTGACATTGAACACCAATCAAAGACGCGTGACGTCACGCCTCGCGAAACATTTGTTGTTGCTGTCATTTTCGATAACTGAACAGTGTGTGTGTGTGTGTGTGTGTGTGTGTGTGTGTATTGTTATTAAATGTGACGTGTTTTCAGTCAACTTCCATTCATTCATTGAAAATTCGCAAATTGAAAAAAAATCGCTAGGTAACATATTTTATCATCGTAGGTATACCTATTGTAATTTTTTCAAGATTTCGTCATATAGCATTATTATATTAAGTAACTTTTCAAAGCTTTTCATTATTTTTGTTAGTTTTAAAGGTTTAAAAAAAATCAAAACAAGTTCTAGTCAGCAATATACTATATTATAAACTCATGGTTATCCGTGTAATATGTATTGAGCAGTAAGTTTTCCTAATGAATAAAAGAAAAACATAATAATATAATACGTTCGTAAGTAAAGGCAAAATAAGGTAGTCCAATAATCCCTTATCCCGCCATAAAGATTTGGATCTATTTTTGTTAATGAATAAATGATCGAACCAATGGACGGCCAGCTCCGACCAGTTATACGTTATACCTTTTAAACAACGTTCGAACATCCATTAAGAGATTTGTGGAGATTTAAAGTCCCTTTAAAGCCACGTAGTACGTCCATTTCGAAGTACAGCTCACCAAGTAAATTCTTTATTCCATTGTAATACGTCTCAATATTGCCAAGCTTAAAATTGTTATTCGAGACTAATTTTATCAACCAATTTACATTATTACAGTCATAACGAGTGTAGGTCACAGGTATAATATGTCCATATTATGATGAACCAAGATATTCACCACGTAAAAATTTATACAAATGACGCACGAATAAGAATTTGATATTATGCTTCCTTTCATATTTTATGAAAATTCAGATTTTTCAATTTCTTATATCTGAAAAATGAAAAAGAATAAAAAATAAAAAAGGAACTATTAAAATACAATGAAGTGTTTATCTTTATACCAAATACAACTTCTATTAGTCAGTAGATGCATCTAATATCTATGTGATTCATGATATAAAGAATATTACGAGGGGTATCACTTTATTTTTTGTAACTTATTACTTTTATATTATTTGGCTTATTGTTCGGATACAATTGTTCTTAAAAAGTTGTCACTTAAGCATTCAGCATGTTACTTTAGCATTCAGCAGCTGATAAGTTGGAAAATTTTCGTATGGAAAATGAAGTTCTTTTACAGTCTTTACACAAACCGGAAGTTGAAGGAACTACAAAGAGATACTAAGAAATTGATTTTATAAATGTTGCGATGTAAGACGACTGTCTTAAAGAAAATAAGCTAAAAGCCACTCATGTTTCCCGGTCAAGTTAAATCCTTAGATTCCAACTAGAAAAAGCTTAGAGAGTTTTATCTGCCGTTTTATGAAAATATTTCGAGTGGGTGGGTAGGTCTTTAATGAAAGTACCTATTTTTACTTTAAACATAAGTAAAACATCATTGTACAGCGAGTGATAACGTGTCACAGTGTTTTGTATAATTGTACTGGAGTCACTTTTACTGTTTTCATAAAAAAATTCAAACAGATTTTCTTTACAGCTTTTACGTACTGGCGGTACAAATAGATACATTTCAAGACCTTTCTTTAATACAACTAGATAAAATTTCACAATTTTACACACTTTGTGATGCACTTTGTTTAATGAAACCGAATAAAAAGTTCACCTTTTCCATGAGAGATAGTTCTCGGCTACATCCAGAGTTAATTCATCACAACTTGCTCACAGTTTCAAAAGCATGTTTGTTAAATATAAGATTAATCTTACAGTTTCTTAAGATTTTGTCTTGATGAAGCCGTGAATCGACTCTCACAGAACAGATTTTATTCGGTTCTATTTAAACAGAGTGCATTAAAAATTATATTCGTAATAATAAAAACACGTCTATTGAAGTCGGGTGGGGCTGGAGTACAAATTCCTTTTTAGTATTCTAAAAGCCACACCCGACTTCAATAGACGTGTTTTTATTATTACGAATATAATTTCTTGCTTTTTAGAGGTAGGTTTTTTGAAGTCGGTTTTTTGTTTTTTTTTTTTTTAATTTCCTTTTAATGTTTAGTGTAGGTACCATTTGTATTAGGTAGTGTAGGTATATTATTTAGGTAGAAAACTCGGGTCAGCCAAACGTGAGTTAATCGCGGAGAAACATACATACATGCGGGTCAAACTGAGAACCTCCTTTTTTAAGTCGGTTAAAGAACTACACTAAAGATATCCCTTTTCCAACAAAGAAATAATTATCTTATTCAGTTCATAAACCACGAAGTTATACGACTGATCATCGAGGTAGTTCACACAAAATCATTCTATTTTGGTGCTTTTTTCAAGATTACTTGAAAAGTACTGAACCGATTTCAAAATTTTAAAAAATGGGTCCAACTTGAAATTTTACCTAATGTAATAACGTTTGAATCATTTCAATCGGTTCAGCCGTCTTCGAGTAATCGGTGTACATACAAAAAAAAAACGGGTCGAATTGAGTACCTCCCTCCTTTTGAAGTCGGTAAAAAGTGTGTCAAATTGTGGAATATAAAGGTAGATATAATCCGTCTATCTAGACCTACGGTCCCAGTCCAGATTAATTGTGACCTGGAATTTGCATTTCTAATTGATTCCTCGACGGTTAAAGTTTGCGATGCGTCTGTTTTTTATGGGGCTTTGGTAAAGCTGACGTTTCTACTATTAGCAGGTTGTGACACATTGGTCACAATTATCTTTAGATATTGGCCCGTATTCATAAAAACAAAGAATATCCTCTAAAGAATAAGGTAGAAGTATAAGGTTATGCTTAAATGTTAAAGGTAGAGCAAAAAAAGACGTAATCGGTTTACGAATACGGCCACTGGCTGATTTTGTGCCTGAGTCACAAAAATTATATAAATAGTACTAACGCCTGAGTCTACAACTGACAACACTCAACTTTTTTCAAGTATATGCTTTTCTTTTAAAGTAAAAGGTCAAGTTTATGAATACTCCTTTACTTCTATGTGAGTATAAGCATATGCTTTTACAAGTATAAGGTTCTGCTTGAAATTATTATGAACACAAACAGAAGGATTTCCTTCACATTTGACAAGTATAAGCATATCCTTCTTTTTATGAATACGGCCCATCTATATATATAAAAGCGTAAATCACTCACTGACTCATCACGAAATCTCAGAAACTACAAGTGCTAGGAGTCTCAAATTTTGCATGGGGGTCCCTTTTAGGGTGTAGGTACTCACTAAGACGGGATTTTGCGAAATTCAATCCCTAAGTGGGTGAAACAGGGTGGCAAAGTTTGTATGGGAGAACGCGATTCCTTGGCCCGATTGACTTGAAATTTGGCATAGACATTCTTTTACAAAATTGATTGAATACGTGTTTCGTATTTTTTTGAAATGTATCCCTTAACAGGGTTGAAAAGGGGTAGAAAGCTATTTTTAGGGTGGTTGACTTCGATATCGGAATCAAAACTTCTTAGTGCATTTGAATGATTAAGAAAAATAAATGTCAGTTGTCACTGCACGGGCTGACGTTTAATCTCTAATTTTCCCGATTTTCAAAACAAGCTTTGATTCTTATAATGTTGTATAAGATTTTATCTACTTTACAAAATATTAGTCAAATAAAACGGCAACCTCTGGCAAATATCAGATAACGTGACAAGGAATGTGGTATTTAGAGAAGTGTTTCGATGGAGAGCCTGATAATAATGCACAACATTAGTTGCACCCGGCATAAATCTTTGCCCGGCATGCGTTGCACTGTCACGTTTTTTTTTAGCCAGAAACCTTTTCAGTAGTAAGCAGAACAATTCACCAAACACTCACCAAAGTTTCATCATAATCGGATGTGGATGAATGGTTTAGGAGTGCAAAGGAAACAAATACACATACATCGATTTTTATTTATAAAGAAGATAACTATTTTGCAAAGATATTAGAATTTTTAACTATAAGGTAAGTATTAAATGTAACATAATATTATTATACTTATTTTGTTAAATTACCGCTAATAAATTTTATTAAGTACCTACCTAACTAATACAGAATCGTTAACAGGGCGTCGATTCTGTAACCAAACTCGAACCCCACTTCGAATCTCACTTCACTGCACGGGAATTTTGAATCATAAATAAGATAATGATAAGAATTTTTTTTTATCACAAAAGATTTTAGATAGCTACGCAGGCTACCTAAATTTTTTGCAATCAGTAAAATAGCTCATTTAGTAAACAAATGTCTAATAACAAATTCACGCGAAGTGAAGTGAGATGCGAGTTTGGTTACAGAATCGACAGACTGCGCGGGTAAAACCGCGGGGTGCAGCTATTACCTATATAATCACAAAATTGTATAAATGTGAAAGTTTGGATGTTGTTCTGTTAGGTACCTACTCAATCATATCATACTCAATCACGTCTGAACGGGTGAACGGATTTAGGAGAAATTTGGCATAGATATAGATTAAGTCTGGAATACTTAACACAGGCTTCTTTTCATCCCGATCATTGGTTTCCAAGGGAAGACTTACAACAATTACCGACGCTTCTCTTAAACTATGCATAAAAACCTCATTAAAATCGATCCATAAGTTTGGGAGCTAGGTTGGTTGCCTCAGACAGACAGACACACACACACACGTCAATTATATTATAACACCCCTTGCGTACGTCGTATAGGTATATGTCGTCCTCCTAGGTATATGTATCCTGTAGTATAATCTAATAACTTTACACTGACACCACATTAGCACAGTTTTACATTTAGTAACTACATTGCACCCGTGCGAAGCTGGGGCGGGCCGCTAGTTGTATAATATTTGTTTCAATGTCAATAGGCTATTTGACTAATTTTGGAAAACCATTTTAAATTATTCCTTATTACGTAATAAGCGCACCACATTGATATTTCAGGAAAAATCAATGTATTTCATTAAAAAAACAGTGTTAAAGTTTAAAATTTTAAAACCGCGCCAAAAACGCTATGGCGCTGGGCACGTGACTGCTTGACGTCACTAGCCTGCAAACATTGTAATATCCTTAGCCACTTGAAAGCCATCAATCGCGGATCCTTAAGTCTATGGTCGTGTCAGACGTCTGAAGCCATATTTATTTACAGGTCAAGTGACATCTATAGTCATCTTAGAGCGTTTAGCCACAGAAAAAAATTCAAAAATTATTGCATTTTTCTAGGTGAAATTAATCAATTAATAGACTTAATTTAGTCTATATAATAGTTAAATATGTTTTTTACGCCAATATTTGTTAGGATGACCACAATTTGTAGTATATTTTCAATATTGTCAAATACCCTATTTCATAATAGCAAAGTAATTAAGTAGTGCTTTTAAATTGGGGACCACTCATTCATGATACTGTATTATAGAAGAGATTGGTGGCTTTGGACTTGGCGTGATTTTGCTGTGTTTTACTTTATATTTGAGGAAAAATATATTTAAATAAGGACTACTATATGTATATTTTTATTTTACCAATTTCTTTTCTCCTTTTCACAAACACTCTTTACTAAGAAATATTTCGCAAGAAAACCATATGTGTATAGAAACCGTTGTGTCACATCATTTTTTAGGGTTCCGTACCCAAAGGGTAAAAACGGGACCCTATTACTAAGACTCCGCTGTCCGTCTGTCTGTCTGTCTGTCACCAGGCTGTATCTCATGAACCGTGATAGCTAGAAAGTTGAAATAACTTCATCATTTTCACAGATGATGTATTTCTATTGCCGCTATAACAACAAATACTAAAAACAAAATAAAATAAATATTTAAGGGGGGCTCCCATACAACAAACGTGATTTTTTGCCGTTTTTTTGCTTTATATCATTAACTACAACAGGTAGACAGTTGAAATTTTCACAGATGATGTATTTCTGTTGCCGCTATGATAACAAATACTAAAAACAGAATAAAATAAATATTTAAGGGGGGCTCCGATACAACAAACGTGATTTTTTGGTACGGAACCCTTCGTGCGCGAGTCCAACTCGCACTTGGCCAGTTTTTTTATATTTAATGGGTTTGCTCTTGACCCCAGTCTAGACCAAAAGCAAAGACAGGGTCTACGATGGAGCGAACTTGCCCAGAAGGTGCTTATTCACTCTGGCCTTGAATAGGGTCATGCGCTCGGAAACACAGACGCCCGGCAGGGAATTCCATTCCATAGCTGTGCGTATTATAAACGATATTGAGTAGCGTTTGAAACGCAGAAAAGTTATATCAACTATGAACGGGTGGGAACCCGCAGTGCGTCTGGATGTCCGATAGTAGAAAGGAGAAGGTGGAATAAGCTCTTGCAGCTCTTGGACACACTCACCGAAGTACAATCTATAAAAGACCGATAGACAGGCAACTTTTAAACGGTGAGGCAAACTGTGAAGCTTAGCTGCTACCAGTTTTCCATCGCCTAATAATCTCTTGGCTCTGCGTTCCACCGAGTCCAGTGCAGCAAGTTAATATTTTGCCGAGCCATCCCAAAGGTGGCAGCAGTACTCCATGCATAGAAACCGAAAATTTGAGTTGAAATGAACAACGACAGACTTGGTAACAATTATCTATATGTAAACAAACAATAATTACTTATACTCAAACACCGGCGAAAAACCATTAAAAAAATGTTCCCGCAAATAACCGAAAAATTGTTTGATAACAAACCTCATACAGATTACGCAGATTAAATTGGAAACGTTTCGGCAAAAATATGCGGACACACGCGCCCGCCCGCCTTATCACTCCCTCATTGGAAATCTACTACAAACCCTCCAACAATATTCTATCATGTACAGATATTCTTTAAAAGCTTTAAGAATAAGGTGTTGGATTTAATGTTCGCTCAATTCCACAATTTGATCAAAATATAAAAGACAAACTTAAAAATCACAAGTTTTTTTCATCTCACCACTCAAATGGCCATTCTACAAAAATTAACAATAGTACAATAGAAAGACAATGTATGGGATTGACAGGAGCTAAACGTTAGCTTTATGTCATTCCCATACATTGTAATTCTATTCTACTAGCGTCAATTTTAGTAGAATGGCAGAGGGCTGATTTCAAGTGACGATAAGGCCGAAAGTTAAAAAAATTCACAGATTTTCCAGTCCCCGCAAGAATCTGAGCATTGAAAAAGAATACAAAAATTTACGAAAAACCAAAATCAAATCAAATGCAAAATCCTATTATATAAGTTACCTATTATTTTTAAAATTGTGACACTGCTCGCTGACTCCCTCGACGCGGCCGAAATATAATTAACTGATTTTCAAAATTCCAACGAATGCACTTCTCGTCTGCTTCTGCATCATATAACCCTATTATCAATAATCATAGAAGCTACACATATCTTTTTATTTCGGAAATACCCGTTTATCTACAATTCCAAATCATAAGGGATCTACAGGTCACAATTATTAACCGATTTTCAAAATTATACTACACCAAATCCAGAGCTCTGTAAATTGTATACCTGCAATCGGTTTTTCAGCCCCTTTGTTGCCCAACCACTCCCACCATCACCACTGGAAATCTACCAGGTGCCTGGATCTGATAATAATGATAGTATGGCACACTAACTAGAGGGATTTCGTCGCTCTGTAAATTGTAAACCTATTTCCGGGGCTAGCTCTTGGTCAGAATGTCTATTGTCTCTTATTTTCCGGGCGTTGACGGGTTAAAATATCTTTGTATTTTTATCTAATAAATATTTTTATTTAATAGTACAAATCTTTGTATTTGTCTTTTAAAATATCTATTATACAATTTACTTATTTTAGAGCGATCGATGGGGCTACGGTTATTATCGCGAATAATCGCGATGTATAATTATGTCTACACGTTAGGTTTTCTAGGCTACAATGCCTACAGAGACTTATTTAGTGTCCCTTTGTCGTAAAAAGAAAAAATAATATGTTACTTGTCTGTAACTGGCATAGACATAATCTTGGCTCCAATCTCGAGCTAACATACAGATAAACAGTATTTTCTGATTTTCGTTGCACTATTTTTAGACTTTGGCGTAAACCAGGATTGTCTGCTGATAAGTATACAGGGTGGGGAAAAAATACCGTAGTTGGAGGGAAAGTATTCTTATATAAATCGCTTGTATCAGCTTGGAATTGAACGGACTAAACGAATATTTTTTATCCTTCTTGGGTCTGCCTTTAATTTTAAGTACTATGTTAAATATCACAGCTTTTAAACTGTGTTAAAATCCGAAAAAAATACATCCTGTACTTTTATAAAACCAGTTGACCCTATCGATTGGTTTTATGAAAATCATCATTATAATATCAGCCGCACGACAGCCACTGCTGGGTATAGGCCTCCCCCAAGGATCTCCATAACGTATTTATCCTGTATTTCTGTGCCGAGCTAAAATCCGAAAAAATTACATCCTGTATTTTAAAAAACGGTTTCCGGCTGAAATAAGCGATTTATCAAAAATCTTAGAATGCAGTTTTGCATTTTTTTAAAATTAAGGAATGTTTCCCTTCAGTATAAAATGCCATCATCAATATTTAGGGTACTTTCCTTCCAACTATGTTCTTTTTAGGGTTTTATTACAAAGACTCCGCTGTCAGTCTGTCTGTCTGTCTGTCACCAGGCTGTATCTCATGAACCGTGATAGCTAGACAGTAAAATTTTCACAGATGATGTATTTCTGTTGCCGCTATAACAACAAATACAAAATAAAAACAGTATAAAATAAATATATAAGTGGGGCTCCTCCTAAGCAAAAAAAAACTAAACAACAGGCCAAACAATATTGTTCGGAGTGCACTAGAAGAACACAATTCACAATTTGTAATTTATTTAAGCACTACATTTTTATTCCAATGGCAGCGCTAGTTTGCCGTATAAACTCTCGAGGTATTTTCGAAATTAAAATGTATCGAGCCAAAATCATTGAATAGTGTTTCTGGTTCAATACGTGTCTGGATAAAGATATAAAGAAATACATATCATAATTCAAGATCCGTAGGGTCTTTTAGCGACCTTTGGCATTACATCAAAAAGTGATAATTTTCTTTAAACCGCCATAACTTCTGTAGTCTCTCTACTTTGTGATGTTACTGTAGTCAATCTGATTTGATATCACATAGAGCTTATCCAATACCAAATCCCCTTTAAATATTAATATTTCGGATCTGCCATACATTACATAAAGCTTGTATCGCATATTCAATACAAAAATCTTACGGAAATCTAACGTAATAACATTGCAGAAGGGATGCAGGTAAGCTTGCACCCTATAGCGACTTTGATCTTCAACCCCTGTGACGCTGTCTGCTCCCCTCCCCGTTATGAGGGTCCGATTTACCAAGCTACCGTGTCTTTATTACAACAATTGTAATTATTAATTTTAAACCTTGCCTTTGATATTATTTTTAATTGATTTATGTTTCTGCGAGGGCTTGTATATCTTAATATTTATTGTTCTCCTTAATTATATCAAACGTAACAGTTACCTATTTCACAGCTTTTGAAGCTAATTTGTGTTGTAAATTGGTTATAATAACCACAGATTTGAAAACATCGTACGACAAATAAAAACCTTAATTGACTGAGCGAAGCGTTTCTACTTCAGCTTGGGCAAAACTCTTTCGTATGTCCTTCCTTCCGGATGTCCGTTTGTTCTCCTCTACAGGTCGCATTACTGTGTGGATCTGAACTGAGAGCCCAAATTTTAAATCATTGCGAATCAAATTGAAACATAAAGGGGAATTAATAAAAAAATCTAAAAACCTGAAGCAAAGCTTCAAAAATTTCTAAAACGCATTTCTCAAACGATTCTCGTGAAATGTTGTGAGCAGGTTCGATAATTATATATAATTTTTCAGTCGAGCCAGTTTTACGATTTTTTTTGAACTGGCGAAAGTGTCAAAAGTTCCTCAGAATTAGATTTGTTCCGGATTCGTCATGTTCCTGATTCGTCGTATTCCAGATTCGCCGAGTTCCAGATTCGACGTATTCCAGATTCGTCGGAATACAGTCAATGACATATTTTTTTATTCATTTATTCAATTATTTATTTAATTATAAGATACAAAAACAGCATAACATAAATTGCATTTTAGTTTATAAATGAGTTAATCTGAAGCATGTTCGAAATAAAAAAAAAACAAATACAAAATTCCCACTTATTTTACTGATAATTTGTCCATTTCAATAGTTTATTTTATTGTGAGACCTTTTTTGACATGCGCAACGTGATGGCGAGGCTTGCAAGCAATTTTAAACTTAAAATGGTAAAGCGCCAGTGTTATCGATTGTACGTATTACGACGAATCAGGAAATCGGCGAATCTGGAATTCGGCGAATCTGGAATACGGCGAGTCAGGAACATGACGAATCCGGAACAAATCCAGAATTCATCAATCAAAACGATTTTGTATTTGTTTTTTTTTATTACGAACATGCTTCAGATTAACTCATATTTGAACTAAAATGTAATGTATGTTATGCTGTTTTTGTATCTTATAATTAAATAAATATTTGAATAAATAAATAAAAAAATATGTCATTGACTGTATTCCGACGAATCTGGAATACGTCGAATCTGGAATTCGGCGAATCTGGAATACGACGAATCAGGAACATGACGAATCTGGAACAAATCATCAAAACATTTCTGGCCAATATTCGTTTGAAAACAAAATAATAAGGATGTGACTTTGTGACAGAACCTAGGACTGCGTATATTATATGCACAGTATACCTACTTATTAGTTGAAAAAACTAAAATCTTATTTGTTTTAATAAAAACATTCAGTTTGAGCTACTTTTTAAGGCGATTCCCTAACCGAAAGTGGCGCACCCAGAGGTTTTTATTTAATAAGTTGTTAATAGAAAAGGATTTGGATGTTGATTATTACATTCCCTCATGGTCACTGCTAGAAGTAGATAGCAAAACTGCTAAAAGTGGCCGTTTTTTTACTTGTACGAATGACTGCGAGGGAATGTAGTGATAGCTTCTAAAAATACTAGACTATGGGCCCTAAAAATTCCACGAGAAGTTTTATTAAAATTGTGTATTAGAATTACAATATTAAATAAAATTCACTGCGGCGCCATTTTCGGTCAACGCGAGGTCTACAGCTCACGGAGCCACTAGTCATAATAAACAGTACTTTCCGGGAACTTTTTTGAAGATCTAATAGCAGTATATGAAACTGATACATAAAGAGTGTTTTAATAGCTAGTTATGTGCAGTTTCATACACTACTTTATCTACACTCATACAATTTGGGCTTGAACCTACTACTTATACAAAAATTAAAGTAAAAAAGAGAAAGAGACTTTGCTGATATTAGCGTACTACCTTGATTAAAGAGTTATTTCCGTGCTGCATCTAAAATGTCGGAGTCAAATTTTTGTCACATTCACTGCTATCAGATATTTTAAAGCAAGAATAAAAAAAATCCTACGAAATTCAGAACCTACTACAAAAAGTGAATATTGCAATCATCACTTTTTTGTTATGCGTTATAAATAATTGGTTTAATGCTCTAAGGTTAAAAATGATGCGCCCCGCACCACAGACCATATATATTACAATAAGCCCATATGCGCCAATAAATTAAATAGTAAAAGTGTGCTGTAAAAATTTAAAAAGTTATTTTATCTACACCCATGCTTTAAACCCTCTGTAAGGGGTTCTGAAACAGTTAGCTTACTGCCATCATTACAATATCCCGAGCGAGAGCTGGTCCTGCAGCGCCGCGCGCCCGCGCGTGAGCGTTGCATTATGAAATTCAGTACAACATTATAACACTCTTGCGGAAGACATAATGACGAGGAGGGAAAGGAAAGTCAAAGTCAAAGTCAAAACCTTTATAGAGGATACATATCATGGGGGTTTTTAATCCATACGTATTAAAATATTGTTTGTTTCCCTAATAAAAAAGAGAAAAAATAAAAAAATGGGTGTAGATAAAGTCTTGTATGCAACTGTACATAATTAGGAATTAAAACACTCATGTGATATTATTATCACACTCGGCTTCGCCTCGTGTGATTAACCCACATTCGTGTTTTAATACCCCTCGTTATAGTACAGTTGCATAATAGTACATTATGAGACAAGTTAGCTTAGGTTGGTCATTGCACACAAGGCTGTGGGTTGCAGCCCGAGCCGCAGGCGAGGGCGTAACTCAGCCGAGTGTGCAATGAGTAAAAGCTCACGAGTTTCATACGACGTTTTTCAACACATTTGCGAGGAAAATACAAAGTAATTTACCACACAGAAACAAATACGACAAAAACAAAATATGACAATTATGGGAAAAGGCGCGTAAGTTTTTTTTTTTGTTTTTTTCACACGCACAATGCAAGAATATTTTGCGAACAAAGGGGTGGGTGAACATACAGCCTGCTTCAAAACTATAATTTTAAGTGATAAAATGCAAATATTTTAATATTTTAAAACAAAATATTATGAATTATGAATAATTTTATAATAATAAATATTTGTTTGACTTAATTAAAGACTTACACATTTATTTATTTCAAAAATGAATACGAACTTTCAGCGGCATAAAACCCCTTTGCTGTTACTAAAAAAATAACTGTATAACCCAGTTAAATTGCGAATGCTCTGTTTACTCACATAGAACTTGCAGTAAGGAACTAATTTAACTCTGTAGGGATAATTCTATAACAACCTAGTGTTTTATAAATTATTGCACGCGTTTGTTATAGCTCAGTTTATGGCCCTAAAAGCGATGTGTTAGGGCTCACTTTACGAGCAAGTGTGTTGAAAATAACTATTATGATGTAGTTGACTGAATATTAATGGTTTTTTTTTTATTTATACCTATCCACGAAAATTAAAGTAGGTAGTATACAATCATTTTTTAATTCATATTTGGAACATTACGTTGTGAGTGTAGATAAAATGTGTTACATTTATCCTGAGCTGTTTCAATCGCGTATTATTACTACAGGAAAGGGGTTCCCTTTATCTCCCTTATCTCTAAACTCGGGATCATGTGCCGATTTTGCATAGCAAACGTGATATCGACTGTTCCTTTTAAATTATACATGCGGTTTTAAGTAACCACCGACCCTCGATCCCAGTTATTTGCTCGATTCGATATCCTTTCCAAGTAAATTGATTGCATAAATGTTTTGATTCGCACATTTTTCGCGTTTCGATTACATGGCCCATTGCCAAACCGAAAGTAATAAAAATAAATGATAAGCCCCTGATTTCAATTTGGTATTCAATTCAGTTTAATGATTTCGTGGTAAGGGACAGTAATAATGGAAAAGTAATTTGTCGTAGCTCTGTCTGCTCGAGCTTTTGCGAGCCAAGTCCATTTTATTCGTACATGTACATTTATTATTTAGGATAAATTATGAATAACAAAGAACAAAGCTAATCATTTTGTTCGAGGTTCTTATTTTTTGAGCAGTATAAACAAATATGTAAATGACCGTCTGTTGTCCAAAATTAAAATAACGAAATAAATAAAACTGCAACAATAGTTATTAGTAAAGTCAATTTATGCTGCGAGTGCCGACTTTAAATCACGAACAACATGGGTTTGGTCCAACTTTTTTTTGTGATATGACAAAGAATTAGTGCGTGAAGATAGTTGTCTAACTCCTAAAGAGTTGAGAGAACAAGTTTCTAATGCTGATTTAAGCTTTTTCCAGGAAAGTCACGTGAAAATAACTTTTCTTAACTAAAACACTTTTCTGGCTGGTAGAGGTGAAAAGTCGTATGTTTAACACGAGACCAAATTTTTGTTCTGCCTCGTGCCTTTAAATCAGTCACTGTGCTCATTAGTCTATATCAGAACATCCCTAGTTCGTGATTTAAAGGCGGCACTCGCAGCACAAATTTACTTTGGTCACTTGTATAACAAATAACTATTTCCCATACGCCAGTGTTCAGTAAGAATGAAATTGATCATACTTAGTCATTCACTTCAACTGGGTACTTGACAGTTCCTATTATAAAAATCCCATAACATTATTGTTCTACTTTTCTCACTTTTATTGTTCCCCGACAAAAATATACCATCATCTTGTCAAAAAGAAAACTCCAAGAATATTTTTGCATCATTTGTAAAATTATTTACTTATTTAATATTTTCTTACGACGAAAATCAAGACGACATTTTGGAGATTACATTTTATTACACAATGAACGAATAAGGAAAGTCTGAGCCACGCAGAGAATTAGAAGTGACGTTGTCAGTTCGGATGAAACGCGACTCGAATAAAACTTATAAACAAAACGAGCCAATATGTAGCAGCGAAATCAAGAAACGATGGGAAACAGGGCGCAAAATTTTATTACGACTGAGGAACAGCAGCGTCATACAAACTCGGAACAGATATTGTATCAGGCAATAACGACATATGCAATACAAAAGACTGAATGCATCCTTTCGTTTCGCATTTCATCGCTCGTAGGGTTGACTGACGTTAGTGAAATATATTTTCAAACATTAAATTTTAGTTTACTAAAAAAACTGTGAAAGAAAGATCTGGAGGAATATTCTAGGGCCAGTACGTACACAAGATGTCTTGTGGAGGAGGAGGAAAAACACCGAGCTGGAAAATGAGATGGCCGTACCAAACATCATAGGCGAAATAAAAGCACACAGACTTCGCTGGTTCGGCCACCTCGAGAGGATGGATGAAGGTCGTGCCGTGAAACGTGCGTACCTGGGACGGCCAAATGGCCGTCGACCGGTTGGACGTCCCAGATACCGCTGGGGGGACGAAGTTGAGAAGGATCTGCGCGAGCTCCACGCGGATGACTGGCAGGAGGTGGCGCAGGACAGACCCAAATGGAAGCTCTTATTATCGGAGGCCAAGACTCACTTTGGGTCGCTGCGCCATCCTAGTAAGTAAGTAAGTAAAAAAACTGTGAAATATATTTTCAAACATTAAATTTTAGTTTACTAAAAAAACTCGCTGACATTTAAAAAAAAGCTTGTGTTAAAGGAACTCAATCTCTTGTGATATAAAGTCATTGGTAATACTAAAATTTATTTTTTTATCAAGTCGACATACAGGAGGTGAATAGTAGTGATGACAAAGTCCTTGAATATGTAACATAAAACATTTAAAAATGCCAAATAATAATTGAGAGAAGAGAAATGAGTGGAATCAATAGCTAGGCAAAAAAGTATACAAGAAATAAAATTCAAAAATAAAAGAAAGAAGTTGCAGATATTAAAAAAAATTAAGTAGGAAACATATCACTTAGAATTTTCAAGTATTCAAAATGTAAGTACCTCTTTTTCAGTTTTGAATACAAAAGCTACTTACTTCGAGACTAAGTCATCAAAAAAAAAGAGAATTAATAACACATCGCTTACAATTATGAAGTCCGATCTACATCAACTAAATACGCCGTAATTTCACCTTTTCTTTTCAATTTCTTTTCAAAACTACTAACTTTACCAATCTTACTTCTAAACTCAAAAAAGCTGCAGCCCTGATCGCGAGCTTTCCGATTCGCTTCCGTATTGCTTGCGAGTTGCAATTGAGCACTGTACATTAAAAATCGCTCCCTGAAAGGTCTGTTCATTCGAATGTTGTTCATTCGAATAAGCTTGAATATGCCCGGAGTGAATTGCACGTGTTACAATGGAACACCGTTTGTATTAAACTTTCCCGTAAATATTGCTGAAAGCCATCAATAATACAAATGGGCTGCAAACACAAAGTAACATGTTTTCAGTATTTAATGCTGTGTCGTCTTTGTTTTAATTCTGTGACTGTTAAACTTTGATTTTCTTGAATATTGATGACCTTTTATTTTTCTGCTAAAAGAGTAATGAATGTGCATGAATTGAGCCTTAGAGCATCGCGGCTTCGTCTCGAAGGGAGCAGCCTTAGCGATTATTACTCAATTCAAATTATTCTGGCATTTTTTGCGGGGGGGGGGGGAGTGCACACAAGTGCAGTTCCGCATACTCACATATAAAAACAACACTGTAATGACGACACTAACACATAATAAACAAAACAAAACAGCAAAAATTTGGTACTGGTACAAAAGCGCGTCTTACTCTAAGAATTGAGCATTTTATTCGATTGCCGTAAACTTATGTAGACTAATGTGGAATAACGAAATGACATTTTAGAGCAATTTGGATTTACTCAAATTGTAATTCCATTGTTTTATATTAACGCAAACAAAGTTAACAGACGGGAAAAACTAAAAAAAATAAAGGTGCCACACAAGCCGGGCATGTCAGTCGAGACCTATATAAGCCTCTTTCTTTAATGTATCTACATAAATCTGAATTAAAACTGAAAGAGGCCCAACGAATAAATAATGTTTGCTCGTATTTCAGAGGTCTTAAGACCCGACCTGCTTTCCACCATGTTTTTATTTTTCGTATTTAAAAACTCTGGTAATTATGAGTAAGCAGGTTTTGTGAGAGGGAAATGTTGTGTCGCCCATTTTTTTTTATTTCAAAGTTGAGGTTTAACTTACCTACCTGTCGTTAAGGAAAATATTGTTACAGTTCTGTTTAGGAATTTGAAGAAAAAAGTTCCTGTTTCGAAAGTACGAGATAGGTGGCCGAATACTCAAACGCTACTTAACTTTGAGCGGCTCTCGAACAGCATGCTGTCTTTGTCATATCTTTGACATTTAATGCGACAGGACGACGTTTGAGAGCCCCTCAAAGTTAATTAGCGTTTGAGTATTCGGCCAAGGATCTACTAGGTATGAAAAGCTTAATTACTTACAAAGTGACATGTAAAAAAAAATCTAACTATTTGCCTCACTAGATGGCGTTGATGGAAAGATAAGTGTTAAAATTGGTTAACAAAATAAACGGCATGTACCAAAGAGGCAAGTAAGCGCTCGCTGGCTGACACCTGCCCAAAGAGAAATATTTTAGGGTTACATCTGCCTGCCTACCTGAGTACTCTTCGAGGCTTAGTAAAAAAATCATATTGACACAATATATTTTTATCAACTCCATCTATCGAGCCTACAGTTTTTTGTCATTTTGAAATAAGAAAGGGAACATGAATCACCTTTTTCCCATTTAGCAACATTTATGGATTTATAGGTAGATTCTTTATAGCAAGACTGACATAACAGTCAAGAAACGGAATATGTAAGTACAAAAGTTTAAACATTATAGGGCACCGAATTTTTACATAAAGGTAAAAAAAGGGAATAAGTAATTTTTAGAATTTTCGTGTCTCATGATAAATTGGTCAAGTCAGTCAACTCAGATCATGCCAAGTTTAATTTGATTTTATTCAGTATTTTTGGAGTGAGGACGCGCAACCGTGATACAGAGAGACAGACAGGAGGACAGACAAACAAAAATGAAATAAAAGTTTTATCTTCGGTTAACTTTCAGATTATAGAATGCTCCCCTAAAAAATCAAAATATCTTCTCAATATGTTACAGTTTTATTATAAGTATAGATTAACCAATTATAATTTTAATTTTAACTGATAAAAGGACAGATGGGTATTTTTTTATTGCAGTTAATGTCCTATAAGTACTGTTAAGATAATTAAAAATGATGACAGTGAAGAATGTATCAAAATGATAATTACAATTACTTAATGTTTTTACTGTCAAGTAATTGAAATTTATTTAAAAGATTAAGTTAGACAATTTACTGTTTTCTTTTTAAAAATCCAACATTTACCAACCGTTATTGGTTAAACCTAGTATGTGCCAAAGTTGTATTGTAAAATCTCGAAATTATATCTCTTTTTTATAAGATCTTTAAAACCGTGTTGGTAAATCCTCAGATTTTTAATTGATAATGTACCTAAGATTACCGATTGTCGGTCTTTCACAGATAAAAACTAATATAATATTTTTATTTAGCCAGTATACTTAAGCGTGGGAAGTTTTTATTAAAATAAAAGTAAACAATTTTTTTTATAATAACGCTTCAAGCCTAATTTGCAGTGAATCACTAAAATCGAAAAATACCTTTATTTTACCAAATGTTCTCCTTAAGTCAAACATTTCTTCAGATAACTTCAAATTCTTCTTCCACTAACACAAAGGAGGCTAGGCAACTTTCTCCTCTTAAATAATAAAAAGGGTGCCTCGAAATACGCAATTTTTCGCCGCACGATGTACATAATAGATGCCTGATAAACGACCGCCTGCAAAACCTCTACGCGTAAACTTCATCTAACATAATGCGTATAATAAACAAGAGAAGTTTGTTTGTTTTGTGTTTAGCCTGAGTGCGAAGGAAATAAAGCTCATTTTACGGTTCATAATAAAATTGAAAATAGTTTAATAATATGACCGGTGAATGTTGCAATGCTCGCGGTTAACCGAAACCACTTTGCCCTATTTACCGGTTGTTGCACTTGCACATTTTTAACAAATATTTTTTTTACTTTTAAAAATATTATTTATATATATTTTAATTATTATTTATATTGATTTATATGACTACCTACATTGTCAAGTACTTAGAGCATCGCGGCTTCGTCTCGAACAGAAGCGTGTCTTACTCTAAGGTCAAGTAGTTTTCAAAGCGTCACTATCTGGGTTCGATCCCCAGCTGGGTGAACGTAGAAAATTAACTTGTCTATATTGTCTCTGGTCTGGGTGTTTGTGATACCACCGTTGTCTCTGCCCCACGATATGATATAGCGATTTATCACGTTTAACTGTCAAAAGACAATGGATTTTGACAGTTGGGTGTCGATAAAACTCTTTCGCCCGATTGCACTAAACTTAAGAATCGCCTAAGTCTTTTCCTAACTATAACACGACCAAATTAAAACGGTGTCATAAACTTAGCCGTCATTCAGCTGTCATTCAGCTGTCATTCGCCTAGTTATCTTGGTCGAGTTATAGATAAGAAAAGACTTAGGCGATTCTTAGGTTTAGTGCTTTTGCACCTACTCGTATATCACGCGATACATATCATGTATCATCGATCATGGTAGGCTAGCTGATTTCTATAACACAAGTGATATATGATATGATGTCGTCAAATATTTATTATTTTATTATTAGATTCTGAAAAATTTTTTTTTCCTGCTTAGATCTTTGAATGCTTTATGGTGTGGGCATAAAAAATATTTACTAATCATATATTAAATTTTTTTTTTGGAACAAAGCAAATTTTACTGTCCTTTCCATATTCTGTGTACAGACGTCAGATTATACTGTTGACCTTAAGACCGTCTCTCGACGTATACTCATAATTTTATTATGTGATATAATAAATAATAACTAAATAATATTAGGCGTAATATTAAAATAATAACACATGTCTATGTCCATCAGCCATTTTTAATGTCCCCACTGCTGGGGCACAGGCCTTCCTTATGGGTAGATAAGGAGGACAGGCCATAACCTACCACGCGGGTCCAATGTGGATTGGTGGGTGTTAACGACTGCAAATGCAGCCGGGACCAACGGCTTAACGTGCCTTCCGAAGCACGGAGGAGCTCGAGATAATACATTTTTGGTCACCCATCCCAAGACCGACCCTTGCGCAAGTTGCTTAACCTCCGCAATCGTTTAGCCAGGCGCTAAACTGCACTACCGAGCTCCTCGGTGTGACACATAATGTACCTAAAAAAGGTTAATTCGTTTAATAAATTATCAGACTAGAGACCGTATTACAACCACTTAAAAACTGCCTGGAAAAAATCGGTTGGCACTCCGGAAGTGCCGGCCGAAGTGAAAACTTGAATTTAATTTTGTGCATTTTTGATATTTTGAAATTAGCGGCAAGGGATTAAAATTATTTCTTTCCTATTACTATACAGTCACCCAATTCAATCAGTTTGTAATTAAAAAAAGTTCTAAAGATTTCGCGCCAGTAGCCATTTTAATTTCTACATGCACGCATTCTCCGATTTAAACTTATAGTCACAGAGTATAAATAAGTCTACAATTCACCGAAGAGATCGCTGCTATTAGTTCCATTTTCAAAATTAGCGCGTTGCTGGTGACACAAGTGTTTACGTCTTAAAATGACGCGCCGCTATTTTCAACGCACCCCGTAAAAATAAAGCTATCTTCTCTCCATCCGTCACATCCGTCTTACGCATTTTCGATCAGCCACGTGATTCCTGACGCGAGTTTAGCATTTATTCCCCATACAAAAAAGCGCACAACGCCGCTAAAGAAGTTTTCACTTAAATAAGAGGTCGTAACACAGGATCAGGAAACAGAAAAACACTTTAAGTAGGTAAATACTTAGTGAATAAGTTGCGGAGGAAAAGTAAACTGCGAGACATGTCTTCATAGACTAGGCCGAGTGTCTGACACCCTATTACATAAAAACAATCGCGATAGGCGGACGATTTTCGTCTCACTCCACGAATATTCCAATGACAGGTAACTTAAACGACGAATTACGTCCGATTATCGTTGATTCTTTTTATGTAATAAGCCAGCCGTTTATACAACTACAACTCGACCAAATTAAAACAGTGTCATGAACCTACGAACAAAGATACTTTGTTGTCATGTGCTTAATGGGGAAGGCAACTGTCAAAGTGGCGCTACGTAAGCTTGTTCAACGTGAACCATCAAAACAACCCTTTGTTTTAAAAAGCGTTTTATTTATTTTTATTTACCAAATTCTGTGTAGCAATAAACATGTTGGCACTTACCGGAAAATCTGGTATATTAAGAAAAAATGAATAAATTCAGTAAGAATAAAACGCCTTAATTTGGGTAACAATTCCAGCATTTGCACTGTAGAATAATCTTTTATATCCATTTCAGGTCAATGGGTCGGTGGGTAACGGTGAAAAAATACCACAAAATAAATACCTACTTTCCTATAGATTTGTTCTGAACGTCTACTGTCTTAGGAACAAGCGTACGCAGCGACATCTGCAATTAGCTGCCATCTCCATTATCTTAGTCGTAGGTATTGTTGTTAGGAAAAGAGTTATTTTAAAATTGTCAACTGTCTTGTAAAAACCCTAAGCGAAGAGGCAACAGCATCGATATTGTTCACAGTTTTTTCTTCTCTTCCTTTGCACTTAATATATTTTCATTTTCACTTTTTTAATTTCGTTAATTACAATTAAAATGTTATCCACTGAAATTTTTATAACCAAATAAGGTCCCAATTACAAATAAATACTTAAAAATTTACTCGGCTAATAAATCTGACATTATCAGGCACGTACGTAGGAACAAATAAGCAAATTATTTCGATTCACCGCTTGCATTCTGAAAAGAGTAATTTGCACATGAATTATTTGACACAAATTTGAGTCCAAACACGTGAATTGAGAATTTGGTTTAGCCCTTTAATTATCAATAATATTCAGTAGGTATGTTTGAAATTCTTTCTGAATAATTTAGTTATGTAAAAAGAGCTATATTGCTACGAAATCGCTACGGTATCGTTACGACTTTAATTACGTGAGACTACTGGTCGCAACGATGTCACTTCGGTGTATCTGCGGCATCGATACAATTTTAGTAACATGAATAGGGTTAAAAGCCTGGGCACACCGGCAACGTAGAAACGCCCGTAGACACGCGCGTAGTGACGCGCAGCAAAGATACCCGCGTGTTCGGTGTGACGTCCAATAGGGAATGCCATTGAGTACAACGTCACGAGCTGCAATGCGTAGGGTTACGCATCCGGTGTGTTTCGCAATTTAGTCAGTACGGTGTCGGTACAGTATCGTTACGACGTGAAAAAACATGGGCGCCGGCAGTAAGGTGCAAGGGGATGCAGTTGTACCCTTATGTCATGAAAAAGTCATAGATTTTTTTGTTTTTTTAAGTTAAATAAAAACTGAAGGTGTTTAGGTTGCTGTCCAAAGTTCAATAAATTCAGTATCCTCCTCTATTTAAGGTGGCACCCTGAGCAGAAGTGGCGCCGCGGTGAATTTTATTTAACATTATAATTATAATACACAATTTTAATAATGTTTTACGTGGAATTTTCAGGGCCTACAGTCTAGTATTTTTAGACGGTATCGTTACATTCCCTCGTAGTCACTGCTAGAAGTAGATAGCAAAACTGCTAAAAGTGGCCGTTTTTGTTGCTATCTACTTCTACGAATGACTACGAAGGCATGTAGTGATACCTTCTAAAAATACTAAACCATGGGCCCTAAAAACTCCACGTAAAACATTATTGAAATCTTTTTCTTTTAATAACTTTTTAAATAAAAACCTCTGAGGGCGCCACTTTCGGTCATACAACCGCCTTAAGTAAGTTAATAGTATACTTAGAGCAACGCCGCTTCTGTCCGGAACAATATTTTTAACGTTATTTTTTTGTAACGTTATTTTTTTAAACGGTATTTCAATCCCTGCTAGACACCTACATTATACAACATGATAAAACCGTATGTTCCAAATTCGAATTGACAGGGTGCATTGTTAAAACAGTAATTACGGGCGTTTTCGGTGTGCAATAGGATAATTGATAGTGTGTGGTTACCAACAGCGTGCTGACATCGTGCGAATCCATTCGGTTGCGGTGACATGATAGTTGCGGCCAGATAGAGCCATTTATCGTCCCAATCAACGTGCGAGAACCAATTCCAATCGATTTTCTCTCCGAAATGATCGGAAATCGCTGCATGATTTCGATTTACGTTGTCGATAATTCATTGGAAGCACTATAGTTGTTGCTTATACAACTTAGATTTGAAAGTAAAAATAAAGTAATTAAGTACTAGCTGCCGCCCGCGACTTCGTCAGCGTGGAAAGTTTTTGTGCTATCCCTCGGGAACAATACTTTTTTTTTCGGGATGAATGGTACCCTATGTCCTTCTCTGTACCCCTGACAACGTGTATGCAAAATTTCATGATGATCGGTTCAGTAGTTGAGACGTGAAGGCGTAACAAACAAACAAACAAACGGACTTTCGCATTTATAATATTAGTAAGGATGAAGTTCGATGGCGCAGTAATTTAGCGCGTGGCCCAACGATTGCGGAGGTTAAGCAACTTTCGCAAGATTTTCGGTCCTGGGATGGGTGACCAAAAATTTTTTATCTCGAGCTCCTCCGTGCTTAGGAAGGCACGTTAAGCAGTTGATCCCGGGTGCATTTGCAATCGTTAACACCCACCTATCCGCATTGGGCCCGCGTGGTGGGTTACGGCCCATCCTCCTTATCCACCCATAAGGAAGGCCTGTACCCCAGCAGTGGGGAGATTAATAATGGCTGATGGTCAAGGATATGAAGTCTATCATTATTAAGACAATAAGCCATTTTGTCTTTGGTTTGTTGACATAAAAATACTAATTTATAAATGTTCATTTTAGTTGGCAGTTTTGTAAGGAAAACCTAATCTTTCAATAGTTTTTTTAATAAATAATAACATTTAAGTTCTTACTTTGCTTATGAAAATGTAAACTGCAGACTTCTTTGTTTCCAGCCCAGAAGTGGCAGCTGATGGATTCCCCTACACACGTTTTGCAGTGTTTCTAACATGCATTATAAAGGTGCGGTCTGCACTGGACATTTAGATATTAGCTTGTTGTAACAAGTGACCCTTATTTTCTAGATAATATAAAATGTCCTTACAGTTATTGTAACTGAAATCGTGCTCTACTAATATTGCCTATTAAAATAATTACACCATGGATAACATACCATACCATGCTATTCCGTTATTTAATTAAAATACTTAATTATATATATTTTGCTTAAAAAAAATATGTTAGCGCAGCGAAAATTTTTCTATGTCTATGGGGTAGACACACATTTACCTTCAATTTCCAGTGACCATGGCAGCTGCCGAAATGTTGGGAAACACAAAATCGAATTAATCAGAATATATATAAAAAATGTAGTGTCCATAAAAAGCTTTTTATTTCAATTTCAATGTATAGTATGTAAATCTCAAAAGCTAAATACCTTGATAATACAGGAATAAATTACTCGTAACATATTTTTTTAATTACCTATGCGAATACATTACACCTAGTAATTTAGAGTTGCAGAAACAAAACACAATTGCAATTGCGCATTGCGCATAGTACCACAATATAGAGAGAGTACAGTAGTTGAGCTTAGCACTTGCGCGCTCGAGCAACGCACACACATCTCTCACCGACACTGTATAACTGCAATCATAGACCACTCTCAAAACAGTTCGAGTACGTGACGCAGCGGCGAGAGCTATCTTTGTGTGTGTGCGATGCTCGAGCGCCCGTAGTACCAAGCTAAACTTCTGTAAGTCTCTCTATTTTGTGATAGTACTGTCAGATTACAGAGTTACGCAATGAAAAGGATCAATAATAACCGTAATTTTTATAAAGTTAGGTTAAGAGAAAACAGTACATTTTTAACCGACTTCAAAAAAAAGAGGAGGTTCTCAATTCGATTGTATGTTTTTTTTATCGTTGTTCACGCATATCTTCGTCATTTACGGATAGATTTTGATGATTCTTTTTTTTTTTTGATTGAGTTTTCTTGCAAGATGGTTCCATTTTTTTCAGATTGGTTTAGTAGTTTTCAAGTAATCCTGAAAATACTATGATTTTGCATTAAATATCTTGACGACTTTTTTATCGTTGCTCGCGCATATCTTCGCTATTTATAGACCGATTTTGATGATTCTTTCTTTGTTTGATTGAATTTTCTTGCAAAATAGTCCCATTGAATTTTTTTTTCAGATCGGTTCAGTAGTTTTCAAGTAATCCTGAAAATACTATGATTTTGCATTAACTACCTTGACGACTTTGTTATTTATGAACCGAATTAGCAATTTTGTTTTTGTTGGAAAAGGAAAACCTTAAATGTAGTTCTTTTAATTTCATTGACATTGAACCTTGGACCTCGAAGATATCCAAGGGAACTCTTCAAACTCAAATAGGATTTGTATTGTGATTGAGATATTGGTAGGCTTATGAAAATCCATAACAAACCAAGCTATGGTCTGTTTGCTACGTTCTGGACTAGACTTGGAAGAAGGCACAACGGAACTCCTTTGGAAATTGAGTTAAAGGCATTTTGAAAACATACAAAGTTAAAAAATATTACACGCACATACCACATAAAAGTTGAAAAGAAAAAAGTTTAAAAATAAAAAGAAAAACCGCCTTCAAAAACTTAGAAATAAAAACAAAAACAGCTTCAAAATTAAAAAGCACTAAAAACAATAAATAATATTCAAATCACCAATACGCATATCAATTTTAATAAAAAACGTCTAATGTAGTCAGGTGGAGCTTTTAGAATTAAAAAAAAGTTGTCCTCCAGCTCCACCCGACTTCAAAAGACGTTTTTTAATTAAAATTGATAGGCGTATTGGTGATATGAATATTATTTAATTGCTTTTTAGTGCTTTTTAATTTTGAAGCTGTTTTTGTTTTTATTTTTAGGTTTTTGAAGGCCGTTTTTCTTTTTTTTCGTTGAAAGTATCGAATTACTTCATTATCCTAAAACGAACATAAAATAAGCAAAATGTCTAAATAAATTGTCTTATCGAATTTTCGTTAACAAAATGATAAATTGTTCACTGATCTCCTTATTATTCAGAGGATGGCTCGTTTTACAACCCCCTCTCTATTACGTTTGACTATATCCGAATAATTACCGGATGTTTTCGTAAAGCGGAAATGACGTGCCGAATTGACAATAATCCTACTGAGACAATGTCGCTTTCGTCGCGCAATTTCCGGTACACGGCTGAAGACGCCACGCCGTTTGTAGATAGAATGCTAAAACGCTAAAATATTGGATCAAAATCAGTTTTACTTTATGTCATGTCAGTTTTAAGGCGGTTGTATGACCGAAAGTGGCGCCCTCAGAGGATTTTATTTAATAAGTTATTAATTTAAAAAGATTTTAATAATGTTTATCGTGGATATTTTAGGGCCCATGGTCTAGTATTTTTAGAAGGTATCTAAAAATACTAGACTACATGCCCTCATAGTCATTCGTAGAAGTAGATAGCAAATGTGTCAAAAACGGCCACTTTTAGCAGTTATTCTATCTACTTCTAGCAGTGACTACTAGGGAATGTAACGATACCGTCTAAAAATACTAAACTGTCGGCCGAATACAGAAACGTCGCTCAACTTTAATGGGTGCTTAAATTAAAATTGATGGCTGCTTAGCTGATTATGCCTTCAAATCATTTGCGAGCCCTTCAACTGACTGTTGTATTTGAGGGACGTTTCAGTATTCGGCCGTGTGGGCCCTAAAATCTCCACGATAAACATTATTGAAATTGTGTAATATAATTATAATATTAAATAAAATTCACCGCGGCGCCACTTCCGCTCAGGGTACCACCTTAACAAAAGATCTTTACGGATCTTTGGATTTGATTTTGTAGTCAAGCGCACTTGTTTCAGAATATAATAGATAATACTAAATAATATACTAGAAAAAATACGACTCGCACCAGATCAATACTCAGACGGGAATCGAACCCGCGACCTTTGGATATCCGGTCCAATGCTCTGACCGCTGAGCTACCGAGTCACTAGTGACATCGTCGAATTTTTCCTAGTATATCCTAAACTCTTACGCTGTAAGCCAGCGTTATTTCACCAATGTGAGGAATTACCTCGACATTCAATTGAAATATCTTTCCAGATATTTTAACAATTGATTAAGATGAAATAGCTATATAATTTTTAAATTTGAGATTTTTGCATTTACAATGCTATTTTTAAACAATACTAAATAATATACTAGAAAAAATACGACTCGCACCATATCAATACTCAGACGGGAATCGAACCCGCGGGTACGCGGGTCGCGGGTTCGATTCCCGTCTGAGTATTGATCTGGTGCGAGTCGTATTTTTTCTGGTATATTATTTAGTATTGTTTAAAAATAGCATTGTAAATGCAAAAATCTCAAATTTAAAAATATAATAGATATTAAAATAATCATGTTTATTTAAAAAAATACTAATTTATAGACAGTACATAAAGCTGCTTACACAATGCTGAGCAGAAGCGTTTTCACTATAAAAAGATTGCCATAGAAAACTAAATTAGTACAAATATTTACCTTCAATTTTGCTAAAAACCGACTTAGGAAGATTTCAAGCGTCTCCTGTGCTATATTTATTAGGCGGGTCAATTACGCTAATCTCAACCGAACCAGCTTCAAGCTTGATTAGATTTTGAGCGACTAGCCAGCAATATTGGCTTAAGCTAATTTTGTAATATTTTTGGAATTTCATCACTATCTTTAAGGTCGATATAGTTTTTTACTTACAACAATAAATAAAGGTGTTAGAGCTTGGTATATTTATCTCCACATAGTAATGTTTCTACCATTAGTTGTGTTTTAAACTAAACTATTAACTTAACATTTTAAGGAATTGATTTTTTTAGTTTATTTATTTGGGACAATAAACAGCGTTCACAACATATCTTATGATCTAAATATTTAGTGAAATGAATTTGATTATTGCGAAGCCCACACCATCATCCACAGGTTAATTATGTGATACTCATTATACGTACTAACTAATGTGACAAAAGCTACCAAAATATTTGGCACTTAAAACATTTTATGCATTGAAAAAAAATATGTATGACAAAAAAAACATTGTGAATAAGTACCAAAACATCAAATTTAAAACTTTAGGCTTAGGGAATTTTAATAAGGTTTACCGTTAATCAATTACTTGGTAAATTAGCTGATAGTAATCAGCTAAAAACGTTTCAGTGGCAACTTTTTTAAACTTTGATTCCGATTAATTTCTAATCGACAGTTAGTTAGCCCTGGTTTGACCATCAATGTTACTACCACGTAGTGATTATTACCTCTGTGGTTACTACTATCAAAACTCATTACACACGTGTAGTTCAGAAATGGAACAAACTTTTCAATTATGAACTCTCATACAAAATTTTCGGCTTCGCCTTTTTCACGTTTTCACATTCATTTCACATTTTCACGTTCTTCCTTCAATGCCTGTGTTGCGTGGTGCTGCAGTAATGTACTATTATCAATACACTGTTACCTGCAATATAGGTACATAATATTACAATGTGAAAAATCGTTGAGTCGCATCACGTTCCATTTTTAAATTTTCAACACAAATGATCAAAACAACTCTGCGCGAGCCGTAATGAGGGCGAACTTTGAAAATTCCTATTAAATTATTAAATAGATATAAGTATATACAAAACACGCAATACATTAGACAAATACCTCATTATTCCTAAGAAAAATGAAAAATTACTTTCGTTTCTGTAAATACCAGTAAAAAAACAGGTCAATGTGTACCAGAACCTTTTTTAATATTTTATTTCTCTGTGATTAAAAGCATTTTTTTTAATTTTCTCTCTATCGGGAACTCCTTGACAATACAAACAATAAGTGAAAATAGTAGATTGTACAACAAGTGCATAAAACGCATCATTTTACCCGAGACGTATATATCCACCCGAGCCGCAGGCGAGGGTGAATAGTCAAGTCGAGGGTAAAATGGGTTTTATGTACGAGTTATACACTCTGTTTTTCACTTCGATTGTAAGGAAATTAAACAACAATAATCTAAAAAATATAAGAAATTTTCTTAAATTTTAGTGACAAATTATATATTTTTGGAATGTGCTCATCAAGACCTTTCATTTGATACCCATATTCAAAAATACAAAATAAAAATCTTAATTTTTTGTGACAAAATATATAATTTTGGAATGTGCTCATCAAGGCCTTTAATTTGATACCCATATTCAAAAATTGAGAAAAAAAACATTTTTTTATTAAAAATATATAATTTTGGAATGTGCTCATCAAGACCTTTCATTTGATACCCATATTAAAAAATTGAAAAAAGAAATATTTTTTCTTAATTTTTTGTGACAAAATATATATTTTTGGAACGTGCTCATCAAGGCGTTTCATTTAATACCCATATTTGATTTTACTTTATGCACTAGAGCATAAAAAGCGATTTAATGCAGCCTATACCCAACATAAAGACGAACTTTACGAGCATGAGAAGTGAAAAATAAATATGTGTCGTATTCTTATTTGTTACAGCTGAAACGTTTTTGAAAAATACCTCTGACAAGCAAATTTGAAATTCCACTTGAACAGATTGTCTTCG
Organism: Agriphila geniculea; assembly: GCA_943789525.1. Taxonomy (NCBI): domain Eukaryota; kingdom Metazoa; phylum Arthropoda; class Insecta; order Lepidoptera; family Crambidae; genus Agriphila; species Agriphila geniculea. The sequence goes on along the minus strand of OX038870.1, from coordinate 20,397,021 downwards.
TTTTAAAATACCTGACAATTTATTATGTTTTCTCTCTATACGGCACTAATTTAAAAATTTTGCTTCCTAAAACTAAAGTGTACATCAATAATAATGCTTTCATTCTTTAGATAACTTCATTGGAAAAACACTAATTTCGTTAAAATGCAAATATATTTGATTAAATTAAAATTATACAAGAGATTTATCTCTTTATCCTAGGTATTATGCCAAGATTTTTAATCCTTGAATAATTTTAGCCTGCAGTGAAATTCTATCCGCTGATAAGGAGGTCAGACGCTCGCGAAAATTTCTTATTCAGCGCTCCACATCGTACTTTAGCATTCCCTATTTTTTAGTCCTAAAGGAAGATAAAACTCAAAGTTTATCTTGAATTTTTACATCTCCGACCTGTAACTCGCCTTTCGGTCGCCATGTTTAATTAAAGATTCAAGTTAACTTTTAAATAATTCGAGAATTTTATTTGTAAAATAACCCTTTGTCTTAGCGATAAAGATGATGTTAGCAGGATGTTGTGTCTCGTACATATTAGTTTAATACTTCGTACTCGTACAAATTAAAATGTTTTATCACACACCACTTATGACCAATTGGTTTGTCTTCACCGAGTTGCTTTAACTTTCAAGTGAACTTGCGTTAAGCGCATGCAACATATTTTTTTATACATAATGGGGTAATGCTTGGCCTTCACCTAACCTGATTTTAAGTGACGTAAGGCCGAAGGTGGAAACGCACTACACCCGGAGACCTCATCACAGGAATTGGCTATCTTACCTCTAACTGCCGGAACATAACTATTTTGAAATTGTTGTTATGGAGTCAGACCTAGGAAAAATGATGGTAGCTAGCCAGGCGGACTTGAAATAATCCCTTTCATTGCCTGTAAACCGTGCGCTTTCACGTTCAACTTTTTGCTATAGGACGTTTTTTTGCGCTATTGCTTGTTGTTACTGTTTTTGAAAGCACAAGAGGAAAGCGAAAGCGCTCGGGTAGCGTGCGCTATTGAATGATTTGAAGCATGCGTCAGATGGAAGTGAAAGTGAACGGGAAAGCGACCGTATGAAGACACACCTAATGCCGGCACTGCCAAAGGACAGAATATAGAGTCCAAAATGGAGCTTCACATCACCGTTTTTGTAAAGTTTGCGAAAACAACCTTTTGTTTTTTTTTATATGAGACTTTTGAGGAATCTTTTTTAATAGAACTTCTTATTATGATAGTTATTTAGTTTTATCTATATATGATTGTTATGATCTTCAGTTTTTACTTTTATTACGTATACCTATCAAAAGTGAAAAGGCTAATATTAAAACCTAAATCCGGCCTTTTCTATACGTGGAACTCACTTTGCTCAAACTCAAATTGACTTAAATCAAAGAAACTTTAATTAAGCGCTTATGAATCGTCAATTTTCCAGAACTGATCAAGACCCATTAAATCCTTTCTTTCGGCAACAAAAACAATTAAATGACGTGTTTTGTCACCAGGTAAATAATAATAAGCAAAACATTAAACGTTTCCTCTTGTAAATCGATAAGGTTAGACAAAGAAACTCATCTCGCGTCTGATACCCACATAATTCAATAACTTATGATATGTATAGAACAGCAGGCTTATATATTATTTCGTGATATAGCTCTCCTGTCAGGCGTGTCTGTGTTAACGTCGCGTATCGCTCTGGAGTGGTGTTTTGACATTACAAGATTTTCAGGGGAGCTGCTTGCCTACAAAAGTGTGTGTATTGTATACCCTTTAACGTATTTTCATAGCGTACAATTTTGGTCCAAAAACTGATTAAGTTGGAATAACAAAACATAATAGTGCTTGCGAGGTATTCACTATTCATGTAACTTGTTATTAAAATAGTGAATGTTTTGAAATCACACGTCTGTGTGTCTTAATGGTTTATGTGTAAAACATGATGCCGTGCAAATATTGAAAAAAAAAATTATATCTATTTGAAAACAAAAAACATAAGGCAAGTATCGTTACAAATTAATGTTACAATTTAAATTATATTCGTCAACAATAGTTTTACTTAAAGAAAGAAGTAAACTTTTATCGCCAATTGATATATTTTTATTTGATTAAGCATTTTAAACACACACGTAAAACCATTTGTAAAGAAAAATGAAATTTCTTATTTAGTCAGTTACATTCGCTGAGAAATTAATTGTTTCCATTGTTAAAGATAATTAATTGTCTAATATTGAGACGCTGCGAACTATGGCATGTAATCACTGAGGGAAGGCTCGCAATAGGAGTGCTAATTAAAATTAACAATGGTGCCCACGTGCCCAGTTCACCCTAATAGGATTAAATTCGTTACCTTTTAGTTGCCGGCGCCCGTTTTTTATCATCGTTGCATTGTTTTTCTGCTTTTCTTTTGCAGCAAGCGAATCATTTAATTACGAATGCGGTTTCTTTCCATGAAAACTTCATTGTAGTTTATGCGGGATGTGATGTGACTGTGAAAATCTGTTAGTTTCACTTCGTAATATTATATACTTAGGTACTTAAAAATGTTAAAAAACTCGTTTTTATTAAGTTTTAGTGATTTAGCTAAATATAAGTAATTTGAAAAATAAACTTTTTAGTACAGAGATCGAAGTAATCTTATGACATGAAAATTACACCCGATGAATGCAGGTTCTTAAGTCTAACTCCTTATTTCTTGCTACGACATAGATTAATAATAATACCTACTAGCTAGCATATACTACAACTTTATTTCCATTTCCATTAGATAGCCTACATAGATGAGAGCACAAAACATAGAAACCCCTAATGACAAAAAATTTACAAATAAGTACAACTTCAATAGAAAAAAGCTGCAGCTTAATCGCAAATTAAGTACAAAAATTTTTTCAGACGACTTTTCTGAATTGGTTTTATTCAATTATCACTTACGTTTGAATCCCTACTGTCACCACAGACTTTTTATTCAACATTCGAGTTAACTTGCCTCAAACGCAAGCATTTTTGCCTCAAAACGGCGCGCTTTCCCTTTCTACTTTCAATTCAACTTCCGTTAAACGCATGGAATACTGGTTGCTTCCAAGCCGTGCGCTTTTACCTTCAAATCTCTGCATTTTTTGCATGCGTTATTGCATGCCTTGAGACATGCTTCTGTTGAAGGCGCAAGAGCAAAGCAATAGCGCAGGGTCAGCGTGCGTAGATGATAAATGTGTCTCGGACACTTTACACAATATAAGATTACGGACATCTCAACATATAATTATTTCAGTTTTGAGTTGCTGAAGTACAAAAATTTATCGTTTTTGCCAGATCAAATAAGTGTTAGAAACAACAACTTTTTGTACTTTAGCAAAAAAAAAAACAGAAATATATTTTATAATGTCCGTTATCTTATATTGCGAAAAGTGGCCGAGACACATTTTTCAATTACAAACTCAGATTTAAGAAATCTTAAGAAAAGTTGAAAATGTGCGAGCGAGAGAGCGGCAGTCAGCGGCAAAATGTGTACGAGCTGGCTCTTAACTCGCTGACATTAAATATTCTTCAAAAACGTCTAGTACTTTAAATATAAGTGCCCACTTCGAATGTTGCTCTAGTATGGCAATAAAAATACCTTACGTCACATCGGCGCCGCAATTACTCATTTGAAATGCCTGAAAATGTTTTACCCAGCCTCCCCTCGTGAGGGATGACACACTGAGGTGCTCCTACGAACTAAAGGAAAGTTAATATATCTATTCTATAACTTATAATGTTCTTTTAAATGATTTTCACTGCTTATACATTTTGATATTTTGGTTATAAATTTTTGAATGAAACAGCTGTTTTTATTCGCGATTTCAGAGTTGGTCCCATAGTAAAAGTTGTTCAGTTTGATGGTCCCTATCTACCATATTCGGCATTAGGGGTACTTTTGTAACACGTTGTATAGGGTCACGTGTCATTGGCTATTTAGGTTATTAAAATTTTCATTTTGAATAGTATTACATTAATAAATGGTGAACTTGTTTACCCAAAAACAGGTATGCTTGAAAATGAATCGTGATATAGTTAAGTTAATCCTATGATCGTCCTAAAATTTAATTCTTCCAAATATTGGCATCTCCGAGGAAGTTTTATTTCAGTTTGTTTGTAGGAAAATGGAATGGTTAAGAATAGAAAAAAATATCTTAATTTTCGCAATAAATATTAACTTTGTAGTGTTTTCGATGAAAAGTGCTTTCCATTGCTATTTGTTTTTGTTAAAAGAGACGTAAATAATCAATTAGGTAGTCATTATAATTTCGTTTTTATGCACAACGGTATAGTGTTTGGCCTTTACCTCATCCGATGTTAAGTGATGATAAGGCCTAAGGTGGAAGCGCACTACTCCCGGAATCCTCATCACTGAGGAACTGGCTATCCTATCTTACCTCTAACTGCCGGAACACAATAATTTTTAAGTTGTTGTTATAGCGTCAGACTTAGGTAAGGTGGTGGTAGCAAGCGGACTTGAAATAAGCCCTACCACCAACCAAACCGAGTAAAAATTGTACCCTCCTAAGGGAATCGAACCCGGGACCCCTGCGTTGGCGAACCACTAGACCACAGAGGCAGTTTACCATACACAAATTACGATTTTATGAAAGGAAAGATTCATAGCCAGGTCTCATAATTTTTCATGCATATGTACGTAGGTATATCAAAATTTTCAGCAATTTTTATTATGTTAAAGTAAGACAGTAACTACATATCGACTACAAACACTTTTCTTATTCTTATTCATCCTACATGAACCCGCTACCTCCCAGTTGAAAGCCTTTATCCCGAATTCAGTGGGTTTACAGCGACCGCATAAGCCAGTAGTTTTGAAATCGATCGTTGTAAGCATTGTTTGACGGCAGTCGCATAGCAACAAAGTAACGAAAGTCTCCTTCATGTGAATCAATGGTTATGAATTATAGTACAATTATTACGAGCACTGGATAATTATTGTACAAATCCGCTAAGACATATTAGTTTCATTTCAAAATAATATTGATAACAATCTCCTTTAGAACAATCTTAGCTACAAACTAGCGTCACCCAGTCTAATTGGTTCCTTAGTTGTTATAAACAGGATGTCCTGTTTATAACTACTAAGGAACTAGCAAAACATATTGTGTACTCTAATTGAAAACTTTAAACGAGGTATAAATTTTTTGATGTTACCGTAAATTCCATGTAACTTGAAAACTACAAAATTTCGCAGAGCATACTTTGAGCTGTTTGATAGGTCATACTTAATCTAAGCTATTACAGTACACAATATTATGTCATGCTATTTAAAGGACATCCTGTGGGTATGTTGACTTCGTTAACAGCTTCACGCAGAAAATTACAGATTTCTACTGAACGTAGGAAATTGAACATATTTCAATAACATTATTTTGAAAGATCGGAACTGTGATTAAAATGACAAAGGTTCGACAGGGAGTCCTAGTCGAGTAGCGGCACTCAAACGAATTTGAACTCTAATGTTGGCGGATTTAACCGCTTTCTCCATAAATTTAGCGTGACGAACACATTTACAAGTTTATTAACATATCCGTCCCTCTCTAGCACGAACGTTTTCCTATAACTCGAGGTAAACTTGGTTTATGGCTTTTAATGTTTCCTTTACTGCAATAGCTTTAAACTGCTACATAATTCAGGACTTGACATTTATTCATTTCGGTGTAATTATTGTTCTATTGTAAAACAGAGTGCTTATTCAAGACTTTGAACGAGGCACTAAAATTCTGACACTGTTTACAAAGTATCTGTAAGCGTCATTAATAATAAACCTCAAAATTAACTGCGAACTGTCAACCTTTTGTTCACTAAGCGATAACACTCATTATTATGTATTAGTTCCGCTAAGTGCTTTCGGTGTCTACTTGGAGTACAGCCGTTTAGTTACCTAATAAGTTATTAATGGCAGATAGTTCCTTTTTTACTGGCGTATCATAGTCAGTCAAGTGAATGTCTTTGTGTAATTTTTATAGCTATTTTAGATTCACGATGACGTTGCCCCTCTTTTGTCAAATTAGGTACCTACTAGGGAAAACGAAACGTGAATTAAATTTCCCCGACATTTATCATAAGCGGTGAGGGGACTACAATTTCAACCACTTGACGCGGATTTGACGCGAAGTGCTTTCACATTGGCAGTTCAGCTAGTGGCTTACTGAATCACCCATAATTTGCCTTAACGGGACCAAATTCACATTATTATTGAATTTGTCATAGCCGATTGTTTATTATACAAATTAGCTGTCATGTTTTATTGAACAACAATAGGACATGACAGCAATATTACGAAAAAGGGAACGACAGAAAAACCACTTTGTTGTTTTCCATTCTACTGATATAAAAAGATTTTAGGCACAGTTACCTATGTTTGCTGCTGACAAAATGCTAAGTTTGCTGTCACTTCCACATTAAATCATAAGTAGATATATTTAACGCTTTTTTTCCATCTCAAAATTAGTAAATGTGGCAGTGCTGAAAGCCTAATGGCATTTTGAATCTACTATGAATTCTTTCTAGCGAGTGGAATTTACATTTCCATGTGAAACAATATTTTTTCTTTGTTCTGTGGAAAACAGCCATTGTTTGATAATTACCTAATAACTAGTGAAGTAACCTCGTTCGTGTTGACAGGGCAAATAGTGTAGGAAATGAAGCGATCTTTTGTATGGCGACCCCAACATTAAATCCTCAGTCGATGAAACTTTGTAGGGATGTAATAGTAGGATATTAACCAAAACCTATGTACAAATACAAAAAAATCGATTTGGTTAATTTAAAAAATATGTTAAATTTATGATACTTTACCATACTGTAAAGTTTCGTCTACTGAAGATTTACTGTGGGGGTCCACTATCTTCCATTCTTACACTAAAATATCATAGGCATGAATGGTCTCATTGTGCGGGGCAGACCGCTAACTTGCAGGCGAGCCGTACCTAACTTTTCCCTACTATAAGTGCGGTTAGTCCAATAAAACTAGCTTTTTCTGGACATAATTAGATAACTGAAATTTTATTTTTCTATGTCATAAATTAGTGTTAGTTATAGTTAAAATAAAAGGAATTAAACATTTCGAAACTTCACATAAAACTAAAAAAAAAAAAAAAACAACTAATTTTGATTTTATTATTACAGCATAATAAATAAATTAGTAAATGTACATGTATTATGCTATGACGCTTGCATTTCAGGTAAATAAATCAAAATTAAACTAATTGATCAATCGGAACTATTGTTAATAAAGAAGGTTCAGTAAGTTGCAGATATTTTGGCTTATCTTAACAGAAATTATAGGTTACTGTAATTTAATAAGTCATACTGAATGGTATATAACGTGTGTTAATAAACAAAGTTTATAAACAAATCACATATCTAATTAATATTTGAGACTTAATATCAATATCCGATAAACTAATAAAAACAACGAGTTTATTAATTATGTCCAGATAAAGCTAGTTTTAACGCGTGAGACAAAAGAGTTTTCCCGTAATGGGGTAACTCAGTACGTGAACAGATAATAACTGGGTACAGGCACTTTATGTTTCATATTTACATACTCGCTAGTGATGTCGACGTGAGCTCATAAAATCAGAATTGTTATTAACAACCATAAAGAGCCTTCGGGGTGACATAGATACCCCCCTGACAAGCAAATTTTCCTTGAAACTTTATTTAATACAAAGATAATAAGTAAGTATACCTGTTTTAATGAACTTCAAAAAAATTACGAGCCGCGCGTCATTTAGGATTCGCCTTTTATATTGTATGCTACCAATTTTAATAATTTAAGGAACAGTTTAACGCTTTGTTTGTGTTAAAAATTATGCAATGACAACGCTTTTTCATTCTATTGATCTCATTTTTTGAGATTCGAATACTTGTGTATAAATAAGAAAATACAAATTAAAACAAATCACAAGTTCAGCCATCTCGAGAGAATGCGTTTTTGACAGATTATATCAATTTCATTAGGTCAACTGCTTTACTATCCCCGCCAATTGCTAATGCGCAGGAACCTTGTTACGTTAACATCAACCAACTAAAAATGACATGTAATAAGAAAATTCTTAATATAATAGGTATAATAATATTAATTATTGAATTATTATTTTCATTTTGACATTGTTTAAGTATATAATATTTTTACAATTGTGTTTCCTTTTTGAGGTTAAGAAAATGGCCGCCAGACGCATTACCAATTACCAATTGGCGGGGATAGTGAGTATATTTTCCAAAGCATCCAAAAAGTAAGATAATAATTTTGTTTTTTCGATTGTCTTATGGAACTTTATTAAAATCTGTCAGAAATGGATTCTCTCCACTATTCTATAGGTTAGCTAAAATATTTCAATTTGGAGTCATGGTATGATAATTTTATGCATTCGATCAACGCATTGCATCAAAACCTTATTCGTTGTTGAGGGATGATTATAATTATGCATTGGCTTTGGGCGTATATTTGCTCTCCGGACATCAATGTGTCTTCTCTACACAGACAGACCGGAGAATATAATAGTTTCGTGATACTCTGCGGCGTGATGGGAATTATTGATTAAGTACCGTACCATACCATGACCGTGCTAGAAATTTATCAGGCAAAAAAATATTCTTTGTATTGAAAAGTATCACAAGTGCATGGCCGGTGACGGAATGGTCTAGGGGGAATAGTGTCATGCTTTTCAATACAAATAATATTTTTGTCTGATACGTTCTTAACACGGTCAGGGTATGGTACGGTGTAGTGGACAGAGACCTTTACATGGTAACGTAAATTGGTAACAACATTAAACGTGGCCATATACAGACGGAATCTGATACGGGATTCCGAAACGGAATTGCGAAAATGTATGAAAATTTCGAACGGAAAATACCGTATGGGTGTGGTATTGTATGGATGGGCTGCGTTCGGTATGATTCTGTTTCGGAATTCTGAATCAAAATTCCGTCTGAATGTGGTCAGTCTAAGCTCGGCTACACATTACATGCGGAATCCCGATTTTTATCTGTGTTTGTACTTATATAATAAAAAAACCGGCCAAGTGCGTGTCGGGCCACGCGCCATAGGGTTCCGTAGTTACCTTCGTTTGCAAAAATAACTTTGTTTTTCACAGTGTTGGTATGAATGACAAAGTTATATTTGCGGTTTTGGAAAATGTGCTATATCTCAAAAACTAATTACTATGTCTCGTTCAAACCAATTTTGGTTGAAAGTGTTTATTAAGATCTATAGCATATATTTTTTTTAGATTTTTTACTCTCTTATTTCAAAAGTTAAAGGGGGGGGGACACACATTTTACCACTTTGGCGGTGAATATCTTTCAAACGGTTGACTTTGAGAAAAAGTTGTCTTAGGAACCTCAATGTCATTTTTAAAGACCTATCTATAAACACCCAACACGTGTTGGTTTGAAGAAAGAAATTTTTTTCAGTTTCAGTTCCATGTATGGGGAGCCCCCCCTTAATCTTTCATTTTTCTTATTTTTATATTAAATTCCTTAAGCGGTTAACAGTATACATCTACCTACCAAATTTCAACTGTGTAGTCTTAATACTTTCGGAATAAAGTGGCTGTGACATACGGACAGACAGACAGACAGACAGACAGACAGACAGACAGACAGACAGACAGACAGACATGACGAATCTATAAGGGTTCCGTTTTTTGCCATTTAGGCTACGGAACCCTAAAAATGGGTTTAGAAGAAGTAGAGGTAGGTAGAGGTAGCAATGAAAATGGTGCTGAGTAATGATTAGTATATTAAAAAAAACTAATAACAATTCAAAAAATGATCAAGTTATCGGTAGATATATAGTTACATCGAGACTGATTGTTTTAGTAATATAAACTGTTGTTGATTTTTGATATTTTTTTTAAACTATATAAAACTCATTATTATGTAATGTTTTTGTTTGTTTTATTTACATGTATTATGTAACCAAAAAGATATACCCTACAAAATAATAATTTTATATCAATTCAATATACCTAGTACTTACTTATTTAATTTGTATTTGTTGTATAAGTCTGTGTTTTATTCATTGTTTACATTTTAAGTAGGTGTCGTTGCAAACAATTTAATACCAATCATTAAACAAACAAAGCTTATATCATTATCATGAAAAGATGTAAACGAAAAATCGATTAACACTCAATTCTTATGCGATATAAAATTTGATTTCCAAAGCCAACATAGTTGCTTATAACAATACGAGAGCCAGACTCCAGAGTAGTGTAATTTAATTTTATTAAAAATTACTGCCGAACCGCGCACGTGCAATACTCGTAAAGGTGTCTGACCCCCTCCCCCTCACCACCCACCCCCTGCGCTTGGTCTCCTAAAATATTAAACAGATTTTAGCATTGTACCTACCTGTTTATTAAAAATACAAATATAGATGGGTTTTTTCTGTGTCAGTAAAGACAATTTTGTTACAATGTGGCTATTGCAGCAGTAAAAATGATTGAAAATGGCGGATCACAACGTTTTCGATTTCTTGACATTTTTGTCCGTTAGTACAATTTTGTCAATTTTGAGAATCTGTTACTATAATGAAAGTTATTATTCAAATACTTATAAAGTCAAGTACCTACCTATCTTCCGTAATCAAGAACTGTAAAGTTTGAAGTACGTTTGTGGCGTTGCATTTGCCCATTCAGAGTACAAACTAATTTACTAATGTATGTTTCTCAATCGTCTTTTGCTCCATAATACTAACATTTCGTTTGAGGGAGTCACGATTCGTTACGATAATATATTTAGGACCATATTATGTATTATCAAAATTGCGTAGGCCGTATTATTCAACATAGGCAATATTATTGAGAAGCTCGATGGCGCTGTGGTTTAGCGCTTGGCCCAGTGATTGCGTAGGTAAAACAACTTTCGCAAGGGTCGGTCATGGGATGGGTGACCAATAATATATTATCTCGAGCTCCTCCGTGCATAGGAAGGCACGGTAACCCGTTGGTTGGTTACCATTTGGAGTCGTTAACATTCACCAATCCGCATTGGGCCCGCGTGATGGGTTATGGACTAGCCACCCATCTACCCATAAGGAAGGCCTGTGTCTCAGCAGTGAGGACATTAAAAATGGCTGACGGTCAATGGGCTTAAATTAAAATACATTAGCAACATAACTTCCCCTAATATTAATAAAAAATAAACTCTAAATAAAAGTAATTATAGTCTTAATAAGCAAAAGCTCACGAAAGCAAATCACTTCCGTTGAAAAAAAAAATACTTTGCAACCGATTGCGGTATCCGTGAATCATTGGTTTTCCCCGAATAAATGGAAAGTGACAAATTCGTTATTAACCCAGGGAAAGGCAATGAACTAACCCGCCATTGTCGTCACAAAATAAAACAACCGGTTCTTCTATTGTTCGGAACTGGGAAACATAGCGGACAATATTGCCATACAAACGAGTCGAGCTGGACAATAAATCATACAAGTTAGCATTGCGATACTTGTTTTGGAAATAAATAAAATATAAACGGCACCAAGAGACCCTGAGAGACCCCTCGGAAACTCATTTGAATTTCATAAAGGTGCTGTATTAAACAATCGAAGAGGGGTTCCAAAGAAAAGTGCATGTTTGCTTCCTCCGTAACGGGAAGTTACACGGAAACGTAAATCTTTTAAATTCGTATTGTTTAAGTGATCTTCAGTAAACGGTTAAATGCTTTGATTTTTATTCTAACCCCCTTACTAATAAAGATTGTATAGCAGCTGCATAGTTACACAGTGTTTTGTCACTTTCCCCCTTACTAATAAAGATTGAAAAGCAGATGTATAGTTACACAATGGTTACTCTCTGTCAAACTATTTGAATTTGACATTAAAAAGAAAGTGACAAAACACTGTGTAACTATGCAGCTGCTATACAATCTTTATTAGTAAGGGGGTTTGTTTTTAATGTCAAATTCAAATAGTTTGACAGAGAGTAACCATTGTGTAACTAAACATCTGCTATTCAATCTTTATTAGTAAGGGGGTGTATGTGTAAATGAATTTAACATTAGGTTATTAAGCTACAGAATTAAAACTATGAGGATTTGCCCAAGAAAGCAAATACTGGTAAATAGCCCAGTTATTCCACTATATAGATTAATAAACTTGTTAAACATTTTTGTCTAGCAACTGTGTTAAAAAAAATTGTGTCGCACGGCGGAATTTTCCCAATTTTTTTTTCGAGTCCTCAACGGAATTAAAACTATGAAAATTTGTCTCAGAAAAAATACTGGTAAATAGCCCAGTTATATCACTATATAGAATAATAAACTTGTTAAACATTTTTGTCTAGTAACTGTGTTAAAAAAAAACTTGTATCGCGTGGCGGAATTTTCTCTCCTCCAGCCACATCTCATACTAGCGGTACACGGACGGACTTCTGGTAATCAAAGTTGAAGTTCAGCGACCCCCAAAACTCACGGTCACACGACCAGAATCGAGTTCTAATAAAATAAGGCTCCATTTTGGCCGCCATCTTAAATTTTGGGCAAAGGCGCCAAAAATTGGGCTTGGCAACGTTCAGAACCGAATTCAGCAGGCTTATTTACTTCGGAAAAGAATAGACATGTTGCCAAAATGGCTCACAAAATGCCGTTGAACTTGAAAATTTTAATATGAACTACTAGTCTAGAGCTAGTAGTCTTGAAAATTTGCACACAGATACCTTAAGTTTATAATGTAGGCATCCACTAAGAAAGGATTTTTCTTGACAACCCAAATTACTTATAAACCTACTTAGAGTTTGTAAATCATTCCTTTTCAATAGTAGATAACATATAAAAGGCCATTCAAATTCAAAGCGTACCTAATGGAAAAACTACTTTCTGAAAGCCCAATAAAATTACTCCCCCAAACTTGTGAAGGCTTTTCAGCCAGAAGTCACCGATCCATAGACAAACTGTCGTGATGTCCCTTTCTAATGTGATTCCTGTCTCTTTCACGTTTAGATACCTTGGCAAATTGAAATCGCAAAGGGTTCTTAGCTTACCATCAATAAACATTTAGCAAAGCGAGACATATCATTGTTCTCTGTGTATTTTAATTATTAGACTTGGCTTGAGGGTGGACCCAAGGCGTTAAAACGGAGGGTAATGGAGTTGGAATAAAATTTAACATTTTAGTAACGTCTTCCAATAAGTGTGCTTGTAGTAATTAAAGTCACATGTAAAATATTTTGAATATCGCATAACGATTGTCAAAATTTTAACTTTGTAAATTATAGATCACATTATTTACAATGGTGGAATTAAATTTCCGCGCAGCGATGAGAATAGTAATGAACTATTGTGTGACTTTAATGTAATAAAGTATAAAATAGAAAACAGTATTGGATAGTCTAGAAACTGAATTGAAGTGAACGGATACAATTTTCCTGTAAAGTGATACTATGGGCATATGAAAGACCTAGACATGAGGGAATAAAGAAAAAAATTGTATTTTAATTTGATGTAACTGGGATCATACGTTGATAAAAAGGTTTTTTTTTAATGCTAGTATGGAATATACCATTTTAATGGTAATCTATTTTTATGTGCATGTACCTACTATTTTGTTTTCGTTACTACTACTACTATTATTGTACGTTACTACTACTATTTTAGTACATTTTAATGTAGTTAGTTCACTAACGTCCATTATACAAGCATGATAAGATTCTATACAATATCAGTAGTGGTGTACTTAGAACTTATTAGTTCCAAGTACCTACACTCACTAGCCATAGTAGAATCTACTGCTCTCAGCTCCAATATAGCGATTTTAAAATCGGAAAAAACGATTGGTGACGTTCGCCTGTATAATGTACTTTACTACTTGTAAAAGCGTACTTGTATAATGGACGTCAGTGATGGCAGTAGTGAGTGAACTTGGAACTAATAAGTTCCAAGTACACTCACTACTGCCATAGTAGAATCAACTGCCTTCAGCGCCAATATGGCGATTTTAAAATCGGCACAAAAAATTACTGTCATTTCATGACAATCGCCTGTCCAGCGTACTTATTTATTGGACGTCAGTAAGTTAGTTGGCTCTCATGTTAATTTTTTTTATATTTTGGAACTAAAGTAGTATGCATTTATGCAACCATCCCCATGTAACAATAAAAAACATAGTACCTACTCACCTACGAAAATAGTCATTCATTTAAGAATGATGAAAGAAAAAAAATTGTTATCATCAACAACAATACATTGGTATTTTTTGGATGGTTTTTGTATTTAAAGAATTAAGCAAATGAATCTTTACGTAACGGTCTATTTCTCAACTATTTTATGGAAGCGCCAAAATTTGCTTCCTAAATGTACTTTCAATTTAGTTTTAGTCGATTTGACAATCTGTCGATCCATATCAATGTGAATTAACAACACAATGCAACTATCAGGTAGTGTACCTCTGTTCTTGTCACCAGACACTTGACATGGGGTAAAATTGTTCAATGTTACAATTTGGTTGCTTAATTGCTCATACATACATGATCTGCTTTAAGTGCTTTCACAGGTCTGTCACTTAGTGCTTAATTTTGTTAGAAAGCAACAGATAATTCGAATTACGGAAAAAAAACTTACTGATTATAAACCCAACAGTGTAGGCGAGGGCTTTTGAGGCAATGGAAATTGATTCCCGCACAAGACTTGTACAGTGCTTTTCTCAAGAAATGCGAGGAAATAAAATTTTCTTACTATAAATATAATTTTAATTGGTTCGTGTGGCCTTGTGAAACCAGTTATGAAACCCTAAAGTTTTATAAAAATAAGGCCAGATGAGTTCTACCTTAGAGAAACGCGGCTTCCGTACCGGAACGGAAGCCGTAATGCTCTGAGTTCTAACATATTGAATTTAGAAATGTGCTTGAAATAGGAAGTCGAAAGTATGCGGGAATTTCCGCACTGAATTTCAAATTTAGATCGTGATGCAACAGATCACCACGTAAACGTGGAACCTCCCGCATTCTTTTTTCAAATGTAAATCTACTTTAAATAAAGTATATTTTAATCTATAGAGTAAAATGCACAAACTTCTCTCGTCATATAAGCCTCAGTTATATTATTAACGTATTTGTGAAATTCTTAAGTACTTACGTAATGTAGGTTCTCCATCTCTAATAATAAGCCGTGCTTTTAAGGAGGTTTATCTCTTGATATATAAATATATACCATAGGGTACAACACGTTAATACTACTATACAAGGCTATTTTTAGTTTATATAAAACCTCTCGTGGGGTTGATCAGACCATTAAACTGAACAACTTTCATTATGTGACCAACCTCGAAATCACGAAAAAAAATCAGCTGTTCCATACAAAAGTACAATGCCTATCTACTCCATCGAAATGTATGAAACAGCAGATTTCAGTGTAGGTCCCATAACGAAAGTTGTTCAGTTTGATAATCTAATCAACCCCACGAGAGGTTTTGTATAAACTAAAAATAACCTTGTTTATTCTGTGGTACAGCTACCAATACCGCTATAGATGTAGAGTTTAGACACGACGCCATGGCACAGAATATATAATAATAGTACTAACGTGCCATGGGTCGTCTGTTAAAACACTATATTATTATTCCGTTTAAAAACACCATACTTAATAAACTCCGTCCGGTATCTTTTGCCCCGACCTATTTTAATCACATCTATAACCGAATTACCGAACACTCATTAATAACTTAGGAGCTTACATTACATCACTATCGCATTTCATTGGATTTTAATTAAATACGGATTAAGGTGAATTAGAATGAATTACGAGGAAAGCCTTATAAGTTGATTCTATCGAGTTTTTTTAATGTAAATACCTATAATGTCGAACTTTCTACGAAATGAGCGTTTCTGCGTGAAAAAGCCATATAAATTAATGTGAAAGAATAATGAAATAGTTTTTTTACATGAGATAAATCCATATTCTAACATATGCTTTTCCTTCCACTCACTGCGTTGTCGATTTAAAACGCCTGTAGAACTCCGCCGCGAAACCGTATCGGAGGTACCACGGTAGTACCGCCATAGTTCCGCAATGAGTTGTCTTTTACTGACGACGATATGTGAGGATCACATTTACGTAGCGGTTTCGCGTCATTACTTTCGCGTGTGTCAAATTAATAACCGAATGGACCTAAAAAGCTGAGCACAAATATTTCCTTGTGACATGGTGACATTATATCAATAGGTCACCGTAAAATTGTAAATACCGTTAGATCAGAGGTGCCTATACGGTTGATCGCATGAAAAATAATTTTTCAGGTCAATGGTCGATCGCGAGTGCCAAGGATAAAATTATTAGTGATAAATATTTGGTGGGCTAAACATGGTCAAACGGTCAAAATGATCTCTTAGTCATAAATTTTTGTTAAGTCGATTTGGCACCCCTGCTTTAGATTATAATCTATATCGCCCAAATGTAAACTGTCGAAAATTTTGTGATGCGTAACATACTGTTTACAATTTAACGCATAATTTTTCGATAGTTTATTTTGATTTAAATATCGAAGCAAAACCGGTATTAAATAAGGAAAGATAGTTTGTACGGAAAAAATAATTAAATGGACATTTCGACTTGAAATTTCGTAGGAATACTTCTAAAAACTAAAAAGCAAACACATATTTCGTTGATTTCCTAAAATCAATCCCTTGGGGGGTGTAAAGTTATTAAGGTTTTATGCGACGTTGATTGCGAAAATGGCATTTATTTTGAAATTCAAATGATTCAATCCTTAAAGGGCCATAGTATGGATCTAGATTTTGTGCGGAATAATAATAAGTGAATGGGAACAAGAACGGGACGGGGGCGGAAAGAACAGGAACGGGATATGGATATCCTATTATTTAAAGCTTTTAGTCACCCAAGTTAATAATAATTTTCAACGAAACATTGTTAATCTATACAGGGCTACGAACAATTGTTCGTAGATACAGGGTTATTTGTAAAACACCAAAAACCTCGCAGGAGTAGATTACTAAACTTGTAAACAACAACATTTGTTCTACGACTTTCCCGAAAACAGACAAAAAATATCGACTTTTCATACAAAACTCGATCAGCTGTTCGGGACATTTGTATGGAGAGTCGATTTTTTGTATGTTTTCGGAAAAGTCGTAGTTGTTTCTGATGTTAGTAATCTACTCCTGCGAGGATGTTGGTGTTTTACAAATAACCCTGTATATACTCGTAGCCTTATTTGGCAGGATGTTGGCAGGTTGATCCTGGTAATAGCAGAAACCTTTTACATTTCCTGTTTTAAGTAATTAAGAACTTATTATACCTGTCTAGTTAGTACCTGTAGGTTTAATTTTGAAACTTCAACAGTCAACACCTTACCTGCAGTAAACAGTCCCGAGAACTCTCATATCTTCGGAAGAGGAGTTTTATTTTTTTCCGTTTTAAATGTTGTTTCAAAGATTGATTCTATATTTTTTGTAATTCATTTAAGTAATATGTTTTTGCATTGTTAGTTGACATCACATAGTACCTATAATCACAAATTATACTTTCAACCGATTATTTTCGCTAGTATTCAAAATAATAAAATAAAAAATATATTATCGACTGTATTCCGACGAATCTGGAAAGTCGAATCTGGAATACGACGAGTTAGTAACATGGCGAATCTGGAACAAATCTAATTATTTATATCTACAGTATGTACAAAAATGATATTCATGATTTTGATATTTTCATCCACAGACTCCGTGGCTATTTCCTCACTGTTTTATTCAATACCCTAGTTTCCTTCTTAAATAATCTTCACAATTTAAGTATTCAAACTGAAGTACTAAACCCTTTAGCCCGTCCGTCTGGCCATTCTGAAACGCAGCGTACTTGCACACCGTCCCCAGAATAATAACAATAAACTTAGTTTACAACAACCAGAGTTTCATCTCTATAACGCAATTTGCGTCACAAACATCGTAGGCGTATCTCAATTACGCAGAACTGTTTCTCTCTGGTTAGACGACAGTAAAATATACAATGAGAATTGTGTGACACTTTCAAAGTAAATGATAGACGCGTTTGTACGAGGAAAAATCACATGTAGCTTTGAATCTACCCAAATTGGGTCCCGAAGTTTTCGTTTTTTTAGATATTCTTTGAATGTTACACATTTCTAATTTTGACTGAATTAAAGCCCTAACGTATGAATACGTCAACTAAATTGAAAAAGAAATCCTTAAATAACTAAATAAGGTTTTCTTTTAGGATCTTTAAATTGAGTATAGAGTAACGGTAAACCTAAATAATATTAGGTCTTTTACCTATGAAAAAAAATATTGATCTTCATATTCACTAGAATTCAAAAGCATAAAACAAATATTGCTTCTCAACAGTAAGTTTGGTTCTACAATCAAAATATTACGCTGTTCAGGCATCCTAATCTAGCAATGGTACAAATTTCAGACTACAGGACAAAGGCTTCATCAGACGAGAATTCTGCACCTAACTCAGATTTATCCAAGCTATGATTGTTCCCCTCTGTTACGCCTTGATACTGAGTTTGATTGAAAGCAGATCCTAGAACCATAGATTAGCTTGAGTAATCAGTCCTAGATTGGTTTTCCTTTGAATACGCCAACCTTTGAAAAGGCTATTTAGCCAATGGGTCATTCATTAATGATCCTAAACAATAAACTTCGCAAATTGCCGATCGAACTAAAAATGGATACCAGTGTGCTTTGTAGTTTACGTGATTTGTAAAGTCAACATATTGAAAACTATCGGTTATGCTAATTTCGGTACAACAGTCTATATTAACAAAGTGATAGTTTTCGATAACGAATATAAGTAATTTTCTAAACTCGAAAGGAGTAGGTACAGAGAAAAGTTAAAATGCCCACGCATTTCCCAGAGGTGTATAATAGACAAACGTATCCATACAGAACCATACAGAAGGAAGGCTTGTGCCCCCTAGCAGTAGAGAAATTTAAAATGGATGATGGTGAGAAAATTTAAACTGCGAACAATAAAACAACTGCCAACACCATAAAGTTATATTAACTTTATGGTTAACACACATAGGTAAATCGATGCAACGAACGAGATATGTGACCACTTAGGAAAGTGACGACTTTGGGAAGAAGACAACATTAGGAAGATGACCACGTGACCATGAGGGTGCAAAAGATCCCTTCAATAAGTAAGACACTGAGGGACAGGGGACTGGGACGAATGTTATTTTTCAATACAGTTGCTCGAAAATGTGAGCTTACGATAACCGGCCAGAGTGCGGTAAGTTGATTTTACCGCACGCCGTGCGTTTTTGTTTACGGTTTAGTACAGCGTGCGGTAAGTTGATATTACCGCACGCCCGCGCCGTGCGTTTTTGTTTACGTACGTATTTTTTAATTTCTACTAGCTTTCACCCGCGACTTCGTCTGCGTGGACAGTAGAAAAATATAAGAACCGGTTTAAAATGACCTCTTTAGTGTATGAAAGCTAGTACTATGGAGAGTTCAAGCTGTTTCCCTGGTACCACCCACCTGAATTTAATGAAACATAGCTTAGATTTTAAGTTCGACCTTAATTTACTAAACTGTGAAAAGCCCATCAAAATTCTTTTAGCGGTTTTTGCGTAATAGGCGCACAAATATTTACAATTTACAGTTTTATTATATGTATAGATTACAATTTTAGTTGTACCTATAATATTTTCTCGCAAATGTATTGAAAAACGTAGTATGGGCACACGGTTGTTAAGATTTTTTAAAACTCGTGACGATTATAAACCCTCGCCTGCGGCTCGGGCTTATAAAACGTCAACTCGTTTTAAAAACCTCCTTACCAACCTTGTATCATAAACTACTAATACCTGAGACCTTAGCCCTTCCGCTCATGGCGTCGTTGCGTAAGCGTATCGTAATACGCGCGTTGTACGAGAGCAATACGAGCACGTAATATTCAAAGAAGTCCGCACACCGCGTCGTAGCGTAAGCGTATCATATGAGATTTTATTGTCAATACGATAGTCGTAGCGTACTAGCGTAAAAAGGAAGCGTAGAAAGTACTTTCTATACACATCAACTTTGTCCAGGGATACGTTTTAGAATGCTGATCAGATCAGTTAGGTGTGCATAGCGATCTGAATCTCCTCCATTCACTCCCTGGATAACCGTCATCAGATCACAGCACAGTACATCCCTGTCAGGAAACCAAGGCTTCAAATTTACCTCGTTTGTATGAAAATAGCACCTGTATCCCTAGACAAAGTTGATGTGTGCATATGTTTGGTGATGAATTTCCGTCAATGTTAAGCTCTAGTTTATATTCTGGAACAATATCTACGCTTACGCTACGATTCGGGCGTAGAACTCTGCTCGTATCGTACACGTCGCGTTTTTACGATACGCTTACGAACCATGTGCGGAGGGCCCTAACAAGCAATTGGGGTAAGAGAGATGACACTATTTGTTGTTTTATCGTGGCATCTCAGTTGCACAACCGCAATAATACTTGCTTAAAGCCCCTGTAGTGTAAATAGTCGAGTTAACGTTACTACATCTACCCGGAAATACCAAAGATTAACCAACCTATATAAGCAGGTTTATGTAGGATAGCGGAAACTCCCTTCGGAAATTCTTAATTGCTATGAGTCGCTCTGTCACACCTTTTGGCTGCAAAATTTAATTTCTTCTGGGTTCAAATAACTACTGTTAACTTCCGCCTCCCCGATATCATTCGAGCGAAACTCCTTCCCCTTTTAAATATGTTTAACTTTGAACCAAATATGTTATTTAAAGTGAAATACTCGTATCTAAATCATCTTTTTTACGAAATATACCAACGCGGTATTATTAAAATTCTGATTATTATTTTATTTTAGCATTTACCGATATGGTCATGGAGAATTAAAGTTGCCAGTAATATGTCAACCCATGTTTAATAATCGATAGTACCGTAAAATGGGTGTATAGCAACAATTTTTTTTGATTCAACACTTCACATCTTTGTCAATTTTTATTGCATGTCAAAAATAACTTATGAACTTCATGAGTTACAAGTGTCTTTATTGTTATTGTTCATCCCAAAAGGAATAAAATTGAAATAAGCAAGATATTCGCTAAAATATGCCCTGTTGTGAATCACCTGCAATGGGGGGTCATTTGCAACAGTTCATTGCGGGCGGAAAATCCCTAGGGAACCTCTGACCGGAATAAAAAGAGTAATTTATTGTAATTCAGTCTATAAGCCATCTGTGTGTAAAATTTCATCCAAATCCATTCAGTCTTTTTTGCGTAATTCATCCAAACTTTGACATTTATAATTTCAGTATGGATATCTTCTATATCTGGCCCAAGAAATGTCTGAACATGAACATTTATTCATATTTATTGGAGTGGCAAACCTAAAACGAACTGTATTTAGCTACTGTTACTCTGTAAGACAGGTTGTTAAATAAAATTTTTGTTTGAATGGAATGTCGAGGGCACTTCCTCACATTGATGAAATAACGTGGTTTGCAGCGAATAAAGTAAAATGTACTAGAAAATTTAAATTAACCTACTAGCGATTGCAACTCGGTAACTTCATTGAACTGGATTATTATAAGCGTGTTGGTCTTGACCGTTTGAAAAGCAACGGGTGAGTCGATTTTTTCCAGTATATTGGTTGTTGCGAATGCCCCCAATAGTCGTTGTAAGTCTGTCTAAAATTTTAAATTACCTATTACTAAAAAGTTACTCAAGATAACGTTTCCTTTTTTGCTGATTTATTCAGAAAAAGATACTACACAAATTTAACATAAAGGAGCTGTTATCATAGTTTATGTGATTGAAAATTGCAAAGTTTTCCACCATCTAATTCAGCTATCACATGTCGACAAACTTTGAAAACGAAATTGTAGCAAAAATTATAAAAACATTTTATCAATAAACATAATAAAAAAGGTCATTTTTAATGTTTGTTTCTTTTTTCTCAAAACTGATGTTATTCACCCCCAGTTGTGAATCAGTTTACCGGTATTAAAAAATGTCTTAAAAATAAATACAATCTGTATTTATAATACTAAGATTTTGTTCAATTTTATACATAATAACAATTTTCTAACTATTGTATTTAACTGTTAACATTGTTCATATTGTTGATCGAGCGATTGCGAAGCGCGAGCGAAACGTTTCCGTTTCAGTTTGGGCAAAAATGCTTTCGGCTGTCCCGCTGTCCGGCCGTTCTCCTCTACAGATCGCAACTCTCAACCGATTCATATGTTGTGAGCAGGTTCAATATTTGTATTTACGGATTTTTATGCCTTTTCAGTTTTTTGAAATTATTCAAAATGGCGAATACCTGGAAAAAAGACATATTTTAGCCATTAAGAAAAATGTTCAAAAGTGAACAAACGCGAGATCTACAGCTCACAGAGCCACTAGTATGGTCAGCAACAAAAGTTGTTTAACACTTGAGTACTTTGTCATAATAACTTTTTTGACTAATGTTTCAAATCGTGAGACACCTGTTAAAAAAATGCTACGACAAAGTGCCAAAGCGTTAAACTACTTTAATTGCTGACTGTACAATAACAAGACGGTTTGTTAAGTTAATCGTGCGTTGACAAGTTGTATTACACAATGCGCTAAGCTAAAGCAATGTTTGCTTAAACCCATGAAAAGGAAGTTCACATTTCGGCTATGTAACAGAGGGATTTGTTAGCAAACAATCAAGTGTCAACATGCTGATGGAGCGCTACAATTATATTGCTACTAGGGCATTCTCACACTAGACTGCACCAAATAGCAGAGCCGGAGCAGAGATATCTGCCTCTTGAGGGACTTACATACTACTACCGTCGCCAATATAGTTAATTTTATGACTAAGTGGAGAGTAATAGCTTTTGATAAGCGATTATTATAAGTAATATCAATCCTATGAATTTGATCTTGATAATTTTAAACGCTTAATGTTTTTATACGGGTCCGTGAACTAATAACGGTACTGTTCTGTAATTCCTGTATTTTTTTATCTGGGCAAGCATTTGTCCACCATCTTGTTTGGTAAATAGGATGTGGTCTAATACACTTTAGACCACATAAGCGTGCTACAGCACGCTTACCCAGGAAATGTCTATTCGCTCTTGCCTTGAAGAGACCGAGGTTGTAACTATCGGGGAACACAAATGACCTCACCACCAAAGAATTCTAAATAATTCATTTTTGGTCAGCCAACCCATGATCGACCCTTGCGGGAGTTGCTAGAATGCAATACATGAAGCTCCTCAAATGCTTTACGAATTTCAAAACCGCTACCATGCGACCCGCTGCGGTACGTGAAAAATCGCCTAACCATATTGTAGTAAAAAAGCATAATGTCCCATATTCATACACACATAGGTACACATAGTATGCCCACCCACGAAACGCGCGGAATGACGTTTGTGTAATGTTGTACAATCTAATAGACAGTTGGGAATTGGTATGGAATTTATATCATGTTATGTTCTACTTGAGGCATGCGGGATGCGAAACTATTGCCGAAATTATGTCGAATACGTATAATGGTGCAACTGTTTAGGTATGTATATAAAAAAATCTGTAACGGGTGATAGGAAAATATAGACGATTCAAAAGTACTTAATAATTAAGTTTATTTGAATAAACTTAATTATTCGACGACCTGAGTGGTGCAGTGGTCAACATGTCGCCTACCACGCAAGAGGTCCCGCGTTCGATTCCCGGCCGGGCATAATTGAAATGATGAATTTTATTTCTGTGACGGGTCTGGGTGTTACTATCCTTACTAATATTATAAATGCGAAAGTCCGTTTGTTTGTTTATTTGTTTGTTTGTTTGTTTGTTACGCCTTTACGTCTTAACTACTGAACCGATCATCATGAAATTTTACATACACGTTGCTAGGGGTACAGAGAAGGACATAGGGTACCTTTCATCCCGAAAAAAAAGGATTGTTCCCGAGGGATGGCAAAAAAACTTTCCACGCAGACGAAGTCGCGGGCGGCCGCTAGTGTTTAATAAGCATATATTTAAAAAGTATACAAGTAGTATATCAGTTGTCTAGCACCCATATTACAAGCTTTGCTTAGTTTGGGGCTAGATGGCGCTGTGTGAAATTGTCCAAACATTTATTTATTATAAAGCTATTTTTGACTTTGACTATGGGGAGTTGTATTGCGGAGTTAATAAAATAGTTTCTTTCTATTACCAATTGTACAGTATTGTGTATCGCTGATTGGCATATAAGGAGATTATGCATGATTACAATTTTTTCTAGAGGTTATTTTTCTATCCCTCGGGAGCAGTATTTTTTCTGGATGAAAGGTACCTACCCTATTCTGTACCCCTGACGTGTATGTAAAATTTCACGATGTTCGGTTCTGTAGCTAAGACGTGAAAGCGTAATAAACAAACTCACATACGCATTTATAATAATAAAATTATTAGAAGTGGTTTTCTTAATATCGGAGGTCAAGAACCATTTTGTATCGTTGCGCCATAGGGCCACGTGAATAATATTCTCTACATTGACTTAAGTTGTACTAAACATATTCCCTGCGTGATCGAATCAGAAATGAGGAGATCCGCAGGCGAACTAAAGTAACCGACATCGCTCGAAGGATTGCTCAGCTAAAGTGGCAGTGGGCTGGACACATAGCGAGAAGAACCGATAGCCGTTGGGGCGGAAAGGTTCTTGAATGGCGACCGCGCACCGGACGACGCTCCGTGGGTAGGCCCCCGACAAGGTAGACCGACGATCTGGTGAAGGTTGCCGGAAGCCACTGGATGTGGGAAGCGCAGGACCGATCGTGGTGGAATCCTTGGGGGAAGCCCATACCCAGCAGTGGATGTCATGCGGCTGATATGATGATGATGATGATGAAACATATTTAAAACTAACTATAAACACATTTTGCAGCCTGCACAACAAAAAAATCCTAATGCGTTGTCTATGAAAACAGATTTAAAAAGATTCTTGTGCAATGGTTATGGTTAGCATAAATAGTCAAGTTGAATTTTTTAACCATCTTATTCAAACAGAAGTACCTACCTTATATACAGATCATATACAGATTAGATGTATTCATCACATTTATTCAACGGCTTAGAAGTATTTTTTGCTAGGTAGATAGGTAGCAATGGCGAGGGATGAAATTATGTCAAAGGTAAGTCGTTCTACAAAAATGTTATGATCTGCATTATGGTGGGATTTCTAAAAGGTAAGCCGATGGGAATCGGCTTGTATGGACCCTTCACCGCTGGTAGGTAGGCATCAAGAGAATGTAGGTTTTCTCTTATTATTTGAAATACTTTTGACAGAAACTAGAGCTTAAACAGAATCGTAATAACTAACAATCCCGAGTGCAATATGTTTGTTATTCTAAGACAGTGACACTTATATTTTCGTATCTTTTAACAAATGTTTTAGTACCCAGTTTTCTAGTAAAAAAAAAACAAATTAAAATCCCCTTTTTCAACCCGTTACTCGGCTAAGCTGTTTCAACCGCATTCTTGTCAAATGCCTTTGTATAAAATGGTTTAGAATTGTGAGCTACTGCGACCACAAGATAGGTTAACAAATATGTACCCTTATCCAAAATATGTCATCGCATAGCATGAATTTAAACGTAATTAGAATTTAAATATATATCTTAAACATTTTTAAGCCATTTTATGATTTATTGGATGTCTTTTTAAAGGACGCCGTAACAAGTGAGATAAGGGTGCATTTGGATTTGTACCTTGGTTGATGGGTTTCTTGCTTTTACTATCCTGATATTTTTAGCTCATAGGTAATTTACTGACGCTCAAACAGATGACGTAGTATGGTATGACCTTATATTTTGTTCTTACTGTCATCGTCGGCTCGCTAAAATTCAAGATCGACTAATGTTGTATAGTCTTTGGGTAGAGACCCACAGACCACAACAATACTAAGTAGTCTGTGACTCTACCACAAACCAATATTCTAATTAAGCAAAGATAGTTTAAACTGTTTTTTATCTAAGTGGGCAGACATCTTGCCAAGGTAACACAATAACTTATTTCGGCAAATGCAATATTTTCTTATTAGTTATTTCTTTATCATTTTAAATTCCAAATCTTATTCACAATAACCGGGGTCAAACCATTGACATACTTTTCTGAATACGCAACCCTTTTCACGTATGATATTTTTAACGGTCGCACATTTTTATATGCCTGTAGAAACGTCAGCGTACATTTAGAGATACGTAAAGTATCATAGCAGGAGGGTGGAGAGGGGATAAACAAAAGTTGGGACTGCTAATTATATTAAAAAGCGGATGAAGTGACGTGTTTCTGGACAAGGGTGTTCACATCAATCATGCCCCGTCCTTGCTATCTGCTACAAAACAGCGGCTTACGAATGCAAACGTGTTTGCTTTTCATTTTATGGTAATTTGTATCAGGAGGCAATTGTGAATATGCGAATACCTGTTAATAGTCAATAAAAGATAATAAACAGAAATCATTTACATTTAAGGTAATGTAAGTATCTTTCGTATTCCGAAAAGAATTATTAAAATATTGTAACGAAATCATGTTTTGAATTCCGTCTTTTAAATCAAAACATAACAAGTTCATAATTGACAAATCATATACAGTGCCTTTGGTCTTGAGCTAGCGATAATATAAAAGCGTGTAATACACCTAATTTTATCGACAAAAACACCCACATGTTGTGGTCTATCCCCACTCCTGTTGGAATGGCCGCCATTTTTAATTTGACTTTTTATTTTAGATGACCTTGCAGAAAAATATTAATTTCTCCGGATTTAAAAGTCCTAGAGTTATAACAAAAATATTTTTTGAAAGCTAATAATATTGCCTAGTAATTTTAAAAATAAAATGTCGAATTTTTTTGTTTTAATACGTCATAAAAAATTACTGAAATAAAATTTTATACGAAATTTGTGCGATTTTTTTGAGTTTTATTACATTTATCAAAAACTAGGACATTAATGTCCACTTTTTTTGCTCTATTCAAATACACAGAAATATTATCTACAAAATGATTCTAAAATTTATTGCTCTATGTTGCATATTTCGTGAGTTATTTTTGTTTGAACTATGACCCTTACGTAACCAAAAAATGTTTATTTTCGAAAATGGACATAATTACAAGCATTTTGAACATATTTTAAATTAGGTTGATAATATTATCTGAATACGAATTTCATCAAATGATAAAATCTAGTTTTTAGGAATTTTGTTTTTTTTATTTTCGAAAATAACCATTTAGTACTTGTCAGGGTCATATTCAAACAACAATAGCTCTAGAAATATGCAACATAGAGCAATAAATTTTTGAGTCGTTCTGTAGATAATATCCCTGTGTATTTGAATAATGTAAAAAAAGTGAATATTAATGTCCTAGTTTTTGAGAAATGTAATAAAAAGTCAAAAAAATCGCACAAATTTCGTATAAAATTATATTTCCGTATTTTTTTATGACGTATTTAAACAAAAAAATTAGATATTTTATTTTTTAAATTACTAGGTAATATTATTAGATTTCAAAAAATATTTTTGTTATAACTGTAAAACTTCTAAATCCGGAGAAATTAATATTTTTTTGCAAGGTCATCTAAAATAAAAAGTCAAATTTAAAATGGCGGCCATTCCAACAGGAGTGGGGATAGACCCCAACATGTGGGTGTTTTTATCGATAAAATTAGGTGTATTAAACGCTTTTAAATTATCGCTAGTTCAAGACCAAAGGCACTGTATATACCTTTAACAAAAGCCTTTTTAATGACTGGCACACAGGCCTTCCTTTATGGATGGATAAGGAGGATGGGCCATAGCCCACCACGCAGGCCCGATGCAGATTGGTAGGTGTTAACGACTGCAAATGCAGCCAGGATCAACGGCTTGACTTGCCTTCTGAAGCACGGAGCAAATATAGATATTATATTTTTGGTCACCCATCCAATGACCGACCCTTGCGAAAGTACTTAACCTCAGAAATTGCAGGGCCAGGCGCTTAACCACTGCGCCATTGAGTTCCTGATCATATACTAACATACATTTTATTTTGTAAATAACAGGATCCGCCATAGATTTCCTGGGTCCGGAACTAAGAATGTTGTTCCATAAACCTTCCAAAAGGCCCTTATCAAAAAACACCCATGCTTTAAATCCTCTATAAAAGGTTCCGAAACAATTAGCTTACTGCCAACATTATAACAACCAGTGTCTAACCACAATATTCGGATATCGTGGTGTATGCGAGAGCGTGTCACGCTCCCCGTGCCCACGCCCGAAGGAGTTACGAATTATGAAATTCAGTACAACATTAAAACACTCGTTTGGATGAT
Source organism: Agriphila geniculea (assembly GCA_943789525.1). Classification (NCBI taxonomy): domain Eukaryota; kingdom Metazoa; phylum Arthropoda; class Insecta; order Lepidoptera; family Crambidae; genus Agriphila; species Agriphila geniculea. The sequence goes on along the minus strand of OX038870.1, from coordinate 20,368,723 downwards.
CTTACGACGGACGCGCGTCCCAAGTAACAAAATATGGTACTATAAAAGTCCTGAGAACGCTTTAGGACGTGCTAATTAGTTTCATGATAAGCACTATAATGGTATTGTAAACATTTACAGAACCCCAAATAGGCCCTAGTTTTATCACGGATTAATTCTATAAACATTACATAAAGCCTCTCACGGTAATAAATCAGCTCTATACTTGAAAACCAAAACATGTTAATAGTGCTATTTTGATCTTATTATCACACTATTGTTCGCCATTTTGTTCGTGCTGTGCTCATGTCATCGTGAGTGTTCCCCAAGAAAACAAAATGTCATTCGCTATTACAATTTGTAATAACAAAGGACATTCTACAAAACATCACCTTTGATCGACCATTGACCGTAACTCCACCGTAACTTGCACTTGCGAAAATAATTGTATCGATAAAATCACTATGCTGATTTCAAATTTGACAATGCGCCCTCATAATTTTCGTGATTTAATTTAATTTAAATTAATAAAATAAGGACTCGTCCCGACTGTGGCTGCTATAGTACACATTGGCTCCAGCCATGCTACTAATGTGCTATCATAGCATAAACAGCAGCCATATATTCATTAAAAACGGATTAGTCCATTAATTATTCATTTTAGTGCTTTTATCTCACGCTTTAGTCAGGTAGCAGTAACACAAAAAGTTTAAGTTATTTAGCAACTGCACCAGAAGTCGCTATGATACTATTTAGTACCATAAAAGAGTTTTCATGACTTTTACAGAACTAGCCCCATAGCGATGTTGAGGGAGCATTTAAGAAGCTAAACCGTGACATAATGGTTGTGCAAAGTACTTTTATAGTGCAGATTGATTCTGTAATAGTGTTTTCGATACTGCTACAATACTAGTACTGTAATAGTACATTATGATACAAGTTAGCTTAGGTTGCTTATTGCACACAAGGCTGTGGGTTGCAGCCCGAGCCGCAGGCGAGGGCGTAACTCAGCCGAGTGTGCAATAAGTAAAAGCTCACGAGTTTCATACGACGTTTTTCAACACATTTGCGAGGAAAAAACAAAGTAATTAACCACACTGCAACAAATACGACAAAAACAAAATGATAATAATGATGAGAAAAGGCGCGCAGGTTTTTTTTTTTGTTTTTTTCACACGCCCAATGCAAGAATATTTTGCGAACAAAGGGGTTAGTGAGCATACAGCCTACTTCAAAATTATAAATTTAGGTGATAAAATGCTAATATTTTAATATTTTATAACAAAATATTGTAAATTAGTAATAATTTGATAATAATAAATATTTGTTTGACTTAATTAAGGACTCTCTTTATTGTTACTAAAAAAATAACTGTATTACCCGGTTAAATTGAAAATGCACTGTTTACTCGCATAGAACTTGCAGTAAGGTACCTATTTAACTTTGTAGGGATAATTCTATAACCAACTAGTGTTTTATATATTATTGCACGCGTTTGTTATAGTTCGGTTTATGGCCCTAAAAGCGATGTATTAGGGCTCACTTTACGAGCAAGTGTGTTGAAAAAGTTATTTTGACGCAATATTAGAGTAAAATAGATACATAAAAGTGACAGTATAGTCGTCTATAGTACTAAATAGTACTATAATCGCTTTTTTCATATCTATTACAGTGCAACACTTTAAAGATTCTTTTGTATATCCTGTAAGTGTTCTAAGAGCTGCACCATAGAACTTAAATGCGCTTTAATATTATGGAACCAAAACGCTCTGTGGAAAACCTTTATAGCACAAGCAGTCACAACGGTTACCATTTAAGGCTACGATATCATTGTTTGGTGATAAAACCCCTTGGTTATAGAAACTTTTGTTACTTGGGGTGCGTAGGCGCAACCAGCCCCTCACTCGAATATTATGCTTACTATATGACACTGGTTGTTTTAATGTTGGGGTCTCCATACAAAAGATCGCTTTATTTTCTACACTATAAGCTACTGTTTCAAAACCCTTTATAGAGGATTCGTATCATTCATGGGTGTAGATAAAGTATTGTATGCAACTGTACATAATTAGGTATTAACTCTCATGTGACATGTCTATTATCACATTCGTGTTATAAAACCCCTCATTATACTACAGTTGCATAAATAACTATTAACTAACCAGCAGTAGTTTTGATTTAAAGATTAAAAGATTCACAGTATTTTAGTTAAACACATTCAACCGCAGAATCCTTGAATTCACTATGCAACATAATTTAATATATTACAAACATGACATGCCAAAATTTTTACAACGTTGCGAGATGGCGAGCTACATATAGCTTATCATGTTGCGCGTCTAATTTTGCCTAGAGCAATAATGTAAAACAATTTCAAAAAGGAATTACTATAAATTCAAAAACAATGATATTATTTATAGAGGATGTAGAAAATATTCTTAAACCAGTAGCTGAATATTCCCAACATGATAAATAATTTAAACTCTGAATTTCTAAACATGACCAACACACCATGGAAAAGATTTGTGCCATCAAACGAAAATTATGAAGGCCCTACCTCTTAACCCTTGCGGGACCCTGAAAAACACGTATCCACATATAAAAGGAAATAAAAAAAATCTAAATAACGGTGACGTGTTACTTTTTGCTGGATTTAACGACCATCCCGTCGGCTGTCTTTTAATGAGGGCCTTTTGCCATGAATATGCAAATACATTTGCTACACGATAATGTGGAAAACCAAACCATTTTCATGCAATACATCTTGTCAATTTGTACCTAGGACAAAAAAATAGATTTTGATCTTCAAGAAAGTCTCTTTTAAAATCCTCATGCGTACTAGGAGGACTATAAAGGCAAGATAGTCGTTGAAATCCTTTGAAAACCCTTAATTGGTGATATTATAAATGAACCATCGGTAATTTATTTCACATTGGAAACATATTTGAGATTAATAATGTTTAATCCCAATTAAATAAGATTTCGGGAATGAATAACTTACAAGCTTATCATATCGTACTAATATTTTAAATGTGATGTGCAAGTTTGTATGTTTAGATATATGGATGTTTGTTACTTAATCATGCAAAACGGCTTTATCATGCAATTAAACGTATCATTCTCACTAGTTCCATTGGCAATGGAACTTGTGAGAATGATTCAATTAAACTTAATCATGCAACGGCTACACATACTTACTTATGTGTTTGCCCAAACTAAGTAGTTTATAGCCTGTATTAAATCATAGAATACATTTATCCTGTTTTAAGGTTCCCTAAAGATTTTCTCGAATGACAACGCGGACGAAGTCGCGGGCGGAATCTAGTGAACAATATAAAATATCATACAATACAGTCTTGCCTTTTTAAGCCCCGGCCTCTTGAAGCACAATATAATACTTACTTTTATCTTGTTTAAAAGTTCCCTAAAGATTTTCTCGAATGACAACGCGGACGAAGTCGCGGGAGGAATATAGTGAATAATATATGATGACATCATACAATACAGTCTTGCCTTTTTAAACTCCGGTCTCTTGAAGCACAGCATAAAGCAATTAGTCTAGAAGTGTTTCGTCATAAAAATCATTTTCTATCTAATTAATCATTATATCTGAAACGTGATTCATCTTAGTTTGCTCGGATTAGTTAGGTCTATTAATTATAATTTTATCGGACAATATTTATGGCTTCGGAGACTTCTCTTCATGAAATCTATAAACATTGACATGACATGTGAGACAAAACCATAAAATTGTATGAAATAACTTGGAACATGTTGTTGAAATAATGATTTTACGAATGCCAAAAATAATTTTACTACGATTGTTAAATTAATTTTAGATGAGTTTGCTCAACTATTTATGCAAATAAGAAAGAAAAAAAATATTTTTGCAACAGGGACTGAAAGGGTCTTAAAAATTTGAAGGCACTGTTTGCACGTCCTCAAACATATTTAATTTTTTTAGCCATCATAGTTTTCGATTTTTGGTGAAACGTAAGAAAATAGGTACCGAAATTTTCCGGTTTTTGATGGAGGTAAAACTACTGAACCGATTTAAATAAAAATTTAAGGGGACCATCTCCCAAGAAAACTCAATCAAACAAAAAAACATCATCAAAGTCGTTCCATAAATGTCGTAGTTGCGCTCGAAAATTGATAAAAATACAATAACCCCTTTTAAATTTTTGAAGTCGGTTGAAAAAGAAGATAGATAATGATTGAAATGAAAATTAAATTCTTATAATGAATACGGGTTTTCAAAAAACTAATCATAATAGTAAAGCGCATAAAATTAAAGCATTCTATGTTATTTAATTAAACCTCCATGCAATTTAACCTACTTTAGAGCGTCAAAATTGTCTCAACACTATTACAAGAGAATAGAGTATGCTGAAACTAGAAACCTTTGTGACCCAAACGAAATCCCTGAGGCACCCCCAGGTGCATTCTCTGGGGTCTTACATAGGTCTTGGTATAATTTAATACGCTTACTATGAGGCTTTATGTTCTAACATGCATATTGCTGTAACGAGTAGAATATTTTGTGTTTTAGTACTGAAATTTTGAAATATAAACTGGTTCGTGAACATATTTTAACTACTACACAAAATTATTCGCTATATAAAAAATCTTTTTTACAATATTTGAATAAAATAGAAGTGTAGATGAATGCGTCATTCGTAACAAAGGCTTTCTTAACAATCAAATGGCATCAAATTCGACAAAATTAATATCGGAAAAACATTATCATTTATGCTATTGCATCAAAATTAGATTCAAATTCAAAACTTAATTTTTATAAATAATAAAATTCATGAGTGTCTGAACTAATACTTAATCAAAATATCTTTTATAAAACTTTAGTTTTAAAAAAAGATAGGTAGTTTGAATGCGAAAAAAAAAATAGTTGTAAAACATATTAAAAATAATAATCAGCAGATATTTTTATCAAGAAAATATATATTGAAAAATATTAAAATTTAAATTTAATGTATCTCCGAAATCGAAAAAATATTGGATTCTTTTACATACTTATTCTAACTAATACACAAGTACGTATACAGAAAGTATTTTAGCCCGAGGAAATATTCACAGAGAGATATAAGCGATTTTCATGTTTAGGTAAAAATACCTAACTTCTCGTAACAAAATTTATTGGATTATTGTTCATCTGTAATCTGTATTACCTAACTTCATCACATGCCAAATTTCATAGACGGAAGAATTATTCGGGTTGCATAAGCCCCGTTGATTGGACTAAAATTCGTAAGACGGCAATTCGTGCAAAAAGTTTACACTTCTGCCGGCACTTCCGGAGTGCAACCCGTTTTTTTTTTTTGGGTTTACACACTTGCTTATTTGCGTCCTAAATCAGTTCCAGGGTGACAGGGTATTACAGTTTATTTTTATCCCTATGTTTAATGTAATTTCTTCATGTCTTATAATTGCAAGAATTGAATCCAGTATTGGTTTAATTCTAACATCAGTGGCTAAATATGAGGAACATAGTGCTTTTACATAGCGTGCCAACATTCATTCGCCAATCGATAATAACGCTATAACGAGGTCTTCTCGTGTTTCTGACGGCAATCAGTCTACCACTTGGTTTTATATGGGAAGTGCACACGACAACTGTAGTTTTCATATGTCGTTGAACAAATCATATCGATCGATGGCCCCGTAGTAGAGTACCTAGTTAGTATACTGGTTTTCTTTGTGCCGCCATCTTAGAAAACGAACTTTTCATTAGGTCTGGGTGTTTGTGTTACCACCATGACTTTGGTTTCCATAACACAAGTACCTACCTGTAAAATGATGTTGTCTTGTCCAATATATTTATAAACTGTCCATATAATAACCAAAAATTACGTGTTGCTTGAAATTTCATCATGCGTACCGCTAGAGTGGAACTCCTTGCCTGTCTGTTTTTCCTGATAGGGCCTTCAAGTCACGAGTAAATACGTATTTTTACGCAACCGCGTCTCATCGTTTATCGCATCATTGCTTACCATCAGGTAGTGATGTACAAACCTCGAGTCATCGAGTTCTGCTTTTGAAGCCTCGAGGCGGACTGGCAGGACTCGGTGAGCTCGGTAGGCTCGTAAACCCTAGCCTAGCCAAGACACGAACTCTCTGAACCACGCCACAAGACTTCAAAAGAGTTCGAGCCTTCAAAAGAACTCGAACCTATTTTAAAAGAGTTCGAACCTTAAAAAAAGCTCGAGTCTTACATATCCTCATTCATCAGCAGCCCATCAGAACTAGTGTGCCGAAAAAGATTCGAGTCGTAAAAATTCCTTGAAATCGGCCGAGCTCTGAAAAGGGCTCGAGCTCTAAAAAAGACTCCCGAGTCGTCTAGCTTCATACAAATGAGGGTAGCCCTGTAAAACTACTCCGAGCTCTAGACAAAAGGACTCGAAGGCCTCGAGTCTTGTACATCACTACCAGGCGTGATAGCGGTCAAGCGCTTACCTTTCTGCCATAAAAAATGTATTGAGCGTCAAATATTGGTCTACTCATGGCCACGATACAGCGGGAGTTTACCTAACTCATCTTAAGAAACGAATTTCGATTTATTTTATTGAATTAAATATTATTTTACAAAGACTTTTTATCTATCACTCTTTCATCTTTTTAAACGAATGTGTAAGTAAAAAGTTTAGTCTAAAACCGAGCGTTTTCCAATAAAAGTGTTTTCATATATAGGGTTCTCAAATATTTTAGTTTTGTTATTTTATTTAACTAAGTAATTTATTTACGTAGGTATCCAAAACTGGTTATGTTACGACCACTATAATGGGTGTGTTTTTAATAATACTTAGTAGTGGCGTTCGCTCACAACATAAAGTGCAAAAGGTACCGCGCTTGGTGATCGAGGAATTTTCTTTGACATGGCAGGGTGAACCTTCTGAACCATGATCATTTCAAGAACCTTGGCTCGATGGATCACATATATATTCGTAGTCATTTTATGTTCCGTGCTTATAACCTCCAGACAGCGCTGCCGTAGCGAAGATTTCGACGCTCACTTTAGAGAATATCATAGCTGTAATGACATCCGAAAGATTCATCTCGCGTTGAACAAGTTCGTTCGGTTGAAAACTGTGCGAGATTTGTCGCAAGCACGTGCCTCGTATTCATACTTCGTCATTTCCACTTTCTATTTTAAACTTTGACGCTTTGCATTCAAGAAGGATAGTGTAGGTAGGTACCCTTGTAAAATTGGCTTTGTTTTTGATTTAGGAACTCAATTAAAGTTCTTACAACATCAAAAACAAAGCCAATTTAAAATAGAAACAAATTTTAATTTGATAATGTTAGTTGTTCCCTTTTAAGAGTTGACGACCGTTTGACGCAGTGACAGCGAACCTGCCTTTTGAGCCAAAGTCCCGAGTTCGATTTCTTACGGGGATATGAACATCTGCCATTTTTAATATCCCCACTGCTGGAGCACATGCCTTTCTCATGGATAGATAAGAAGGATGGGCCATAACGCGCCACGTGGGCCCAATGCGGATTGATGGGTGAAAATGACTACAAATGCAGCCGGGAGCAACGGCTTAACGTTCCTTCTGAAGCGTTTTTGGTCACCCATCCCATGACCGATCCTTGCAAAAGTTGCTGTGTGGAAAGCAAAAGTTTTTGTTCCCAAGTCATGTTTGTTATTTATGTTTTTTTTATCCTTTATCAGGTCACCATTATAGTACAAAATCTGCTTAGTTAAGGTGAAAAAAGTAGTGTTAATAAGTAATATGATAAGTCTATGTGTTAGTTAATAGCTTGTTATGTTCGAAAATTGTTTCTCCAAAACAGAAAATTGTACGGATTAATTTTAATCACAGTAAGTAATTTGCTTACTCACTAATTAAAGTCAAGTGGCCAATAAGTATCAAATAATCAATAATATAAGAAAGTTGAAGTGTTCATAAAGAATAATCCGCATCTTGAATATGAATCTAAGGCCCTGGATCGGCCTTGGACTATCTAGAACACAATTCGACTAAATTTGATATTTGCCTAGAGCTTAAAGCTGATTCGTCTAAGGCTTAAAGCGACTACTACATAATGGGTCGAACACTCATCTACTAACTAAAACACAAATTGACTAATGCCGAAAGAAAACACATTTCGCCTGTTGTCTTTTGTTTTTGACTGTACAGGCAATATTACTGTTGGGATTGCGAGGTAGAGGACGTATACTACCCTCATTGGGAGTGTAAGCCCTACGGGGATGAGCGTAGGGAACTCTTAGATAAGGTGAAGGTACTCGAGGTCGGACCGGTTTACTGCAGTGACCTCGTTGGATCAGAGGCGAATTTCATGCGGCTACAGAAATTCGCGCGTAAGTGGCACAGGATTCAGAGTAGACTCGAGAGGAGGTGTAGAAAGAAGAACCGAGGCGAACGGAGCAGCAGAAAGAAACGGAGCAGGAGCGGTACCTCGTAGTGGGCACGAGGCGACCTGGGAGGCACCGGAGGCGTTTTCGTGTATGTCCGCTCCTAAAGGGGAGAAGGACCATAGCAACAAAGGAGACAGATATCGAAAGATTTGTAAGGAGTCAAGAAAATGCGCGCGGTGGAGGCCAGATACAAACAGCCAGAGCATATTACAAACGAGGTAAATTTGAAGCCTTGGTTTTCTGCAAGGGATGTACTGTGCTGTGATCTGATGATGGCGATCAAAGGAGTGAATTGAGAAGATTCAGATCGTTATTCACACCCAACTGATCTGATCAGCATTATAAAAGATAGAAGGGTCAAAGTTCTCAGTTTCAGGATTTCCATACATTGTATTGTTATTTTCGAGGTTTTTTTAAACATGACGTCCTTTAATCTTTTAGAATGCCGTACTCTTAGCACGAACAGCTATCGAAAAAAAAAACGCGCGTAAAATTACGCGATAGAGAATTATCTATGACAATTTTAATTTCGCTATTCGGCGTTAGATGGCGTTGTACAAATTTCCAATACAAAATTGCACTATCGAATGATTTTACGCGTGTTATTTTTTTCGATAGGTGTTCGTGCTACGGGTACTGATCAGGGGGCTAATTGTCTAATTTCAAAATCTATCGTAATCGCTTTCAGGATGTGATACATTGATGCTTCTTTTTGGCACAAATAAAAACTTACCAAGGAAATTCAGCAATGTGTCACATCTATCTGTCAAATGAAAGCGATTGCGCTAGATTTTGAAAATTAGACAATATGAAGGCGGATCAGTTGGGTGTGTATAACGATCTGAATCTTCTCCATTCACACCCTGGATAGCATAAAAACTTACCAAGGAAATGCAGCAATGTGTCACATCTATCTGTCAAATGAAAGCGATTGCGCTAGATTTTGCAAATTAGACAATATGAAGGCGGATCAGTTGGGTGTGTATAGCAATCTGAAACTTCTCCATTCACTCCCTGGATAGCCATCATCAGATCACAGTACGGTACATCCCTTGCAGAAAACCAAGACTTCAAAGTTACCTCATTTTTATGAAAAAAACACCTGTATCCCTAGACAAAGTTGATGTACACTGAGTATTCATTTGGAAAAAAATGAAACCTGTAAAGAATTTTGTGAGTTGATTGCAAAAATAGCGAGTCCCGTTTCATGAATACTCGAAAACCAATCTTTGCTGCGAATATGAAGCTTGATTGACGAACCCCGCTACACTCGACTTATCACTTTTATTAGCGAAACTTGAAATTGAATAGGGTGAAAACGAATATCCGCTGCCCGGTGCTTGATTTAAAATAGTGAAAACATTGTTACGTTAAAAACTTGTTTCTTCAAATGGAAACAGGATTTCGTGCTCTTTACAGTAATAAGATTTCAGTCCTTTTGAAATAGTATTCCATTTATATTTCTCTCGCATAAGAAGCCACTTCTTCGGAAAAGACGATTCGTTACTGCTCTTTGCTGTGAACAACGTCGAAAACACTTTAAAAATATCGAATGACGTAAAGTCGCTCAGTAATAAGAGCCTTATTCTGCTAAGTGAAGTAGAGGCACTGTAAAATTCACTAGGTTCTTTTTAAATTCAATGTAAGTGCTACGAGACACGGAAGCAGAGCATAATTCTTTGCAATGTACCGTACATACTTACCGCAAACAATCTTATAAGCTTTTTAAATGTACTACAAAATTACCAGTTCTCACGTGATGAATACAATGCCTTATCAAAAATTCTTCATACAGAAATTCAAATTAAAATACTTAGTAACGCTTGGTTTTAGTGCGTGAAAGTGAAGTAAAAGTGAAAGTGAAAGTGAAAAATTATTTATTCAAATAAGCTCACATAATAAGCATATTTAAATCAATCATATTTAAGTCAATTAATATCCTATCAACCATTACAACGTATTTCAGCAGACAAAAAAAAATGGGCGCAAAAATCGTGTCAGCTTTTTATCAAATGGAACGATATTTACAAATACCTACATGGATAGTGATACTTTCCACTGTTCCAGAGTTCAAATCATGGTAGAGTAGAACTATCATTTGTTCTCGAGTCATGAATATTACTTTTACATCATACTGCTCGGTAACTAGGATTTACTTATATAGTATGAGGCTGTGTAAGTTGGCATGTGAAACACAGTGCATTGTTTAGATAGAACGTTCCATTTTCAAATCACTTTACAATTCAAGGATGGTGAATGCTTTAACTGTAAAGTTACTTTACAATTCAAGCATTTAAAACTCCTTAGTGAACCAATCTCTTTTCTTTTATTATAAACTGACGAAACTTTTGGCTGAAAAAAAAACAATGAAAGTGGTGGCATTTCATTTCAGTTCAAGGTAGGTATGCAAAATTCTGAAATGCAAAAACAGCTGATTTTTTTTCGTGATTTCGAGCTGAGGTTGGTCCCATAATGAAAGTTGTTCAGTTTAATGGTCTGATCAACCCCACGAGTTTTCAATGAAATAACCCTTTAACGTTTTATTTTCATTTTTGTTTTAATGTTTTTGTTTTTATTTTTATTTTTATTTTTGTTTTTATTTTAATTTTTATTAAATTTACCTCGCATGAGTGATGTAAAGTAGTATGCTTACCTCGGTTGTAAGTAGCTATTACACCTTACGTCCCTTGTGTAACAAACTACTATTATTCCAAATTGTTCTATTGGGCAGTTCTACCGTAGAACTAATAAGACTTTATTTCTCATTAGTGCTACCACAAAGTACTAAATCGTAGCGTTAATGGGATAAAAATCTCATTTAGTTCTACGGTAAAAACTGCCCAGTAAAACAAGTGGTCAGCATCTGATAACTTTCTGTGTCTCTCTCATTCGGGTGAAAATTGAGTTAAATGACATTAGTTTTAGCGAATGCAACAGTGCACTCTACTTTTACTCGGAATTCGACTACCTGCAAACACAATAGATAAAGTTAACGAACAGTTTAATGATTCCCGCAAACTTCCTGGCGGTAATAAAAATATTTCATTGCGCTCTTTTCGGACATTTACAGCAATGCGACTTACCGCAGTGGATACTATCGTCTTGTTTATAGAAACAAACCGAGTTATTCTGAAAGCACACAAGTACAAAATATTAATATACAGGATGTTACAAAATAACCCACAATGCCGAATATGGTAAATAGGGACCATCAAACTGAACAACTTTTACTATTGTACCCATTTGACGAATTTTTGAAATCGCGAAAAAAATCAGGTGTTAAAAAATAATAACGCAAATATCAAAATATATGAAACAGCTGTTTTTTTCGCGATTTCAGAGTTGGTCCCATAATAAAAGTTGTTCAATTTGATGGTCCCTATCTACCATATTTATTCAAGATTGAGGGTTGTTTTATAACATCCTGTATGAATATGTATATTTTGTTCTGACTTCATAAGTTCAGTGTGTTATATTATCTGTTCGCGGATTATTGATAAGAAAAATAAAAACCAGGATTTCTAAACTCATCGAAAATTGCGAACCGCTAATTATTTCCATGCAAAGGACGCCCATGCAACGGACGCCCATGCAACGGACGCCCATGCAACGGACGCCCATGCAATGGACGCCCATGCAACGGACGCCCATGCAATGGACGCCCATGCAACGGACGCCCATGGTTCGGGTGCCGACGGCCTTGAGCTTGAAAACATCTTGCCGTGCGTATTCTTGATCGCAGGATCAAAAATACCCTAGATAACGCTTAAAGTCAAAGTCAAAGTCAAAGTCAAAGTCAAATAAGCTTTATTCAAATAAACTTAATTATTAAGTACTTTTGAATCGTCTATATTTTCCTACCACCCGTTCCAGACTTTTTTAGCTGACAAGAAGAACGGGCGCAAGAAACTTATCAGCTGTAACAGCCATAAGTAACGATATTTACAAACTTTAATATATCGTTACCAAATAATTACAACAAGGTGACAGGATTATTGGCAACAACATAGACTTATTGTTATATTACTTCAACAAAGTACTTATAGTAGCAAGTTATAAGGAACTAAAACAGCACATCAATATAGCACCACAAGATTACATACACGCTGCAATTTTAATCATTTGGTTCCCGCAGTGGGGTGGTTTACTCATGATTACAAGCAACTTTTACTATGGGGCCAACTTTGATATCGTGAAAAAAAATCTGCTGTTCCATACAAAAACGCAATACCTGCTCGACCTAAATATATGGAACAGCTGATTTTTTTTTGCGATACCATATTTGGCCCCATAGGAGAAGTGCTTGTAATCATGAGTGAAACAACCCCACTGCGGGAACCAAATGATCAATATTTCACCATGATAATGTCTTCTTTGTTCTGTGATGGCACCGACTTCTAAGGCACCGACTGACAAAACAAAATCGTGGCGACAATAACTAAATCCTAAAAAGATAATACACATAAAAGATGCTCTAAGTTTGTAAGTAGGTGTTATTTCGAGGTGCCGTTTTAGAGACTCCGACTCGACATATCTGGTTGATCGAAGCTTGCACCACTAAAACTCAGTAGGTACGCGGAGCGATAAAGGAATATACAGATTGCAATATATATTGCAACAGTCGCTTTATAAATATTTATCAACGAATTAAATGTATTGTGTAATAAAAACTAAAAACACTAAAAACTGTCCCCATAGTAACAGTTGCTTGTAATCATGAGTGGAACCACTCCACTGTGATGTATGTTTTCTTTGTTCTGTGATGGCACCGACTAAAGCGTAGTGATTATTTCCTGTATGGCACCGACATCTACTGACAAAACAAAAAGCAATTCGATTTTTGAATCGTAGCGACAATAACCATTCTAAAAAGATAAAACACATAAAATATGCTCCAAGTTTGAAAGTGGGGGTTATTTCGATGTGCCGTTTTAGAGACTCGGACTCAACATATCTGGTTGATTGAAGCTTGCACCACTAAAACTCAGTAGTTTCGCGGAGCGATAAAGGAATGCCCTTCATACAGATTGCGATATATACACATCAACTTTGTTTAGGGATACAGGTGTTATTTTCATACAAACGAGGTAACTTTGAAGCCTTGGTTTTCTGCCACGGGTGTACCGTGCTGTGATCTGATGATGGCCATCCAGGGAGTGAATGGAGTAGATTCGGATTGCTTTACACGCCCAGTTGATCTGATCAGCATTCTAAAAGATTAATGGGTCAGAGTTCTCAGTTTGAGGATTTCCATACATTTACGTGCTATTTTCGCGGTTTTTTTTAAACATGTCCATTACATTTTTAGAATGCTGGTCAGATCAGTTGGAAGTGTATTGCGATTAGAATCTCCTCCATTCACTCCCTGGATAACCGTCATCAGATCACAGCACAGTACATCGCTGGCAGGAAACCAAGGCTTCAAAGTTACCTCATTTGTATGAAAATAACACCTGTATCCCTAGACAAAGTTGATGTGTGTATATTGCAACAGTTGCTTTATAAATATTTATGAACGAATTAAATGTATTATATTTAATAAAAACTGAAAACACTAAAAACTGTCCCCATAGTAACAGTTGCTTGTAATCATGCGTGGAACCACTCCACTGCGGGAACCAAATGATAAAAATTTCATGATGTATGTTCTTTGTATGGTCTTTGTTCTGTGTTGGCACCGACCTCTACTGACAAAACAAAAAGCAATTCGATTTTCGAATCGTGGCGACAATAACTATTCTAAAAAATAATACACTTTTCGAATCGTGGCAACAATAACCATTCTAAAAAGATAATACACATAAAATATGCTCCAAGTTTGAAAGTGGGGGTTGTTTCGATGTGCCGTTTTAGAGACTCAGACTTGACATATCTGGTACTATTATGTATTCTGTGATATCTGGTTGATCGAAGCTTGCACCACTAAAACTCCGTAGGTATGCCCTTCTTACAGATTGCGAAAATTATTACGACAGTCGCTTTCAAAACATTTATTAACGAGTTTAATGTATTGTGTGCGTGCACTAAAAACTGCGGTATTTTCCAAGCTTTTCTGTTCAAGTACTTTATATATTGCGTCAAAGTGTTTTAATCAACGGAAAACCGGGAAAATAAGCGCCTTCTCTCATTTATTGCACTGTCGGAATCAGATGCAGTTAGCTCAGTTTATTAATGCCTTCTAAGGGTGAGGATTTTATTGACTCTGTGAAGAAATTCTCAATCATTTCCTCGAATCGAGTTTATTTTCTCGTGTTCATCTATAAATATAAAACTCAAAGTCCTGACTGACTAACTGACTGACTGAGATATCAACGCACAGTCCAAACCGCTGAACCTAGAGACTTGAAATTTTGCACATCATACAGTGTAGGCATCCACTAAAAAAGGTATTTTGGAAATTCCACCCCTAAGGGGGTAAATAAGGGGTGAAATTTTGTATGAAAGTCCGTCAGTTTTGAAGTTAGGATCTTAAAATTTTGTATAATAGTTACGTGTGTCAGAATTTTTGACAATTCCACCCCCGAAAGGGTGAAAAGGGGGATGAAATGTTGTATCTGGAAAGTCCTTCATTTTTAAAGTAAAACTCACAATTTTTTTTTTAAGCTTATGGTTGGAAAGTAAAACGAATAAGAAAACAAATATTTTGTATTTTTCGAAAATCAACCCCTTCATAGATTGAATGTGATAAATAAACCTAAAATCGATACGGATGTCGTTATAGAGGTTTTATTGAATGTCGATTCCAATTATTCCATTTATTTTTAAAGTTCAACATGGCGGACATGACTAAACCCTAAAGGGTTGAAATAGGGGTTGAAATTTTGTATGGAAAAATAATGTAATAATAGACACTTCGACTTGAAACTTCGTAGGAGTACTCCCAAAAAGCAAATAAATAAACATATATTTCGGAACGGGAACGGGAACGGGAACAGGAGCGGGAACGGGAACGGGAACGGGAACGGGAACGGGAACGGGAACGGGAACGGGAACGGGAACGGGAACGGGAACGGGAACGGGAACGGGAACGGGAACGGGAACGGGAACGGGAACGGGAACGGGAACGGGAACGGGAACGGGAACGGGAACGGGAACGGGAACGGGAACGGGAACGGGAACGGGAACGGGAACGGGAACGGGAACGGGAACGGGAACGGGAACGGGAACGGGAACGGGAACGGGAACGGGAACGGGAACGGGAACGGGAACGGGAACGGGAACAGAAATACATCATATGTGAAAATTTCAACTGTCTAGCTATCACGGTTCATGAGATACAGCCTGGTGACAGACAGACAGACAGACATATAGACAGATGGACACGAACAATATACATAATCTTATGTATATTTGTATAAGTAGGTAAAGATAAAACAGCTCATTACTCTTTTCTCCTCTGTTACAGCTACAGAGAAGCTGTAATGTTATCAATAAAAAAATCATGTACCTAACTTCAAACTCTCACGGTGTAAATGATCCAAAAAATATTACCTAGTTACAATAAAACCTTTTTCAAATAAAACACCAGAACACTGATTCAGAATCAACAAGGAAAAATAAAAAGCCAGGTATAAATTCAGGAGGGAATAAAAATGTGATTTCAACCATAAGTTCCCGCCTCTTACAAATGTTCAACGTTTTCCGGGAAAAAAATTAAATCAATTTATATGTCACGGGGTTCCTTGGTCCGTTGTGAACTGACAGGTGACGAGGCCACCCACAATGGAGCGCGGTCCTTATCGGTAAGGGCCATCGCACACGAAACGCTTCGTTTCGGCAACCAATGATTTCGCATTTGCGATTCGTCGACATTATTACGATTGCCAATACGTCTACTACTACCGAAATAGATAATAGGACGATAATAATTGATTGCATTTTTTGTATATTTGTAAACAATCGGAATAAACATCGAAAAAATTTTTGTGTTCGTATTTTTGAGTAGGCCCCATGCTTTAGCAATATCGAGTTTTTTATTGACTGCGTTCAAACATTGAGCAATACTGTATTCTGTGGCAATATAGGAGCCGGGATCAATTTGTGCCTACTTAACAGTGTTGTTCTTGATACGGTTGAACCTCTACTGTCTTAGGAACAAGCGTACGCAGCGACATCTACAATTAGCTTTGCGTTGCCAAGCCCATTACCGTATTCCACGGTAATCCAGATCGAATTTGACTCGAAATACGTTGACTGGAAATACGGCACCATCCAACAACGCTGTCCATGCAAATACGGCAATTTTCATCGCTACAATTCATGATATTTTTTTAATTACGGCATTTTTTTATAATATTTGGCTTTTTACGGCAATGGTTGATTTTGAATACGGCAATCCTAAATTTGTCAAGAACAACACTGCTACTAATTGCAACAATCCAATGCAGCGATGGAAGGTATAAAATTGACTAAAGTAGCGAAGGCAAAATTATAATGAACATAATTTTAATCTCAGTCGAAGTATATGACAACTGAATTGCCAAAAGGACTGTGTCTGCTTAGCCTTAAGACCAAAATAAATGAGTCAACTTTTTCCTGCTTTACGACCAAGTTCCTGAAAAATTCTGATGTTTTGTTTCATTTACGCATTGAAAAATATGTGGGTTTTAACGTGCGACCTTATTAATGTGAAATATTACTGTGCGGTTTCGTTTGTCTACTTTTTTGGGGAACATTTTATTGCTGATCATGTCATGCAACGTCTTAAAATAGTCAGTATTTTATTACGTATTTTTTCTTGGCAGAATTATACGTAGTAAACGCAAAATAATTATTTGATTATTATAAGTAATGAGTTTTAATTTTATGTACACAAAAGCTACTACTATAACTAACTACTACTACAACACAATACCTACAATATAAATACCTACCTAGTTTTTCCCAGATTTGATGAGGTTATAAAAGTTGTTTTTCCTTTTATTAAAAAAAAAACTTAAATTTTTAATACAGAGTTTTTTGGTTTGTTTCTGGCTTACCATAAAAATATTGTACGGTTCTCAATCAGTGATATTTTCATTGAACTATTATTTTATTCATTTTCGTAAAAAACAAAAAGCTAAAATCAAATAGCATTTTCTGATCGGTATAGTCATAAAATTTCATTTATACTATTCAGTAGTAAGCTGTAAATTTAAATATATTCAAATTCTTAAATTATGAAGAGATATGATTTATATGTTTATATCAAAAAGATCGATTTTTTAACACCTTAACCGCCAGCATACGAACATATTTTTTACAATTCATGAATTAAACACCAAAAATAAATTAAAAATAAGAAAAAAGTTTGCAGAAAATTTCGGATTTCATATACAATATCAAAAATAAACGAAAACTTCTTTTGGGGAAAAAACATTTTTTAAACGTAGGTCACTGGTTACCTATGCAACAATTCAAGTGCTAGGTTATCATAGTTACTTTTTTTGAATTATTTGGTTTTCTATTTGAAGATTTTCTTTAAGGATGGGTGTGACTGAAAATTTATTGTCTCGATCATTTCCAGCCCTCATTATAATACAGCTGACTAATACGATATTACATCTCTTTGAAGAGATAAACGCGGTCTCTTGTTTAAGTACCGATGGTCGAGTTTTATTTTTTCAGTGTACCTATTTTTATTTCAAACTTCGAATAATAAAAATAACTTATTTAAAATGCCCTGAAAACCATCTCTGCGTTGCTCGTGTCATTGCATAATGCTGAGTTGAAAACGTTTGGTTAACAACCGCTATGCATTTGTTATTTTTGCTACAAAATATTTGCACTTTTTATTTATTTTTGATAAAACTAGCGGCCGCCCGCGGTTTCACCCGCGTGGTTTCCGTTCCCGTGGAAATATCGGGGTAAAAAGTATTCTATGTTTTAATCCAGGCTATCTTCTATCTGTGTGCTAAATTTCAACCAAATCCGTTTAGTACTTTTTGCGTGATTGAGGAACAAACATCCAAACATCCAAACCCACAAACTTTCACATTTATAATATTAGTAGGATTCAATCTAATAATTTTCTCCAATTTATAAAAACTCAGCTCAGTGCGAATAGTAGGCATCGTTTTATAAATGTTCCATTATTTTTTTAATATTTGACATAGTGTAAAAAAATATTTATCAAAGAGAATGTAAAAATATTCGAGTCCAAAATTCAATAAAAAGGATAACCGTAGTCGCATGCCACTTTGTCCTAGACACGCACGACACGAACAACAGGCTGGAGGCATGCGACTACGGTTATCGTTTTTATTGAATTTTGGACTAGAATATTTTCTTGTTTCTTACTTTTTATAGCACGATTTTTCCGTAGTCGGGTTTTAGTTTTAAAACTTCTTTTTTATTTTAAATATTTTGGAGTTGTCAATACAGTGAAAGCAAGCAAAGCCACGGACAAAAGCTAACAATATATATATATTTGAAAAGTGCTTATTAAGCCCTTTCATTTGGTACCCAACACGGCATTATTAAAAAATATTTTTTTTTAAGTTCATGTCTTTAACTCCTCTAGGGGGCGCCACATTCAATTTAATGTGACGTCATATAGCCTATGTTCATTGGACAATTAAGACGCTTCTAACGATACCTCATTTGTCAAATTATAACAAGTAGTTTAGAAGTTATGAGGGAACAGATGAATTTACAAACATACATGCATACATACATACATACATACAGGTCAAAATCATATACCCTCCGTTTTGGCTTCGCCGTAGTCGGGTAAAAATAACTAGAATATACTGATATTCCTGAAATTCTAATAGCTGTCATACCTAATCTTTTATTTTACTAGGTTTAATTCATAGAACTGAGTTTCTCTAATAATGTCAATAAAAAATAAGAGCTCCTTTTTAGGTAAGTAAACTAAATTAAGTTTTCTTTTACGTCTTTTTAGGGTTCCGTACCAAAATGGTAAAAAAGGAATCCTTATGGTGTAAATCAGGCTGTCTGTCTGTCTGTCACAGCTGGATATCTCAAGAACTACTAATGGTATCATCTTCAAATTTGGAATAGTTTAAGATGATATTTGCCCAACTATTTTGCAAATAAGAAAGATATAAAAAAAAATTACAACAGGGACTGAAAGGGGTTCTTAAAAATTTAAAGTGGGGCTACTAGGGCATGTGGGGTATCATATTATGAAAGAACGCTGTTTGCACGTTTTGAAAAAAAAATACCGCTCCCTCCCCCCCTTATCTCCGAGGTTTGCAAAGAGAAAAATCTGAAATAATTCTGTGATAGCAGTTTATATAAAGATTACAGGAAAAATAAAACGATGTCTCAATATAGCACACTTCTTTAGAAATTATCAAATTTCTAAAAATGTTAACATTAGTTCCACTATTGGTCAAGAGATGGCGCTGACCTAAAACTGCAATACTAGTTTTATTATTCTACTCTGCAGTGTGGTTTAATGGTGCAATTATGATGGTACGGAACCCTCGGTGCGCGAGTCCGACTCGCTCTGACTGGTTTTATTTCATTTTTTGTGTACATAATTTTTATTGTATTTAATATATAAATTACGTTAACGCCCGTTGTTTCACGTTACTTCTCGCTCTTAGTAAATACCTAATAAGATTATGAAATTAGCAATATTTCTTGCGGCGAAGGGAGTGCGTTACTTAGGAATAAATTCGGTGATATGAGCCACATACGTCGAAAAACAGATGCTGTTCGCCATTATCTCACTGAGTGAGGCTGTAAACGCAGTCCTCGAGTTACTTATGATTACGAACTCTAATTCTTAGGACATAAGGTCTATATAATAGACCCTTTTGTAGACAGTCGTGAAACAAAGAATGTTGGGCCAGTAAATTACGAGTGGATGGTATTAAACATTCTCTCATCAGCGTATAAGGTTCCGATGGTTGAAGGACTTCCCACATAGTAACTACTATGATGTGTAGAACGAACCTCAAACTTGAATCGTAAAATTTCGTAGATCAGTGATTAGATTAGTTTAGTTCAAATTGCGCCAAAACTACCTACAAGAAAATACATGGATAATTATCGTTAGAATCACCGCAGCCCATTTTCATACCATCGAGGTAACTTTAAAGCCTTGGTTCTCCGCAAGGGATAGATTGAACCGAGATTTGACAATCTAGGCTATCCAGGGTGTAAATGGGGAAGATCGAGATCGATGTACTGTACACAGCCAACGAAGAGAGAGAAAGAGATTAAAAAAAACCGGTCTAGAGCGAGTCGGACTCGCGCACCGAGAGTTCCGTACCATCATAATTGCACTATTAAACCACACTGCGGAGTAGAATAATAAAATTAGTATTGCAGTTTTAGGTCAGCGCCATCTCTTGACCGATAGTGGAACTAATGTTAACATTTTTAGAAATTTGATAATTTCTAAAGAAGTGTGCTATATTGAGACATCGCTTTATTTTTCCTGTAATCTTTATATAAACTGCTATCACAGAATTATTTCAGATTTTTCTCTTTGCAAACTTCGGAGATAAGGGGGGAACGGTATTTTTTTTTACATTTTTAATCATAAGTCGAAAACTATGCGGCCTAAGAAAAAAGAAAAAAAATGTTTTAAAAGTGCAAACAGCGTTCTTTCATATGACACTCCTCTCCCACATGTCCTAGTCGCCTCACTTCAAATTTTTAAGACCCCTTTTTAGTCCCTGTTATAAAAAAAAAAAAAAACAAACGTCATGCTAAACTATTTCAAATTTCAAGTTGATACCATTAGTATTTCTCGAGATATCCAGCTGTGACAGACAGACTGAGTCACACAATAAGGGTTCCTTTTTTACCATTTTGGTACGGAACCCTAAAAACCGCATAATAGCAATAAAATGTATGAAATCCAAAAACTGGGGACTCTGATTCCTTATTTCTCTCTTTTTGGTTTTTATAGTGATCTGGATCTCCTCCATTCACTACCTGGATAGCCATTGTCAGATCACAGCTCAATCAATCCCTGGCGGAGAACCAAGGCTTCAAAGTTACCTCGTTTGTATGAAAATCGACTGGTGTTTCATCATCCGTCCATCATTGTAAATTTAACAACATCAGTCAAGCATACCTACAGAGCTAGCTAAAATCACAGACATTGTAGCTACCTACGTTACGTACTATGTTGAAGTTGCTTAACTACACACATCAACTTTGTCTAGGGATACAGGTGCTATTTTCATACAAACGATGTAACTTTGAAGCCTTGGTTTCCTGCCAGGGATGTACTTTGCTGTGATCTGATGATGGCCATCCAGGGAGTGAATGGAGGAGATTCAGATCGCTTTACACACCCGACTGATCTGACCAGCATGCTAAAAACGTAATGGAGATGTTTGAAAAAACTGTGAAAATAGCATGAAAATGTATGGAAATCCTTAAACTGAGAACTCTGACCCATTAATCTTTTAGAATGCTGATCAGATCAGTTGGGTGTGTAAAGCGATCTGAGACTACTCCATTCACTCCCTGGATGGCCATCATCAGATTACATCCCTGGCAGTAGTAGCACGGTACATCCCTGGCAGAAAACCAAGGCTACAAAGTTACCTCGTTTGTATGAAAATAACACCTGTATTCCTAGACAAAGTTGATGTGTTTAACAATTGGCTTTGGTTAAAAAATAAAAGGTATTTTTTTTTATATTTTGTTACTACAGATTAGGCCAATTTAAGAAACTAATTTGAATATTTTAACATTTGGTCCCGTTTTTTTTATTTTTATAAATATATTTGTCGAGCGGATATGGTCAACCGGAATGACGTCATTAGTGGCATGAAAGTTTAAGAAGGAAAACTTTTGCCATCTACTTATAGAAAAAGAACGGCCAAGTGTCAGTCATTACCTGTCATAATGACTTTATGGTTGTTTGTAAACAAATAAGTTATAATTAATATTTATTTCTTCTATTTTATTCATTTAATCCAGTTGTGACGGTTCTAACCTACCTTCTTAATTTGCCGCAATAATTTTTGAGGTGGTAAAATTATAATAAAAATGCTTACCTGTGGAAACTCAGCTGAAAAACTTTGTAAAAACTGACACGCCCAATCTACCCAAATTGCGAAATGTATTGTATGTATTGTGTCTATTTTGGATGTAGGCTACATGGATGAAATTGTAACGATTGCTTGTGGACTGATAAATTTGCAGGATAGGTAACATAATAAACATTGTGAAAATATGTGCATACTTTATTTCTATTTACAAACATTTAATAGTAGGGATGTGGAAAAAATTACGAGATAAGTTCATTGATATACTCTGATATATCGATAGATGTTTTTACTATAACTTTTCCAAAACATTTTTTTTTGTAATTGCGTATGGATTCTAATAGTCGACACTATTTTGTCACTGGAGCATTTTGATTTTTTCCTACTTTTGAGTCTTAAAAATCATCGTAAAATTCGTCAAATCGAGCCAAAATTTCGCGTAGGGGTTTATTTTGCTATTTTTTATGTTTTACGAAACCTTAAAATTAGAATCCATTACTTAGTCATCATCCCATTTCATCTCATTTTTTTTTTGAGAAATATTACCTATATCTATATTTTTTCACTTCCACCTTCCACCATCCCTAATGCCGAGTTCATTGTCAAAATTGTCTTTGCCCTTTATTTTTTTTTATAATGGCTGGGGGATCTGTATGTGATGACGTCATATGAAGGTCATTTGAAGGTTAAAGCTTTTTATTGAATATTATAAATATCTTTAAAAATATAGAATTATTTTTAAATTTAATTAGTAGACACTGTACCGAAAGCTTAATCCTCGAAATGGTTTTGAGATTTCCAGTCATGTTCAAAAAGTTATCAAAGCCAATTGACCGCTCAACACTGAACAAGTTTTTTGAATACCATAAACTACCTCATATCATATTAACATGAATGTCTTATAGGTATTATGAGAGTTTCTTTTTCCGATTATACTCTGCCTAAATAAATATTGAAGGTTAACTTATTTTAAAATATTCAATAGGTAGGTAAAAAGCATTTTAAAATGTCAACTTGAAATGAACTGTAACTTCGACATCTTCAAAAGTCTGCAGCTAGTTTATCTATAAAATAAAACCAGTCAAGAGCGAATCGGACTTGCGCACGTAGGGTTCCGTACCAAAATCCGGAAAAAATATGTTTGTTGTATGGGAGCCCCCCTTAAATATTAATTTTATTCTGTTTTTAATATTTGTTGTTATAGCGGCAACAAAAATACATAATCTGTGAAAATTTCAACTGTCTGCCTATTGTCGTTATTATTAACGAGCAAAAATCGGCAAAAAAAAAACACGTTCTTTGTATTGGAGCACCCCCTTAAATATTATATTTATTCTGTTTTTAGTATTTGTTGTTATAGCGGCAACAGAAATACGTCATCTGTGAAAATTCACATTCAACTTTCTAGCTATCACGGTTCATGAGATACAGCCTGGTGACAGACAGACAGACGGACAGCGAAGTCTTAGTAATAGGGTCCCGTTTTTACCCTTTGGGTACGGAACCCTAAAAATCAAGGCATCTGCAGTCTGCACAAGTCTCCGTAGTTTATCGCCCATGGCGGAACTTGACTGACTGATCGTACTCGATCACGTTTGTTAAGCAACGCTCGGTCCGGTCAGGTGTCGGATGGGTGACCGTCAAAGTGGCATTACAACTGAGCGCTTCCGTGCTTCGGAGGGCACGTTAAACCATCGGTCCCAGCTGTTGTCATCTGATAACAGTCGTTAAGCCAAGTTAGAGGCCTTACAGGCGGCTTGATAAACTCTAACACCAGAGGTGGCCACTAATCCTCATTCGATAAGAAGAAGAAGATCGCCCATGAAAAACTTTTATTAAATTACCTATTAAAAATGTTAAGCGCGAAAACTATTATTAAAATCACAAATGACTATTGTAACTATAGCTGTGTGAATACCAATATTTCAAGAACTGTCAATAAAAATAAAGAAATATCAACGAAAATATTTGTTTCATTCGAGAAAAGGCTTGATGTCAAAAAAATCGTTCAACGATATCTTTCAAAGCTAAAAATAAACTATAACATTGGTTCACATTAAATGTACGGTGAAAAAGGCAAACGGCGCGAGAAGAATTGCTTTTTACGGATCGGCTAACATTCCGCAGTTCCTTGAGGGTAGGCGATGGAACGCGGGAGGGGGGAGGGCTGCACAAATGAATTGTTTTCGGTTTACCGTAAGGCAACATTATATTGCGTACCTTTGAGGCTTTGGCTTTTTAAGTGTGTTTATAGGATTTGCTTCCACCGAGCGGAACGAAACGCGACGCAAGCTTTTCCCGAACAAAGAAACGTGGAGTGTTTCTTTTAAACAAAAATCAAAAGGCACGACCGCATCGCATATGTTCCCTCTTTCGCTTAAAAAACACAAATGAATTCGTTCGTCGTTCCCGAATCGCGGATCATTATTTACCCGTTTAATTTAACTGAAACTTAAAAAAAGCAAAACAACAATTTCAATTCCAGCCCACCTGGGGCAGATGCCGTGGAGGACACAATAATTTAATTTCGCTCGTTACACGAACGAATTATTTGGAAAAAGTGGAGGAAAACTCATAAAGCTATTACTCAGCTTGGAAATGCCTGACGCAGTCTTCGTGATTCGAGCCCGTGGGTACTTGATATTAATTTCTGGTTAACTCATTCAAAATTTGCGAAGTCTTTCAAGGCAAGCTATATACTACAGTAATAAAATCTTAATGAAAAGCTTTATGTTATTCAATGAATATTATTAATCGGGCAAACAGTTATTGAAGTTGAGGACAGTTTGAAAAGTTTAATTTTAATGGTATGCCTTATTCATTTTAATAATGAATGATAGTACTTCACACACTTAATGTTTTATTTATAACTGCAACATTTTATATGTTTCTAATAGAGCAAATATTTTGAATAGATAATAATTATGACTTTGCGTCGCTTTAATTCCAAATTATTTACACATA
The DNA here is from genome assembly GCA_943789525.1 of Agriphila geniculea. Classification (NCBI taxonomy): domain Eukaryota; kingdom Metazoa; phylum Arthropoda; class Insecta; order Lepidoptera; family Crambidae; genus Agriphila; species Agriphila geniculea. The sequence continues at coordinate 20,343,418 of OX038870.1, read as the reverse complement.
CACATGGAAGGTTACTAAATTTGTGAGGGACTGGTGCCCGAAGTAGGTTTCAGAAAAGAAACCTGTGACACAGGTCGCCAGGCCCACCCACAGACAATAGTTTTACCGTATGCATTATGTAACTTGATACTTACACCTAGTAAAGATGGTAAACAAAAGTAAAATTATAATTACAGGTATGAGACTTGAACAAAACAATGTAAACTAAACTATAATTGGATCCTTTTCGCGTAACTACGTCCAAAATGTATATGTGTGAGTGAAAAAATGTGTGTGTAAGTGAATGTGTGTTCGTATTTGTATGGGCGGTATTTGCATGTGGCTGCGTGTGTGCGTGAATATCTGTGGGAGCGAGCGATACATACTGGCACGAAATCCAATATTTAATATAAGTACTTAATATAATAAAATAATATTCACATTTATTATTTGCATTAAAATTAGAATTAAATTATTTAAGAATGCTGAGTAGGTTTTCAGTCGCGTCGTAGTCAAGAGTGTATAAGAAATTTAGTCACAGTACGTTTGCAGTTAGAAGTCAGAAGCGGATAGATATTAAGAGACGCATAAAGTCTAATTATAAAGTAGTGGTCCGAGACAGTAAAAGAAATAATGAGCACAGGATGTTCTGACATCAGGTGTGTTGCACACATGGTGTTTGCGTAATTAAGATAAAATAATAAGTTACTTGTAAATTAAGGTGGCGAGGAGCTCGGTGGCGCAGTGGTTTAGCGCCTGGCCCAGTGATGGGTCTGTCGGTCGGTCATGGGATGGGTGACCAAAAATTTTGCATTTGCAGTCGTTATCACCCACCAATCCGCATTGGGCCCGCGTGGTGGGTTATGGCCCGTCCTCCTTATCCACCCATAAGGAAGGCCTGTGCCCCTAGCAGTGGGGACATTAAAATGGCTGATGGCTGATGGACAATTTAAGGTAATTTATTTCAAGTAGGTAGGCCATAGACATAGAAAAATTTTCGCTGCGCTCGGTAGGCTTTAATCGTTTGACATATTATTGCAACTTAGTCCGAAACAATAATAAGGCTGTTATTTTATTGCTGTTTATCCTCATCTGTATACAAAACAATTTATTATCATAAGCGGCCCAAGTGTTCGATCTAAACACACTCTGAAGGAAAACAATATAATTAATACGAGAAAAAATAGGGACACTTGGGATGGTACTCAAAAGCTCTTAGGAAAATATAATAATGATGTTACATAATAACAATGGGAATGTTGTGTGTTTTTTTCCATAAAAATGTAAACAATACCCATGTAGGGAATTTCACATTTTTACACGACTGCCCAAAGCAAAAAGAGTGTATACGTGTTCAGGGTTCATGTATGTGGGTATGTGAGTTTCTTTATTCCACCATAACTTCTAAATTCCTGAACTGATTTGGCATTAGCGTCCCAAGTGACACTGGCTATATTTTTTTAGAAAAAATCAATATGGCGACAGTGCGACGTCATTTTCAAAGGTGAAAAAAATTTTTTTTTTCTATTATTACAATATGGGCATCAAATAAAAGGCCTTGATGAGCACATTCCAAAACTATATAATATGTCACTGAAATGTGTGAAATAAAAATAAATAAAAAAATAAATAAAAACACGACTGCCCTGCCAAAAACGAACTAAAAAGTTAAACAACAAGTGTCATTGCAGTCGGGGGACCTCTTTGATCAAAAATTGTTCCATAATAAGGTCCCTCGACTGCAATGACACTTGTTGTTTAACTTTTTAGTTCGTTTTTGGCAGGGCAGTTGTGTTTTTTATAATTTTTTAAATTTATTTTTAGCGTATTGCGATTATTGTAGAAAAAATTATCTCGAGAACAAAACAAGTGTAATCAACAACAAGTGTAATCTTCCTTCAGAACTGTTCAAAGTCGTCCATTGCAAACTTGAGAGCGACTGCCGCATCCAATTAATGGAGTCTTCGTATAATAACGCCCTCTTGAATATTCCAATAGTTTTGTATTGTTAAATCGTCTTTGTTTGCAACGAAAAGAATATAATAAACACAAACTAAAAACTGGGTTTGGTTGAGAGTTATGTTTGTAGTCTTTGTTTACCGAGTACCTAACCCAAAGGTGTCTAGTATAAAACCTCTTCTCTTTTAGAATAAACTTCGTAAATCGTTTTAAAACCATGAGATATTCTGCCAGTAAATGTTTTAGTAAACCCTCCTTATTTCTTAACCCTTACATAATTAACCTCTGAAATATTATCGCAACAGGAGAACGACATCATTACATTATGTGATACCGAAACAAACCCTTAACCAGAGACCCAAATCACCTTCATAATCAGAATGGTGTTAAACATTCAAATTTTATGTAATATGTTTGTAACAAAATCTGCTTCATTATAATTATAAGAAATTAACTTTTGGTAAAATCGCGCTATCATGTTGATAGTTCAAAATTCTTCTCATCTTCATGTTATTTTCATTAAACTGTTCCATAATCTTCTTTTGAAATAAAACAGCCTGTTTTAAAGGATTAGTTTGGCACTAAATTGTAGTTAAATGGAACAGTTAATGAAATTCTTAGTGAAAAAGTTAATCTATGCTTATCCAACACCACTAAAACAGACTCTGGGTACAGACATACATGCTTATTTCGAGCTAACGCTATAGCATATTTGTCTACATACTTTACAAAAAATTACCATGATAGCAATTTATCATAGCTCAATTTGAAGCTTACTTATAAGCATGCTTTTGTGCTATCAAAGAGCAATCTTAATTTGAATGACTGTGGATATGTTACTGTAAAACCCCGAACTGATGTAAATCCTAAAATTTTCAAGTAAAACCTAAGATTTACTAACTCTTAATGGCAAGTGTTCAAACTGTTCCGTGTTCATCATTCATTTCGAACATATTATCATCATTCACTTGGTAAATCTTAGGATTTACCACAGAGACGAGGTAAATGCTGAAATATATTTATTATGAAGGTGTTTTAAAATTATATTTTACTTATTACTAATTAATTCATCAAATCATAGTAATTTAAACAAAGGATTTGACTGACGGGTAATTTTATTGTAATGTATGATTTAAAAATACTCCTACAAGATAAATTTTGTTTTATTTATTGAACAGCCAGGTATAATTATACAGTACATAAGCCAATTACGGAAACAACACTTTGTAAACAAAATATACAAAAGGTTTAAAAAAAATGATTTTAAACAAATATTAAGTTTAACGGATTTGTAAAATAAGGAGAACAAGGAAATAATTTATAATATAGTCTCATGATAGGTGTGTGTGTGTGTAGGTGTGTATATATGTGTGTGTATACGATAAATAAAAATAATCATGATAGTGAAGAATAAAGCAAAATGACAATGAAAAATATTTAAGGATTTAGCTGATAGGTAATTTGAAATAAATAACTAAGTTATCTTGGCTAATTCACTGTTTTTTTTAAAAACAAACCAACATTTATTTACCAAACCATGTTGGTAAATCTTAAGATTTTCTAGTAAAATCTAAAGTTTACCAACATACGGGCTTTTACAGTAACATACATACATTAGCTACAAATGTTTATTTGTTGTTCATACCAGCTATCCCTAACAAGTGCTGTAAATTACTATCTAAAACGAATCTGACTTTTTTAAGCAATTTGATGTAATGTTGTGTGCCTTTGAAAATAATTTGTAAAGAAATTTATTTTTTGCTTGTTGCAGGTAACCAACAAAGGGACTACTTACTTGGCCTTAGTTAATGGGGTTTTCTAAATAAAAGATAAAAACATCTCATTTTCGTAATGGAATTCTATCTTGCTTATTTTATATTTGGGCGGGATGTAGCACGTTTCGCATCATGATTGGGTTTCGGTTTTATCTTTTACATCTTTCGCGTCGTTTCTTTTACTTTTGTGAGGTTATTTTTCTTTAATTATTTTTCGTAATAGCGGTTCGGACTTTATTTGATCGTTGCCTTACGATACACTTAGCAAGCAATTAGACAGTTTTTATTTCAAAGATTTTATAGAAGAGCTCGCTGCTGGTAAGTAAGTTTTAAAAGTATTTTTTCTTTAGGACAAAAAGCTTATTAACAAAATGTTTGTATCTTGTCATGTTACATTCAAAACTCGTTACCGGTCAAAACAACTATTGACTGCAAAAATCAGGCAAAAGTGATATTGACTAAGGATATTGGTCAAAACCATTTTTGACTGATCTTTGCAGTCAAAGGTGGTTTTAACTAAGGAAGTTGGTCAAACCTACTTTTAACCGACAATGTGTAATTTACTATCAATAGTGGTCTTCTGGAGATACAATACCGTAATTTATTCGTCGGGGCGCAGCGATGAATAGTCACTTTTTTTCTATAACTGCAGTAAAATCACAATAAAATTATCATCGTTACACACTTTACCGACTGCGCGTTCGGTATCGTATAGAATACCTACGTAATACTACGTATAAAATAAATAATATTTCATACATTAATGTCCGATAGTCTGAACATGAAATAAAGTAAAACCAATTTTGACTAAGAACGTTGGTCAGAACCACTATTGACTACGAAAATCAGTCCAAACTGTTTTTGACTTACCGCGTCAGTCAAAACTACTTTTGCCTGATTTTTACAGTCAAAAGTGGTTTTATTTTGTTGTTAGCATTTTGTTGGTAGCGCGATTGGTTGCGCCACCACCGGAGTTCTTGTGAGATATGGCCTCGCCTGTTGAACAATAGGCTCACGATGAAAGTGCTTAATTCAACTATAACTCAGTTGATACTACGTAACTCCAAACTTTAATTAATTTCCAAGCGATAGTGGTTCGCGAAATTATGGCAGTTGATTGCAATATCAAAGAAGATATACAAATGTCCAATGGGTGCATATTCAGACGAAGAATGGGTGTCATCTCAGTGAATGGGGAAAAAAAATTAATCGAGGAAATGAAGCCTGAAGTCATAGAGCATCGCGGCTTCGTCTCGTAGGGAGCAGCCTTAGCGATTATTACTCTATTCAAATTATTCTGGCATTTTTTGCGGGGGGGGGGGGGGAAGTGCACACAAGTGCAGTTCCGCATACTCACATACAAAAACAACACTGTAAAGACGACACCAACACATAAAAAATTAAACAAAATAGCAAAAATTTGTCAGACAGATTTGTGGGACAGAAGCGCGTCTTACTCTAAGCCTCAAGTCATAGAACACGGACTCTAATCGGATGATTAAACTAAAAGTTTTTAAGTGAAATCAAATGGTTCTTTTTTTAAATAAAACCTTCTTTAATTTGATTTAGAACATACAATGTTTCAGAAAAACTATATAAGATTCTTGATTTCAATATTTTACGATTAAAACGGTAGTGATTACCTACTTGCTCAGTGGGTACAGTGGACGCAGAAAATATATACGTTTTAAACAAAGATTGATAAATGTGAAATATTATTCATGATTATTGCAATATTGAAATGGGATTTTCCTCTTGAATTTAAGCCGCTTAAACTGGAGACGTGTATCTTGAGAAGATCACAGGTAAGTAGGGTGCGAGTTAGGGGGACAACGTTCACAACACACGTGTCCATAGCTACGGGACAAGAATAAATATACCTAGCTAAAGCAATAACGCAACTTACACCCTTCCGAGTGCGCACTCACACAGACACACTTCACTACGATGAGAGTTCTGAGCAAGGTTTGCAGTCCAGCAGTCCCGAGGGCCGCATAGTCTCGTGTCAGTCAATGGTGATCGCTTAGCAAAAGAGCTTGGTCCCATTGAGATCTATGACCTAGAAGGAGCTAACTAGCTAGGAGCTTTCTGTAGTTTAAGAAGAGCTAAACTGCAATTGGATCTACAAACACCAATAAATATGACGGCCATCACTTAACCGGATATCATCTGGTTCAAAGAGGTTAAAAAAGAATTTCTTCGTCCCTCTATTACAGCTTGTGCAGGACGATAAGTACCAAGCACATTGTTAGCTTCTTTTATACAAATATAAGTAGAAATAACAAAGATTGCAATTCTAGGGTGGTTTGTGAGACGAGCGGATAGGGTGTATGCGGTACAAAGTATAAATCCTCGTAAGCACGATAGTATATACATTAAACAAGAAACGCTCTTTATGATTATAACAAAAGAAAAATAAAGATGGAATATCGACGAACCTGGCAAAATTTCTAAAAGTTAGATAGTTTTTACAAAGTTAAAGTCTATGAAATGTTAAGCTTAGTATTTAACAGTGTTTAAGCCGTACAACAAACTATCAAAGTGTCTATTTCAGAGTAGTAGCTGCTCCTTACGGGAGTAAGTATTACAAAATTAAAAGCAAGAAAATGCAGGAAGTTATTGCACCAGAAAATAATATTCTATCTTCTTCTTGTTGCATAGCCAAATAAAATCCTGAATAACACACTCATGAAATGCATTCCATAACGGGTTTCAGTTCTTTGATTTCTAAAGGTTTGTTAGATTCCTTATGTTAAAAATCGGGAAGCCAGGAAACTTTGGCCTCCATTAAAATTGCTTCTACTTACTAACCCCCTTACTAATAAAGATTGTATAGCAGCTGCATAGTTACACAGTGTTTTGTCACTTTCTTTTTAATGTCAAACTCAAATAGTTTGACAGAGAGTAACCATTGTGTAACTATACATCTGCTATTCAATCTTTATTAGTAAGGAGGTATATTTATATTTTAGCGCCCCAACCTTCGAAAATAAGGAATTAGTTCACAAATGTCACAAAAACTAAAAAAAATAACTGTCCTAAGATAGTGTTGTGGTTTAATGAGAAACTACAGTTTAAGGATTTGCCACACTGGATGCGTTCTGCGTTCTGCGGTCTGGTCAACCCATACATTGCGTTCACCCTATGTATGGGTTAACCGGACGAGACCGGAATGACCAATTTATGATCAAAGTTGTCACCCGAAATATTTTGATAAAATACATACTTCAATTATTCATTCTTACGTCTCGGAAAAGTTTAGGCTTATTTTGGGTACGTAAATAAGCCTAAAACAAACCCTAAAATCATCATGAATGCGATATCTCAGAACTTAAAAAGTCTCGACTAATTCCCCAAACTTTCATGTCACGCACTGTTGAAAACTTTCCAAATTGATTCCGTGATTTGGAAATCGTGAGTTCGGAATGATAATATAATAGTCTCCAAAAATAAACCAAAAACGAATATCGGTCGGTAAATTGAGGAAGGACAAACTTTGGTTCACCTGGACGATGTGGTAAACGTCCTATAAAGATGCAATAGGGAATTAGCATAAGTCACCGATTTTGATAAATTTGAGCTTGATCGCTGCGGACACGTATAAAAACATGAAGGAACAGAGAAAAAAAAATTGTTTTAGTTTTAATACACGATGAAATCAGGAGAAAATAACGATTTTTTTCATTTTCGGATATAATGCACTTAACAGTCAGAATATCGAATAAGAAACACACCTGAAGGTGACAGTGACTTCACAAATCATGACCGTTTTGTATAAAGCGTTTTCGGCGGATGCTGCTGCGTGCTAACTTCAAGTTACTATATCACGAGAAAAAACGCAAGAGCAATTTCTCCCGCATTTACACTTTTGATTTTGATTAAAAAAAAATTGATGCATATTACATATTAGACGCCATTAAGTAATAGCACTCTACAAGAATTATTAAGCATTAATATTATGCTCCAAGAAAATTTAGAAATTAATAAAAAGGCGATAATAGAGTTTTTAATTCGAACTTCATTATATTGGAGTGTGATAAATCTCGTGAATTAAATTAAAAATTAAAACAAATAGAAAACTAAGGCACGTTTTGAAGTAATTTAATTAAAATTGATGATATCTCCAAAGTTTTGTATTTTTGGACCACATGTTCTAGGAGTTTTTTATTATTATTTTGACCTATAGAATATAACCTCAGTATGGGATATCAAAAAATACAGGATGTATGGAAAGATAAAATTACACTTTTTCTTTAAATAAATCTCATTTCCTATAATTTTAAACGTATAAAAAGTAAACTATAGATAGGTATAGCTAAGAATAAGTACCGGTTTGCAGAAGTATAATATTATTAAAATAATGATGCAAAAGGCATACAAGGTTAATTTTTAAGTATATCTAAAAATTAAATGAGTGTACGTATTGCTTTCCTATTCTTATCGAGTATGTACAGGTAAAAGTTTCAATATTTAATAATTGGTTAGGATATTTATGTTTATTTATGTCCCAAAATTTTACTGATTCAGGATTTAAAGCTCATTCATAGAATTACACGCGCTTATTCAAAAGATACTATCTTGTTTACGTACTTACGTTAAATATTTAAAAAAAATCTACGTACGCGTTTAGTTCTTTTTTGTGAGATGGCCGATTAATCAAGATATTTTTCCTATATTTTCATACTATTAATTTTTTACGTTTAACTGCACTTTTATATTTAGAAACGTGGTCTGATATCCCCATTTCATTTTTAGATATACTTAAAAATTAATGGTGTATATGCTTTATGTAAAACCTTTTTAAATTCATATGATGCAACCTATAAGAAAGGTATAGTTAATTCAGGTATCAATACAGTATAAGGGGGTCCCTTAAGGGTCCCTGTTGTGGAAGCGCATGCAACCGCAGGCTAACTCGACGAGATTAGGAAGAGGGAAACACTCCCTCTGTTGGACAAGAAAAGATGAGCTTCCTCGCTGAATGAGTATCGAATATTTTATGTTAGGTGCCCTTGATAAATTAGTTTATTTATACATTAGCATTATAACATTAGTTTTTTTCAGTCAACATAGTTTTTACAATGTACTTATTCAGTACAGTCCTTTAAGATAAAAAACTGTAACTAAATAAATTAGACAAAATCACAAACATTGATTGCTCTGATTCCAAAGTAGCTAAAGCACTATAGAAATCAGAGACAACGGTGCAACTAATACAAAAGTTTGTTTTCTAAATTGACCCAGCCGGGTATCAAACCCGGGACCTCAGTGATGGTGACACCTCAGTGATGGAGACAAAGTAAAGTAAGATATATTTTGTAGTCTACTGCCGTACCGGGCTCGTAGTGCAACTGACAACTTTTATTAGAAACAGGTAATTCTGATTAGAAACGTATTTACAATCAAATATATTTTATAAAAACACAAGCAAAACATAAAAGCTTCCAAAAACACTTGTTATATCACAAATTCTTTTAATATATACCTAGCAATAAGTCTCCCTAAGCTTTTATAAACAAAAGGATGTGGAAAAATTACAAAAGCTCAGAATAAGTAAACAAGACACATAATATTTAAGATTTTGCGGAGGTACCCTAAATCCGGCATCTTTGCGAAGTGAATGCGTAGGCTGTTGTTACCAATAATCCCTTGATCCTTATTTACTAGCGAAGACGTAGCTTACAATACCATTCCTGTATTTGTACCGTCATGTCAGTAGGTATGGAAAATAAGCAACATTTTCATTAAAAAATTGTGTAAAAAATAATAAAGTATTTACTTATTCTATCACAGAATATAAGAAACTTAACGCTAGAACTTACCTGTAGATTGGGAGTACGTCTAGAGTTCATAGTTCATATCATAGTAGTATAAATAATAAATTATCATGTTGAGTTTAATAAAACGATTTAGCGATAGATTTGTAAAAAAATTGGTAAATATTACGTTTATTGTATGGGAGTCCCACTTAAATATTTATATATTTAATTCTGTTTTTAGTATTTGTTGTTATAACAACAGTTGAAATTTTCAACAGAATTACAAATTTCAACTGTCTAGCTATCACGGTTCCTGAGATACAGCCTGGTGACAGACAGACAGACGTTTTTACCCTTTGGATACGGATCCCCAAAAATTAATCAGTGGAGTTGCCTGCCTTAAATTTTGCTTACTAGTTGTACTATTAGTTATTCTAGCTCCAATAATTTAAATATTAGGTATTATATTGTGTAATTATTGAAATGAATATTTTTTACATTTCATTTTGTTTGTCCTAAACTTGGAGCAACGCGGCTTCCGTACCGACCCAAAAAACTTCTGAATTTACCACGAAACAGTGCAACAATTTTTTACATAATTTTCATATTAATTTCACGTCGTAAATACCACTTAAAACATCTGAAGACGGGCTTTAAGTTGTTTCATTAATTTAAATATATTTGCATCACAAGTCACAAGAACTTAATTCTCGGTAGAAAATCTGTCGTCGGGTTAGTTAGAATCGTTGACGTATAGGGGTGGCTTGGATTATTATACTTGGGGGATTAAATACCTTTACAATTATCGAGTTATGTACCGTACGTGTGGGTGAATTCTAACATAACTCACTTGCGGTAAAATGGTAAATAAGGAGCCCTGAGGCACCTTATGTTGCCATTTAAGGTCATTACGGTTTTGAATTAGACTGATGTGTGAATATTCGGACGATAAGTCAATTTATATCAATTCTGTGGCTAAGATTCATACTCGTAATATTGAACAAATTGTGTGTTTAATCAACACAAAAAAATGCGCTTTCAATAAGTGTTTTTTTGTGTAACGATTGTTTGTGTTTCTTGTAACGAAGAAAAAATGTTTTTTTAAATGATTTATTAAATACTCGTATGATATCCCCAGATATATGAAGTGACATGTCGCTTTCTTAAATTTTAATTTAAATGCCGATACATCTGAGCTAAAGCCAGCAAATCACTAATCGAGCTTTAACAAAAAGTAGAAGTAATCAAACTAAATCTCGTTTTCCTGTAAACAAACATTTGTATTGCACCGGGTTTGCTTTTAATACCGACGCTGTTTCCACTCACCTTAAACGAAATTGTTATTCACTCGCCTTTAAACAGTGTCTCCCCTTTAAGTGCCTTCGAACAATCAATTCAAATAAGATAGGAAATCGACTTTACCTTCCCGCGCCGAGCGCTAAAGTCATATCATCCATCAAATATTCACAAAACATCTTACAAATGATAAAAGAGAAATCTCTCGATACGGGATGTTTTTTTTTTTCATCCGGCGAGATACCGGCCCGTCGGGGGAGGAAATATCACCATGTCATTTGTTTATATTGCGAAATTAATCCCGTTCCCCGGTGACTGATGAGTGGAGTCAAACGAAGCTTGCCAAACAAAGAAACACCGAGGTGTATACTATAATCGAAGCTCACTTAAACGACAGATGCTCGAAACGGGCTCCATCAATCTATCCCCCCCACCTCGATTCGTACTCTCTCCACGGTCGAATTGTTATTCACGTACCATTACCTCAATTTTTTAGAGCTGAGGTACCTGAAAAGAAACCCTTTCACTTATTGTGTCTCATTCTTGAATAGGTGGAGGGCCATCGCGGAATTAAATTTCTTTAGACTATTCATTTTTCTTCTCGCCTTTTTCACTGACTGTTTTTACGGCCCGCAGATGTTAGAAGTTACACGGTGTAGGGGCCTTTATTTAAGGCCTGACCTGAGGGTGTTTGATATAAATTAGTTCCTTCATTGGCGTGTTTTTGTCACCGTTGTGTAACACAAAGGGAAGACAAAAACACAAAAGAGCAATCACGCACAGGGTCAGGGTGAACGTTGGGAATCGTTCAAAAATCGATTAAAGCTCACCACACACGTACGGGAATCGAACAAATAACGAGAAACTGGTTGTTCTGATCGCGGACGCTCGGTCACGTCTCAACCGGCTATAATTCAATAAGGCGCGATCCACACGCCACGCGCTGAACGCGGAATCGTTCATTTCACTTGCAATGATATTAAAGTAATTTAATAATATTAAAGTACTATCGAATTCGGTATTTGTGAAAGAAACTTTGCTCGCCGTATTCTGACTTTGTTTTGTTAACATTTCTACTTTGTTTTGTTTCTATAATACGACATCTGACTATGAGACTTAAGTTACTTAGGTCATGTTTCACTGGATTTTTATTTAATTTTCTAGATGTAGGTGCATAACATACATTTTCAAAATTGATTCTAAATATACGCAAAGTACTTATTTTTTTCATACAGCTCTGTTCATACTTTCTACTCAAAACTTAACAATATCCAGCCTACAGAAATAATGTTTGTAAATAAATATTTATGCATTTTTTAAATGTTTTACATGATGTTATTTGAAAAAAACTAAATTGAAAAAAAAACTGTATAATTAACGAACCCGCCAACAAAATTTCACGAAAATCGGTTGAGAAATTTGATTTGTAGTCCTCTACGAATTGATCTCCTGAACAGACGGACAGTTCAGACCATAGATATAGAAAATTTTTTGCTACGCTCAAGAAGACCAACAGAGTGTGGAAAAGAGAAGTTAACATCATACGGACACGGTACATGTAAAAAAGAGACAAATAGGATCAAGTGACATGTGCCAATATTTTTTACAGTAAGAGGCCCTAGCGGCCCGCCTTGCAAAGGAGCAATCACGATTTGCTTAAAATATTTTATAATCTTAATTAGAATTTGAAATAAAGGTGTCGTAGAGCCATGGTGTCTTGTGCTCCAAGTAATTGTGATGTGACAAAAAGAAACAATCCAAGTAATCACACTTTTCACAGGTAATTAAGATATTGCCACACATTTCTCTTTCGCTACATTTATTCGTTTATCGACGAAGAAAACATTATGGAACATAGTTTATTAATTTGCTTTGCCATATATAGTCATATTTTATGTATCTCATATAAAATGTATGCATTCGTTTTTCAGATCACCTATTTATTGATAATAATTGTTGTTCTTTGACATTCTATTTCTATGGTTCAGACAGACATACGAAAGCAAATCGGGAACGAAAACGGAACGGAGACGCTTCGCGCTCAATCGGTCAGTAAGCAAAGACAAAACAGTTCAGTAAGTAGGTAGCTTTTTTCTCCTCTTTTTGGTTTAGTTAAGTATTCGATGAAATAGAAATTAGAAAGCATGTAGTTTTTTTTCTAATCAATACTGATTATGGTTGTATTTCGGCTATGCTACGGGACGAACATTAACATATTTTTATAAAACGTGTAATAAAAACTTTTGATATTAAATAGGATATGAGTATAAATAGGATATGAATAGAAATAGGATATAGGATATGAGGGCATGTCTCATGTTTCTCTTAGTACGCTACGATTCCCAATAAATTTAACAACGGTCTCTAAATGAGAGTGTGAAGATGATGCCTCGGTAAAAATAGTTTGCTATTCGAGTGATGATGAAGTCAGCGCGAGAATCTCGCGGGCTGCATTTGATTTTGATTAGAAATTTATTTGGTTATTTTTAGTAGAAATTCTAAGATGTTTTAGTTATAGTACTTACATAGGTATATTAAATAATGTTAAACATATTTACGAATAAATTTTGATTTATTTAATTGATTATATTCATTTTCAATGCACCAGAAGGTCGTGAAAAGCACGAGATCTGTGATTTTTTTAACTAAATAGGACACATACAGAAATCCTAATGCTAAAAAGATTCCGAAGATGGGATGGAAGCTTGAACAGAAGATGCCAATTCACTTGAGTATTCAAGTTGAAGATATTGAGTTAGAAAGGGAGAATGAGATATGTATAAAGTGGTATCAAATAATCTGTGATGTTACTTAAACAGGTGTTGCTTAAACATAACAACTTTCTCCAAGGAACATAGGTCGAAAATCGGAAAAAATTCATACTCCCATACAAAATGTATTGGCCAGCAAACCGACTTAGTATGGAAAGGCGAAAAAATTAGTTTTTCGACCTCTTGGAGAAAGTTGTCCTTGAACAACCTCGCAAGAGTAGATTACTAACATCATAAACTACATTAGTTCTACTACTTTTCCGAAAACAGACAAAAAAAAAACCGGCCAAGTGCGAGTCGAACTCGCGCACGAATGGTTCCGTACCAAAAAACAGCAAAAAAATTACGTTTGTTGTATGGGAGCCCCCCTTAAATATTAATTTTATTCTGTTTTTAGTATTTGTTGTTATAGCGGCAACAAAAATACATCATCTGTGAAAATTTTAACTGTCTACCTATTGTCGTTATTAATATTGAGCAAAAAACGGCAAAAAAAATCACGTTTGTTGTATGGGAGCATTCTGTTTTTAGTATTTGTTGTTAAAGCGGCAACAGAAATACATCATCTTTAAAAAATTTCAACTTTCTAGCTATCACAGTTCATGAGATACAGCCTGGCGACAGACAGACAGACGGACAGCGGAGTCTTAGTAATAGAGTCCCGTTTTTACCCTTTGGGTACGGAACCCTAAAAACAACTTTGCATACTTATGTCCCAACAGCTGATAGAGTTTAGTATGAAAAGTTGTTTTTTTGTCTGTTTTTGGAAGAGTAGTAGAACAAATGTTGATGTTTATGATGTTAGTAATCTACTCCTGCGAGGTTGTCGGTGTTTTACAAAGGGAATTAATTAATTGGGTGACTGGAAATAATTAAAGGCGATTGTTAATGGGATACTTGAATACTAAACCGGGCAGCAATTAATTTTTTGGGCAACAAAATAACTAAACGGTGGATTACAAAAATACTTGTAACGGGCGACTACAAGTGGGTGACAAATAATCTAAAGCTGGGTGACTAAAATACTGAGTGGGCAACTATTATACCAAATAGGTAACTATATAACTGATTTAAGCTACCCAACATGGTATTTTAAGACGTTTTTATTAGGTTGCTTTCTTATTTGTTTGTTTGTTTTTTGTCATCTCGATTAGGATTACAGTTACCTTTTTTTTATAAATAAAATATGTCTATACCAAATTTTAAATGTTTTGTGTGCCCTAAAGTTGTCGCCCAAATAGTAATTTGGTCGCCTGTTCTGAATAACTAGTTACTCAATTGGTATTTTAATGTCACCCATTTTCAATATCTGTAGTCGCCCTCGCTCCGTCGCCCACTTAGTATTTCAGTACGCTGTATTCAGTATTTTTGATACCCAAAATGAAAATTTATTGTTACCCGATTAAATACTACCCTTTTACAAATAACCCTGTATAATAGAATAGAATAGAACATTATAAATGTAAAAAACCAACAACTCGGTTTGGTGGAGCGTGCTATTTCCCTATGAGCACAATGGCGGCTCGTTTAAGCGAAAACAAAGGTTTATTATGTGTTTAGCTCGTTTCGCAAATTAATGAATACTATGAGAGTCGCTAAGGTTGCCTTTAACCGTCATTGATACTATAATATTCGTAAATGAAGATGACTGGTCTTTGGCATGGCCCCGTGACTCAGCCTAATTACTAATCTATTATGTAAGAAATAAATATTTAATTACTTTGTTTACATCACTGAAAAATAGAGATGTAAATTTTTGTTATTCAAAAAATAAGGCAAAAATCCGTTCAGAGGTTATAAATAAATAAATGTATTGGACAGCACCAAACAAACGATTGAAGTACATTCTCTTGTCTTTTTGTTACATACAACTTCAAAAATTATTTAAGTAAGTATTCAAATTAAACATAACCATGGAACCTTATTATAACTAGTGGCTCTGTGAGCTCTAGATTTAACCAATCTCCGTCATTTTGAAAAATTTCGAAAATTAAATCGTCAAAGAAATTTTTCACACGAGAATCGGCTGGGAAATACCTGTAGAGGAGACGGACAGACATTTTAAAGTATTTTTTTTTGCCCAAAACAGCTACGCTACGCTCGGGAATAAGTATCTTTGTAATAAAATAGTTCCAAGTTTCGCAATTATAATGATTTAATGCACTTTTTCTCATTCACTTTTTAAATACTATAGTACCAGTTTCTAAATACACACCATAAGTAATAAATACTGTCCTCTGTTTATAATAATAAAAAAATCGATACCATTTCTGTAGATTAAATGCATTAAGATTTGTAATAGCTTACACAAACAACAGCATGAAACGTGCTCTTAAACACTAGGGGCTACTTACTGTGGTGTTCGGCGATAAATATACATTTGTTTAGTTTGCCTACCAACACTTAAGGCGGTTGTATGACCGAAAGTGGCGCCCTCAGAGGTTTTTATTTCATAAGTTATTAATAGAAAAAATGAATCATAGTGTTTTCTTACATAAACTAAATTTTCATATATGTATTGGCCTGCCAAAGTTAAAATATTTATTTCTTTAAACAGTTTTCTCAAGGTATCTCTCCGCCGAAGATTGTATATGCCGCGAACAGCTCTTTTTTGGAGTACAAAAATATCTTCAATACTGGCAGCTGAGCCCCACAATAGCAGTCCATAAGACATTACACTATGAAAATAACTAAAATATACTAACCTTGCCGTTTCAATATCAGTTAAAAGCCTTATTTTCTTAACAGCGAATGCCGCTGAACTAAGTCTACTTGACAAGGCTTCGATATGTGGATCCCATTGCAGTCGAGAATCTAGTGTGATACCTAGAAATTTTGTACTTTCAATAAACTCGACTTCATCGTCATTCAAATTAATATTTAATTCTGTCTGCTCAACATTAGGCAATGAAAATTTTACACATTTAGTTTTTTGGGGTTAAGTGCTAAATTATTACTATTAAACCAGTATGAAACTTTAGAGAGGGCACTATTTACTTCGTCCGAACAGTTACTACCTCTGTTTACTTTGAAAACTAAAGAAGTATCATCCGCAAATAGTACTGTCTCACGTAAATTATTCGCGTAGTTGGGAAGGTCATTTATATAAATAAGAAACAGCAATGGGCCCAATATTGGTCCCTGCGGCACACCCATATTGATGGGGGCTCCAGTAGATTCAGTTTTATTTATCACTACTTTCTGAGTTCTATTGTACAAATACGATTTCATAAGGCTAACTGATTTATCAGAGACACCATAATGTTCTAGCTTCTTTAATAGTGTTTGGTGATCAACGCAATCGAATGCCTTAGAAAGGTCACAGAAAATACCAATTACATCTTGCTTTTCTTCCCAAGCGTCAAGAATATGTTTGAGAAGTGCAATTCCAGCATCAGTAGTATTTTTACCCTTGGAAAATCCAAACTGATTTTTATGAAGTATATGATTGTTTGTGAAGTAATCTAATAATTGGGAATATATAATTTTTTCAAATATTTTACTGTATACTATTATATATAATATTTTACTGTATACACTGTAGTCTATTATGAAATTACTTCAGATAGCTCCAATTCTAACAGAAAATTTATATAATTTCCTTCAGCGTTATCTCGGAAGTGCTGCTAATGGATATCAAATATATGGGAAAACTTGCCTTGAACATCGGACTTGCTATAGACGAACTACAAATAGCTAGAAAGCACTGCACCGTCTTGGCGATCGCAGATTTGATTAACGATCACAAGAGTAAACTTTCGCAGGGACTGGCAATTGGCTTTGATAACTTTTTGAACATGACTGGAAATCTGGCAAAGGTTTTCTTCTTAAACTTTCATGCCACTAATGACGTCATTCCGGTTGACCATATCCGCTCGACAAATATATTTATAAAAAAATAAATACGGGACCAAATGTTAAAATATTCAAATTAGTTTCTTAAATTGGCCTAATCTGTAGTAAAAAAATATTTAAAAAATACCTTTTATTTTTTAACCAAAGCCAATTGGCTAATTTGTGCCGCTCACGACTGTCGCAGGGTGACTTAATTAGTCGAAGATCCTTCAGAGCCATCGATATGTACATAGCAAGTTTCCCCGTTCAACGAATGATAGTACCCTTCACTTTTAGAAGTAGGTATTTTAAACCGGTGAGTATTTGTTATATTGATCATGATTCCATGTGAACATTTGTTAAAGGGATCGTGACTCCATATGTGTATTTGTTAAAGGAATCATGACTCCACGTGAGTATTTGTTATAGGGATCATGACTCCATGTGAGTATTTGAAATAAGAAATATGACTTCATGTGAGTATTTGTTATATTGATCATGACTCCGTGTGAATATTTGTGAAAGGTATCATGACTCCATGTGAGTATTTGTTATATTAATCATGACTCCATGTGAGTATTTGTTATATTGATCATGACTCCATGTGAGTATTAATTGTAATAGGGATCATGACTCCATGTGAGTATTTTTTATATTGATCATGACTCCATGTAAGTATTTGTTAAAGGGATCATGACTCCATGTGCGTATTTGTTATAGGGAACATGACTAGTGTTGTAAAAAAACAGATCTTTTCTAACGTGAAAAAAAAAACGTAAAAAGACATAAAAAAAACATGTTTTTTTCTGGAGCATGTTTTGTTACAAGAGTACGGAAATCAAAATTATTAAGGAAATTTCCGTTAAATATTAATACTTAGGAGTTCATATTATAGTTTGCTGTTCATTTTTGACCCTACATTACTTTTTTAGTGGAATAGTACCAAGTTTTCAACACGGTGAAATCATCATTCGGTATATTTTTTTTTTGATGTACCTATGAACTTAATCACATACATGTACATTTTTAAATACCCGGAAAGTCCGAAAATAAGATAGAGATAAAATTAAGATACTTAATTTTTTATATTTATATAGGTATTACCAACTAACTATGGCCAGAGGGATTTGAAACTGATTTGTTTCTCCTTTTAATAAGTATTTAGCTTATTTTAGTTTTCTGTTTTCACCATTAGTTTTGTCAACCTAGGTATTTTTAACCGACTTCAAAAAAGGAGGAGGTTCTCAATTCGTCGGAATCTTTTTTTTATTTTTTTATTTTTATGTATGTTACTCGATTACTCGAAGACGGCTGGACCGATTTGAAAAATTCTTTTTTTGTTTGAAAGTATATACTTTCAAATTGGTCCCATTGTCATGAAATCAGGATCTGATGATGGGATCCTGGAGAAATCGAGGGAACTCTTCAAATATTATAGGCACATCTATAGCGATTTTAGTATTTTCATAAGTAACTTGTGCATTTGCTTTCGAAAAGTACCATTTCGGTGAAGTAGAACTGATGATGAAGACCAGCATAGATGATCATCGGAACTATTTAATACTAAGTAGTTCACTGGTACAATACGAATACTTTAATATGGTTGCTAGGCTATTTATGCTCATCATAATTCATATGGTGAAGAAGAGCTGATAGTGAAGTACCAGGAGAACTCCTCAACAATAAACGCCCCTGCGTCGGGAAAAGCAGTACTATGTAAAAAGTGATGAGCCGTTGACATAAGACTATTGTAACTTAGATAATATCATCACCAAATATACTTACCACAAAAAAGTTTAAAATAAAAAAGTTTTTAATAAAAACAAAACCTCCTTCAAAAACCTTGAAAATAATCTAACATAAAACAGTTTCAAAAATAAATTAATGGCTCTAAAAAGCAAGAAATAAAATATTGAAATGTGTATAATAACTAACTCGAAAGTTTGTATGCATATCTTATATTAAACAACGTCTTATGAAGTCGGGTGGGGTTTAAACCCATGATTAAAGTTTAGATATATTAGTTTAGATAAAAAATATCGTTCGTCCCCCCCCCCCCCCCACCCGACTTCAAAAGGCGTTGTTTAATATAAGATATGCATACAAACTTTCGAGTTAGTTATTATACACATTTCAATATTTTATTTCTTGCTTTTTAGAGCCATTAATTTATTTTTGAAACTGTTTTATGTTAGATTATTTTCAAGGTTTTTGAAGGAGGTTTTGTTTTTATTAAAAACTTTTTACCTCAGCGAAGGTAAACCCTATAATATGAATTCTAACATATTACGTACAATCACAAAACCTCTTAAAAGCTTTTTCAAGGACAGGGCAGAGTTCAAATACTGATACCACAGACCATACAACAAGTAACTGAAACACACAGGCTAGGATGCAGCCTGTTTGGATTATTTCTATGATTTGAATTTAAATACAAAATGCTCTTTACTGATATTTTCTAAATCTTGTGTCCATAATGTTACCATGAGAGTTAACTTGTGCATGAACTAACCTAACTGATGTCAGTCAGTCTTTTGTAAAAGTTATATCTCATTGGTATATTTGTATAGCGATTTTCTATTACTTTTTCAAAAGTTGATTTCTATCAAAAGGATTAAAATATTAGAATATTATTCGGTTACTTTTATAATTTAGTTAAATAAATATGTAGTCTCAGTGGACAACAAATCAGAGCAGATTATTGTACTTAGAATTACGCCCAAATGAGCATACATTAATCTTATTCAAGCGACGCTACCTGCGAGTTTTGAAACTAATACAAATTGTATTTGTCTCCAGCTTGAATTGATACATTTGAAAATTTAACTAATAAGGTTTAAAGACTTTACCCTCTACACCGTAGCATACCATGACCTTGCTAGGAAAGTGTCAGGCAGAAAAATATTATTTGTATTGAAAAGTATGACACCATTCCCACTAGACCGTCACTGGCCATGCACGTAGCGTGCCATGCACACTTGCACAGAGTGTCGACAATAGTCAGCGAGAATATTTTTCCGGTGCTGACACGCTCTGTGAATACACACGCTACGTTGCCGAGCCGGTAAGCAAACGGATTGTAACCGCGTATGATGACCGTTATAAAAGCAAAATGAAACGGATTCCTCTCGGTTTTGGATATTGCATACGGGCACCATACGAGTTGCATACGTGCACCATACGGGTTGCATACGGGCATCATACGGGTTAGAAATAGAAATAGAAATATTTTTTATTTAAATAGACTTATTTAAAAGTACTTTTAAATCGTCCAGTTTTCTTTGCCCTACCACCCATTCGGGACGTCTTTTTGCTGACAAGAAGAATGGGCGCAAGAAACTTATCAGCCTCATCAAAAGTAACGATATTTACAATTTATTATATCGTTACCTACTAAACACAATCAATATAAAAAAAAAATACAGATTTCAAAGTAAACATATTAAATAAGTACAAAAGCAATTACTCCCATGCTTTTTTGTCGTCTAAATAATCAACAATTTTGTAATAGCCCTTGCTCATAAGAACAGATTTAACAGAATCTTTAAATTTTTCTAATGGTAATTCTGTAATATTACTTGGAATCTTATTATACATTGCAATGCATCTACCCAAAAAAGAGCCTCTTGTTTTTTGTAATCTGAAACTTGGAACAGCAAGTTTATTCTTGTTTCTGGTATTAAAGTTATGCACATTACAATTTTTATTAAAAGTGTCTAAATTTTTTCTTGCAAACATTATATTTTCATAGATGTACTGAGATGCAATGGTGAGTATATTGATTTCTTTAAACAGATCTCGAAGTGAGTCTCTAGACCGTAGATTGTAAATGGCGCGCACTGCTCTTTTTTGAAGAATAAAAATGTTATCAATACTAGCGGCTGAGCCCCACAACAACAAACCATAGGTCATAATACTATGAAAATAGCTAAAATAAACTAATCTTGCTGTTTCAACGTCAGTCAAAAGCCTTATTTTCTTTACAGCATAGGCGGCTGAACTAAGTTTATTAGACAGGGCATCGATATGAGGATCCCATTGAAGTTTTGAATCTAAAGTTAAGCCTAAAAATTTTGTGGAATGAACCAACTCGACAGTTTCGCCATTTATGCTTATATTTGAAGTAACCTGCCTCACATTTGGAAGTGAAAATTTTATATATTTAGTTTTATCAGAATTAAGTTTCAAATTATTGGTAGTGAACCAATGCACCACCTTAGAAAGAGTATTGTTTACTTCGTCAGAACACAAACTACCTCTGTCAACTTTAAAGACTAAAGAGGTATCATCAGCAAACAATACTGTCTCACACATATCTTTAGTATAGTGAGGGAGGTCATTGATATAAATAAGAAACAGTAATGGACCTAATATCGATCCCTGGGGTACTCCCATTGTTATGGGAGCTCCCGAAGACGTTGCGTCCCCAATGACAACTTTTTGTATTCTTGCCGATAGATATGACTTTATGAGTGCTAATGAAATCCTTGAGACGCCATAATGCTCCAATTTATTCAACAATGTTTCATGACTAACGCAATCAAATGCCTTTGACAGGTCACAGAAAATCCCGATTGCATCCTGTTTACCCTCCCAAGCATCAAAAATGTGTTTTAGTAGTGCAACACCAGCGTCAGTTGTAGACTTTCCTCTTGAAAAACCAAATTGTTTTTTATGCAGTAATTGGTTTGTGCAAAAGTGACCTAATAATTGACCGTAAATAATTTTTTCAAAAACTTTACTTAGCGCTGGTAGAATAGAAATAGGTCTAAAATTAGTAGGGTTACTTTTGTCTCCAGACTTGAAAAGAGGAATAATTTTAGCATATTTCATTAGATCCGGAAAAATTTCCTGATCGATACATTTATTAAAGATAAATGCTAAAAGAGGCGCAATAGAAGTAATTATTGATTTTATAACATGAGTTGAGAGGCCCCACAGATCTTCTGTTTTCTTTATATTAATCGAATTAAAAGTTTGTATTACTATGTCACTGTTGATATGTCTAAAGTTAAATATGTTATTGCACCGATCAACACTTGAATTCAGGAGGGTAATAGCAAGACTCGAAGACGAGTTAAGAGTTTTAGTAGTTTCACCAGGTATTCTAGAAAAGAAATTCTCAAATGTGTTGGCTACTTCTTCGTTAGATTTTACAATTTTACTATCTACTTCTAAAGAATATCTACGGTCTTTATATTTTGTTTTCCCTGTTTCTTTATTAATGATATTCCATGTTTCTTTAACTTTATTATCTGCTGTGTTAATTATTCTAGAAAAATGTTTAGCCTTTGCTAAAGCACAAACCCTTCTAAAAGTTTTAGAGTAGTTTTTTACATACTCAATAAACATGGGATCTCTTGAATGAGATTTTTCTTCATATAATTCAAACAGCTTAGTTCTACTTTTATAAATACCAGGTGTGGCCCAATCGCTAAACTTTTTTTTTAGGTATACTACATTTAACAGATTTTTGTTTAAAATTTTTATCAAACTCATCTCTAATAGTGTTGAACAAATCATTATATAAAACATTGGGTTCATCACTGTTGGGTAGGTACCCCATTTTATTTATAATATTATTTCTAAAACTTTCAATTTTATTTTTGGTGATAGGTCTACACAAAACATTATGCCTAGCCGGAACATCATGGCGCTCAAGAGAGGCCAACTGTCCGCTATGATCAGATTTAATACAGTTTATTATAGATTTTTGCAGGACATTACAATTACAATCACAAAAAATATTGTCTAAGCAAGTGGCTGAGGTAGGGGTGATGCGAGTTGGTTCTGAAAAAATATTCAATAAATTATATGATTTAAATAGATTTAGAAATCTATTTGTTATAGGTGTGTTTTCTAAGATATTGACATTAAAATCACCACACACAACCACTTTCTTATTCTTTTTACATGTCAATTTTAGGGCATCCTCCATAGCGGACTCAAACTGCGGGTAGATGTCAGTGGGGGGTCTGTATACACATATTATTATTATATGATCAAGTTCAACACATGAGAGTTCAATATGTCTTTCAATTGAGAGAGACACAATATCATTTCGTACTTTGAATTTCAAATCATTCTGTAAAATAATTAAAGACCCTCCACAGGAGGCAAATTTCCTAGAGAATGAACTTGCGATATTATGATTATCAAAACCTACCATTAATTCATGATCTTTAAGCCAGTGCTCAGTTATACACATAATATCAACTTTTTTATAGTCCATAAATAAACTTAATTCTAGTTCTTTTGAGGAAAAGCTTTGTATGTTTTGGTGAACAATAGTCAAAAATTCAGATTTTTCCTCTGTCATTACTAGGCTAGAGGGTGTCTCTATTGTCTGATTATTTAATTTAAATGAATTAAATTAGTATTATTTGGAACAATTTCCAATGATTGCGTATTATTAATTTCTAAATTATTCTGCTCAATAAAAGCAGTTGAGGTAGCCAAGGTTTTAGCTGAATATTGAAAATAAAATAATAGCGATAAAACTATTTGTCTTTTATAATAATAAGTGAGATAATATTTATCCTTTGTCAAAATTAAATTACTCAATAATTTATTTATGTCAATTATATGGCATTTCTGGCTTTGATAAAAATTCATAGTGTTTAATGTCATATTAAGCTTATATCTAATACAGTTTTCTTCCTGTGACAAACACTGACTATAAGGTAATGTAAACAACACAACTTTATTTATTTTTAAGCTGCACAATGTGTTGTAATACGCAATTAAATCTCTTTTGTTTACATTACCCCTATTACCAATCAATATAATTAAATTAGACTTTTCACTAAAGTCAAGAGAGATCACTTTGCTCATAATATCATGCATTGACAAACCAGGCATGCAATAATTTATTATGTTTTCTCCCAGGTACTTTTGGAATAAGTGGCCAAGGTCTTTTCCAATTTCATCACATATCATTATTGACTTATTACAATTATTTATTTTAAGAGAATTATTTTCATGTGTGCTATCTAAGTTATCACAGGAAACATGTTTAGCAGTTAGAGATGGTGAGGGATCACATACTATTTGAGTTGGCAAGCGCTCTGCAACGTCTAGGCCCGATGCTACAGATTTGTTATCAACTTGTGAGTAGCAGTCCACCTTTGTGGAGTTGTCAGATAAACACTGAAGTGCTAGTATGTACTCCCCAATCTCTTTTTTAGAGTAGTCATAGCGTTGAGACATATTTTCCAATGATTTTTGAAGGGAAATAATTTTGTCATTCAACAAATTAACATTTTGTTCATATATTGATCTATTTTCTTCAATTATGTTGCAACATGTATCTAATTTTTCCACTATTTGTAATCGCTCTTTAACATATTTAATATTATTATAGTATTTATTTTGCCTATTAACAATTTTTTTTGTTTTAGAAATATATTTATTAATTTTTATATATTTTTTTAACTTGTTTCTGCTGCGTTTAATTTTCACCTGTCTCTCAGTGCAGGTAAAGGAGTCTTCTGCTGCTGCAGTTAAATCAATAGTTACAACTGGGTTATTAATAAATGAGGCAGAAACCAAGTTTTGGGGCACAGCCGACCAACTCATCGTATAGACTTTGGTTCTGTGAGGCTACTACTTGGGTTTTCTCTGATTCTAATTTGTATATGTAATTATTGGCCTCGTGTAGTTGTTGCAAACGGACACAACGCCGTCGATCTGTTTCAGTGGGCATAGTAGAGCGTATCGGGTTGATTTTCGTGTCTGATACGTTCCTAGTACGGTCATGGTATGGCACGGTGGTGGGAAGAGACCTTTAAACTGTATTTTCGAACAAACTGATATAAAAACCTTCAGTAGAGTAACAATGCTTTGCTCAGTTTTGCCAGCTGTACATTGCTTCGGTGAATGCATCGAAAATTTTACCTTTAATCAGTCTCATAGCTCACAAATGGCGGCTTATAGCACGTTTATCCTGAAATTGTGAAATTTCACAGATATACTGGCAATGTTTGCAGCTGTTCCAGGCTTTGTCCTAATTGGCAATCGATCGCTCGAACACATTTGTGGTCATACAAACTCGGAATCAAATACTAACTTTATGGAAGGCATTCATCGTTACCTCTAAAGCCATGACATTGTTATTATTCAGTTAGATCTTTTCTCACATACAAATACAATTTGTACCTAGTACATAAAACAAAAGACTTTATTCAGTTCCACAATTCTGAGTAGATAAGTAGGTACATGATAATGTATTAAGCTTGTGTTACCTATATTATGAAACCGAAAAGGTCACCACTCAGCATTAACTTGAAGCATGAACATGATGAACACCTGCAACGCTTATATTCTGTGGAACCATAGGCTGTGCGTACAAGCCAAATTTAAGGAGTAACAGAATAAATAGTTAGGGCTATGTTAATGCATTTGTACATGTGCATTGTATACATGTAGTACATTGTATAGAATGCCTTTCATATTGCTATCATACTACAACAATAATAATTATCACATACATTTCATTTATACTAACAGTGGACCAGAACCTCTGCGATGAGTTTTAAGATAAGATGTGAATTTTTTAGCATTAATTCATTTACTTTTATAAATGTCGCCTTTAAGTAAAGAGTGAGCTAATTAAGTGTTGCCATTCCAATGAAGCCAAGTACTAGACATTGCCAACCAAATGTAATAAACCTGTTGAAACGTTTTTAGTAACATTATAAAAGAATACATAAGAATAAGATTTTAATGTAATTAGAGTTATTTAAATAGAAAGTGAGCAAAGTTATACTTTTATCAAGTTTTAGACATTATCACTCACAAACAATAAACTCATCAAAAAGTTTTTAGTAATATACAGAAAAATATGAAAAGAGTATTCCAATGGCAAAACAAAATATGAAAATAATATTTCAACGTAAGAGTTCTTTAATGGTAGTATACAAACATAATTTTTTGTATAAATACGAAAGCCGAAATACGGGTCACATATTTTTATATTCAGAATTAGTGTAAAAATGATAATGATACCTTTAAAACTGACGTAGTTACAAGCCAACCTTTGTTAGTATAGGTTGTGCGTTAATTATGGTTTTGAAAATATTATTTAGTCAAAATATAACAAGATATCGAAATAAAAAAATATATATTTAAATCTAGGCTATCTACTCTCTGTGTGCCAAATTTCAACCAAATCCGTTCAGTAGTTTTATGCGCGATTGAGGAACAAACATCCAAACCCACAAACTTTCACATTTATAATATTAGTAGGATATTAAAAATCTTCCAATCGATTCTATTACTAGTTCTGAACAAACGGTTTTCAGGTTTTCTGTCTATACCGCAAGCATACAAAATTTTTGACTTCTGAAAACTCAAAGTTCAAAGCTGAAGACAAAAATCTAACTTTATAGGTACAGTATCTAAATTTAAAATCCACCCTTTGATTTGAAATCACCCTGTATAAGAACCAAAACGAGGTCGACTTTGACCCATGTGGGCGTTCTTACTACGAAAACTACTTAAAAAAAATCGGGTTGCACTCCGGAAGTGCCGGCAGAAGTGAAAACTTGAATATTAACGTTGTGCATTTTTGATATTTTGGAATGGTTAGGGAATAATTTTGCACGAATTGCCGTCTTACGAATTTACTCTGCATTTGAATTTACGAATACAGAACAATATTGTACGAAAGTCTTTGACATAAAATCTAGAGTTTAGACATTGAATTAAAAAACTAGCGTGTTGCTATGGTGACACAAGTGATCACATGAAACACATGAAAAATAAAGTAATCTCATATTCACATTTTTTACTTGTTTCTTCATATTTTAAAAACATCATTAATTTTTTTGTACAAATATCATTACTATTGTAGCTTGTCTTTATTGTAGCTTGTCTTTTTGAATATACTTAATCCCGTGTTCACTAGTCTCTGTCAAATATGTATTTCGGTTCAGTCTTCCACAAATGTACGCAACAGCAAGATGAGATGTTTTTCAACCCTATAATCGTTTTCATACAATGTACCGGACCGATAACGACACTCTAACGACATCCCATTAAACTTGTAAATACTGTTTCTATTATGTACCAAACTACCAACAAAGCACCTCCTAGTTTCTAATTTCAGACAAAGTAAGCACTCTAATATGTATGTGGCGAAGAACTAATAAAAACAGAAGCTGGCACTAGTTTGAAATGTATTGAACAAATAGAGTTTCAACTGCATTCGATGTTAATTGCACAACAGTTTAAGCGAGTTTTGTTAAGCCCCACCAGATGGACGGAACTGCGACGATAAAAACTTTAAAATCTTTTTAAACAGTACAGTTCTAACTCTGAACCTTTATTTCACTTTTAATTAAAGTAAGATTTAGGCTGAGCTCAAAGTTGGAAGCAATTATACAAGTTTAAGTTTTCAATTTTGTTTCGTATTAAGCAGATGACCAAACAGTCGCCCCCAATTCATTAATATCTTGGACTCAATTTTATAGTAAACAATCAACCGCCTACCAGTTCCTTTATCCTTAATAAGGCAATAAAGACATTTCGTAGACTGTCTAATCCTTAGCAGCTGAGTATCGATTTATTCACGGTTGCCGCGCACGCCACGATTTGCAACCATTTGCCACGACAGAACGGGCTCCAAAATTTCAGAAACTTGACGTACCTGGCGGGTGGCCGATTTAGTGCTTAGCCCTTCAAGTAAAATAGTGTAGCCGTTGTTAAGCATGAGGTTGGGAATGCATGCACACTTATTGAAAGCAACAACTTCTTATTGATTCTTGATGCGTTAAATGTAGTTGCAATAGTAGCAAATTTAAACCACGTGTCAAAGAAAACCAATCTTAACGGTGAAGCGAAATAGAAATCAAAACTCCATCACAGTAAATAACTAAAATACCAACTTTCAAGAAACTATTGAAGAACTTTCCGCTGCAAAATCGAACTACTTAAAATAAACTATTTGATATACGACGTAAACACACAGAAAAGAACAAATCATAAGACTCCTTGAAAGTAATAAATAGCCCAGTTACCGCGATATGAAGCAATAATTCTAAAACTGAGATCGTGCATTAGCATACGGCCGTACCTGCCGGCACTGAGTAATGTTGACTAAGTTAAAAATCGTGTACTACTCCGCTGTGTGGACGCCCGGGAGAAGGGGGAGGCGAAAATAAGGAAAACCTTCCGCTTTTGTGTAACTCGAATGCACTCACTGCATGATCACAAGCTATGTTATCTACATCACACCTCTTGGGTTTACAATTTCAGTGAAAAAAACCTGTTTTCACAGCCTCCGGCAGCGAGCATTCGCGCAACAATGCACACGGAAGCCTCATAAAAGTGAATATATTTTTTAAATGCATTGTCAATCTTTCGTGCTCACTGGAATGCGAGTAATCCCACTGTTTTCGACTTTGAAGCCACAATGCTAGGATATTTTTGTCAAGCATTTCTAATTTGATTGTTTGGGTTGTCGCTTCCTATCATATCCTATCTATCCTATCCTACAGTTTTCAATTTAAAAGTAGTTTTCAAAAGATCTTTTATAACACTAAATATTTTATTTATTTTAATATTATTTAACATCGTCTGGCGGTCTGCCTTGAGTGATCAATCGCTGTCATTAATCTCTATGCTATTATCTCAATTTAGCCTAAAAGTTGTCCCCAATTTCAGTCGCAGTGTTGTAAAAAAATTGTAATAAAGTATATTGAGAGAAGTATTATACTAACTAACCTTTTTTAGTGACAAAACAAAGCTAGTGGGTATTTATTTCGTTTATAATAATCTGATAAAACCTATAAATTGTACAAAATGTCAGCCGTCAAGCGAGCACACACGAAGCGTTTTATCGAATGAACAGCTCCTAGGTTGTTGGTTATCCAGAGACCGCATTTTCTATTTCCGTGAACTTAATCGTTTCGAGCGACACGTCGAATCGAATGCGAGGCATTTTACCGCACCACAAAATTAGGTTACCCGCCAAACTGGCAGAATCCTTTTCGAAATTCCGAAATTCCGCGCTTCAATCCCGGGAATATTTTTTGAGAATATGACGCGGAATTGACATCGCGATGTGCGAGATTTTAGCTGGCTGCTCTGACTACCGAGATTTTTCACCTTTTTTACTAAAATTAGTCTAGCAATATTCAGTTCGCTCTACTAACATTTGGTGGGACGTGTGGTCTTTGTAAAAAGCGACAACGTTTTAAATATATCTTTTGTGAATTACTTTGATCAAGAATATCACATAACGCTTCACGAACTAAAACAGTACTCAAAAATGGCACCTCGAAATAGCGTCCCACTTTCAAACTTAGCGCTTATTTTGTGCATAATCACCCCTTATTTTGTACAAACTCACATTTTAAATAACTTATTTTGTAGAAAATAAGCTTGTTTTGTACAAAAACACATCTTTTATCACTTAGTGCAAAATAAGCGCTCAGTTTGTAAGTGGGATGCTATTTGAGGTGCCATATTTGAGACTCTGACCGGACATCTAGGGTATTTCTTGATCGAAGGTGAATTAGTAATACAACAAAAATAAAGAATTAATTAATTAATACAACAAAAAAAATTAAAAAAGGTTGTAGGAATGCTTACCTAAGTCTGACACCATAACAACTATTTCAAGATAGTCTGTTTCTCAATGGTAGTTAACTTCCACTTTCAGCCTTATCGTCACTTAACATCAGATTCATACTTACGCGTCGTTAAAACTATTTATTCACAATTTCGTGAAATTAAATATTGTTATTTAAAACAAAACTTCAAACGTTTATTTCGTCTAATCGGCAATGTTTCAAAATAGTTCGAACCGAAACTCTTAATAGTGACACTAACTTTCTTTTGAAGCAAAGAATTCCTATCTTTCCGCTTTGTCTTGTCCTGTGTCAGAGTTAATTTAACTTTGTTCAGAACCCGGTTTATTTTCGTTCTCAAAAAGTTGTTTAAATAATTCATTTAGTATCTCCTAGTGTAAAAGCAAAAATAACAATAATACGATAATGCCAACAAATGTTAAATTCACTTTTGTCTGTAGGTATATCTGTAATTTGGATGCTAAAATTGCAAAATTTCATCTAAATCGTGGAAAGCCTTACAATTCACATACTTAAATACCATATTAGTCAGAGAAAACCTTTTAACAAACAAAGCAAAGCAGTAAGTATTTAACAAACAAAGCGAACTACAAATAATAATTTAAAAAATAATATATTATTAAATCTTTTAATTATTAAGGTAGGTATTATAAATGATTATGATTGTTCTAATAATTTCTTATTACAAATCATATAACTTTATGGTCGCGGATTAGCGGTTCTGTTGACCGAAATTACAGTTGACAATTAATATTTTTACTGGCGCCATCGTTAATCGTATACTTTTAATCATATTCAGAGATACTAATTATATCGTATAAAATTATTTTTAACATTTTCATTTGGCACGAAATAAAATAAAATAAATTACTTCTGCAAATGGTTAAACTCTGCGATTAGCACCAAAACCTTCACCATTATCGGAATGATCCGAGAACTTTTGCTGGTATTTTTAGGACTGGTTTTGTCCGCAAGTTTATATATGTATAACTATGTGTACAGTGTGTTTGCATTGCTTTTGAACCCACATCAACAAAGTTGACGCATTGGGACCTTAATTACGGTGAGGGTCGGCCTTTTTCGGCCCACCTCGGCAAAGAACATCAAAAACTTTCGGTTGGACCTGGGACAAACAGTAGAACCGCCCAGTGTGAGCTTGTCATTAGGTATCTAGATACTGATAGAAAAAATGCTATTGAAAATACACGTAACATTGTATTAGTATCCAAGGAGATCTTCAAAGACAACATTTTTATTTAGTAAAAGGTATAAAAACAAACCATTCACCTATTTTTTTAAATAGCAAGACTCTTATGACATATTGATCCCAATCAAAGCAATACAAAAAGTCCGATAACAAACTCCACCCTACTACGTATTAGTACTTTACTTAGGTACTATTAACGATGAAGATTGGTGAAGTGTGCTTTACTTAAATCCAATAGAATTAAGTAGGATATAATTATCTCTGTGAATTTAAAAACCTACACACCACGCAACAGTCAGTCACTTACATTGAAAGTACATAATTATATAAACAAACGAAGTCGTCAAAGCGTAATAAAAAATACATTTTCCATTGCTCCACAAATATTTGTAAAGATACAAAACACAGTGAGCGTTTTGAAGCGGGCTTTTGTATCGCTAAGAAATAAAATGTACACATGCAAATGTATTCGGTAGTATTTATTCTGCCAAGCAGTGCGCTCAACGAATTGTGAGCACTATTTGTCCCAAAACGACTAAACCATTTTAAATCCATTGTTACGTCAAAGCATTTTGTGTCTGACAGTGGTGTCACGCTGGGCTAAAGCTACTTATATCCCCCTTGACATAATCTATGCTCTTGTGACTGACGTCTCGCACGAGTCTTTTGTTCTTGTCACTCAGTCCAATGAGTATCTATATAATCACTAGCGTTTTAACTCAGCCAAGAACCTTATATTCATATTCTCAGCCACTGAAACGAAAATTTCACTGAACGGAACGACGCACACAACAATTTTAGAATAGATGAATAGAAGGATATTAATTGACACTCACATAACAGAAGATAAGAATAGAAATAAACAAATGCACAGAATAAATTAAAGAAAATAAACAATAAACTTAGACTAACTGAAAACAAACAAAATAAAACTTAAAAAATATACACGGTAATGAGTAGAGTCGCTGTTATTCTGATAGGATCAGTAGTAGGTAGTGGGGGTCAATGACAATATATTTTTCACTTGCTCGTAAAGTGAGCCCTAATACATCGCTTTTAGGGCCATAAACCGAGCTATAACAAACGCGTGCAACAATATATAAAACACTAGTTGGTTATAGAATTATCCCTACAAAGTTAAATTAGTACCTTACTGCAACTTTAACTTTAACTGGGTAATACAATTATTTTTTTTAGAAAAAAAAAGAGGATTTATGCCGCTGAAAATTCATATATATATTTTTGGAATAAATAAATAAATGTGTAAGTCTTAATTAAGTCAAACAAATATTTATTATTATCAAATTATTCATAATTAACAGTATTTTGTTATAAAATATTAAAATATTTGCATTTTATCACTTAAAATTATAATTTTGAAGTAGGCTGTATGCTCACGCGCCCTGTTGTTCGCAAAATATTCTTGCATTGGGCGTGTGAAAAAAACAAATAAAAATCTGCGCGCCTTTTCCCATCATAATTATCACATTTTGTTTTTGTCGTATTTGTTGCTGTATGGTAAATTACTTTGTTTTTTCCTCGCAAATGTGTTGATAAACGTCGTATGAAACTTGTGCGCTCTTGCTTGTTGCACACTCGGCTAAGTTACGCGCTCGCCTGCGGCTCGGGCTGCAACCCACAGCCTTGTGTGCAATGAGCAACCTAAGCTAACTTGTCTCATAATGTACTATTTATATATATTTTTATTTTATTTTCGTATGCATCATTGTTTAATAATATACTGAGTCAGGTATAACAGCATTCCGAGAGACAAGGGTTACGTGGTCTACTCTTGCCTGTTTCTGTGTTAACAGCTTACATCCTTACTAATATTATAAATGTGAAAGTCCGTTTGTTTGTTTGTTTGTTTATTTGTTTGTTACGCCTTCACGTCTTAACTACTAAACCGATCATCATGAAATATTGCATACACGTACTCAGGGGTACAGAGAAGGACATAGGGTACCTTTCATCCCGAAAAAAAGTATTGTACCCGAGGGATAGCAAAAAATCTTTCCACGCAGACGAAGTCGCGGGCAGCCGCTAGTTATTTATATGTCTAGATAGAATGTTGGCATGTTGTTTAGCATCATTGCGTCCAAAGAATATTTCAATAAAACTATGGCCGGATCTCACTACTTACAATGTGTGCGTGTTTTGGTCACCCTTTTCGACGCATTCTTGGCTTCGACTGACTATCTAGACATATAAATAATTTACGGTTAACAGTCATAATAATGAAATCAAACTCCCTGACTCCTATATAATTCTATAAATCTATGAGTATTTAAGTGAAAATTACGTTCATTCGTCTTTTTAACTTGAACTGTTTCGTTTGATAAGAGAGATGTATTTTAATAATTTTTTAATGAGTAAAGTGATGAGATCAAAAATTTCTTCATTATTTGAAAGTGGCGACTAAATGGATGACGTAGGGCTGTGCAGTATATTTTAGTCACAGGATAGTTATACGTACAGAAAGGACACTCCCCGTCCCGCCCTAGAATCAATTACCTCACCTCACCCCGCGAGTTCGTATGCCGAATGATATGCTCGTTTTGTCGTTTTTTTCAACTGTCAACTTATATTGATATTCAAAGCAATGCGTCGTAATTTTTTAAGTCGTGTTTGTCAACTGTCAACTTATCTCAAAGCAATGCGTCGTAATTTTATTTACTTACCAAAAATTTTGAAGTAGGTATCAGTGGCGAGGGGTGAAATTATGGCGAAGGTAAAAGGTAAGCTGCTCTACAAAAATGATGAAAAATGTTCTGATCTGCATAGTGGATCAGAAGGGTGGGATTTCCAAAAGGTAAGCCGATGGGAATCGGCTTGTATGGACCCTTCGCCACTGGTAGGTATGAATTGAACGCCGCTCATACAGTACAAACTGCACGGTAGCCCTAGACTTACACACACAATTGCGCGTGTACAAAAACGTCATCTGACGTTATCTGTTTATTGTGATGCGGTGGTATGGAGTGTCCGTGGTAGGGTTGCCAACCGTCCTGCAATACGCGGGACGTCCCGTTTCTGAGACCCTCAACGAGACGTCCCACTCAGGGTGTGTGCGGGACGCTAAATGTCCCGCTTTTCGGAATTAGCTATAATACGCATGCACATACATCGACACATATATCGACTGCGCACAAAAATCGCGGCTGTTTTTTATAATATAAGCAGACAACTTGTTTGAATAGATTATAAAAGACAAGATATACAAGATTAGTGGATGAAACCGACTTAAAATTAACGCTGCGCGGCCGTTTTTTTTCTTAGAGGCAAGGGTACAAGATTAGTGGAAGAAACTGACATAAAATCGCGCTGTGTGGCCGTTTTTTATTATAGACAGACAAGATAACAAGATTAGTGGATGAAACCGGCCGTTTCTTTACGGTTTATCTCGTTTCTGTACATTTGTAGGCAGGTCCCGCTTTTTTGGCTAAGTCCCGCATAAAAAATTCTGATGTCCCGAATATCTAAGAATAAGAGTTGGCAACCCTAGTCCGTGGTGTGCTTTAGTGTCATCTAGACCTTGTTTTCTTGGATCATGATTATCAAAGGGGTCGGTATGGATATTTATTTCAGACGATCTTCGTTATCTTTCTTTCTTACCGAATGAGGATTAGTTTCCACCTTTGGTGTTACAGTTTATCAAGCCGCCTGAAAGGCTTCTAACTTGGCTTAACGACTGTTATCAGATGACAACAGCCGGGACCGACGGTTTAACGTGCCCTCCGAAGCACGGAAGCACTCAGTTGTAATGCCTTTAACGGTCACCCATCCCGACACCTGGCCGCACCGAGCGTTGGTTAACAAACGTGATCGAGTACGATCAGTTTGTAAAGTTCCACCATGAGCGCTTCTATCTTCGTTATTGAGTTGGTTGTACACCGGTTTTTATGGTGTCGTCAACCCTTAGGTGAAATATTCCATTGATAATACGGGCATGGTTTTAATTTTTTACCCGTTTGATCTCTTTATTTATTTAAATAAGTTTATGTAAGTTTAGACGATGCTTACTTCTAACGAGTTTCAAATTACCACAACATACTCGTAACTAAATTCAGTCTTTATTTCAAAGGTAATTTCTCCGGGCCAATGTTTTACTTAAGAGAATGAAATCTCTTTTAAGGGTACACAAAGGCTCCCTGTGATCATGGTTCACAAAGCATCTATTATAATCATTGAAAACTGTCCTAATTAAAGGGAGTTAACAGCCATAATCTTTATATTTCGAGTACCTTTGAAGTTTCCATTTAGTTAATTACGGTAAATAAATTTTACCCACCAGTATTTTACTTGCGGAGTCTGGCAATGTCGTAGATAATTATTTGTAGATAATTATCATTATAATATTACGTTATCCTATTATAAAAAAAATGTATTCCTTTTTCACCCTAGGCGCTACCGTTAGGCACTACTAGAATGTTTGTTACTCAATCACGCAAAAATGGCTGAAAGCATTTAGATGAAACCTTAGAATAATATTATTCTAAAGTTTCATCTATAGGTAAATGCATTTCACTCACCTCACTTTGCATACAAGGACTCGGCTTTAAGGTATTATTATTCTAAAAATGAAACTTGGTACACATAACGTAAAAAGCCTGGATTAATAGACAAGTAGGATATTTTTTATCTCATTGTTTGTACCCGAGGGATGATAACTCTTTATTATAGACCGTGTGGATAAAGTCGTGGGTGGCAGTTAGTACCTACCTATATCTATTTCAATCAAATATTAGTTTCTGAATATTTGAACAACGTTTTCATTTAATTGTGAAAAAAAGAAATATATGTAGCTTACTCTCACAAAAAATATATGCAAGATGCACCGCCCGCCCGCCCGCATTAAATGCCCACGCACACCACAAAATATCAGTGCTCAATACCTGCCTGCATTTAGCAAGACGGTAACACACCTTGCACCTTCACCAATTAAACTACTCTTCACCCCAACCCTCAGGAGTAAGATCGTTCGTAAACCAACACCAATATTTCTTTTTTCACAATGGTTTGGGACTTCAGCCAAGTGACACCTGATTCAATCAAATACGTTTTCATTTATTTATTTGTAATGTATCATTAATGTTAGTTTATTGCATGCATTCGATGTGCTAAGCTACAATCGCTCAAAGCACAGCACGATTCACCGCCATTACAGACCACTACAAACTAATGGGCCGAAAAGGAACGCTCGCCATTCGATTATGATCCCAATGGCATTAAGGGTACGGTTGAAATTGTGTTATTGCTCTTGTAAATTATGCGAATCTAAGCAACGCCTCCAGCTTTCTCCGCTCATTGAGCCCTTCGATTTGGTTACGATAATGCATGGTGAAAGCAATTTACTATTCAACTAGTATATAATTAACTAATTTCTGCTCGCGACTTCGTCCGGACCACGCAGATCAAATTTCCGAGAAAAAAATCATTTTTGTTCACTCTGAAGCGGGCGTAGCACTCATAAAATTATGTCAGTGGGTAATCTAAATTGCGTTTTTGCAGAAAAGAGTTATTCTAAAACGTTTTGTGCAATAAACTCCTTTATCCATTTGCCTGATATGCTGACAAAAACGATAGGTGATTAATTAGTTATGTGGGATTTACATGGGTTGATTTTAGTCGACTGTGACGGTCGGTTTTAGTTTTAGTCGATTTTAACAAGTCGTTTGAATTGAATCGCAGGTGAGCTTTTCGTCCAGGTACCTGGCCGTAATCAACAGGCTTCTGTAATCGCATGTGACACTAAGCTGGCAGGCGATCTGTGGTCGAATAGTCAAACTTCAAACTGCAAATAAAAGTTTGAACAGGCTTTTGTAGTATCGCGTGTCACATCGGTGATGTCGTCGTTGTCGTCTATGACATAGTCGAGTACATTATGTACTCGACAGACTATAAGTAGTCTTTGGCGTAACCCAGGTAATATGTAATAACACATAGTTCAAGTTTTGGCCACCGGGTCAGATAAGTTTGTGGCACGCATTTACACAGTCGATTTTAACCACCTGTGGCCTAGGCCGAATTGACTTTACACAGTTGATTTTTGCCGAAAGTCGTGCGGCTTCACGGTCCGGCCATAGCCAGCGCCTCAGGCGGCGAGGCAGGCGGCGTGGCAAGGCTAGCAAATTCGGTAATCAGAGCGCGGTCGTGACGACGAACTGAGAGGCTGCCATCGAGATAGCGCGCAGTGATTATTGAACGCTGCCTGCCGCGCTGGCTGTGGCCGGGCCGTTAGTCACCCGTGTAAACCCCACATTACGGCAAGCGAATTCATAAAAGGCGCGTGTGCGTGTTGAGTCGACCAATTTCGCCTTTACGCTGTTCACCGCTTCGTGTGGCCACTCCGTAAATGTGTACAGGGATTGATAGGTTCGATGGATATTGGAATCTCCGAGATTCGTGTGTCGCTGCGTGTGTTGCGATGCGGGGTTGTATTTGTTATGGAGATAAACAAGCCGATACATTAGGCCGGGGAAAAATGATTGATTGGCGATGTTTCAGGCTCCAAACAGGTTTATTTGCGATACGAATTGTTCTACGCTACTCATAACAAATTGAAGTTGAGAAGTAGGTAATGGAATTTGAATGTAACTTGAATGACAATTAGTTAAGTATATTTCTTTTGAAACTATTGTTAGTGTGGTTTTTAACCACTATGCCTTTGCCACCGATGCTGGTTATATTTGCAGTCGTTAATATTCATCAATCTGTGCATTATGGATTATAGGCCCATTCTCCTGTG
The DNA here is from genome assembly GCA_943789525.1 of Agriphila geniculea. Taxonomy (NCBI): domain Eukaryota; kingdom Metazoa; phylum Arthropoda; class Insecta; order Lepidoptera; family Crambidae; genus Agriphila; species Agriphila geniculea. The sequence goes on along the minus strand of OX038870.1, from coordinate 20,305,497 downwards.
GTTTTTACAGGGGTTGACTTTACAGGCGACTTACTGTCGATTTTAGTCAATTAACGCTAGTTGACTAAAACCAACCAGATTGTCACTGCCGAGTCAACGCGTGTGAATACCACATAGCGAAGGCCTGAGCCCTAGAAGTGGGATTTTTCCCTGCATTTAAATTGCAATTTGATCCTATACGGACCGAAACGCCAACCGTGACGTCACAAGTTGCGTCACCGATCTCCCGCGTCGGTGTCCAGTCAGCTGGCTAACAGATTGTTTTTGTTCCCCGCTATCTGCCACAAGCAAATTGTATGAAGAATTTTTGGGCGATCCTGTCTCCCACGGAAGATGGATATGTTCCGCAACGTCACTCCGCAACGTTACGATTAACTTTGACGTTGATATAACTTACGGCATTTGGTGTGGTTTCACTTTTATTATAGACAAAATTAACACATTTAAGCGCCTAAGGAGTTACTCCCGACGCAATGGAGATTGAGTTAGAATCAAATGAAAATGGAAACCTTTTTCAAAGTATCAAAATAACAGATTTTTGACGTTTATTCGATCCTGATGTAATCTCGATTTCATCGGGGATCTTGTTTCACAAGGGTACAAGTCAGCACTATATTTTGGTTAAATTAAAAAGCGGAACAAAATTTTAATAAATTATGTCCAGTAATGGGACTTATCCAGGGGAAACGTCAGTAAAATAATTAACTTGTTAGTAATTTTGGCTGCTTTTTCTCTCACCAAAGCAGACATTTGTTACTCAATTTTTCAACTGTGTAGTTTCTAGGACAATTGCTAGAAGATAAGTCTTTTTGACCAAGTTTTTAATCAGGATAATGGTTTAGTAAAAATATTCTAAGATACTCATTCGCACTTGTCTTATTTATACCCGTTAATATGTCTTTTAACAAATTAACAACTTATCAGTTACGAATATTATTGATAGCCATCATGTGCAAAGAGTATAATATAGAAGTTACAGTCAAAACTCAAAACCACGTCTGACTAAAAAAGATCAGGCAAAAGTAGTTTTTACTGACACTCTTAATCAAAAACATTTTTGATGATTTTCGCAGACAAAATTGGTTTTGACCAACGTTTTTAGTCAAAGATGGTTTAATCTGATGTAAAGTTCAGACTATCGGACATTAGCGCTATCGCACACGGGCAACTTAGTCTCCCAGCAACTGTTTTGTCTCTCACATCAAGTCCACGGGTTTATATGGAAGCGCGCACACGAAGCAACACGGTCGTCTGCAACTTTTCATACAAATCACGTGAGAGACAAAAAAGTTGCGGAGACAAAAGTTTCCCGTGTGCGATAGCGCTTATAGTAACTAATGTGCAGCCGGCACATACCATACAACAAGTACTAGCAGCCGGAACCTAATGTGTGTAAAAGACGATAACAGGGAAGTTTCATGGTAATTTTATTGTGATTTTAATGAGGGGGGGTCAAGGGGGGCTCGAGTGGGGCTCGAGGAAGGCTCGAGGGGGGCTCGAGGGGGGCTCGAGGGGGCTCGAGTGGGGCTCAAGTGGGACTTGAGGGGGCTCGAGGGGGCTCGAGGGGGGCTCATTGAGTTTGAAATCAAACCTGCTTTACTTCTGTAGGTCCCGTGTATAGGTCAGAAATTTAAGGTTAAATTTCGAGGTTTTTTTTATAACAGACAACAGAAATATTCTTATTTTACACATTGGCGGTGGACCAGCAGGCATTGTATACAATGCCTAGGCAAAGTATAAAATTAATTATATTTCATACATTGCCTGATCGTTTCAGGCATTGTATACAATGCCGGATTATACACATTGCCGGTAACATATGCATTGCAAGACAAAAATAGTAATTATTTCTAAATGCAACCATGCCAATTCCTGGAAATTCTAACATCCGCATAACTTAATGATCCATACGACATTTCGCTTTATTACGATTTGTATTACTAATCGAATATAAGCTTAGTAAATTGACCCCAATTTCAGATTACAGGTATTACAGGTATTCTTTTTTAGTCTTTCCTTGGATTGAACTCAATAGATTGGGTAGTTTTTAATCTTTTATTTATTTATTTATTTAAATTTCAATTGCCCACTGCACTTACAGTTTCACACCAAAGCGTGTAGAAGGCCAATTACATTTTATACACACAACAGACGAATAACACCATTTGTTCGGTTAAGGACAGATTCTGTTTAGGACAGATTAACAATGTACAAATACATGGACATGGATCTTATCGCGCCTATGAACTTCTGTTTCACAATCAAAAACAAAAATAAAAAAACGGCGTTTCCCTACGTGATCTAATCAGAAATGAGGAGATTCGCAGGAGAACTAAAGTAACCAACATCGCTCGAAGGATCGCTTCGCTGAAGTGGCAGTGAGCTGGACACGTAGCGAGAAGAACCGATGGCCGTTGGGACGGAAAGGTTCTGGAATGGCGACCGCGCACCGGACGACGCTCCGCGGGTAGGCCCCCGACAAGGTGGACCGACGTGAGGGTGAAGGTCGCGGTGCGCCGCTGGATGCGGGCAGCGCAGGACCGAGCATCGTGGAGATCCTTGGGGGAGGCCTATACTCAGCAGTGGGTGTCGTGCGGCTGATATGATTATGATGCTGAAAACGTAAAACGCAGAAGGTAATTAAAAAAAAAGTTTTCACTACCGAATCATAAAATATAAGGTGCCATAAGTGTTACTGAATCTGTAACTACAATGCAAAGTAATTTCAGTGATCAACTCAGAAATGCAATTTCGACTGATCGCTAGCTCAGGCAAATTGTTTCTAGGGCAGCCCAAATTGAACTAGCTGTCTGAATGCCAGTTAGAGGACATAGGCCTACGAGAGATCTAGATGTCTATTTGTCTAGTGTGCTGTTTCAAAACAACAGTTTAGTTTGAGAAACTAGTATTAGTCTCTCACCTCAGTATCGTGAATATTGTACGCAATAGGCTAAGTAAAGAAAATCAATATGTTGAAATCTAATTTGAGTCTTTCGTATTTTTCGTGAAGAAGCCGTAAAAACTCTGTTTATACTCCTTCTCACGAATGGAACTACTAGGGAACAAAAATTTTGTACTAAAACAATTGTAACATTTTGTACTGAAAGTTTACACATTTTTTTTAAATTATTAGCTTTCAAACAGTATTTTTCTTATGGCTGTAGGTCTTCTAAATCCGGAGAAATTAATATTTTTCCGCAGGGTCATCTAAAATAAAAAGTCAAATTTAAAATGGCGGCATTCCAACAGGAGTGGGTTTAGACCCCAACATGTGGGTGCTTTTGTCGACAAAATTAGGTGTATTTCACGCCTTTAATTATCGCTAGTTCAAGACCAAAGGCACTGTATATGCTGTGCTATTTCTATTGAAAGTCACGCGCAATAACCAATGGGTGCACATGGACCGATTTTCTTTGGGACCTCGTTTCGTGAAATAGACTTTAGTACTATTTAACATAAATTTGGCATAATTTTTCTAATCAGGTAAACTCGGAAATTTCAAACTTGTATACGAGCTAGTCTACAAAAAAGTATAATGTTTTCAACTCTATGCTGCAGCCTTACTATATTATGTACATATAAAATTTCCAATATCGAGCATCATTTGAAATTCATTGTCACTCTCTAGGTGTTACCGATGTCGGTAACCTCAACACTGCACCATAGGATGATTCGCCAAGCAGGAACAGAATGAAACACTTTCTTCTTATATGCCCATATATTGTGGTTATAACGAATTGGGCCGTGCGAGCTTACAACATTTCCTACTTTTTTTTTTTTTTTTTTTTTTTTTTTTTTGGGGCTCTCCACCTTAGGGGCTTTGAGCCACCCTCCCCCACGGGGGGGAAGGAGGCGGGAAATCCTCATTGGATACCACCTAGCCGGTTGCTACCGGACTAATCTGGTTATGTCAGACTCGTACTGACTAAAAACCGCCTTAATCTGGTTACGTGACCGGAAAGTCAACGAACCTTCATCCGGAAGCGACTGCCCTCCCTCAGGGGAGAGGACAGCGCAGACGTCACATTTCACCTAGGTGATTGTGCGTCGAGAGACGAGTAACAATTAAGCTGACTCCCTGAGGGGGATCGATCAGCCAGAGAGGGGGGGGGGGTGACCTGAAGGGTCGGGCTTGGTGGGGTTTAATCGTCCTCCGTCGCCTCCAGGAGGAGGTTCAGGTCAGACGAAAGCTTGTTGGGAGGGTCCGTTAGGACCGATTTAGGTCGGCGGGAAAACGGGGCGGAGGAGGTAGGCGGGTCATAGACCGCTGCGGAACGGATAAGGGGGTTAGGATGGTCTCCTGCTGCTTTAAAAAAGCGTTCAGAGGCCTTACAGGTCCATTGCTGGAGGGTGGGAAGGTCTAGGTCCCTATGCAAGTCCGCATTGCGAACGTAGTAAGGAGCGTTTGCCGCTCTGCGGCAGAAAAGGTTTTGGACTACTTGTAATTTATCAAGTGTTTTTGGGGCGGCGTGAGCGAATACGGCAGAGGCGTATGTCATCACCGGTCGTATGCAAACCTTGTAGAGTGTTCGCTTGTTTCGGAGGGACATTCTACTATGGCGACCTAACATGGAGTTAAGTCGGTGAAGATAGAGACGGGCATTACGGGTCACTCTTTTGACGTGAGGCTCGAAAGTGAGTCTCTGGTCCAGAGTGACGCCGAGATATTTGGCAGACCTCTGCCAGGGGATGGATTTACCTAACATAGTGGGAGGTGGGTGATTGGGGTGCATGGTATGGCGCTTAGTATCGAAGTAAACTGCAGCGGATTTCTCCGGGTTTACTTCGATGCGCCATTTGCGAAACCATTGGCCTAACTTATTGATAGAGGACTGTAGCCTCGGAAGGATTGAGTTGACGTTTTGGCCTTTGCGATAAAGAGCCGTGTCGTCAGCAAAAAGGGATAGTTGAACGCCGTCGTTCGGAATGGGTATGTCATTTGTGTAGACTATGTACAGCAGGGGAGCGAGGATTGAGCCTTGAGGCACACCTGCTGTAATAGGGCGGGGGGAGGAGAGGGTACCTTCGTGTTTGAAACGGAAGGTACGGTGATGAAGGAAAGATGCCACTAACCGGACCAAACGCAAGGACAGATTTAGTCTGTGTAACTTGACGATTAGTCCGGTGTGCCAAACCTTGTCAAAAGCTTTGGCGACATCGAAAAAGACTGCTACTGTTTTATATCTTTTAGGATAGAAACCGCTGGAGATAAACTCGACTATGCGGTGAACTTGTTGGGGACATGAGTGCTTTGGCCTAAAGCCGTATTGGTGGGGGATGATCAAGTTTTCCCCGAAGAGGTGCTCTCTCATACGAGAGAGTACGCACCTCTCGAGGAGCTTGCCTAACGCCTTGAGGAGGCTTATGGGACGGTGACTGGTGGGGAGATTCGGGGGTTTACCCGGTTTAGGAATGCCTATTACGATAGCATCTTTCCAGGCGGCTGGAAAGTAGCAATGATCGAAACAGGCGTTGAAAATAAGTGTGAGATAGGTTAGCACTTGGATGGGAAAGTGCTTAAGGGCCATGTTAGAGATACCGTCGGCACCGGGCGCCTTTTTGGGTCTGAGGTCTTTAATAAGAAGTCCGAGTTCGTCAGTCGAAACTGTCATACGGTCAGTATCGGAAGGCAGAGGTATGGAGTTAAAGGTGTTGAACTCCTCGTCTACCTTCCTTATGTGGGAGGGGTCGCACTCTTGGGTGCTAACAGAGCATTGGGCAGCAATACTGTCTGCGAAACATTCCGCCTTCTCATCGTCTTCGAAGGCTGTAGAGCCATCTGGACGGAGAAGGGGGGGGACATGGGTGATAGCATCACTACGGAGAGACCTAGCCACTCTGTAGTAGGCTAGGTGAGAGGGAGTGATATCGGCCATGAGATCGGTAAAACTATCGTTCCTAAACTCTGCGAGTTTGGTGGTATAAGTTTTTTGGAGTTGGTTGGCTTTACGCCTAAACTCAGGGGTGGGATACTTTGCCGCTCTCCGGAGAGCGGCGTTTTTGGCCCTTCTCAGGTTGCGCAGAGCCGGAGAGATGGCACTGTGGTTTTTCACAGGTACCTCTCTCGCGTTCTCAGCAACGGCTGATTGGACCAAAGTAGTGAGGGAGCTCACCGCACAGTCTATTTTATCCGTACTATCAAAATAGTCGGCTCCAATAGCGTACGGTGAGTTGTCAGCGTCCATAGCCGACGAAAGGGTGGATTTGACACCGTCCCAGTTGGTGATAAGTTTAGTGGGAGGGCGGGAGGGGTTTGGGCTTCCCATGATAAGGGAGACAGGGCGATGGTCTGAACCGAGATCGTCGAGCGAGTCAATCGAGTTCAGAAGGAGGGAGACACCTTTCACTATGGCAAAGTCAAGTATGTCGGGGTCGTGGTCAGCATTATAGGGATAATGAGTAGGGGCGTAAGGAGAGATGACATCTACGTCAAGAGCTTTGACTATTTCAAGAAGGCGGCGGCCGCCAGTATTGGTTTTAAAGCACGTCCAGTCCGTGTGCTTGCAATTGAAATCACCAAAAAGAATAACAGAGTCGCCTAAGGAAAAGAGCGATACGAAATCACTTTTAACGGGGAGTGTGCCTGACTGTATGTAGACGGAGGCTATGATAAGAGTGCGGTGACCCATCATAGACAGTCTACATATAGTGGCCTCCATATTCTTGAGTGGTGGCGTAGGAATACTAGAGCAATGAATTGATCTCTTGAAGTAGATGGCAGTACCTCCTGAGGCGTCCTGAGTGGACGGAGGGTTTGGGAGATCGGCACGGTCATTGCGTACCATTGAGTATTTAGGAATCGTGAACCCTTTCCGGTCAGCGGGTTTGAGCCACGTTTCCTGAATAAGAAGGAGGTCAACATCTCTGTCGCGGACAAATTCCCTTAGTTCAGGTACTTTGTCGCGCAGAGAATGGGCATTGAATGAAACAAGCGAGATACCCTTTGGTTTAATACGACCGGAGGTGAGAGCCACGTTCGTATTAGTGGGACCCGTTTGGGTAGTGGGAATAGAGGGCGTACTCATAATGAGCGAAGAAGTGATTCGTGCTCGCAGATAGCCACCAGTTTTTCCTGGGGAGTGCGAGCTTTACGGAGCTTACCCGCTAAAATGGAAATCTCCCCTAGGTTGATGCCACGAATTGCGTTTATTACAACGCTCATGTCATCGGCCAGGGAGGTCCCATTTTGCGGGAAGGGTGAAGGGACTGGGTTTGAGGCAGGAGCCTTTTTGGAAGATTGCGCCTTGGGCGGCGGAGTGGGAGGGCCCCAAGCCGGCTTGGGAGCCGGGGGAGCGGGAGCTTCTCTCGACTTGGGAGCGAGAGGGAAGTGATCGTTTGTACGGGGCGGAGGGCCTTTCGGTGTCTTCTTCTTATGAGAAGAGGACTTCTTATGAGAAGAAGACCCCTGGGCCTTCTTTTTAGAAGATTGGGGTCGCGGGGCGCGCGGGCAGCCCTTGTAATTGGCAGTATGACCGACCTGGCTACACAGCACACAAGCGGGAGGATCAGGGGAGTCGCGAGTGCGGGAGCACTCTTTGGTGGAATGAGGAATAAGGCACTTTACGCACCTAGGGGGAGCTGAGCAGTTGGCTGCCGCATGCCCATAAAGTTGGCAGCGGTGGCACTGTCCCGGAGTGCCGCGCCTATGAGGAGGCTCTACTTTAATCTCGGAGAGACCGCAGACCTTGAGGTCCTTGGCCCGGAAGAGATCGCGCGCAGAGGGTTGATTAGTCAATATGACTAAAGCGAGAGGGAAGGCTTTCCCCTTTCGGCTGTACATTTTGTGTACAGACTCCACGGGAAAGCCTTGGGAAACGAGATCCTTGTGGATGTCGTCGTTGGAAATGTCGTGGGGCATGTTGCGGAGGACCGCACGTACCTTACGCTCTTCAGGGAGGGCGTAGGTGTGATAAGCCACTTTGCGAGTGGTGAGAAGGCGCGTGAGATTTCTAAAATCGTCACGCGTGGGGGTTTGGACCTTAATGGCTACACCCACGTTTTTGGCGTGGGTGTAGTGCACCTTTTCGTTGGTGCAAAGGGTCGAGATTTCCGTCCACTTGCTTACGTCACGGACGAAAACAGGCGGAGGGAGAGTGACCTTTACGGGCTGAGGGTCGCACCTAGTGTGCGGACGGGAGGGTGGAGGGGTGGCCTTACGGGCAGGGGCCGTATCGGCGGAAGCGTTAGTGGCTAGTGCAGCCGGGTCGATATCTATAGACATAAGTGGGACCGGTGGGATAGGTGACGCGGGGGTCACTGAGGGCTTGGGAGAGCGCTGTTTAGAAACGCGCTTACGTTTGTAGGTCACCGTTTGGAAATCGGTGAGAGTTTTGGATGAGGAGGCTGAATCCGTATCGGATTCGGTCTCGGTAGTACGAGCCTGCGAGGAGGACTCGGAAGAAGAGGAATGGGAGGGTGAGGGAGAACGCTGAGAAGCGGTTCTCTTAAGAGGGACATTGGGGCCGTTTATATCGCAGTCCATTGCGAAAGAAAGGGTCGGGGAGGGAGGAAGGGACGTGGGTTTGGTAGGTTCGGGGACCTTTTGGGAAACCTTTTGAGTAGGTTGAACTTGGGTGGGAATATACGCCGCCTTTTTCTCTGACAGCAGCTGGAGTATGGACTCCATAGCGCTTTCAGAGACCAAGGGACGTATGTCGTCGAGGGACAAGGGAAAAAAGGTCTGAGAGTCGAACGACTCCATGACCTAGAGTGACTCTACGTTAATATACTAGTTGCGATCGCGCAACACAAACTAGTTGCAACCGTGCAACGCAAAGCAAGACACACCCCTCGCCAGGAGGCGAGGGGGGAAGGGGGAGCGCGGGTTTTCCCTACTCCTATCAATCTCGCCTGGGCACACTACCGAGGGGAGCCCAAGTGAGGATGGAAGGTGAAGCAGGAAAGGAAGGGAAGGAACTACCCAGCAGAGGGGAAGTGTCACTCAGAGGTGCTCGGCCACCGGGAGGAACGCCCGGCAGCGTCAGCAGTGCCTACAGTCCGGCCCTCTTTGCAACAAAACCCGTACCGGCGTAGTCGGACAAATTCAGCTGCCTTGAAAAAGGCGGCTGGCAGCCGCGTCCGTTCGACTGCACCGCCTTGATCGGCGTTACTCAGACTAACCACAGTTTGGCACCGTTAGGTTGTGGCAGAATGAGCCGCGGTCCACCCGCGTTGAAACTAGGAGACCGAAGAATCCGAATCGTGAGATGAGAGCGCAACGGAACGAGCGACACAGAACGTGACCGCTCGCAACGAAGGCAAAAATGGAAGTACATTTCCTACGATCACACGTCCCTAAGGTAACATTTTGTACGATAGCAAATATCCACTAATACAAAAACTTACATTTTCTACTTAACTTAGGTAGTTTACAAAACTCAAATCATTACTACCCTACGTTACCATAAATTGTTAGCGGTGGTGGGGATAGCAAACCCCCACTCCTGGCTCTTTACGAGATTACCTACCTAATTTATTATTTGGCTACCTTTCAATACGAGGTTTAGGTATTTAGGTTTCTCATTACCTTTATCAGAGACCTATACAAGAGGCCTTTATTTATATAATCTTACCTCTTAGTACCATATCAAAACCTTTAGGGCTTATAGGACAAAGGTTGGCGTATGACCTATACACATTTCAGGTCGAAACTACCACCTCCTAGACCTATATTACCTAGCCCATTACCTCAAAACCTTTACCAGGTAGTATAAGTAAAAACACAAGCATTCATATCATTTAATCCATAGGATACCTAAATGCCTAAACAATACCTATTTGAATTACTAAAACTTAAATATTTCACAAACTATAAAACTTACAGCTACGCTAAATATCTCATTTTACAGAACTTTTTACATGCAACAATTTAAAACCAAATAGAACGTTACATATTAATAAACTTCAAAGTAATTAAAAACACAAACTAAATGACTCAATCAGTTATAACAAGCTACTGTTTACAAATCAAAGTACTTACATGAAATAATCACAAACACAGATTCTATCACTAGTAACGCACTTAGCGGTCCATTAAACAGTCTTTTTGCTATACACATTTTAATCACTTTTTTCACTAGTTTCACGCGATTGAAGCTGTCCGTAACAGTCTCCCCCCGGTGCAGCACTCGCGGCACCTTCTTCTTCAGTAGGGAGGACAGCCAATCTCGCTGTCGGGCGACGAAAAACTCCTCCTCTTGTCTTGACATCAGCGTTGCGAATCTCGCCGTCTGGTCCCGGATACACCGCCGTCACGACGCCTCGCGGCCACACATTGCGAGGCAGGCTGGAGTCGACGATGATGACGACGTCACCGGGCTTAAGTGAGCGGCCCGTGACGTCACGCGCACCCCCGCGCGGAATGAGCTCGGGCAGGTACTCGCGCACCCAGCGGCGCCAGTACTCGTCGGCCAGCGCCTGCGCAGCACGCCATGCCTTGCGCGAAGCTGGCTCGCACGGCCCAGTGAGTGGCAGGCCGCGCGAACCCCCCAACAGAAAGTGATTTGGGGTGAGCGCCTCTGGATCTTCTTCGCTGACTGGTACGTGGGTTAGCGGGCGAGCGTTTATGGTGTGCTCTACCTCCGCCAACAGCGTAGCTAGTACCTCTTCTCGCGGCGACTTCTCGTTCAGTGTGACTCGTAGCGCGCTTTTGACCGAGCGCACGAGCCTCTCCCACGCGCCTCCCTGATGTGGCGCGCCCGGAGCGATGTAGCGCCACTCCATACGCTCTGTTAGTGCGTAATCACGTAGCGCCGGTTCCCATTCTTCTACCGCACGACGCAACTCTACGTCGGCGCCTCTGAAGTTTGTTGCATTATCTGAGTACATCACGCGCGGCCACCCGCGGCGCGCGCCCATTCTTCTTAGAGCCATGATTGCCGAGTCTGTGGATAGCGACGCCACCAATTCTATATGTATCGCTCTCGTCGTGAGACACGTAAATAGTGCGCCCCACCGTTTTTCGTGCCGCCGTCCCACCGTCACCGTTAGAGGTCCAAAATAGTCGGCCCCGCAGTATGTGAAGGCCCTCGTGAATGGCTGTAATCTTGCCTTAGGTAAATCTCCGTGCACTGGAACCACAGGACGTGCCTTTCGTACGCGACAAAACACGCATTTGCTAGCGACTGTACGTATCGTCGGTCTCAGTCGTAGTATCCAGTATTTGGCTCTGACGTCATTCACAACGCGCTCATTGTGTGCGTGGTGGGCGCGACGGTGCTCACGATATAGTAGCAACCGCGCATACGGGTGCCTGCCGTCCAGTACTACGGGGTGAGTAGCGGGGGCAGACACACCCGCTGCCCCTATCCGTCCCCTGGCACGCAGCACACCTTGTTCGTCCAAATACGGATCTAGCTTTCGTAGCCGGCTTCCTGCTCTGAGGTTTCGCTTTGCGGTGATGCGTTCTATCTCTTCAGCGAAACATTGGCGCTGCGAAGCTCGTTGCAGTCTCATCTCAGCCTCTCCTAAAAGTTCTACATTCATCGTAGCGGCACGGTCACGACATTTGCGTACGAATAGTAATACTCTCGCCATTGCTCTCACCAAGCGTTCATATGAGGAAAAACGCTCGGCTCGGGGCACACTATCGTTTGCTTCTCCCATTGTCGTGAGCACTATCTCTACCGTGTCCTCTTCCGTTACGATATCACACGTGGGCCATAAAGCCTCATCTTCATATAAAAATTTGGGTCCTTTAAACCATCTGTCATTACACGTCTTCATCTCTACATAAGGGCGCGTTGCGTCGTCCGCCACATTCAGCGCTGTCGGAACCCATCTCCATTGGCTAGCGTCCGTAGTCTCGGCTATCTCTCCTAAGCGGTGCGCTACGTATGGTGAGTAACGCACGCTATCATTCCGTATCCAATGCCACACGGTACGCGAATCCGTCCAATATACAGTTTTCTCGGGTTCCCAGCCTTGCTGTCTCTTGATAGAGCTTGCCAGACGCGTCCCAATCAGAGCCGCTTGTAATTCGAGTCTTGGTACGCTAAGATGTTTCATTGGCGCTACCCGTGCTTTAGCGGCCGCTAATGTCACTTCTATTTCACCATTTTCATTCTTGACGCGCCAGTAAGCCGCGGTCGCGTAAGCAACTTCACTTGCATCACAAAATATATGTAGTTCTCGGCTCGGCTCTCCCCCCGTTTGAGCGTAGAGGCGCGGTAATCTTAGTGTTCGTAGCTTTTCTATGTCTCTAAGCCATTGGATTATCTCTTCGGCCTCCGGCCCTGGTAAAGCCTCGTCCCACTCTACGTTTAGTTTCCAAATGTTTTGTAATACAATCTTCGCTCGAATGGTGTAGTAGCTTAGTAAGCCCAACGGATCAAAAACCGACATCACGGCGCTTAGCGCTTCTCTCTTTGTCGGCGGCCTCGCTAACGTCTTCACTTCAGCCGGTACCCTCGCAAGCGTCGTGTTGAACCCCAGTGTGTCGGTCACCGCATCCCATAGTAACCCCAGCGTGCGACCACAATCGTCTAGGTTGGACCCCAGTTGCTTGGGCGATGACGTAGCACGGCTCTCTAATGGCAGCTCAGCTAAGACTCTAGCTTCGTTTGAGTTGAAGCCTGTCAGCTTGAATCCTGCTCGCCTGTGCACTTCAATCACTTGTTTCATCGTAGTAATTGCCCGTTCCTTATCATCAAAACTGTCCACCCAGTCGTCCATATAATGATTGCTAGTTATCGCTTGAAATGCTAGCGGGTACTCGTCGGCGCTCTCTCTCGCGTTCCAGTCACGCACACTATGTGCTAAGAATGGCGAACTCTTTGCCCCAAATATCATCGACGTCATTTTATATTTTCGTGGCGGTCCATCTCTATCGCCGCCTCTCCATAGAAACATCTGTGCCGGTTGGTCTATAGGTGCGATTTTCACTTGTAAAAACATCTCTTGAATGTCGGCTGTTATTGCTATCCTTTTCTCACGGAACCGCAAAAGCAACCCATTTAAATCTTGTAATAAATCGGGCCCCTCTAAAAGCTCATCATTGAGGCAAACATCATCGGCTTTTGCCGCCGCATCGAAAACCAATCTTAACTTCCCCGGCTTGTTCACGTTAGTAACCGCGAAGTGAGGCAGGTACCATGATCGTGGATCGTCTGTCTCTTTCCCACTGCACTGCTCCGCGTAGCCTTTCGTGAATAAATTTTCTATCTGTGCTGTATAAGCTTTTTCAAAGTCGCTTGACCGGTCCATCTTGCGTTCTATAGACTTCAAGCGTTTTACAGCGTTATAATAACTGGGTGGTAGCGTGACGTCGTCTCTCTTCCACGGTAGTCGTACTTCGCACTGGCCGCCGACTCGTTTAATACTCTCATTGAACGCTTTAATCGCTCTCACTTCCATTGGGTTTTCGCGTTCCCTCCTAGCGATACCGAGTGCGTCTATTTCAAAGTAACGTTTCACCATGTCGTGCAATTCAACCTCGGGTGCGATGAGCTCCGTCTTGTATACGTTAGACGCGCCCTCTAGCGCCGTAATTCGAGGCGCCGTTCCATGTATGACCCACCCTAGCTTCGTAAGTGACGCTACCGGTTGTCTCTGATTGCCCATTAACAACTTTCGTGACACAATCAAATGCCAATTATCGGCCCCGATCAGTAAACGTGGTTTCACTCTGTCATAACACACGTCACTAGCCGTTAATTTTCTTAAGTGTGCGTACTGTAAGCAATCTTCACTAACTGTTTGATGATTGAGCGTCAAACTTGTCATCGTTTTGGCGCGAACATGATGGGTGCTTTCATCTCTTGCTACTAACACTAGGCTTACGTCTTCACTGTTCGCTACGCTCCCTTGCGCGTTTATACTACATATACGCAAGTCGCTTACAGGCCCTTTCGCACCTATTTCGTCCGCCAGGACTTGATCAATGATCGTTATTGTCGATCCCTCGTCCAGCAGCGCATATGTCTGTACGGCGCCGCCGGGTCCCTTAACTGTCACTGGACACACCTTTAACATGACATTCGCCGCGACGTTGGCCCTATTAATCGTGGCGATCGTCTCAGTCTGCGACTCTCGCACCAACGTCTCTTCATTACTGGCGGCACGGTCCTTATGCAACGTAGCGTGGTGACGCGCATTACAGTTGTTCACCCCGCATAGTTTGTGTGTACAGCGGAACCTCCGGTGCTTATTGTTTACACACCGAAAGCACACTCCATTATTTCTTGCCCACTGCCATCTTTCATCTACCGTCATGGCTTTGTATTTGTTACAGTGGGGTACTTCATGATCGTTTCCACATAGTAAACACGGCGCTGGCGGCGTCTCTTTCTGGCCCAAAGTGTATATTCTTGCTACATTTTTCTTTTTATCGGTGCGTTTCTCGCTACGGTTTTTTACAGCGACGTTTTCTCTTTGCTGTGACGTAGTCGGTACGTATGCAAAACGCAGCGCGCAGTCGGCCTCTTTCATAAGGAATCGAGATAAAATAATTATTTCAGGCTCGCTCGATTCATTCTTTTCGGCGTAGGCGACCCAGTTCGATAACAAATGTGGGCTGAGTTTCTTGACTACTTCTCGAACCAATAGCGGATTTCGTAAGTACCCTCGGTCATCAACCGCTTGAATAACGCAAACTATATTTTGCAATTTCACAGCGAGGGTATTTAATTCTGTAGCACTCGTACCGGAACGCGGTAAACTTTTCATATCTTCGAGCGCTCTGTCTATAAGCACTTCGGGGCGGCCGTAGCATTGTTCTAGTGTGGTCATAATACGATCGGGGTCGGTCGCACTCCATAATAGCGCCGACACACTCTCTCTCGCCTCCCCTTTTAAGCTCACGCGTAATCTTGCTAGATTTTCCTCTGCAGTGAACTTATATAATCGTGTGGAATCACGCACTGCGGCCTTGAATAACAACCATTCCGTCGGTGAGCCACTAAACACGGGCAGCTCTTGCGCGTACCGCGGCATCGGTCGTCTAGTTAGAACCCTGTCCAATGTTTCAGCGAGGTTTTCCACCCCGTAGCCCTTTTTCGTATCGATTACGGGCCTCGCGTCAGCCTCCATTGGATTTATACTAAACGTTCGGTTTCTATCTGTTTCTAAGGCGCGCGCCTCATTGCGCTTCATATCCCTGTCTCTGTCTTGCACGATAGCGGGAGCGATATCTCTGTCTCTTTCTTGTGAAACGACGGGAACGATATCTCTGTCTTTCTCTAAATTTTCGTCTACCCGACACCGAGGATCGGCTGTGGTATCCAACCATTCTTTCAGCCTCTCTGGGACGCTCTCGGCGGGTAAGCTCGCACGGGTTTCTTCTTCCATAATAGTATCCATTTCAACTTGTAACCTTTGTTGAATTAATTCACGTTCTAATTCCATTTCTCGTCTCTTAATCTCGGCCAACTGTTCCGCGGCCCGAAGTTGCGCCTGCCGGACGCGCGCCGCTACACTCGACGAACACACTGACGGCGGGTTACGTCTCAAAGCCCCAGTGTCGGTGGCGGCGGCGGCGGCGGCGTTGCCATCGTCAACTTCCTTGGTGGGCGGCGGCGGTAACGATCTCTCTGTACCACTTTCTGTGGCCTCTTGCATCGCGACTGTAGTCAATAACGGTGGTGGTGGCGGTGGCTGTGGCGCGATCGTCGACGGTGACGCCGGTGGCTCATCATATGTGATTGCCTCCCTCTTCTTCCCTCCAGATTGGCTTCTCGTGACTGGCATCTTTTTCTTTCTTGATGTCTACTCCTAACAATCTCGCCCGGGCACACTAGCGAGGGGAGCCCAGGTGAGGATGGAGGTTGTAGCAGGAATGGAAGGGAGGAACTACCCGGCAGAGGGGGTGTGCAACTCCGAGGTGCTCGGCTACCGGGAGGAACGCCCGGCAGCGTCAGCAGTGCCTACAGACCGGCCCTCAGTGCGACACAACCCTTACCGGCGTAGCCGGACAATTTCAGCTGCCTTGAAAAAGGCGGCTGGCAGCCGTGTCCGTCAGACTGCACCGCCTTGAATGGCGTTACTCACACTAACCACACTTGGCACCGTTAGGGTGTGGCAGTGTGAGCCGCGGTCCACCCGCGTAGTGAAACTAGTTACTGTGATTCTTCTTTCTTCAGTGAACGTATTATGTTTACTGTGATGCTTCTTTTCTTCAGTCTTCAGTGAACGTATTATGTTTACTGTGATGCTTCTTTTCTTCAATAATCGTTGGACGTATATATGTTAATGTGATGCTTCGCTTCTTTCTTCTCGCTTGACGCGCAGAATCTTCTTATCCGCTGCTCTGAAGGACCACGCAGTACTGTTACCGATGTCGGTAACCTCAACACTGCACCATAGGATGATTCGCCAAGCAGGAACAGAATGAAACACTTTCTTCTTATATGCCCATATATTGTGGTTATAACGAATTGGGCCGTGCGAGCTTACAACATTTCCTACGATCACACGTCCCTAAGGTAACATTTTGTACGATAGCAAATATCCACTAATACAAAAACTTACATTTTCTACTTAACTTAGGTAGTTTACAAAACTCAAATCATTACTACCCTACGTTACCATAAATTGTTAGCGGTGGTGGGGATAGCAAACCCCCACTCCTGGCTCTTTACGAGATTACCTACCTAATTTATTATTTGGCTACCTTTCAATACGAGGTTTAGGTATTTAGGTTTCTCATTACCTTTATCAGAGACCTATACAAGAGGCCTTTATTTATATAATCTTACCTCTTAGTACCATATCAAAACCTTTAGGGCTTATAGGACAAAGGTTGGCGTATGACCTATACACATTTCAGGTCGAAACTACCACCTCCTAGACCTATATTACCTAGCCCATTACCTCAAAACCTTTACCAGGTAGTATAAGTAAAAACACAAGCATTCATATCATTTAATCCATAGGATACCTAAATGCCTAAACAATACCTATTTGAATTACTAAAACTTAAATATTTCACAAACTATAAAACTTACAGCTACGCTAAATATCTCATTTTACAGAACTTTTTACATGCAACAATTTAAAACCAAATAGAACGTTACATATTAATAAACTTCAAAGTAATTAAAAACACAAACTAAATGACTCAATCAGTTATAACAAGCTACTGTTTACAAATCAAAGTACTTACATGAAATAATCACAAACACAGATTCTATCACTAGTAACGCACTTAGCGGTCCATTAAACAGTCTTTTTGCTATACACATTTTAATCACTTTTTTCACTAGTTTCACGCGATTGAAGCTGTCCGTAACACTAGGCTAGATCTGTTAGCTCGCCTCGTAATCTAAAAGCATCACCGATGTCACCATTTGCATTTTATTGCCAAAGTTTCTGGCCACAGAATGCCTATTTTTATGGTAAACTTATTCAAATGCACGCCGATGTCATAAATCGGGCGAAAGGGGTAGCTTGGCACGGCAGGCACGAGGAAACTTGCCTTAGGGCTGTGACGCACCTCAAACCAACTTGTAAGTTTTTTCTTGCCATGAAATCTGATTTTTTTTTGTATGTGCTTAATATGGTATAATATGTATATGGTGTTTTAATTTATGTTTACTTAAATTTCGTATTTTCCATTGTAAATAGCAATGAAGCTGCTAGGTGTAGATTGTTATGAAAGGCAGGAGAAACTTGAGGGAAGCAACGAAATTCACACATACTTGTCAGTTTTTTCTCGTAGTTAATCTGATTTTCATGATATTTTTTAATAATGCATTTCTAGACCCGAAAGGAATAAGAACTTAAGTCAAAGTGGCAGTCAAAACCACTTAAGTCAGACATAAGTGGTTTTTGTCGAAGATGAAATGAGTCGATTAAACATAAATTTTATTTAGGACAGTCGTGAGTTACAGACATAATGTGCCGCAGTGACTTACGTGTTTTTTTCCAGTGGGTGCATTGAACAAAAATACAAAAATACTCAATTTTTGAGCAAAAATTTACTTAAGTTAAGCACTTAAGTCCGCTGGGTCTAGATTCATAATTATAAGGTATTTGATTACAATTATATTTATATCATTTTAAATTTTGTTAAAGTTATCTACGTATTCTCAATTTATTAGAAGTGGGAGCAAAGACACATCTGTAAGAATATATAACTATTAAAAAAGTATTGCAAACTTTTTTAAGTGGCTACAATGACGTAGTACTAATTATCGTTCATTTCTTACACAACTCTTATTTTACTTAACTGATTCTATACTTCAATAGTGAATTAACAACTATTACTATGATAATATATAAATTATTGCTTCCATTCAACGTTGGAACCGAATGAAGTACATAAGCAGGCATAGAGCTCACTCTATTTTTAGTTTATAAAGCAAAATATATTTAATTCCGTCGATACAAAGGAGAATTCAATCAATATAAATATTTTACCTGAAAGTTGATATCAAAGTGTGTGTCTTCACTCAGTTGCTTTCCCTTTCCCTTTCATCTTCAACTCTCAATTTGTCTTGCGTCAAACACCATGCCATATACGTTTTATATCGTTTTTTGTTTAGTATAGAGCTTAGAGCATGCCCTATGGCGCTCGAGGCATGCCTCTATGAGAGCACAAGAGGAAAGATAAAGCGACTCAGTGAAGACACACTGAAAGGTAAAAGGTATTGTTGCTTTTAAAAAAATATGTTAAAATATTAGCTCCTGTTTAAGAGGTACAGTCATCGGATCATTTTAACAAATTCGCTTTGGTTTAATAACTTACTATTAGGTACTAGTTCCTTTCACTCGAGTGATCTTCAATTCCATATCAATTGTAGTGTGTGTTTGAAATAATAAAACTTAAGAAAATAAAACACCTGATCTTTGAGAAATAGGCAATCCATGATAGAAAATGTATGTTATGAATGAAAGGTGACCTTACTTTTGTTATATAGTTTATATAGAACTTGAACAAAATCAAAGTAACGTTATAATTATAATAAGCTACGATATAACATGGTTCATTTAAGTATTAAAATATTATTTGATATTTTTTGTGCACTATAGGATAGTACTTGGCCTTCACCTAAGGCCGAAGGTTGAAGCGCACTACACCCGAAATCCTCATCACTGAGGAACTGGCTATCTTACATCTAACTGCCGGAACACAACAATTTTTAAATTTAAACATACAGTAAACTTAATTTTTTGAAGTGAAAACTTCTTTAGAGGCTTTGTACGCTTTTTTGTATGGGGAAAAATGCTAAACTCGCGTCAGTAAGAATCACGTGGCTGATCGAAAATACGTATGACGGATGTGACGGATGGAGAGTAGACAGCTGGTGGCGGAAGTATCCAACTCTCTTTCTACGGGGTGCGTTGAAAATGGCGGCGCGTCATTTTAAGACGTAAACATTTGTGTCACCAGCAACGCGCTAATTTTGAAAATGGAACTAAAAGCAGCGATCTCTTCGGTGAAATCATAGACTTATTTCTACTCTGTGAGTCACAGACTGTGACTATAATTTTAAAACGTAGAATGCGTGCATGTAGAAATTAAAAAGGCCACTGGCGCGAAATATTTAGAATTTTTATCTAATTACAAACTGATTGAATTGTGTGACTGTATAGTAATAGGAAAGAAATAATTTTTATCCTTTGCCGCTAATTTAAAAATATCTAAAATGCACAACGTTAATATTCAAGTTTTCACTTCTGCCGGCACTTCCGGAGTGCAACTCAATTTTTTTCCTATATTAGATCTATTGACCTTACTTCAATGAATAGAATATCAGTAGAATCTATTGTTATCTGAATTTAGAAAAAGTATTTTTTCAATTTCAAAGTTGTAATTAACGTATTGTCCACAATGTAAAGTAACATTATTCTACATTATTTACCTACTATCTGTGAAGAAAATGTTTAAAAACTTTATCAAGTTCTGACTTACTCGATGTCTTCGCCTTAATGAGTTTTTAACGACTAAAATGAGTTTACCAATATGTAAATGTAACCATCAGTTAGTTAAATATTTAAATATTAAAAGTTTACAAGCATTGTGACATATTTATATATCAGATCCTTTAATAAGAAACACTTTAAATATAGGCAAGTTTAAATAACATATCGGGTCATTTTGAACTTACCATCTAAATTTTGAGGATGTGTTCAGTCCATGAAACTGAACAACTTTCTCTAAGGAACACATGGTCAAATATGTAAAAAAAATCGAATTTCCATACAAATCAAAGAGATCACGTGATCAATTTAGTATGGGAAGACCAAAATTTTTTGGCGAAATTTGACACATGTTTCTTAGAGAAAGTTGTTTAGTTTCATGGACTGGATACATCTTTAAAATTTGGATGGTAAGTTCAAAATGACCCTGTATAAGTGCGGTGTGTTTCTGTCATAGTAATTTATATTCTGTATAACTAAACTTTCCTAAAAGGCGATTTAAACACTTTTAAATAAGCACTGTGCTACAAATCTATTTAACATTTTTGCGGTTTTTTAGTAACATTATGTGTATTTGCTTGCTTATAAATCGTAACAGAATAAAATACGTGTATTGCATATTGATTGCACCTATTAAATTTTCCAACAGTAACCCTATTTCTATTGCATATGCTATATCAACTAGTGTAACGATATACAAAATGTCAATAACTGTTTAGTCCAAAAAATAGACATAAATATATTGCTTTCGTATCGGTTTTCCATTAGTAATAACCCTACTACTGGTAGCGTCGGCCATATTTGCTATCACAATTTAATGTTTCGATTTTAGAAGGCGTATTGTACATTTTGTGTATTGTATATTTCGCGTATGTACATTTTGCGTATTGTACATTTTGCATATGTTCATGTTGCGTATTGTACATTTTTCAACAGATGTACATTTTCCGTATTGTACATTATGCGACGAAGGGGGGCATTTACCAAAAACCTTAACAAAAACATTGACTTAGGGTTAGTTTTACAGGTTTCGGATAGCACAAATATTTTTGTTTGTTTTATTAACAGAACTTTTATCAAATTATCTGACAAAAAAACCGGAAACATATCCGAATCCGAACTGGTAAATTATTCCAAATATTTTTCCGTTAGTGATAACCCTGCTTCTGAAAGCGTTGGCCATTATTTGCTATTACAGTTTTGATGTATCGATTTGATGATGGGCAATGTTTCATAAACCAACAGAAATTTTGAATTTAAATGCATATAAAATAAATATGCATCTAAAATTATTAGAAACCTAATCTTGTTAACTTATGTATGTACATTATTACATGTCTATGTAATAATAAAAAATATACTGGAAACATTTTTCCGTAAGCGTTAACCCTACTACGGTAAGCGTCCGCCATATTTGCTATTACAGTTTTGATGTCTCGATTTCACGATGGGTATAATGTGTCACCAACTTTTTCGCATCTGGCATCGGACTAATGATCGGCCGCCATTAGAGGACGAACGCAATGACAATCAGTCTTTGGCCGGAATCGGACTGATCACTTTATAAGTATTGCATGGAGTTTGATGAGTATTTTTTTATAATAAATACCTTGGGGAAGTATTTATTTTATAAATGCTTAAGGTTTTTTTACGTTATTCAATGCTAATGCGAAGAAAATAAGCTAAAACCTCTGCGGTGCTATTACAAAAGATTTTTAAACACTGTTTAAGTATGATACTGTCACTTTTTTGACAATATTGTATAAAGGGACAGCACCACATTTAAACAGTGTCTAAGTTAATCAGGAGTTTAAAAATCTTTTGTAATAATACCGCTGTTATTGAACAATTTCCAGACATAGACGGCTGATATTGCCATAACTTCTAAATTAATATATAGGTACAAGGTTATTTGTAAAACACCAACAACCTCCCAGGAGTAGATTACTTACATCATAAAACAGGCAAAAAAACGATTTTTCGATCAGCTGTTCGGACATTTCTATGGAAAGTCGAATCTTTTTTGCCTGTTCTCGGAAAAGTCGTAACACCTTACCTACCTACTTACTCGTAGTTGTTCACGACGACGCCTAGCTGTTTTTCAGGGTTCCATACCCAAAGGGTAAAAACGGGACCCTATTACTAAGACTCCGCTTTCCGTCTGTCTGTCTGTCTGTCACAAGGCTGTATCTCATGAACCGTGATAGCTAGACAATTGAAATTTTCACAGATGTATTTCTGTTGCCTCTATAACAACAAATACCAAAAACAGAATAAAATAAATATTTGAGTGGGGATCCTATTATACAAGTGTGATTTTTTTACTGTTTTCTGGTACGGAACCCTTAGTGCGCGAGTCCGACTCGCACTTGGCCGGTTTTTAATGTACAATCGGAAACCGCTCATTGAGAAATGGGAAAATTCATTTATCGTCCACGCTCGATCAACAGAGCCCCGGTAACATAGGAACTCAATCTTAATCTTGGAAGCTTTAAAACACTATTCTGTATACTTGCCTTCTTTTCAGGGAAAGTTATTTTATTTGATTATTTTTTAAATTTACTTATGAGGTTGGTCGTCTCTTGTAGTAAGAGTAACAATAGGAGTCACTTTCTAATATCAAAGTCTTTATTATGAGGTTTCATTGACATTTTTTATAAGATTAGGTTTTTTCCGAAAAAAATAATAGGTGGGCATTTTAGGAAATTGCCGATATTTTTCCACAAACATAGAACCTCGAAGGAGCTCAGTGGCGCAGTTGTTTAGCGCCTGGCCCAGCGATTGCGGAGGTTAAGCAACGTTCGCAAGGGTCGGTCATGGGATGGGTGACCAAAAACTTATTTATCTCGAGCTCCTTCGTGCTTCGGAAGGCACGTTAAGCCGTTGGTCCCGGCTGCATTTGCAGTCGTTAACACCCACCAATCCGAATTGGGCCCGCGTGATGGGTTATGGCCCGTCCTCCTTATCCACCCATAAGGAAGGCCTGTGCCCCAGCAGTGGGGACATAAAAAATGGCTGATGGACATAGAACCTCATAACTTCTATGATTTTAAATATTTGTCAATTTTTTGCTTGATATTATAAGGAATTTATGACCATGATACTCAATTATCACTAATTTCAAAATACTAATTTTAGTTTTCTTTAACATTAAAAAATAGCTTGAAAGTGACGCCTTTTTTGTTAGTTGTAAGTTATCCAAAACTTACCTATTCTTTTAACATAACTACGGATTGATTTAACATAAGCGTTCACGGTTATTAAACAAATTAATAACAATTTTCTTAATTTATCAACAGTAAACGCGAAGATTACAATACTTTTATGTACAATGTTTGAACACTAAGCCAACTTATTTCATTTGGATTAAGCGAAAAAAAACATTGTTGGCTGGTTTACAACAAAGTGAAGTGGTATTTTTTTATAATCTGGCGGGGAGATCCACATTTTTTTATTTATTTATAATCAGGCAACAATGGCCCATAGAAACATACCTTAAAACTAAAACATAATATATGTATAATCAATTTTGTTACGAAATACTGGATGCTATATATTATTTACTACAGCTTAGGTGTACCATTTGAAAAATATTAATTTAAATTGCGGAGTTAGAGCAGAGACTACGAAACTCGGCCAGTTTTTAGATCTCCCGCTATTATATTGATATGTAAAAAAGTCAGCAATAAATATGCATTACACAGACTTATGATGTAGCCATTATGTGTCGCCTGGAAACAGACTGTTACTCCAAAGCCGGGTAACTCTAAACTATTACTATTACCCTAAGTGCACATAAATTTTCCTGCAAGTTGGCATTTCGTACGATTGCTCCGCCGTTTTATAACACCTAAGCATCCGATTAATGATGCCTCTTACAAAGTTTTATACACTCCATTATTTTTATTGGTACGGTTTTTATTTGTTATGTAGTTATTAAGATGAAACATCAATCTGCTAAACATCCTAGTTACGTCATACGCATCGCATCAAAAAGATACCTAGTTTTATTTGCAAGAAGACAAGTGCATTGTTCGTTCACAACACACCGATGGTTATTAAGGGGCTTTGTAAAAAATTTAGTGTAAGCGTCCCCGTTGACGGGCGATTAATCACTGAGCGATTTTTTGTCGCTGAGAATAGGCATGTTGACTATTTTTTTTATTGTATGTTACATAAATTACCCCTAAAAAAAAGAAACATTTGTATAAGAATTATTACGCTAGCATGAAAACTGCCCGAGATATCACAGTTTGAAATGCACAAAATTGGACTCACCCGAAAACGCTCCATACCTTAGAGTAAGACGGGCTAAACAAAGCCTTTGTTGCTCGAAGCTCCATACTAACGGCTACCGAGTTATGACGTCACGCCTTCCTACGTTGTATGCAATGCGTAGGAAATTAGTTCGGTAGCTATAATAAATATTGTGTTTATCAAAATGGTTTCTTTGAAAAATTTGCTATAAATTTTACGGACTAATTAAATGTATTATTTATTTTAACAAATTTTATACTTTTTAAATGGACTTGTCCACCCAACCTTGAAGGGTCATAAAACAAATAATACGCAATATATAAAACCAAGAGGTATACAAGCTACTCCAAAAGTTTGATATGTTTACGATTTTTATTATTATTTTGTTATTTTATTCATAAGTCAACATTCCTATAGAACATAACGGAGTTCTATACGTAAACGCCCACGAGCTACTTTTTGTAGCTGCGATAAACGCGGCGTTAATCGCGGCGATAATCTCGGCACTTTTTTGTCCATGCCTAAGTAAAACTTTTGTCGTGTCATTTCGCGGGTGACTAACATCAAAAAGTCGCCCGTGAGTGGTTACGTTAAGAGGAGGCTCCCAGAATTTGGCAATATTTGAACTCAAATAGTGACGTCTGTATAATCTCAATGAATGTCAAATTCAGATATATGCTTTTATGGACCTTCATTTAGTGGATGACGGCAGGATTTCAGAAATTATTGATTTTGGCTCGATAGTTTTTTATTCTGAAAACATGTCCTTTTAGGGGAATTTTTGAAATATCTCTTTAATTATACATCGTTTCTGAGCAAAATTTATGTAAATCAAAAGCAAATTACATGTTTCAGTGACTGACGGCACCAAAATCGTATATATTAATTATTACTATTGTTATTACCAAAAAAGAGATTAAATACCAACGCGCTGCGGGCGCCGCCTTCGTTAGTACTGCGCAGTGCGCCGTCGAGGTAGGACGTGTGTCGCTCGCGCATCGAATTTTTTATCAGTACGAGCATTGCTTTGCAATCTATCTATACAGTTGTTTAACGTATGTACTTGCGCAGAGCAACGGAGGGGATTTCACGAGGGCTAGGGCGGTTTCCCTCAAATTTCTATGATAAAGATTGTATAACTGTGGTATGGGTAACAAACAGCAAAGCGCGCGTGTTCATCGTTCTGGCAGCGCCACGGTTTCCGATTTGCGTGAATTAAATACACCACGAATGTCAATTTTTTGCCAGTCGGGAGCTCGGGAGAAAGTAGCTTTGATCGCCCCCCACTGGAAGAGGTACATCCGAAGATGTACGTATATGTCCATTATTAGGTTTGAGGAGCCACGTCACACCATTATTTAGCAGCAAAGTAGATTATTTTGTAGCACAAATCCTGAAGTTAGCATCATAATATATCACGAGAGGTATCAATGCAAAGGTGGCTCCTCAGTCTAAACATCAGGTTTGAGGAGCCACTCTGGAACTCGCTAAGTACCAGTTGAATACTTTAGAAAATTAATGCATCGTTTAGCAGCAAATGTGTAAAGTACTTGCTAATTTTTTTTAATTTTTAGCTCAGTAGTGCTGGAGAACGCAATTTGTATGGCTCCTCAATGCTGACGTTTTGCATATAAACAACTTACTTACTGTACCTACCTCAGATAACAATGGAATCAAAACCAGATACGCTTACATTGAGCAAAAATTTCTGTTATATATGGCTTTTTTCGTTTCCACAACGCGATGTGGTCGTTTGGTATGTTGACCACGACGCGAATTTCGCTTTGTGGTATTTCTATGATTACCACAACGCATTCTGTGCGCTTTTATAAGAGCCATGACACGGATTTCGCGTTGTGGCATTTTTGCAGTGACCAGAACGCGTTGTGAGCGTTTTTTCGCTCAAGATCCTTAAGGATTCGCTGTAAAGGGTGACCACATTTTGCAAGGGGTACCTGAAAATTAATATCTAACTTACCTACCTACAATAATATTTATTTACTTAAAACGCCTATGATATGGTCATATTTTGACAACCTTCTTTGAGCAAAGTCGAGGTTGCCGCGGTCTTCCAATAGTGACGCTACAAAGTTGTATGGGATTTCATTATTGTCTTTTAGCCACCAGCAATTTCCTTTGAGTTTTCTTTCAAACATAGGTGAAAAATAGTACACATTGTACAATCCGCGCAGATAAAGAATGGGATTGAACTGAATCTACTGGAGCCTCCATCAATATGGGTGTGCCGCAGGGATCAATATTGGGCCCATTGCTGTTTCTAATTTATATAAATGACCTTCCCAACTACGCGAATAATTTATGTGAGACAGTACTATTTGCAGATGATACTTCTTTAGTTTTCAAAGTTAACAGAGGTAATAACTCTTCGGACGAAGTAAATAGTGCCCTCTCTAAAGTTTCATACTGGTTTAATAGTAATAATTTAGCACTTAACCCCAAAAAAACTAAATGTGTAAAATTTTCATTGCCTAATGTTGAGCACACAGAATTAAATATTAATTTGAATGACGATGAATATATATTGAAAGTACAAAATTTCTAGGTATTGCACTAGATTCTCGACTGCAATGGGATCCACATATCGAAGCCTTGTCAAGTAGACTTAGTTCAGCGGCATTCGCTGTTAAGAAAATAGGGCTTTTAACTGATATTGAAACGGCAAGGTTAGTATATTTTAGTTATTTTCATAGTGTAATGTCTTATGGACTGCTATTGTGGGGCTCAGCTGCCAGTATTGAAAATATTTTTGTACACCAAAAAAGAGCTGTTCGCGGCATATACAATCTTCGGCGGAGAGATACCTTGAGAGAACTGTTTAAAGAAATAAATATTTTAACTTTGGCAGGCCAATACATATATGAAAATTTTGTTTATGTAAGAAAACACTATGATTCATTTGCTAAGAACAGCAATAATCACCAGTTTAATACAAGAAATAAAGAAAAACTTGCCGTTCCAAGCTTTAGGCTTGCAAAAACTAGAGGTTCATTTATGGGGAAAGGCATATCCTTTATTAATAAAGTTCCACAACAAGTAATTGATCTTCCTTAGCATGAATTTAAAGACCATGTTAAAAAAACGCTCATGGGTAAAGGTTATTATAAAGTAGACGATTATCTTAAAGATCAAAATGCGTGGAAATGATGTAACACATAACTACTATAAGTACTTTGTTGCCAATGATAGTTATATAATAAGTCTATATTTGTTGCTAATAATCCTGTCACCCAGTTGTAATTATCTGGTAACGATATATTTAAGTTTGTAAATATCGTTACTTATTGCTATTAAAGCTGATAAGTTTCTTGCGCCCGTTCTTCTTGTCAGTTAAAAAAGTCTTGAACGGGTGGTAGGAAAATATAGTAAATTCAAAAGTACTTAATAATTAAGTTTATTTGAATCAAGCTATTTTTGACTTTTGACTTTGACTTTGATTAAAAATGGCGTCGGTTATATCCACTTCTCGCTCGCACACTAAACGCCACACCTATCGCTCTCTCTGTCACACTTGTTGTGGTAAGCGCGGTGAGCCGCCATTTTCAATCCCATTCTTTATCTGCGCAGGTGTTGTTAGTACATTGAGGGGAGAAACCCCTATTACACAGGTGATGTTTTTGTATTTTTATGTAAAATTAGTTTAGAAAAATACATAAAAAACTCGCACTTAACCGTTTTTTGACCTTTCAATAAATA